>CM016614.1:90092892-91292892 GCA_005393395.2 Gossypium australe | reverse complement strand
TTCTGGCTAAGTTTTCAAATTATCCGGGTTTCGAGTACACCATTTAATTGCAAACAAGCCTACTTAAATTTTCTTCAAATACACTATGTTTTCACCCCGCTTTTTAAACGATAAATCTGATCTTTCAAAAACGTTTTTCCCCGTAACATACCAGATTCGGACGTGGTGTCTTGTCCGGGTTTGGGGTGTTACATGCTAACTTATGAACATACTCACCTACCAAAATCCATTCATCTCTTGACTACATCTCTATGTCAATTCAATAGATTAAACAAATTTTAATAGGCAAATGTGTTAATGCAATTAAAATAATCTCTTATACATATCTCTATGCCAATTCAAACAATTAATTCAATCTCATAAGCATATAAAAGATTACGTGAGGTAACAGTGTATTTCTACCTTGAAACAGTTTAATCACAATAATTTTGCAAGCTATGCAAGACTAATGTATCGCTAGATACCTTTTCTAATTTAACCCTCAGCTACCTTAGATAATTAAACATGCACTAATTAAGTATCGTGTCAATTAATTACAATTTCAATCCGTTTAAAAAATTAATTCATTAGTTACCTTACAATTGTAATGGAAGAATAACTTAGTCATGGTTTTAATTAATCAAACATCTTACCAAGGATGCAATCAACCTAACATGAACTAAATCCAAGCCATATCAATTAAATTAAACATTTCAACATCACAAATATTCACAGACATGTTCATCATAACAACAAGAAAAATTAAAAGGATAGGGAACAAGAATCAAATCCGGTGTTTCTCCGTGGCTTAACTAGTTTGCTCCACTCTTCCTTCTCCGTTTGTTCTTGTCAAACCGAGGATGCTACGAACACTTTAATGATGCTCCAAATGGTGGATGAATGACTCTTTTTCAAGAGGTGAAATCGGCAAAAGAATAAAGAAAAATGGATGGGAAATGAAGAGAGAAAATTGAGAGAGAAGAGAAGAGATAGAAAAGTTGAGGTGTGTTTGAAATGAGCAGCCAATGGGGGTTTTTATAGGTTGAGAGGTCTGCTAAAAATAGCTAAAATTAGCAGCCAAAGAGCCCTCCCATGGCTGGCCACACATGTGGCAAGTTTGAAGCTTTCAAACTTGCTATATTAAGGTAGGGGCAAATCTAGAAAGGCACAAATAGTGGAGGGGTTTGTTTGTAATTTGAAAAAGTCTTCAAGGGTCATTTTGCAAGCTAATTAATCAGCCAAGCAAGCTGATTGGGTCAGCATGTGGGACGGTTTTGGGCTGCCCAGTACTCAGTCAGTTCAATTTTTCTCGGTTTAACTCAACTGGGTCAGTTTTCATAATTAATTAATAATAATTTAACCAAATTAAATTGGATATAAATTAAAATTAATTATATTATGAATTAATACACATAATTTGGACCGTCTTAGGCCGAAAAATTAATTTGCCTTGATGCTTCAAAATTGTTTCTCGGTTTTGCGCTTCTAGCAGTGTCTGCCGAGCCGTTTTTCGCCCTTTATGTAAATCTGTCGAAAATAATCAAAATTAATTATAAATTTAATTAAAATTCATTATGTTAATAATTTAAGTACAAAATAATTTATTTTATAATAATTATATATTTTTTGTCAAGAATTTTATCGAACTTGCATGAATTTGAGTTGAATAGGGCATGAAAAAGTGTGTATATTTTCATGTTCTAGCGTGTGTGCCCTCCATCTAGGAAAATTTTTGAAAATTTCGCGAAAATTTTTTTGAGTTCTCGATTTAGTCCCGACTCGATTCCAATGTTTATGTTGGGCCTCGAGGGTCTATTCAAGGGACAATATGACCACTTTTGGAAATGAATAGTAATTAACATGAATTATCTGTAACTGTTTTGTAAAATATGGTAATACTCTGTAGCCCTATTTCGGCGACGGATATGGGTTAGGGGTGTTACAATGAAATTGGCCAAAATCAGGCCATTTCCATCACCAATCCAAACATGTACCTAAAAGCATTTTTTGCACAACTTCAAAGCTTCAAAACCTTACCAAAACATGCATGAAATGGTTAATTCAAAAGACCAAATCCATTCAACAAATATGCCATACAAGGCACCTCAAGAGCAACCATTCAAACATATCTAAACATATGCATTACCACATTTAAAACATACACATCTAGTTCAATATCATCTTAAAACATACCATAATTGAGACCATAAGTAACCCAACCTAGACATACCATTTTAATGTCCTAAAAACAACCAACCAATGTGCCTTTCATTGACACCGCAAATATATCCAACATCAACAACTAAAACATGTTAACACTGATCCATTCCTAGCATAGCAACTTAATTCAATCATAAGCCAAAACAAACCAAAAGTGTTCACTTTCATACCATTCTAATTGTACCAAAAAGATACATATTTACAATAGTGATAAAGTACCTAGCAACTTAGTTTAGTATATTGTCATATTGTACCAAAAACAACATATATAGCCACATATACATGCCACTACCCTAAGAGACACATGAACTACCGACATCGATGGATAGTGTAAGCTGAAGGTTCGATCCGTCCAAATGTCAGCAACAACGATCTACAAAATAATCCACCAAAAACGAATAAGCTTATAGAGCTTAGTAAGAACATAGTATATCATTTAATCTAACAACAATTGAATACAACTCATATATTTAATCAATTCCAAGTTACCGGAGTGTAAACAGGGGCATGTATGTACAATTCAGGAGTACCAAAATACAAATAGGGCCACGTATGTGCAATTCAGGAGTACCGAAATACAAATAAGGGCACATATGTGCAATTCAGGGGTACTGAAGTACAAACAGTGGCATGTATGTGTAATTCAAGGGTACCAAAGTACAAACAGTGGCACGTATGTACAATTAAGGGGTACCGAAGTACAAATAGTGGCATGTATGTCCAATTCAAGGGTATTGAAGTACAAATAGGGGCACGTATGTCCAATTTAGGGGTACTGAAATACAAACAGGGGCACATATGTGCAATTCAAAGGTACTGAAGTATAAACAGGGGCACGCATGTGAAATTTATGGGTTCCAAAGTATAAACAAGGGCATGTATGTGTGATTTAGGGAATAATTAACTATGAGCATTTAATTCATAGATATAATGTGGAAATACAAGTGGAAATTCAATTACATATTGAAATACTATGAACTTACCTTGACGATTAGAGTGTAGAAATATGATCAAGCTAATTTATGATTTTCATCTTTCCTCAATTTAGATCCGATTGAGATTTATCTTGATCTAAATAAATAATTATATTCAACTAAGTATTTCAATCAATCTCAAACATTCAATTCAATCCATAATTCACATTTATGCATATTTACCCTTTGGCCTTAAACATTTTAACCTTTCATAATTTAGTCCTTGAGCTCATTAATTGAAATTTAAGCATTTTAATCCTCATCTCATGCTAGCCGAATTCACTAGGGACCTATATCAATTCATACAAACCATCATTTTACAATTCCACCAAGAACTTTTATCATTTTTACAAATAAGCCCCTAAATGTTATTTTCATCAAAAATCACTTTACAAAACTTGTTTATTTAACAACAAAGACCCATAATCTTCCACTAAACTTTAGAAATCATGCAAGAACATTCATGGAAAAACCCCAAATCTTTAACAATTTTGCAAATTAATCCCCAAGCTAGCTAGATTAAGCTACAACGATCCCGAATACATAAAAATCATTAAAAATAGGACAAAATTTCACTTACATCCTTAGGAAGAACTTGGCCGAATGAAAAACCCTAACTATGGCTATTTTCCATTCAATATTTCAATGGAGAATATGAACAAAAGATGATACCTATGTTTTCTTTATTGTTTTTGTTTTATGTTAATTTTGCTAATTACAAAATTAACCTTGGCTTTTAACATCAAAATTACTTAATCTTATGTCCATCTTTGTCCACTTACACTATGAAAGGTCTAATTACCATCTAAGCTCTATCACATTTAAACTTCATAGCAATTAAACTCCTTATACTAATAGAACTCTACTTTTGAACCTTTTACGAATTAGTCCTTTTTACATAATTAAACATGCAAACATTGAAATTTCTTAACAAATTTTTAATTCGACCCTACTAACATTCCATAGACATTAAAATAATAATAAAATGATAATTTTCTCATCAGATTTGTGGTCCCAAAACCACTGTTCTAGTTTCATTAAAAATGGGTTGTTACAATTATGGGCAGAAAGATCAATGTTAGAAGCATTATTTTTAGAGAAGTCCACCACTGCTCTCAAAAGAATTCTGGTACCTTAAATTTTTCGTCACTCATTACGGAACTTTGTCAGAAGGCAAAGGTTCCTCTTTAAACGAATGAAGACACAATCCCCAATAAAGGAGCCATAACAAAGCAACTCGCCCTAAGATTTTCTAGGGAGGAAATGCCAAGGCTTCTGGATTCCACATCTACATCGTCACCACCTATGAATACTGATATTGCTCCATCAACATCTCATAATAACCTTAAGTAGAAAGTGATTGATGCGCTTGAGATGTTGCAACAACAATTCCAAATAATGGATAAACATCAACAAAGGTTGGCCACTGACTTTGGCCGAGCTCAAGAGGAAATGGCTCTATTTTGGGGGTATGTCCGACGAAGATATAAGGCTATGATGAAATCTCTTTAGAAGAACTTTACTCGACCTATGCCTACATTCCCTGTTTTTCCTACAGATTTGTTGTTGGAGCTAGATGATGACGATGGCAAAGAAACCACTGTAGAGAAGAAGACCACAAAACAAGAAGGAGAAGTAGAGAAAACCAAATCTATCCATGTTAAATTTGATAAGAATGATGATGATGTGACTCAAGCTACTACACCTATTGACACCACCATTACACCGAACACAACACCAATGACTGAACAAGAACATGCGGTTCATCAACTGATTGATGATCTCACGAAGCCAAACACCGATGATGAAGAAGAGGTGCCTATTAACCAGCTAAAATGGAAGTGCTACAAGTGAGCTGCTAGAAAATCCATTCAAGATGATGCTGGTGAAGTAGGAATAAAGCAGCGCTACAAACGTGATGCTAAGAAATCCACCCAACCCAATTAGAGTAACTCTAATTCCTTCCAAGCTTTTTTTTTCTTCTTTCATTTTATAATATATGTTCCATGCATTCATATTTAGTTGTCATTGCATTTTTATATTTGTCAACTTTTGTTTTTGCATTTTGCCATGTTTCATTGTTCATGCATTAAGGACAATGCATCCCTTAGGTTTGGGGGTGTGCTGTGTTGTAAATATAGTATGTTGTAGATAGATGCTTTAATGTTCATGCATTTTGTCATTCATTTCGCCATTACATACAAATGCCAAATAAGTGCCTAACTATGCTGAGTATATTTAACTCACCCCTCACTCGTATTCAATACCGGAATAGGGTTACAGAGCATTACCGGACTTATAAAACAATTTCACGTACAATTACTCATACATTTTAGTTTTTCATGCAATTATCAATCAACACATTCATATCGTCCCTAATACGAGCCTACGAGGCCCAACACATGCTTTTGGGATGGTTCAGAACTAAACCGATAACTTTGAAAACTTTAATAACATTTAGAAAATTTTTGCCAAATATAGGGGACACACGCCCGTGTGGCCCGGTCGTGTGCTAGGCCGTGCCAAACCTGTAGGGTATACTGACTTATGTCACACGGCCAAGTCACATGCCCGTGTGTGAGGCCGTGTGGAGCATACTAACTTGATTTCTAATTCAACACTTGGGAACAAACGTCCGTGTAACCTGACCGTGCATCACACACGGCAGAGACACACGCCCATGTCTCTGCCCGTGTGGACAAAAATAGGCTATTTACCAAGCCATTTTTCCACCCAAACTTGCTCACACCTACACAACCCAAATGGCTCAAATCATAGCATAAATAGGCATCCAATACAACCACAACCAAGACTAAAACATGCCATTTCAATTCCAACAACTAAAATGCTTATAATATCATGTTTTGCTCATTCAATCATACCAATTTCACATTCACAAAGCATTTATATACACAATTTCATTTAAGCATTTCTTTGCTTAAAACCTCAAACATATCAATATCAAATTCTTCACCATTAGCTTAAACTATAAACTTCAATAAGCCATTCACAAGCAATTATAAACCACATCACCAAGGAACATTATCACATATATATACATCATCATATTTTTCAAAATGTAACCAAAATAAGCCATCTCTCATGGCTATACACCAAGCAAAATACTTACCATATACAAACCAAACCAAATGGCTAAATTCATTACCAAACTATACATCAAAATGACCATAATTGTCCACCCATGCTATTAGTGGTCTAATTACAACATAAGAACCTCTAATTTAATATTCCATAGCTATTAAATACCTTTAGCTATTAGAATGTCACTTTTACACTTTACGTGATTTAGTCCTTTTTATCGAATTGAGCAATCAAACAATAAAATTTCTTAACGAAATTTTCACACAAACATATTATCATGCTGTAAATATTAAAATAATAATGAAATAATTATTTTGACCATAGATTTGTGGTCTCAAAACCACTATTCTGATTTGACTAAAAATGGGCTGTTACAATTCTCCCCCTTAGGGATTTTCGTCCCCGAAAATCTTACCAGAAAAGAGGTTTGGGTACTGTTTTCTCATAGCTTCTTCGGGCTCCCATGTAGCCTTTTCAACACCGTGCCATTGCCAAATTACTTTTACTAAAGCTATGTTCTTATTTCTCAACTCTTTAACCTCTCGAGCTAGAATTTTGATCGGTTCTTCGTTATACGTCATATCGGGTTGAATTTCAATCGCTGCCAGAGAAATTACTTGTGATGGATATGGTCTATATCGGCGCAACGTCGATACATGAAATACATTATGGATCTTTTCTAACTCTGACGGTAAAGCTAGCAGATATGGCACTGGTCCTATTATTTCAATAATCTCATACGACCCAATGAAACGCGAACTCAATTTACCTTTGCGACCAAATCGAAGAATTTTCTTCTATGGAGATACTTTAAAGAATACTTTATCACCCATCTAAAATTCAATGTCTTTTCGTTTCAAATCTGCGTACGATTTCTGTCAATCTGAAGCTGTTTTCAAACTATCACGAATTACTTTCACTTTATCTTCAGTCTCTCAGATCAAATCAACCCCGTGAATCTTTTTCACTCAGTTCAGTCCAATACAATGGAGTTAGGCATTTGCAACCATATAAAGCTTCATACGGTGCCATCTTTATGCTCGATTGAAAACTGTTGTTATACGTGAATTCAACCAATGACAGATATTTCTCCTAATTGCCTTCAAACTCTAAAACACAACAATGAAGCATATCTTCGAGAATTTGTATTACTCTCTCAGACTGACCGTCAGTTTGTGGATGAAATGCTGTACTAAAATTCAACCACGTACCTAGAGCTTCTTGCAATTTCTTCCAAAATCGTGACGTAAACCTTGGATCTCTATCCAAAATAATCGAAACTGGCACCCCGTGCAATCTAACAATCTTAGAAATGTACAATTAAGCCAATTTATCAAGCGAATAATCTGTACGTACTGGAATGAAATGTGTTGTTTTCATCAGTCGATCTACGATAACCCAGATGGCATCTTTCTTCTTCGGAGACAAAGGCAAACCCGATACGAAATCCGTTGTAACTCTATCCTATTTCCACACGGGTATCATCACAGGTTGTAGTAATCCCGAGGGCACTTGATGTTCGACTTCAACTTGCTGACAAATCAAACACCTCGATACAAACTCAGAAATGTCTCGTTTCATGCCCGACCACCAATACAATTGTTTTAAATCATTATACATTTTGTGTAACAGCCCAATTTAGGGCCTAGTCAGAATAGTGGTTGCGAGACCACAAATCTGAAGTAGAAATATGTGTTTTATGATTTTTGTGAGACTTATGATATGTTTGCATGATTATGTGGAAATTTTATGTGGAAATTTTATTAATTAGTGATCAATTTGTCCGTTAGAAAATCAGACTATTATATGTTAAGATGGACAAAAATAGTATTAGAAAAATTACTAGAGGTCCTTAATTAGCAATTAGACCATTATATGTTAAGATGGACAAAAATAGACATGGGAAGGAAAAATCTCAAGAAAGGGGCCTTAAGGGCATTTTTGTATTTGGTTAATTAATGAATTAAAAAGGGAAAATAAGTCAAAAATGGTGTCCATCTTCTCTAAGCTTGGCCGAAATTCACAATGACTCCATAGCTATGGTTTCTTCAACTTTCAAGCTTGATTGCAAGTTCCTCCTAGCCCCGTTTTTAATGTTCTTCGTATTTTTGAAATCCTCGTAGCTTGATTTATTTATTTCTAGCTATATTTTTAGTGAGGGTTTATGTTCAAAAATTTACCCATGTATGACATGCTCACATTGATGGAAGAATATGAATGTTTGATGTAGGATAAACATCTTTTTCTAAGTGACTTTCATGGGAAATTCATAAAAAAGGACTAAATTGTAAAAGTCATAAAAATGGTCACACATGAGTGAAATAGTGGTAATTGGGGGCTGTTGTAGTTATAAAAATAATTTGGCTAGGCTTAAAATACAAGGAAGTTGAATAAAAATCATTTTACGAGCCTAGGGGAAAAGTGTAAATATGTAAAAGTTTAGGGGCAAAATTATAATTTTGCCGAAGTATGATTCATGGGTCAATTTAGTCAATGTGAGTATTAAACAAGTGAAATTGTTATTATAGATCAAGAAACACGAAGCCCGGACCAAAATCGAGGCAAAAACAAGGTTGTGGATTAATCGAATATCTACACACATTTTGAGTACCGAGGTAAGTTTGTGTGAAATTAAAGCTACATAATGTTTTTATATTTTTAATTGCTTAATATTCTGAGAAATGAATATTATTTCTGTGAAAATCGATTAATGATGCCTCTATGGAAGTATGATGAAAATATGTTAAGTTGAAGTCCCGGTTGAATATTCGGAATAGCGAGGATACTAATGTCACGGCATGAGATAAGGAAGGTCTCGTATAAGACCACGTGTGGGACATGGCGTCAGCACCAAATAAGCAAGGTCCCGTATAAGACCATGTCTGGGACATGGCCTCGGCACCGAATAAGGAAGGTCTCGTATAAGATCATGTCTGGGACATGGCATCGGCCTCGAATAAGGAAGGTTCCATATAATACCATGTCTGGGACATGGCCTCAGCACCAAAGGAAGGTCTCGTGTAAGACCATGTTTGGGACATGGCATCGATATCTATATATGGTCTCATATAACCATATCTGGGATATGGCATCGACATCGAGATAAGAGATCCCATGTAAGACCATATCTGGTATATGGCACCGGCATCACGATGTGATCCCATGTAAGACCATATCTGGGATATGGCATTGGCATCGTGATACATGTATGATGAGATTGAGTATCCTCCGATATTTCGAGTAGTTCAACGGGTAAAGAGCTAAGTTATGTACAGATAACCAAGAGTTAAGTTTATGCTTAAGAGTATGGAAGTGCTAAAGTTATGTGATGAAGTGATACAGGTACCCATGAGTAACTTACGAGAAATGAATGCAAAATGTGATATGTAATATGGTAAGATTATGCATGAGTAAGTTATGCTGATGTGTTTGAGAACTTGCGTATTATTCCATGAGATAAAAGGATGCCATTATAAGTCTTAATGTTGCTATTTATTTCATGCAAACTTACTAAGCTTTATGCTTACCCTTTTTATTTCCCTTATCCTTGTAGTATCGCCAAGCTAACTCGGGGATCGTAAGACATCGGAGTTCGGATCACACTATCAACTATTTTTTTGGTATAGTAAAGTTGATTTATTTTGGGTATGGCATTATAGGAACTTGGTCATTTTATTATCTCATATTTGTTAGCCAAAGTGTTGGTTATTATTATTACTCATTCATTTTTTTAAATGGCCATTAGGAATTGGCTAATACTTGTTAAATTTTATATATATATCCAATGATGATGATATTCATGAACTGCAAGTTTGTGTAATTGATTGAGTAAAACGTGAAGTGTATGCATGATGAATTAGTGATTCTTCGTAATGTACTATTGCTATGTTATGTGTTGCTTGTAGTGGTATAAGTGTGTTTGTTTTTCAGGGTGCAATTGGCTTGGAAAATAGCCTTATAATTGTCCACACGGGTAGACACATGGGTGTGTGTCTAGGCCGTGTGTGACACACAGTCAGCCCCATGGCTGTGTTGATAGGCTGTGTGCCCCTGCATCAAATTTTCAAGAAATTAATTCGTCACGCGGGCCAGCACACGAGCCTGTGACTAGGTCGTGTGCCACTAAGTGTTTGCTGACGCCACAAACAGAATACCCAGGTTTTCACACATGGGTGAGGACACGGGTGTGTTTTGGCCGTGTGAGGGACACGGGCCACAGACACGGGCGTGTTCCAGGCCAAGTAAAAACCCCTATAGGTTTGAAATGAAAAATAAAATCCACACGGGCTAGGAACATGGGCGTGTGTGACCACACGGTCTGCCCATATGGGCGTGTTCCATTTCACACGGGCGTGTGGCCCTGTTTTGGGTAAAAATTTTCTAAGTGTGCAAAAGTTTCTGGTTTAGTCCCGAAACATTTTGGATGTATGTTTAGGGTCTCGTAGACCCATAATAGGGATGTTATGAATGTGAATGAAAAAGTTTTAAGTTAAAACAAAAAATTTATGGCCTGATGTTATATGTTTGAGCAAGCTAAGTTCGGTAATGCATCGTATTCGGTTCCTGCATGGAATACGGGTAAGGGGTGTTACAATTTGGTATTCCCAGGTTGAATAGATAAACAACCACTGTGTACTTCGTGCAAAACTTTCTGGATGAGCTCAAAATTTTTTGGTATACAGATTATGTTTCGAAACATTAAACAATCATTAGCTCCGATTTGATAGTCTGAATCATTAATCGACTCACATTGCACTCTTTTAGCTTGTAACTCAACATCATACTTTTAAGCTTCACAAATTTGCTGAAGAAAAATCAGTTTAGCTTTCAACTCTGCTAAAGTCGAACCATTATCAGACAAGCTTAGCTGAGTATTCATCGCTCGTAAAAAAAATAATGATTTTCTACTCAAAGCATACGTAACTACATTCGCTTTACCCGGATGATAATCAATCACTAATTCATAGTCTTTCAGTAACTCAAGCCATCTTTGTTGATACAAATTCAAATCTTTCTGGGTCATTATATACTTTAAACTTTGTGGTCAGTAAAGATATGACACTTCTCGCCGTATAAATGATGTCGCCAAATTTTCAATGCAAATACAATAGCGGCCAACTCTAAATTGTGCGTCAAATAATTCTTTCCATGCAGTTTTAACTGTTTAGAGGCATAAGCTATAACTTTTCCTTCTTGCACCAAAACGCAACCCAAACCATTCAATGACACGTCGCTGAAAATCACAAATTCTTTACCCGACTCAGGTTGAACTAAAACTGGTGCTTCGGTTAGCAATGCTTTTAACTGATCAAAACTCTGTTGACATTTCTCAGACAACTCAAGTTTCACATCTTTCTGTAACAATCTAGTCATTGGTGTAGCAATCATTGAGAATCCTTTAGCAAAATGTCGATAGTACCCAGCTAAACCCAAAAAACTTTTGACTTTGGATATATTTCTCGGTTGTTTCCATTCAACGACAGCTGAAATCTTACTCGGATCAACTCGTATGCCTTTAGCTAAAACAATGTGTCCCAGAAATCCAACCTCTCGGAGCCAAAACTCGCATGTACTAAATTTAGCAAACAGTTGCTTACCTCTCAAGGTTTGAAACACAATTCTCAATTGCTCAGCATGCTCAGACTTATCTCGAGAATAGATCAGAATGCCTTCAATGAATACAACAATGAATCTTTCTAAATACGGTCTAAAAATTTGATCCATCAAATCCATAAAAATGGCAAGAGCATTAGTTAATTCGAAAGGCATAACAAGAAATCATCTGAATCTTTAACTCACAACTGATAATAGCCAGATCTCAAATCAATTTTTGAAAACACTATTGCCCCAAACAAATCATCTATTCTCGGCAAAGGATACTTGTTCTTTATTGTAACCTTATTGAGTTGACGATAGTCAATACACATTCTCATTGATCTGTCTTTCTTCTTTACAAATAACACTGGTGCACCCCAAGGCAAAAAACTAGGTCGTGAAAAACCTTTATCCGTTAACTTCTGTAACTGAGCTTTCAACTCTCTCAACTCTGTCGGAGCCATTCTATACGGAGCTATGGATATCGGTGATGTTCCCGGTACCAACTCAATAGCAAACTTAACCTCTCTGATCGATTGTAATCCAGGCAATTCTTCTGGAAACACATCTAGAAACTCACAGACTATCGGCACTAATTCAATCTTCGATTCGGACACTTTTGTACCCAGCACATACGCAAGGTAAGCTTCGTAACCTTTTCTCACACATTTCTGAGCTGACATAGACGAAATCACAACTGGCAATTCACTCAATTCATCTGATTAAATTCGAATGATTTCACTATTTTGACATTTCAATTCAATAGTCTTTCGTCTACAGTTCACAATAGTATCATGCAATGTCAACCAATCCATACCCATAATTACATCGAATTCATCAAATGGTAATAACATCAAATCCACAAGAAAACAGTAACCCCGGGTCATTAAAGGACAATTCTTGCAAACTTTATCAACTAGAACATACTTGCCTAAGGGGTTCGATACTTTAATGACAAACTCAGTAGACTCAATAGGCAAATTCTTACTAGACACTATATTCATACAGATAAACGAATGAGTCAATCCAGGATCAATCAAGACAATCACATTAGTCTCATAAAGAGAGAATGTACCAGTAATAACATCTGGTGATGACGCATCTTTGCTAGCGCTAATAGTGTAAGCTCTGGCTGGTGCTTTAGCCTCAGATTTCATAGCAGAGTCTTTTGTCGTACCTTTGCCACTAGACACATTCCCCGCATTTCTACGTGGTCTCCCTCTAGCAGCCGTATTACACGGTCTTGTGCACTGATATTTGTCTTTCTCAGATAACTCAGGACAATCCTGAATAAAATGATCTAGTGAACCACATTTGTAACAAGCTTTATTACTTTTATTCCAGCATTCTCCAAAATGTCGTCTCCCATGCTATTGACACTCGGTTTTGTTGTTTCCCAAACTGCCAACACTAGATACTGAAATTTTTTGAGCTTTAGGACTTGAGTATTGTTTTCCACTATCTCTGTTCGAATACCCGACTGAAGCATTTGGACACATGTACAAACCTTTATATTTCTTTGTCGAAGATTGATATGGCTTATTCATCAATCCTTTTCTCGAGTCTCTAGCCTCTGAATCTACTTTTCTCTTTTCTTTGTTAAGCTCCTCAACTTTGCAAGCTCTAACAACCAAGACAACAAATTCTTTCAATTCTAGAATTCTAAATAGAAGTTTAATATCCTCGTTCAACCCATCAATGAACCGTTTGCACTAATTTCTTCAGTAGAAATATACTCCCGAGCATACTTACTTAATCATATGAATTCTCTTTCATACTCGGTCACAGTCATATGGCCCTATTTCAATTCTAGAAACTCTTTGTGCTTTTGATCAAGAAACTGCTGACTTATATACTTCTTCCGGAACTCAGTCTGAAAGAATTCCCAGGTAACTCTTTCTCTCGGTACCATAGACACAAAAGTATTCCACCATTGATACGCAGTGTGTAACAGCCCGATTTAGGGCCCAATTGGAAGAGTGGTACGAGACCACAAATTCGAAGTAGAAATTATGTGTTTGATGATTTTTATGAGGCCTATGAGGGGGTTGCATTATTGTGTGAAAATTTCATGAAGAAATTTTATTAATTAGAGAATAAATTGTCCATTAGGACTAAATTGCAAAGATGAGAAAATATGAGTTTCTAGAAGATTTGAGTATGAAATAGAATCATAAAAATTATTAGAAGTCCTTAATTAGCAATTAGACCATAAGTTAAGATGGACAAAAATGGACATGGGAAGGAAAAATCTTAAGGAATGGGCCTTGAGGGCATTTCGGTCATTTAGTTAATAAATGATTAAAAAGGGAAAAAGAAGTCAAAAATCATGTCCATCTTCCCTAGGTGCCGAAATTTGGAGAGAATCCATAGCTAGGGTTTTTCTCATTTTCAAGCTCAAAGTAAGTGCATCCTAGTCCCGTTTTTAATATTTTTCATATTTTTGAAATCATCGTAACTTGAATTAGCTATTTCTAGCTATATTTTGAGCTAGGATTCATGTTCAAAAATTTACCGATGTATGACATGCATGTATTTTGATGTTTTAAGGAAGATTATGAATGTTTGATGTAGTATGAACATCTTTTTCTAAGAGAATTTCATGAAAAATGCATGTAATGATCAAATTGTAAAAGTTATGAAAAATGGTCATACATGAGTGAATTAGTGAGGACTAAAGGTTGCTATAGTTGAGAATATGATTTGGCTAGGCTTGAATTATAAGAAAGTTTAATGGAAATCATTTTACGAGCTTAGGGGCAAAAGTGTAATTTTAAAAAAGTTTAGGGGCAAAATAGTAATTTTTCCAAAGTACGAGTTATGAGTCAATTTAGTCAATGTGAGTATTAAACAAGTTAAATTGTTATTATAGATCAAGAAAAATGAAGCCCGGACAGAAACTGAGGCAAGAATAAAGTCGATGACTAAATTGCATATCTACATACATTTTGAATACAGAGGTAAGTTTGTATGAATTTAAGGCTTCACATGTATTTTTATTAAATCATTTATTATGATGTATAATGTATACTATTTTCATGAAGTTAAGTTAATGATATCTTGATGAGAAAATGATTGAGAACTTGTATGAGGAAGTCTCGGTTAAAGACTCGAAATAATGAGGATACTAATATCACAGCATGAAACAAGGAAAGTCTGAGTAAGACCATGTCAAGACATGTCATCGGCATTAAGGCAAGGATATCATATAAGTCCATGACAAGTCATGGCATTGAAAAGTTATTATGAGGCAAAGGTCTCATGTAAGTCTAAGCTAAGGCATGTCATTGGTGAATTCATAAGGCAAAGATGTCATGTAAGCCCATGTCAAGACATGGCATTGATAAGTTTCACAAGGCAAGGATACCACGTAAGACCATGTCAAGACATGGAAATGGTAAGTTTCCCAAGGAAACACATAAGGAAGGTCTTGTGTAAGACTATGTCTGGGACATGGCATCAACACCGAATTAAAAGATCCCATGTAAGACCATATCTGGGATATGGCATTGGCATGATGAGGCGATCCTATGTAAGACCATGTCTGGGACATGGCATTGGCATCAAGATACATGTTTGCTGAGATTGAGTAACCTCAATTATTCCGAGTAATTCATCGGGCAAAAGAGCTAAGTATAAAAGAGACAACAAGGAAGTTAAGCAAGTAAAGATAGTAATAAGTTAAGTTATTCAAAGTTGACAAAAAGTACTATTCATGTTAAGAAAGATAAAAGATTAAGTTTACTTTTGCATTAGCAAAATCTACTAATCTATGTGATCAAGTGATACAGGTACTGTGACTATAATGCGAGTATGAAATTATTATGTGATATTTGATGAGTAAGGATAAATATGAGTAAGTAAGCCAAAGCACTTGAGAGTTATGTTGTTTTTGCTTCATGTTGGATGAGTTATATTGAGCATATATAATTGCTATATGCATTTTATGCAAACTTACTAAGCTATATGCTTACCTCTTTCTTTTCTTTCTTCATTGTAGTTTCGCCAAGCTAGTTCGGGGATCATAGACGTCGGAGTTTGGATCACACTATCAATCATTATTTTGGGCATAACCAAGTTGTTTTAATTTAAGTATGGCATGTATAGGAATTATGTCATTTTGAGTTATAGCATATTGAAAGCAAAAGTGTTGACTATTAAGGTTTCTATTCTTTAGTATATGGCCAAAGAGATTGACCAAATGTTAAGTTTTACATATGGTAATGATGATGAGTTTTTATGAATTCTACAAGTGAGGTTTTTAAGGGTTTTTTTTATATAGTGCATTAAGGCCATATTATGTATTACTTGAGTCGTGATGGTTGAGTTTATGTTTCAGGGTGGTAACTGGATTGGAAAACAGCCCATAAGTGTCCACACGGGTAGACACACGGGCGTGTGTCTAGGCCGTGTGTCCCCTGCATTTTAGTGTTACAAGTCAGTATAGACCACAGGTTAGCCACATGGGCATGTGCCTAGGCCGTGTGCTCCTTAAGGGGTTGCTGATGTCATAAACAAAATACCCTTAGGTTTACACATGGGTGAGAACACAGGCGTGTCTAGGCTATGTGAAGGACACAGGCCATTGACACGGGCATGTGTCCGACCGTGTGAAAACCCCTGTAGGTTTGAAATAAAAATAAATCCTACACAGGCTGAGGACATGGGCGTATGAGGCCACACGGCCTGCCCACACGGGCGTGTCCCAAGTCACATGGGCGTGTGACTCCTATCTAGGTAAAAAGTTTCATAGAGTGTAAAAGTTTCCGGTTGAAACCCGAAACCTCCCGAATGTATGTTTAAGGCCTCGTAGGCCTATGAGATGTATGTTATGACGAAGAAAGAAAGCTTTTAGTTACAACAAAATTTTATAGCCTGTTATTGCATGTTCGAGTAAGATTAAGCATGTTAATGCCTCGTATCCGGTCCCGGCGTCGGACACGGGTAAGGGGTGTTACACAGTGTCCTTCAAAAGTGATACAACACATTTTAAACACTCACCTGGTGTGCAAAAAAGTTCATCTAAGATCTAAATAGTGTTTTCAAGCCACAATTTAGCTCTCTCGGGATCATCATCAACAGTAGCTCTGAACTTTTCGGCCCCGTATTTTCAAATCTTATCGACTGGTGGCTTATTTAATCTTAGGAGTTCCACACCTTGAGGAGCTAAGGGAACTGGTTGGGGATTAGGTCGGGGTGGAGGTTGTTGAGCAGCCATATTTGTTTGAACAAACTCCCTAAACCACTCGTTCATCATCTGGAAGAAGGCTTCTTTAGCCTCTCGTCCCTGGCTACTCGATATGGGTCTAGACTCCGTTTGCGCTACTCCGTGAATGGAGGCAGGTGCATTGCTTTCGACATCATTAGCTATAGCTCGATCAGGATCCATTTACTATATGAAAACACAGTTTAAATTATTAGGAGTCATCATACAATCACAAGTTATATATAGCATGTATAGCTAGAATCTCATATACACTACGTTAGACCTAGAATCGACTAAATCGTAGCTCTGATACCAATAAATGACACACCCTTCACCCGTATTCAATTCCAGAATAGGGTTACGGAGCATTACCAGACTTATAAAACAATTTCACATACAATTACACATACATTTTAAATTTTCATGCAATTATCAATCAACACATTCATATCGTCCCTAATACGAGCCTACGAGGCCCAAAACATGCATTTGGGATGGTTCGGGACTAAACCAATAACTTTGAAAGCTTCAATAACACTTAGAATTTTTTTGCCAAAAACAAGGGACACATGCTCGTGTGGCCCGACCGTGTGCTAGGCCGTGCCAAACCTGTAGGGTATACTGACTTATGCCATACAGCCAAGTCACACGCCCGTGTGTGAGGCCGTGTGGAGCATACTAACTTGATTTCTAATTCAACACCAGGGAACACACAGTCGTGTAACCTGACCGTGCGTCACACACGGTAGGGACACACGCCCGTGTCTCTGCCCGTATGGACAAAAATAGGCTATTTACCAAGCCATTTTGCCACCCAAACTTGCTCACACCTATACAACCCAAATGGCTCAAATCATAGCATAAATACGCATCCAATACAGCTACAACCAAGACTAAAACATGCCATTTCAATTCCAACAACTAAAATGCTTATAATATCATGTTTTTCTCATTCAATCATACCAATTTCATATTCACAAAGCATTTATATGCACAATTTGATCTAAGCATTTCTTTGCTTAAAACCTCAAACATATCAATATCAAATTCTTCACCATTAGCTACCTTAAACTCTAAACTTCAACAAGCCATTCGCAAGCAATTACAAACCACATCACCAAGGAACATTAGCACATATATATACATCATCATATTTTCCAAAATGGAACCCAAATAAGCCATCTCTCATGGCTATACACCAAGCAAAATACTTACCATATACAAACCAAACCAAACCAAATGGCTAAGTGTAACATCCCAAACCCGGCCCACGAGCCACGGTCGAAATCAGAATGCCACTGCGGAAAATGTTTGAAAAGTATTTTGACTCATAAACTAAATCATGAAAGTTTGTTGTTGTTGATAAATCTTTTCGTATTTAAAACTTTAAGTAAAACTTTGATGTTACAAATTCTTCGGTTAAAAACTTTATCATATATTTTAAAATATAAGTTGCTAAAAATAAAACATTTTCAAATAATAATATAATCGACAATCCAACTTAAAACATAATAAAAATCCTTAAATACTTAAAGTGGCCCTTATTACAATAAATAACCTTTCATAAATAAAATGTGTAAAACAAATAAAATATCTTATGCATGGGCCACCTCGTATCCACTCCAACCCGGTCCAAGCTTTATGCATCACCTACGATGTTGGTAAAAATTTGGGTGAGTCATACAGACTCAGTGTGTAATTAGTCCACTGAATCCCACCCACATGTGGGCTTAGCCCATAACCACATATCATGTCACAATTCAGATAGTAAGGCAACTTATTCACATCATTTCCACAATTGGGCCTTGGCCCATATAATCACTTAATTTCACATATTGGGCTTGGCCCATTTCCACATCGATCCACATTTCACACACGATTATGCAAAGTAAATGCACCCAACCCAGCCTAGAGTCCATCCGTTACACCTACCTTGGCAGACCTGTTGCCCAAGGCCGTGGCTAATCCACCGATCAACTAAGTGATCCCACATATCTTACCTTGGCAGACCTGCTGCCCAAGGCCGTGGCTAAGCCACCGATCACCTAAGTGACCCCGCATGTCCATATCCACGAGGTGACTCGAGGTCATCCTCAATCCACGGTGATGCACACAGCTATCATCCGCCGAGATGTGGCACCTAGCCAACACCTCCCTTGATGAAGCACATAGCTAACATCAAGCGCCAATGTAGCACAAGGCTAACATCAGACCACGTACATAAATGTACACCCTGTCCTTCGATAGTCACATTCACATCCCATCCCATGCACATGCAACATATGATAATGTCATAACATAATAAAATAATGAATGCACATGCTATTCGGCACACAATCATATTCTCATTGGCATATTCACATTCTTAATAATTAACACTGACCTGCTTTCTGATATACCCCTTAAGGGTATCCATTCATAATCGCCACTGCACATATTAGCATTTACACAATACATACAACATAACATAAACCCGGAAAATAGTGGGTTAATCACACACCTTACTATTAGCGAAATCCCTAGCTACTTGAATTTAACACGATCCTGGAACGTGGTTTTTCCTCCTCCCTTAATGCCGATTTGGTCTCCTACCAAATCCCGAAATACTTGCTTGCTCCTTGAGACTGTCGAAATTCTTGATGATCAAAATCCGAGAGATCTCCTTTAAAGCTCCTTAATGTCGGCTACAAACAAAAGGCACACATAACATGGCTTACGAATATTCGGCTAACCCAAAACCAAGGCCTTAACACTTGATTCGGCACACCAACAGAAATAGAACCCAAACCGATTACCAGGATAGAAAATACTTACCACTACTCAAGCACCCTCAGAGAAACGGCTTCTAGGTCCCAAAGAGAAAGAGTTTCGGCACCTAATGGTGAAGAGAGAAAACGTAACAATGGAGAGGGTTTAATGCTTAGAGAATTCGGCTATGGTGTTTCCAAATGAAGATGTAATATTCGACAATGGCAACCTTAAGGGAGATTTCGGTTTAAGCAAAATAAAAGAAAAGAAAGAGATGTGAAAGAAGGAAGGAAATACATGCACAAATGGTTCTAACTTATGAAAGAAAAGGGTGAGGTTTAAGAGAGAATGGAACAAATTTTGTCAAAAGAAAATGGCCAAAATGGCACTTTGATGGCATTAGGATTTCGGCACCACACTAGAGAAGGAAAAGAAAACCCGAAAATAAACACCTAAACTCCTTAAGAGAAATTCAGCTACTCCCCTCTACCCACAAAAATCGAAATGATCTACAAAGATATTTCCTTGGCCGGCCAACTCACATACTCATCACAAATCCCCTATTTTCCTCTTTAATTCCTCCTAATCACTTTCAAAATTAAGCCAACCCCCCTAGTCCATGAAACTGTCCACATACATGGACAAGTTGGCCATTAAAAAGTTTCCAAAACAACACTCTATACTTCAAGCCTTATGTCCCCTTATCCTACTAAAATTCCTTGATTCCATACCTTAACTAATAACTTGCCTTATTCCCTTAGTCTACTATCCATAAATGATAAAGCCCAACCTTATCTTAATTAGAGTTTGACCAACACATGCCATACACATGCAAAAATAAAAGTCACCTATTGCCATCCATGGGATTCGAACCTAAGACCATTAGTACACTCCACATTCCACTTGCCACTTTACCAATTGACTCCTTGTGATTAAAACCTCAAACTAATTTTCTGAAGGCCAATTTTGCTTAGCCCCCCTTCTAAGACTAAAAATCTAATATTTTTCTAAGGCATTCCCTTACATTCTAAAATTCTTAAAACCCTTAAAACATATCCAAACACACACTAAGCCCACTATCACTTGAATTATGCATAAACGCATAACCCCTAAATCTAGGATATTACTGTTCTACCCTCCTTAAAAATAATTTCGTCCTCGAAATTACTTACTAACGAACAATCGTACATCCTAACTCACCACACTACGCTACTGCTGCGCACTCTGATCTTAATAAAACTAACATACTTTCTACTAAATCTTGGAATCCCTGACCAGACCCAACTGGTTCCGTCACAGCCATTCTGCCTCTACCACGTCCTCGCACATTACGACTACGTCCCCTAGAACTCATGTCTACGATTGCGCTTTAACCTGATTAGAAAGTTTTATGCATTAGTACTTTTGGTTCCACTGTTTATTCGTGAACAATTTTATGAAAAGAAGTTTAATAGTGGTTCTTTCGATCAATCAAAGTTTTCATCTCAAGTTCACTATTCTAATTCAGAGAAACACATTCATTCACAACGTTCAACACACTATTATGGGCATCTTTGTCCATTCCCAACCCAGGGGTATTTCTGTCATTTTTCCTATAGGGGTATTTTAGTAATAAATCGAGGTCAATTTGAAAATCTTTACAAATCAAAGGCATTCCAAAATATACAAATCTCGAGGTTATTTTGAAAATTCTACCAAATCAATGGTATTGCAAAAATTTCAGAAATCGGGGTTATTTTGGTAATTTTGGAAGTCAGGGGCATTTTAGTAAATTTTCCCAAATCAGGGTATCTTACTATTTTGTAAAATAGGAGTTTTTGGTATTTTTGTAAAGTAAGAATGTTTTTACAAAAGTCATGGGTAGTATGGTAATAAAAATTTTCCAAACCAGGGGCATTTTAGAAATTTTACACCCAGGGGTATTTAGGTAATTTTGTAAACCAGGAATTTTTTGAAATTTTTTTTCCAATAATAGTTTATACAAATCAGAGGGGTGATTTTGGTGAAAAAAAACTAAAGGTTTTATAAAACAGTTATGGCTAGTCCCTTTCGGGTTTTAGTTATTGGGTTTAGCCCGTGAATAAGTCCTCTTGGTTAGGGTGAACCGTCACTACGCACCAGGTAGGATTCGAGTGGAGAGGAGGTGAGTCACTAGGACTGCTTAAATACCAAGCTCCCACCGAAACCAATCCTAGACATGCGCACAATGGTTGCCACACCCTAACTCAGCGACTTACTCATAGGTTTGTTTAATTAGGCTTTAAAATTTTATACAATTCTGTGTTGGAGTAAGCTAATCCTAAAGTTCAATAACTTAATATACTAATCTACGTTCCCATCATACCCACATACCAATCATATAATAATTCACACAACAATTAAAGGTACTTACCTGGTGGACTTCGGGTCGGAGATACAGGTGCCATGCCAGAATAAACCTGAAAAATTTATGAAAGCCCAAATCTTTGAATAGCCCATCTAAAAAAAATGTTTTTGGGCC
Source organism: Gossypium australe (assembly GCA_005393395.2). NCBI lineage: Eukaryota > Viridiplantae > Streptophyta > Magnoliopsida > Malvales > Malvaceae > Gossypium > Gossypium australe. Next base: position 91,270,568 of record CM016614.1, on the reverse strand, counting down.
CAAAACCCTCAAAGCTGAGTTTTGAATCGGGCTCTGATACCAAATTTGTAACATCCCAAACTCGGCCCACGAGCCACGGCCGAATTCAGAATGCCACTGCGGAAAACGTTTGAAAAATATTTTGACTCATAAACTAAATCATGAAAGTTTGTTGTTGTTGATAAATCATTTCGTATTTAAAACTTTAAGTAAAACTTTGATGTTACAAATTCTTCGGTTAAAAACTTTATCATATATTTTAAAATATAAGTTGCTAAAAATAAAACATTTTCAAATAATAATATAATCGACAATCCAACTTAAAACATAATAAAAATCCTTAAATACTTAAAGTGGCCCTTATTACAATAAATAACCTTTCATAAATAAAATGTGTAAAACAAATAAAATATCTTATGCATGGGCCGCCTCGTATCCACTCCAACCCAGTCCAAGCTTTATGGATCACCTGCGATGTTGGTAAAAAATTTGGGTGAGTCATACAGACTCAGTGTGTAATTAGTCCACTGAATCCCACCCACATGTGGGCTTAGCCCATAACCACATATCATGTCACAATTCAGATAGTAAGGCAACTTATTCACATCATTTCCACAATTGGGCCTTGGCCCATATAATCACTTAATTTCACATATTGGGCTTGGCCCATTTCCACATCGATCCACATTTCACACACGATTATGAAAAGTAAATGCACCCAACCCAGCCTAGAGTCCATCCGTTACACCTACCTTGGCAGACCTGTTGCCCAAGGCCGTGGCTAATCCACCGATCAACTAAGTGATCCCACATATCTTACCTTGGCAGACCTGCTGCCCAAGGCCGTGGCTAAGCCACCGATCACCTAAGTGACCCCGCATGTCCATATCCACGAGGTGACTCGAGGTCATCCTCAATCCACGGTGATGCACACAGCTATCATCCGCCGAGATGTGGCACCTAGCCAACACCTCCCTTGATGAAGCACATAGCTAACATCAAGCGCCAATGTAGCACAAGGCTAACATCAGACCACGTACATAAATGTACACCCTGTCCTTCGATAGTCACATTCACATCCCATCCCATGCACATGCAACATATGATAATGTCATAACATAATAAAATAATGAATGCACATGCTATTCGGCACACAATCATATTCTCATTGGCATATTCACATTCTTAATAATTAACACTGACCTGCTTTCTGATATACCCCTTAAGGGTATCCATTCATAATCGCCACTGCACATATTAGCATTTACACAATACATACAACATAACATAAACCCGGAAAATAGTGGGTTAATCACACACCTTACTATTAGCAAAATCCCTAGCTACTTGAATTTAACACGATCCCGGAACGTGGTTTTTCCTCCTCCTTTAATTCCGATTTGGTCTCCTACCAAATCCCGAAATACTTGCTTGCTCCTTGAGACTGTCGAAATTCTTGATGATCAAAACCCGAAAGATCTCCTTTAAAGCTCCTTAATGTCAGCTACAAACAAAAGTCACACATAACATGGCTTACGAATATTCAGCTAACCCAAAACCAAGGCCTTAACACTTGATTAGACACACCAACAGAAATAGAACCCAAACCGATTACTAGGATAGAAAATACTTACCACTACTCAAGCACCCTCAGAGAAATGGCTTCTAGGTCCCAAAGAGAAAGAGTTTCGGCACTTAATGGTGAAGAGAGAAAACGTAACAATGGAGAGGGTTTAATGCTTAGAGAATTTGGCTATGGTGTTTCCAAATGAAGATGTAATATTCGACAATGGCAACCTTAAGGGAGATTTCGGTTTAAGCAAAATAAAAGAAAAGAAAGAGATGTGAAAGAAGGAAGAAAATACATGCACAAATGGTTCTAACTTATGAAAGAAAAGGGTGAGGTTTAAGAGAGAATGGAACTAATTTTGTCAAAAGAAAATGGCCAAAATGGCACTTTGATGGCATTAGGATTTCGGCACCACACTAGAGAAGGAAAAGAAAACCCGAAAATAAACACCTAAACTCCTTAAGAGAAATTCGGCTACTCCCCTCTACCCACAAAAATCGAAATGATCTATAAAGATATTTCCTTGGCCGGCCAACTCACATACTCATCACAAATCCCCTATTTTCCTCTTTAATTCATCTTAATCACTTTCAAAATTAAGCCAACCCCCCTAGTCCATGAAACCGTCCACATACATGGACAAGTTGGCCATTAAAAAGTTTCCAAAACAACACTCCATACTTCAAGCCTTATGTCCCCTTATCTTACTAAAATTCCTTGATTCCATACCTTAACTAATAACTTGCCTTATTCCCTTAGTCTACTATCCATAAATGATAAAGTCCAACCTTATCTTAATTAGAGTTTGACCAACACATGCCATACACATGCAAAAATAAAAGTCACCTATTGCCATCCATGGGATTCGAACCTAAGACCATTAATACACTCCACACTCCACTTGCCACTTTAGCAATTGACTCCTTGTGATTAAAACCTCAAACTAATTTTCTTAAGGCCAATTTTGCTTAGCTCCCCTTCTAAGACTAAAAATCTAATATTTTTCTAAGGCATTCCCTTACATTCTAAAATTCTAAAAACCCTTAAAACATATCCAAACACACACTAAGCCCACTATCACTTGAATTATGCATAAACGCATAACCCCTAAATCTAGGATATTACACTAAGTTCATTACCAAACTATACATCAAAATGACCTTAACTGTCCACCTATGCTATTAGTGGTCTAATTACAACATAAAGACCTCTAATTTAATATTCCATAGCTATTAAATACCTTTAGCTATTAGAACATCACTTTTACACTTTATGCGATTTAGTCCTCTCTATCGAATTGAGCATTCAAACGATAAAATTTATTAACGAAATTTTCACACGAACATATTATCATGTTTTAAATATTAAAATAATAATGAAATAATTATTTTGACCCTAGATTTGTGATCCTAAAATCACTGTACCGATTTGACTAAAAATGAGCTATTACAATATTAATATTAATGATGTTAGATGAGGATAATAACTCTTTGATTAATGCAGAAAATTATGAAAGTTGATTAAGCTTGTTTAGCTTAGAATAGTGTTTGAAAATTGATTCCTAAATGTAGAACAAACTTAAGTATTAATGCAATTAAATCTGTTGTAGGATTCTTTTAATGCATTTAGAATTTCTTGAACCTAAATTTAGTAATTTGGTTATGAATGATAAGGAGTACCCTATAAATAGTTTTACACACCAATGTTTGAAACTGTTGAGTAGGTCAGTAATGCTTTGTTTGCTCCATCGTATTATTGATCAGAAAAACAAGATCAAATAAGAATGAGTAAGAAAAATGTTGTATTAATAATAATTTAGGGACACTCCATTATAGTAATAAGTTGATTAGCTAATGAGGTAGTTGTTTGTTAAATCCATCTCTTTAGTTAAAAGCCTTAGCTTTATGAGTGAAATACATTCAAATTGTGGCATGATATACTACTTGGTAATCTAGTGTATGCTCCATTGAGAATGTCAAGTAAAGAAAACATGTGACAAGATGAATTCCCTAGAGAAAATAATAATTGTCATTAAAATTTTGAAATGACTGAATAAGTGAGAATAGTGAAACTGAGTTTAGAGGAAAGATATCCTAAATACATTAGGAGAGGTTTACTATAGTTAGAATTGCATAATTATTTAGGAAATTTTATTTTTAGGAAATATTTTCTACATTTCATTTGCTAAACAAGCCTATAAAACTCAAACCAATTTTTGTTTAAAAGACTACTGAGAATGGAGGTAATAAATATACTTCATATGGTTCAACAATGCAAATGGTAAATGTGTGTTTTGGAAAATATTCATGCACCCATGCATACTCATATACATTTTGCTTGAAGACAAGCAATAATTTCGGTTTGGGGGTGTGATAACTCTTGAAAGGAGTTATACTTCAAGCCTCTAGATTCAATTAATTGTTTGTAATTAAGTAACTATGTTTGAACTTTTAGATATTTTTAGAACATTGCATAACAAAGCTTGGATTGTGCTATAAATGTTATTATTTGTTACTTCTATTATTGGGGAAGAAAGGTATTGGTTGTGGTTGGTAGCAAGTGCGGGATGAAGAAGAGAAAAGAAAAAAGAGTAGGAAAATAAAGTGAAATATTGCCATGACAAAATGTTGGTTAGGTTGCCAACAAGAATGTCATGGCAATTCCAGGAAGAAGACACGACACTCGGTCCACGTCACTCTCAGCCAGCTATACTTGTACCAGATAAAATGCCTTGAAAAAAGAGGAAGCAAAAGCTGTGTGCTAAGAGGGAGGGTCCTACCCTATAAAGAAGGAAAGAGAAAAGAGAAAAGGGAGAATCGAGGGGGAGAGAGAAGAATGAGAAAATAGTTTTTTCTTTGCATTAGGTTCTTGTGAAAAATCTCAGAGAAAGAGAAGAGAGGGTAGCAGCTTACCGAGCAGAATAATTACAGACGCAAGGAAGAGGAAGATAAATTTTCCCCGGGTTTTGCATAAAATCTCATTATTAGAGTGAAAGCTGGAGTAGCGAAAGCTTCTTGCAGTTCTGCATTTATTTTTTTGTTTGAACTTTGTGATTCATGAACTTAAACAATGATGTTGAATGGTTTTGTTATGGATTTGAATGTTCAACCAATGATCTAATATCTTATTGGGTTGGAATTATTTGGGTGAATTTTTATTATCTTTAATGCCCATGGTTTGGTTTCGAGTAGAATATTATTTCATTTGATTTTTGATTATTTTAAATGCATGCATGCAAGCTCTAGACATAGATGACTCTATGGTATGTTATTATATTTGATTTTATTCTGAAAAGATTAATTAGATTGGATTATAATCTATTGATACAGACAATATTCGAAAGAATATTTGCCGCACTCTAGACGTAGAAGTTGCGATCTGTACAGGGAAAGGAAGAAAAATTTGGATATCATTCTTGAGTTCTGTAGACAAACAAAAACTCAGAATGATAGCTCAAAGTTTGGCTTTCGAAAGAAGCAAACTGTAGTAGTTTGTCCCTGAGCTGTAGAATGGTCAAGATTTTGCCATGGCATTATACTAATATAACAATAAGCTTGAGTAAATCCAACCTTTATCATTAAACAGTACAAACTCTTTCCCACTTACTCTTTCAGAATTGCCACAACACTTTAATTGCCCTAGCATATTTTCATTCATAATTGATTTTATTGATCAATTCATTAAATCTCTTTATCAATTTATCATGTGTTTCTTTTGCACAGTTTAATTAGTCAATTTTGTAGTAATAGCATAACCAATTATTTTAATCAATTTTGATCCCTGTGGAAACGATACTCACTCATCACTTTTTTACTTGATTCAACGTGTATACTAGCACATTCGTATTACACATTCACAGGCAAGAATTATCAATCATTAATCACTTATTCCATATCACTTAGAAATTTAATTATTCACATATTATGAAAAAAAAACATATAACACACAATATCATCACTGTCACTTAGCCATTATGTACATACACATATACGCATATACACATATCATTGCTCATTGAGCACTAATTTAAGTTTGCACACATTGAATTCATTAGGCAATCCCTATAACATAATCATTTCCAACTAATGTTAAGAATTTTCATAGGTTATATTCAATTTAATAAGCATCAGTTTTCACAGTTTCAACACTTTGTTTCACTCTATCGAAATTACATTAACTTAATCTTCTTCACTAGTTAATATTAGCAACTTTCCATTTCTTAGTATTTAACCAACGTTAATACCATAACAATATGTCTTAACACATTATGACACATTTTTCGTCACAGATATATATAATTCATGTAACGCCCCTCACACGTCCTGATGGCCAAAACGAAAAAAGGCACTCAGAAAATATTTTCAGAGCAAAAACCAATACTTTATTTAAGAAAATATGATAAACCGTAATATATACATATTTTAATCCCACATTTAGCATACTTTTGGATGATTTAAGCCTTGAATTGTGGAATTTGGTGCTCCTAATCCTTTAATTTCATGTTTTATACTTAGGAGAGCACCGGAGGATAAAAAGAATGAGAAACGGGCCTAAAACGGAGTATATGGGCCAACTTACGAAATCGACATGGCCTGGGACCAAGACCACACGGCCATGTCTCTTTAATAGACCCGACCACGGCCTAGATACGATTCACACAGGCGTGTGCCATGGGCGTGTCCCTAACGTGATCTGTTTGAATTCTATTCGGAATAGCGTACTTAGAGGCAAAGAAAGCCATTCCAAAAGCCTATATAAACACCCTAGAGGCCAACGTTTAGGGGGTGTCCAGTTAGGCCGAAGAGTCGAGCCAGAGAGGCCAGAATTGTGGAATTTACTAGAAGAAAGCCAGTTGATTCCTCTCAAGAAGCCGAAGTTATACTCAAGACAGAAGATCTTCCCTTCAATTTACTTTAGGGGGTTTTAGGGTTTTTCTTATGTTTTGTTTTATATTTTCTTCTGAGATGTATTCTTTTATTATTATGAACTTGAAACACCCCACACCCGGCCCACGAGCCTGAACCGGATCTGGTATGTTCCTTAAATAAACCGGTTTTCAAGTTCTTTGTGACTTAGAGAAAATTTGTATAATTTTTAGAAAAATGTTGTTGTGGATTGGGCTCAGATTGGGAACCCATTTAATCTATTTAAAAATCCAATTTTTATTAAGGTGACAAAATAATTTTTAAGGTTTATAAAAATATATTTCACTTAAAATTTAATCCAACAATCGTTTGTAACAAAATAATTAAAAATAAAGCAGAAATAAAGAAAATCCATCTGGGCCTTATGGCCTTATTACATCAAGTAAAACCCAATAATAAAATTAAAGATACTAAAAAGAAATAAAGTCCAAATTAAATAAATTCTTCAATTGATGCATGGCCACCTCAAGGTCTGCCGTCCCGGTCCGTCACTGTTCATCACCTGAAAATAGTTCCCACAACGAGGTGAGTCAACAGACTCAATGTGTACATAACATTAACATTCAACAAATCAGGCATACAAGTTCATATCAAGTTCATGTTCACATAAAATAAATGATGCAACCCAAACCCAAGCCTAATGGTCCATCCGCTACACACCACCCGTACCTGCCATTCACACCGTGGGGACTACTAAGTCAACCCTCCATCCGCTACACACCATCGAAGGCAGTCGTTGCAGTCGACGTGCTCATCGCCCATATAATTTGTGTCATTAGACACCATATTCAAATAATGTAACTGAAGTTACCAAATTCAAATTTTTGTGACCGTAGTCACCATATTCCGTTGGTGAGATCGAAGTCAACACCTTCTTCCCCTTTCACATAGATCCCGAATACCCCATAAGTTTTATATCATGCATAACATACTTAATTTCTCATTATTCACATGTTAACAATATAACATATTCGTAATCCTATCGAAAGTAGGAAACGTACCTGGGTACTCTTACCACATTTGTGGTACTTAGCCACATTCACATTCTTATGCATATTCATATATTAAAAATAATTGCCATATGATATATCGAAAGTTAACGTGAGTACACACCTGATTTGCTTAATAGATTCCTTGAAATCCCAAAGAACGATCTACCGATCTAGATCTTTATCTCCTATACACGGCCAATTATTAAAACATATTAACAAACCTATTTGGCTTAAAAACCAAATCCTAGTAGGATTTGTATTACCTACCTTGTTGCCGAATTGGATGATTGTAAATCAAGTCCCAAAATTGCTAGTATCCTTTTCCTTGAAATCGGCTAACACTAAATCATGTAACCATGTGAGTTTTCGGCTTTTGAAGCAATGAAGAATAATTCCAAATATCAAAAATAAGCCTTGGCCAAAAATCACTTACCATACAATTTCCAAATCTGAAGAGGATTCCTTTATATGCCTGTCGAAAACCCTATAACTTCATGTTAGATTAAATCTAACTTTGAAAACATGAATCATAACCCTTAACCGAATATTCATACATCTTACCTTAGATCCTTAGATTTCCCAAAAGATTCCCCCTGGTATTTGACAGTTGTAAAAAGATCCTGTGAGATCCTTGTAGATTCGGCCATGAACAAGAATAGGGATTAGATCCTTCTCTTTCGGCAAATAGAAAAAAAAGGAATTTGAATAGCTTAACCTTACCTTAATGCCTTGATCGATTGCTTCCTTGCCTAGAGTCACAAAGTTTCGGCTATGGAGATTTAATCAAAGGAAAAGGTTTTGGCTTGACAGATGAAGAAAAGAGAAGAAGAAAAGATGAAAGGAAAATTCGGCAGAGGGGGTTTTGCTTAGGGAGAATTTCGGCAGAGAGAAAGAGGAAGCAAAAGTTGATGAGTAGCCCTCCTGCCCTCCTTTTATAGCCGAAATTATCAGCCTAGGAGTCCCTTACTTGGCCACCACTCCTCTTTTTGATAATATTATCTCTTTTATTTAAAAGATAAAAGCCTTTAATCCATCAATTATCTCCTCAAATAATCCAATTAAAGAAAATCCTTTATTTATCACTTATTATTCACATATTTATGCAAATAAAACTCTTCCTTTTCTAGAAACCAATGCCGTCCACCTCAGCCTTCTGGAAGCAAAAATAAAACTTATTTATTTGCTTCTCAAGTGACTCGAACTCAGGCCTATCTCCCCTGCATGTGACGCCATTTCCTTAGGCCCTAAGTGGCATCTTCAGGCCACTTTTCCAAGCCTGTTTGTGTGTCAAAATTCTCCAACTTTTTCTTTTAAGGCCCTCTAGCCCTTATTTCCTATTTTAAAATTTAAAATTTGACATTTCGGCATCATTTCTAAGTTTCCTAAAATTTTCGATCGGCTCTGTAACTTGCCATTTTTCTTACATTTCCAAGTTTCCAGAAATGTTTACTTTCCATTTTTGAATCATTTCCAAAAATGTTTAGGTTTCCAAAAATGTTCAAGTTTCCAAAATGTTCAAGTTTCCAAAATGTTCAAGTTTCCAAAAATGTTCATTTCCATTTTCATTTCCATTTCCATTTCCATTTCCATTTCCATTTCTAGGTTTCCAAAAATATCAAAAATTTATTCATAGTACTTGAGACTTGACATTTCGTACAATTAAACTGAAAATGCATAGGCCCTATTCAGGATGTTACAGAACTAAACCCTCAAATACCTGAGGGGGATGAAATCTAAGACGGATCTTGTTATTGTTTTCTAAACTATATAATAAATACTTGATTTGTTCTTAACTATGTGTTCTTAATTCTTGTTTTGATATTTCAGGATATTAATTCAAGTATTGATGTGCTTAAGCTGTGGAGAAAAAGTCCCTATTTAAGAGTAGATCTAGCATAGTTAAGTGGAGTTGATCGCAACCCTAGAGATAGGATGACAAAAATCTGTCGGATTAGGGTCAAACCTAATATGGGAGTCCATAGATCAAGTTAATGCAATTCTAGGGGTTTTAATTAGAAATAGATTTCAATTAATCAACCAAGGGTTGGACGTTAGTAGCCTCGAGAGAGGTATTAATATAAATTAGGGAATCCTACGGATCAAGTCAAGTGAATAAATCATCTGGTTTAGTGAAGTCTAGGTGGATTCTTCCTGGGGTATTGTCTTAATCAATTGGTTTTTCCCACAAGTATTTCCTCAATTCATTCTCTTTGTCTTAGCATCTTTAGCTTAATAGTTAGTTAATTTTTCATTAATTAATAATTCCCTTAATTCTTAGGCTAAATAATAAAAAGAAAGTTAGTATTAATACTTTTGGTTCCTTTGTGTTTGACAATCCGGTCTTGCCACTAAACTATACTACTGTTCGATAGGTGCGCTTGCCTCAATCTTTATCATAGTTAGTTTCTAGGCTCGATCATTTATTTTATAAATTTTTAAGACTCTGACACACGATCAAGTTTTTGGTGCCGTTGCCGGGGAACTAAAATTTAAGAACGCTTAATTTTTATTACTTTAGCCATTTTTAATTTTTGCAATTTACTTTTGTTTTTTATTTTGCTTTTAACTTTGCTAATTTTCCTTCTTTTATTTGTTCTTAGCAGGTACCTCTAGTTTATGACTAGAAGGAACCCGACAGGACCCTTGATTTACAACAGTGATATTGAAGGTACTATTCACAAAAATCGTAGAGAAATAAGGCGAAGCTTAAATTACATAAAAGAAGAGCAAGAAGTCGAAACCAATACCACCGAAGAGATGGCTGAAAATAATCCTCAACCTCCAGAGGTGGCCAAAAATCATGCTCCTCGAACTATGTATGATTATGCTAAACCTAATTTAACAGGAACTGAGTCAAGTATTGTTAGGCCTGCTATTGCTGCAAATAATTTTGAACTGAAACCTAACACTATTCAGATGATACAACAATTTGTTCAGTTTGATGGTTTGCAGGATGAAGATCCAAACAATCACTTGGAGAATTTCTTAGAATTTTGCGATACTTTCAAAATAAATGGCATTTCTGATGATGCCATTCGTCTTCGGTTATTTCTCTTTTCTTTGAGGAATAAAGCTAAACAGTGGTTTAATTCTCTTCCACGAGGGTCGATCACTACATGGGAACAAATGACCGAAAAGTTTTTGTTAAAATATTTTTCGCCGACTAAAACGGCCAAGTTAAGAAATGATATCTTTTCTTTTGTGCAGATGGATTTAGAGACACTTTATGATGCATGGGAGAGATACAAAGATTTATTGAGAAGGTGTCCACACCATGGATTACCCTTGTGGCTACAGGTCCAAACCTTTTACAACGGTGTGAACCCCTCAACCAGACAGTTAATCGATTCAGCCGCCGGCGGAACCTTGAATAATAAAACACCTGAGGCTGCCTACGAATTCATTGAAGAGATGTCACTGAATAACTATCAGTGGCAAGTCACAAGGATAAAGCCAACAAAAGTAGCCAGTGTTTTCAACCTCGACACAGTAACCATTCTATCAAACCAGGTAGAACTTTTAAATAAAAAGATAAATGGTTGGTATGGTTTTACGCAGGTACATCTGGTAATATAGTATGATACATATGGAAGAGGGGTGAACAACACAGAATATCTATCCTACAACCCTAGCACAGAGAACGAACAAGTCAACTATATGGGTAACTATTCTAGACCTCAAAATAATCTTTACAGTAACACTTATAATGTAGTTTGGAGGTACCATCCCAATTTCTCGTGGGATGGTCAAGGTAATCAAAGACCGCAACTTCCTCTAGGCTTTCAACAACCACCTCACCAGCAGGAAAAGAAATCGAACTTTAAGGAGATGCTAATGAAATTTATCTCGGTGTCAGAAACACGCTTCCAAAACACCAAAACGACGCTTAAAAATCAGCAAGCGTCGATTCAAGGGCTCGAGAATCAATTAGATCAGCTTGCTAAGCTGATCTTAAAAAGACCACAAGGTATCTTGCCTAGCAACACCGAAACTAACCCAATAGAGCAACCTCAAGCAATAACTGCTCACGATAGTGAAGGGTTAGAAGAACCAAAATTAAAGCAAGAGAATGTGGTAGAGGAAGGTAAGGTTGAGGTAAGCCATGATAAATCAAACTCAGTAATTACAGAGTACCAACCACGTGTGCCGTACCCCAATGAGATAAAGAAAGACCACACAGAAGAACAATTCAGTAAATTTTATTAAACTTCCAAAGAAATTACATATTAACTTACCATTTCTTGAAGCTCTTTCGCAGAAGCCAGATTCAAGGAAATTTTTAAAAGAGTTTTTGACAAACAAACGGAAGATAGACGATACGTCGCATGTGGAGCTAAACATAGTTCTTGACATGGCTAGGACATCGAGTATTAAAGGTGGAACCAATCACTTCAAAGTTGGGGACCAGGTACTGTCAGACGCAACCGACCCTCAAATAGTCGTTTCAGAGCTTAATACAAACAGTGCGACTCCTTTTTCGACACGTAAGGTCTTTCCATATGGAACGATCGAGGTAACACACTCTAATTTCGGCACTTTTGAGGTAAATGTTACCCGACTCAAACCATATGTTGATAGAATTGATAGTAAGAAAAAGGAGTTTCGACTCCGTGAACCACCATGGCCATACGAATAACAGGTAAGTCTAACTCAAGACTTCAAATGAGTGCTTCTCGGGAGGCAACCCGAGCACTATCCCCACTAACGTCCATATTTTCAAATTTTAACATCTAACTAAAAAGTAACCAAAATTTTTAGGCGCAGGTTTCCCTACCACACGGCCTTACACACGGGCGTGGCCGTGGCCGTGTGGACACCACGAATTTGCACATCGGCATAACAGAGACCTTGCGAATCAAGGACGAAAATTTCCCAAAACACGGTCTGTGATAAAACACCATGGCCGTGCAATGCAGCTGTGGTCGAAACTGATTAAAGAACACAGGCGTGTGACACGGTCGTGCTTAGAAGCCGTGGGTGACACTAATTAAGCAACACGGGTGTGCAAACCCTTTATACAGGCGTGGGAGAAATGCATGAAGCTAAACACGGCAGTGCGATTCGACCGTGTGACATAACACGCCTAAGGCATTGGCATGAGTCGTTCCTCTTTTTAAAATCCCCTTCTTTTGTTCACTTCCCCCCCAAAGTCTTAGTCCCCTTTCCCCTTTCTTTTTAAACGCATATCCATTTTCCATTTTTACTTTTATTCTTATTTTTTTTCTTTTTACTTTCTTTATTATTTTCTTCTTATTCTGCATGCCATTTAGGTTTAGCTTAGGATACAATAAAATTAGGCCAGTTGCTTCGAGGATTCAATTTCAAACATTTCGAGGCGCTCCCCCACCAATTCCTATCCGGTTTCTTTTCATTGACTCCATCCAAAATTCATGAAGTTTCACTTCTCTCCCTATCTTATGGTTTTATTACTATTTTTCTATTATCTATCTTTGTACATTGAGGACAATGTACATCTTAAGTGTGGAGGGTCAACTATAGTATTATTTGAAAATCTCTGGATTATACCTTGTTTTTAAGTAATTTTCTCATATTACTATTAGAATGAAATTTCTTGTGATTCATGATTTTTATTAATATGTTTTGGATTAAGTCATTGATAATTGTGCAGTGATAATTTAAACTTTAGGAGATCAAGCCTTTATTTTTGCGTGCCGTAACATAGTAATTATCTTTTCTCAATTAGGAGAGATGGCTGAGTGGACTAAAGCGTCGGATTGCTAATCCGTTGTGCGAGTTATTCGTACCGAGGGTTCGAATCCCTCTTAAAGAATCAAGCATGATGAGTCTATTTTCAAAAAATTAAAATTTTGTTAGGTTGTCTACCTGAATCTAATTATTACCTTGAAGTTTGAAATTTACAAGGTTGATATCAAAAACCCATAATTTTTGTGAGATTGTGAGCCTTTTAGAGCATATATTCTTTTGTGCTCACTTTTTGATTATGAGTGTATCAACATTGAATTGTTATTCTAGAACTTGCTTCGATTATACATGTCAAGACCACATTATTGATTTGATATACAGAGATGATAAAGGCACTTAGGATTTAACCCACTTACTCCACTAAAAAAGCCTATCCTCACAATTAACCCTTAGTGAACCCTTTTGATCTTAACAACCCTTTTTATTGACTCACCTACTAATATTACCCCAAAACCCATCTTGTATTTGTTATCACCATTCCTTGACTCCCTTTTTGCCGAGATTTGATTTTGAGCAGTTGCCTAACTATGTTCTATATTTCAGTTGTTAAAGTTTTTTTTCTTCTTATTGTAAATATTGATGCAAAAAAAAAAACGAAGTTATTCATTGTTATGTTTGAGCTTAAGCAATTAATTTCACATTTTGAGAAGAAGCTCATGTTATTAGTGTTTCAAGTGATGTAATTATTTAGGATTAGTACATTTTTCTAGTTAGGTATATTGTCAATTCAATCTCGATTCTAACCTTCTAATTCAGCATTTATCCACACCTTTAACCCGAGCCCCATTACAACCCTTTTTAATGACCTTTTGATTTGTGTATCATTTTATTTTATAGTGCTGGAGATTTGATTTTCATGCAAGCCTATAGGATTAACTTTTCATGTTCGACTTTTGAGTGCTTAATTTTGAACCTTAAACACTTTGAGTGATTTGAGTGAATCTTTAGTGAGGATGTCAACTCTTGTCAATTTTGAATTAAAGGTGATTATTTAGGTAAGAGGAAAACACCTATGTTTTTATGCTACAAAAACTATGACTTTGATTATTTGAATCTTTTGGACCATTTTACTTAAATTATCAATGTATGAATCATCTTTGAATTATGATGAAACATTATTGATGAATATTATGGATCAAGAAAGTTCATTTTAATTGTGAGTTGAGAATTTTGCTTGAGGACAAGCAAATGCTTTAAGTGTGGGGGTATTTGATAAACCGTAATATATACATATTTTAATCACACATTTAGCATACTTTTGGATGATTTAAGCCTTGAATTGTGGAATTTGGTGCTCCTAATCCTTTAATTTCATGTTTTATACTTAGGAGAGCACCGGAGGATGAAAAGAATGAGAAATGGGCCTAAAATGGAGTAAATGGGCCAACTTACAAAATCGACACAACCTGGACCCAAGACCACACGGCCGTGTCTCTTTAACAGACCCGACCACGGCCTGGATACGGTTCACACAGGCGTGTGCCATGGGCGTGTCTCTAACGTGATCTGTTTGAATTCTATTCGAAATAGGGTACTTTGAGGCAAAGAAAGCCATTCCAAAAGCCTATATAAACACCCTAGAGGCCAACCTTTAAGGGGCGTCTAGTTAGGCCGAAGAGCCAAGCCAGAGAGGCAAGAATTGTGGAATTTACTCGAAGAAAGCCAGTTGATTCATCTCAAGAAACCGGGGTTATACTCAAGACGGAAGATCTTCCCTTCAATTTCCTTCAGGGGGTTTTAGGGCTTTCCTTATGTTTTGTTTTATATTTTCTTCTGATATGTATTCTTTTATTATTATGAATTAAACCCTCAAATACCTAAGGGGAATGAAACCTAAGACGGATCTTGTTATTGTTTTCTGAACTATATGATAAATACTTTATTTGTTCTTAACTATGTGTTCTTAATTCTTGTTTTGATATTTCAGGATATTAATTCAAGTGTTGATGTGCTTAAGCAGTGGAGCAAAAGTCTCTGTTTAAGAGTAGATCTAGCATAGTTAAGCGGAGTTGATCGCAACCTTAGAGATAGGATGACGAAAATCTGTCGGATTAGGGCCAAACCTAATATGGGAGTCCATAGATCGAGTTAATGCAATTCTAGGGGTTTTAATTAGAAAAAGATTTCAATTAATCAACCTAGGGTTAGACGTTAGTAGCCTCGAGAGAGGTATTAATATAAATTAGGGAATCCTATGGATCAAGTCAAGTGAATAAATCGTCTAGTTTAAAGTTAAATAACAAGTGAAGTCTAGGTGGATTCTTCCTCGGGTATTGTCTTAATCAATTGGTTTTTCGCACAAGTACTTTCCCCAATTCATTCTCTTTGTCTTAGCATCTTTAGCTTAATAGTTAGTTAATTTTTGATTAATTAATAATTCCATTAATTCTTAGTCTAAATAATAAAAAGAAAGTTATTATTAGTACTTTTGGTTCCTTTGGGTTCGACAATCCGGTCTTGCCACTAAACTATACTACTGTTCGATAGGTGTGCTTGCCTCAATCGTTGTCATAGTTAGTTTCTAGGCTCGATCATTCTTTTTATAAATTTTTAAAACTCTGACACACGATCAAAATAAATAATAAAAAACTTTTATAAATTCATAAAAAATAGATAAATTTACTTTTAATAGATAAGAACTGTTAATAATAGTGCCCTAGTCCTATTGTATGAACATTTTATTTTGATTAAATGAATTTATTATTATTATTTGCATGTCTAATATATAATAATATCCTTGAATAACTTTGGTACTACACCTATTTCGATAGCTCCGTATAGAATGGCACCAACAGAGTTGAAAGAGTTAAAGTCACAGTTGCAAGAATTGACCGATAGAGGGTTTGCTAGACCGAGTTTTTCGCTTTGGGGAGCTCCTGTTCTGTTTGTGAAAAAAGAAAGATGGCACGATGAGAATGTGCATCGATTATCATTAGTTGAATAAGGTGACTATAAAGAATAAATACCCGTTGCCCAGAATTGATGATTTATTTGATCAGTTAAAAAGAGCTATTGTGTTTTCCAAGATTGATCTGAGATCGGGATATTATCAGTTGAGAGTGAAAGATTCAGACATACCAAAAATTGCTTTTAGAACGAGGTACAGGCATTATGAGTTTTTAGTTATGCCATTTGAACTAACCAATGCTCCTGTTGTTTTTATGGATCTGATGAACAGAATTTTCAGACCGTACCTATATCGATTTGTTGTGGTATTCATAGATGACATCCTGATTTATTCACGTGATGAAAATGAGCATGCTGAACATTTGAAAATTGTGTTGCAAACTTTGAGAGAAAAGCAATTGTACGCGAAATTTAGAAAATGTGAATTTTGGTTACACGAGGTTACTTTTCTGGGGCATATTGTGTCAGCTTTTGGAATTCGAGTTGATCCGAGCAAGATTTTTGCTATTCTAGATTGGAAACCTTCGAAGAACATGTCTGAAGTCCGTAGTTTTCTGGGGCTAGCTGGTTATTACCGTCGATTCATAAAAGGATTTTCAGTGATAGCTACTCCATTAACGAAACTACTTCAGAAAGATGTTAGATTTGAATGGTCTAATAAATGTCAGAAAAGTTTTGATCAGTTGAAAACTCTATTAGCAGAAGCTCCAATGTTAGTACAACCAGAATCGGGCAAAGAATTTGTGATTTACAGTGATGCTTCATTAAACGGTCTGGGATGTGTTTTGATGCAGGAAGGCAAAGTTGTAGCTTATGCTTCGAGACAATTGAAGCCGCATGAAAAGAACTATCCGACGCACGACCTTGAGTTAGCTGCGATTGTGTTTGCGCTTAAGATCTAGTGCCATTATTTGTATGGTGAGAAATGTCATGTGTTTTCAGATCATAAAAGTCTGAAATATCTGATGACTCAAAAAAATTTGAACCTACGTCAAAGAAGATGGTTAGAGCTGTTAAAAGATTATGAGCTTGTGATAGATTATCATCCGGGTAAAGCAAATGTTGTTGCTGATGCATTAAGTAGAAAATCATTGTTTGCACTACGTACTCTGAATGCTCAGTTAGATGTGTCTGAAGATAGTTCTGTGATAGCTGAATTAAAAGCGAAATCGTTGTTCTTACATTAGATATGTGATGTTCAGAAGTCTGGTAATGAGTTATTAGTGAAACGAGCTTAGTGTGACTCAAATTCTGAATCTGAATTTCGAGTTGTTGATGATTGCTTGAGATTCCGAGGTCATATCTGTGTTCCAAGAAATTCAGAGTTGGTTCAGTTAATTTTGGGTGAAGCACATAATAGTCAATTATCTGTCCATCCGGGGAGTACTAAAATGTACCATGATTTGAAGTAGCATTATTGGTGCTCTGGTATGGAGCGAGATATTTTTGACTTTATTTGGAAATGTATAATCTGTCAACAAGTGAAAGTTGAACATCAAGTTCCATCTGGTTTGCTACAATCGATTCTTATTCCTGAATGGAAATGTGATAGAGTAATAATGGATTTTGTTTCTGGTTTGCCTCAGAATCCGAGAAAGAAAGATGCGATTTGGGTCATAGTTGACCGATTGACGAAATCTGCCCATTTATTCCGGTTAGATCTGACTACTCACTTGATAGATCAGCTGAGCTTTATATTTCTGAGATTGTGAAATTACACTCGGTGCCACTATCCATTGTGTCAGATAGAGATCCTAGAATTACATCGAGGTTCTAGAAGAAATTGCAAGAAGCATTAGGCATGAAACTGCACTTCAGTACAACTTTTCATCCTCAAACGGATGGTCAATCCGAGCGAATCATTCAGATTCTTGAAGATATGTTAAGATGTTGTATACTTGAGTTTAACGGTACGTGGGAGCAGTACCTACCATTGATTGAATTTGCATACCATAACAGTTTTCAGTCAAGCATCAAAATGGCACCTTATGAAGCTTTGTACGGACGTAAATGTCGTACACCTCTGTATTGGACTGAGCTCAGTGAAAATAAACTACACGGGGTCGATTTGATGAAAGATTCAGAACAGAAAGTGAAAAACTGATCCGAGATTGTTTAAAAGCAGCATCTGATCGTCAGAAGTCGTATGTGGACTTGAAACAAAAAGATATAGAATTTGAGATCGGCGACAAAGTATTTTTGAAAGTGTCTCCGAGGAAGAAAGTACTCCGATTCGGACGTAAAGGCAAGTTAAGCCCGAGGTTCATCGGACCGTATGAGATCATTGAACGAGTTGGGCCTGTTGCATATATATTAAGGTTGCCCTCTGAGCTAGAAAAGATACACAATTTATTTCATGTTTCGATGCTCCGTAGATATCGATCCGATCCGTCACATGTGATTGCCCCATTTGAAATTGAAATTCGATCTAATATGTCTTATGAAGAAGAACCAATCCGTATTTTTGCTCGTGAAATGAAAGAGTTGAGAAACAAGAAAATTCCATTAGTGAAAATATTGTGGAATCGACATGGAATTGAAGAGGCAACGCGGGAGTCTGAAGATTCAATGAGATAGCAATATCCGAATCTGTTTAACGGTAACATTTTCGGGGACGAAAATCCCTAAGAAGGAGAATTGTAACAGTCTGGTTTATACCCTAGTTGGAACAGTGGTTTCGGGACCACAAATTCGAGTCCGTATAATATTTTTAATATTATTTTCTGTGCCTCTGATAAATGATTATGCATGTGTTAAAGTTTCGTAAGATAATTTATCTATTTGTGTGCTTAATTTGATAAAAGGATTGAATTGCATCAAATGCAAACTTAGCATGCTATTTGGTAAGGTATCAATGTGTTGTGGCTTTGTAAAGGTGGAGGCCTTATATGGCAATTAAGCCATTTATAATTTATTGGTTTGTTAATGGACAAAAATGACATTGAATTATATTTGTCTTTTATGTTTATAAAAGGTTAATTTAGTAAAATGAATAATAATATGTTTGTATTATAATAAACAAAAGAAAAGATGAATGCTATCATCATATTTGGGTGTCGAAATTGAAGAAAGAAAAAGAAGAGAAATTTGCTAGGGCATTCGGCTTTATACATGCAAAATTAAGGTATGTTTTGCTTTGGATTTTAATGATTTTTATGTTTTTGAGATTGTTGCTTAGTCTATTATCAAGCCCATGTCTCAATTTGAAAAATTGATGTTGTTCATGAGATGTGCCATTGATGTTATGTTGAGCTTTGTGATGATTTATGGTGTTAAATGAAAGATTTGAGCTAGATGAACATACTTTGTTCTTGAATTTTTGATGAATTTAGCTAATTAGGGCTAAATTGTGAAAATATTAATTTGAGGGACTAAATTGCAAATTTGATGGAAAATATGGGCTTGTATGATATATATGCATTCGGCTAAGCTTGGATGTGTGATGATTTTGTGAATTTGATGTTTTAAAAAAATGGAGTAAATTGATAAATTGTGCAAATGTGAGGGTTAATTTGTAAATAGCACTAAATGTGTGTCCTTTGATTGAATTGAATGAATTAGTGTATAAAAGGGTTAATTCTGAATATGTTTAGATCAAGAATCGAGAAAAACAGACTTAGACTGCAGGAAAGCAAAAGTAACCGAGTAGTCGTTCCCGTTTCAGTTAAATAGAATCCGAAGTAAGTCATATTGCAAATAAATGTAATTGTATTGAATTGAGCATATTCATATGACTATTGATGATAATGAATGCTTACGAGATGTTATGTATATGAATTCCGAGGTAAGGTCGATATAGTGATAAGTCTGAGAAATCCCGTATGAACTTAGGAATACAAAGGTATCTATTCTGTTTTACCATGTAAGACCATGTAACATCCCGAAATTGGGCCTAGGAGAATTGGGCCTTTTGGGCCCCGAGCATAGGAACTTTTTAAATATTTTTGGGAACAAGAGAACGACTTTAATGCAAGTTGGACTTATTAGGTGAGTGTTTTTGGAAGGCTAGGGGGCTTCTATGAAGTCCCGGGATCAAACTTAGGCTGAGGAAAAATTTTGGTTTTAGGTGAATAAAACCTTGGGAGTTAGTAGGTAGGCTTTAAGAATAAAATATGGAGAAAAATGACACAAGTGGAGTGTGTGGTGTAGTGGCAAAGTGACGCCAATAAGAGACAAGGGGGTGACGCCACAAGGAAGGAAAGAGGTCCAAGGTTCAAGTTGTAGCACTTGCATTTCTTTTTGATTATTTTTTTAAGTGGATTTAGACATTAGCCATAGACTTAGCTTTAGTTGGACATGATTTTAGACACAAGAGGAGCTTGTGGCCTAGTGGCTAGCTGCGTGGATTATGCTACAGGAGAGCCTAGGTTCGAATCTCATGACAAGCAAGGGAGTATTTATTTTGTGGATTGGACGGGAAGAGTTTGAGTTGGATTTAAACTCTGCTGATGGAAGGATCCCACATCGGAAAGATACAAAGAAGGAAGGTGAGAAGCTAGCTATATATAGAGCATTTTATGAGGAGAGTTAATATACCTTGGTGGGCGTTTGGGTGCAGATCTAGAGGATAATCGCCAATAGTAGCGAAGGAAGGGCTACTAGAACGTGAGGTACACTGTAAGGGTACGGTGAGGTTTCGGTTTTTGATAAGTATGCGTTAAATCTTGGTTAATCGCTAGTAATGTCGATTGTAGGGTCGTGACTAAAGGATTTGCAGTGCGCGTGGTTACCAGGTGTGTACAAACACTACACACACGATGTCCGAAAAGCCGAAAAGCCGAAAGTGGCTAAATGGGCCTAGTGGGCCCTGAGGCTAAGAATTGATGAAATGGTTTGGTTGGTTATACGGATTGAATCAGTCATGCATGATACATGAATTGGATTTGTTTTGGGCCTAATAGGCCATATGATGAGATTTGGGCCTAATAGGCCGTAAGGCTGTGATTTGGGCTTGATGGGCTTATGGGGACGTAGACATGTATGGGTTTATAAACCTTAGGCCTAGTTTGAACAACTCTTAAATTCCATAAGACTTAATCTAATTAAACATGTCTGTGAACAAGTCGCAGGGTTGGAGTGTGGCAACGGGCGTACGCATGTCTAGGATTGGATCTAGGAAGAGCTTGGTACTTAAGCGGCCCTAGTAGCCCACCTCCTCTTTTCTGGAATCCTACTTGGTGCGTAGTGTCTGTTCACTTTAACCACGAGGACTTGTTGATGGGCCAAAGTTCATTGTTAAAACCCGAAAGGGACGAAATACCCTTGATTTGCAAAATTACCGAAATACCCCTGGTTTACGAAATTACTGAAATACCCCTGGGTTACGAAATTACCAAAATACCCCTAGGTTGCAAATTACCAAAATACCCTTGGTTTGCAAAATTACTGAAATACCCCTGGTTTACGAAATTATCGAAATACCCCTGGTTTACGAAATTACTAAAATACCCCTGATTTACGAAATTACTAAAATACCCCTAGTTTATGAAATTACTGAAATACCCCTGGTTTGCAAAATTACCGAAATACCCATGGTTTATGAAATTAGTGAAATACCCTTAATTTGCAAAATTACCGAAATACCCCTGGGTAGTGAAATGATGAAAATACCCCTATGTGACGAATATGAGTTTATGGATGTTACTCTTATGTTTGATGCATTCAAATGATATTCTGCTTAGGATGCATATGGGTGGGAATTATAGTACGGAGGAAGATTTAAGGATCGCATGGCCGTATGGTATGGATCCAGGATCGCATAGTCGTATGGTATGGATCCACAGAAGGCTTTAAGTCCAACATATGATTAGCAGCTTTGCTGCAACTTCAGTAGTATCGCAACCGGGCTACCCTTGGTGTGTAGCGGAGGGATGGGTCGAGCTAGAATTCCCCACAGGAGTCATAAGGTTGGAAGGGAAATGGTGTGTGTAGCGGATGGATTTTTGGGGTGGGCTTTGCATTATTTGTTTATAAATGATACAATATGATATGATATGAGGTCATTGTGGGCTAAAGCCCAAGACCACCGATTTTGATAGGGCTTAGGCCCAATGTGAATATTTGTAAGTGATTTGATTGCCAGGGTTGTGCACACTAAGTTTTGAAACTCACACCCCTTTAATTTAATGTTTCAGGTAATCCCGAATAGATGACTCGACATGGGAGAGGACTCGGAGATGGCCACACTACAAGAGGCTTGAATTTTCATTTATTTGTTTCAAAATACATGATTTTATTTACTAAATATTCAGTGGATGTAATAAGGCCTTGTACTCCGTTTTGACTTCAGATTTATTTTGGGTTCTGAGATTAATTGTTTATTTTAATTATTAAACCTAAGTAAGCTCTTATGTTTAAACTTGGTTTCTGAATTACTTAAAACAATAAAATGGGTTTTTATCTTTAATTAATAAGACTCAAAGATTTTGGGCTTTTGGGCCTTAAATTTTTAATTAGCAAAACCGTTTTGAATTGTGCCTTTAATGTGACATTTCGGATTTGGGCCTAACTTCTAGGCTGGGTTTGGGGTGTTATAGACCACGTCCGGGACGTTGGCGTTGATTTGATATTCGTGTAAGACCACGTTTGGGACGTTGGCATCGATATAAGCTTTACGTGTAAGACCATGTCTGGGACATCGGCATCGTATTGATTCGCGTAAGACCACATCTGGGACATTGGCATCGGTAAGAGCTTTACGTATAAGACCATGTCTGGGACATCGACATCGTATTGATTCGTGTAAGACCTTGTCTGGGACAGTGGCATCGATATCCGATTACATGTAAGACCTCGTTAGGGACGTTGGCATTGTATGATTATTATGAGTTTCCAAGTATCCTATTAGATTTCGAACAGTTCAATGAGGAAATCTGAGCTATGAACAATTACGTGAATGTATATTCGTTTCAGGTACGTTTGGTATGTACACTAAGTGTGTATAAAAGGTAAGTACCTATATGACTTTGATTTGAAGAAAAGTATGATTGAATATGAGAACAAGAATGAAATGCAGGAATGATTATGAAAGAGTTATGTATATACATATGATTCTTGAATGGATGAATGTGGCAATTCTAGCCAAGTATATGAACCAAAGCAAATATGTGTTAGTTTGTTAAGTAAATGTTATGTGCCAATGGACCTTATACATATATGCCTTTTATGTTAAGTTTATTTGTATTATGACTTACTAAGCTTTTGGAAAGCTTACTCTCTCTATGTGTGTTTTCTCTATTTTATAGGTCGTCAAAGCTACTGAAGGCTCGGGACTGTCAAGGATCGTCATCACACTACTAAACTCATTTTGGTACACTTTGGAAATGTATATAGCTAGATATGGCATGTATAGGCTAGTATTTGATATAAGTTCGTTATATGAACTTAGCCATGTGATTTGGTTAGTTATGAGTTGAGAATTTGCTTGAATGAATGTGATATGTGAAGTATGTTTTTGGCATGGTTAGTTGATATATGAAATGGTCAAGTTTTGACTAAGCAAATGAATGATTTATGCTTGTGATGAGATGAGTTTTAGTCTTGTAATTTGGATGGTTATTTTGGTATGTTCTTGGTTGCCAAATAGGCATAAGATGTCTTGGTGATTTTGCTTGTAGGTAAGACCCATGTGGGTGGCATTTTGGCCTTGCAAATGGCCTATTTTGCCACACAGTTGTGGCACACGGGCGTACCTAGTGACTGTGGGACAAAGTCAGTAGCTAGCATAAGAGTACACGGCCTTGGCACACGGACGTGCCTAGTAGCCATGTGGTTTTCAACAGGATCGACCACGACCAAAGTACACGGGCGTGCTTGGTGGCCGTGGA
Source organism: Gossypium australe (assembly GCA_005393395.2). NCBI lineage: Eukaryota > Viridiplantae > Streptophyta > Magnoliopsida > Malvales > Malvaceae > Gossypium > Gossypium australe. Next base: position 91,246,645 of record CM016614.1, on the reverse strand, counting down.
GCAAAGTCAGTTTCGACCACGGGGAGGCCACACGGGTGTGTCTAGCAGCCGTGGGAGGCACACGGCCTACCCACACGGGCGTGCAAGCCTTGAAACTTAGAAACATTTTAAATTTTTGAGAATTTTTGTAGGTGTTCCGGTTTAGTCCCGACCCTATTTCTGAGCATACTTTAGGTCTTGATGACCTACCGAAGGGACACTATAATGGTAATTGATGAGATACTTGATGAAATGTATGATTTAGTTTTTGATTTGTCAGGCAACATTCTTAACCCTAATCTGACGACAGACACGGGATAGGGGTGTTATTATTTTGAATGTATGATTATTTTAAATTACTAGTAATAATCAGTTATTATTTTGATTCGCATTTAATTTTGGAAATTTAATTTCGTAGTCAAAATGATAACAAATAGTAATTTTGTTGATATTTCCTATTAAATTCTGAAATAATAATAAATGAGATAGAAAAAGGGATTTGATATATTCCTTATCAGATAAGGAAATATAATTTAATTATTATTTAAAAGAGTTTTAAAATTCAAGACAAAATTTGATATTCCTTATCAAATAAAGAAAGAGACTTTAAATTATTTAAAAGAGTTTTAAATATATATACAACCTCAAATCCAATTTTATCCAACCTTATATATATGTGATATATGTACACTTCTCCTTTAACACAAGTTTTTGGCTATCAGCCATTTGGGAGAATAAATAAAAAAACGTTTTGAGAAAACGAAGTTGGAACTATCATTTCATTCGACCATTCCTCATTCTTTTGAGTGTGGATACTTGTAGAGGGTTGTCGTCTTCCAACAAGGAAGCACCTTTGGAGATCTAATTCAAATTAAGCTTTAGTATCTGGAAGTTTAACAAAACAAGGTAATTTTTGTTATTCCCTTTTCGATCTGTACGTCTTGCATGAGATCCTTAGTAGTTTATGGGATATCAATTTTATTTTCCTCCGTGTTATGTTTGTATGAGATTCGAACTCTATCCCATATCCCAACAAGAATCATGTATTTAAAATTTAGAACCAAATCGAGGGTGACTGGAGGTGTCCGGGGGTCAAAATGAGTCTTGGAAGTCTAAAAAACTTGCAAAACAATACAAGGATCGTCCCTTGACACTGTTGCATTGGTACAACTACCTAGATATATCAATACAAGTGCTTAAAGTTATTACATTTGGGCATTCTGTAACATTTGCATCGATACCTCTGAGCCCTTCTACTGATACTTTGACCCCTAAAGTAAAAATTTGTCCTAAAACTCCCCTATTTTCAGCCCCAACCTTCACCATAACAAAATCTAGGCTTTAGTAACTTAAAAATTACATTTAATAGTCAAAACAACTTCCTAAACACCTCCAAACTAGATTTTTATAAAACATGTCTAAAGAGTAGTTAAATGTTGACATCTTTGTTCATAAAACAATGTCAAAATAAGGTAAGATATGTCACAACATTCAAGATTTTATAGTAGCATATTAAACTTATATAAAACCATCCAATAACCAAACTAAAACGTGTAAAAACTAAAGAATGCATGCATACTTTCAAAATTTATATAGCATATGGCTCAAGGCCAACCAAAAACAAGCAAAATAGAGATAGTTAGTATCACCATTACAACTTATAGTAATATGAAACAATTATATATACATCCCTAGTTTACTTTCCTAGTACATGAAACTAGGTATCAGTTTGCACCAAGCCTTTATTTCAGAGGACCTACATGTAAAACAACATCGCGTTAAACATAAAGCTTAGTAAGATAATATGGAAATTCTCTAATTACTCACCTTCAAATCTGTGATTTAGATCCCATAAAAAAGTTATAGACAAAACATTCAGGGGCCATATTTATGGCATTCTCTAATCTTTCAAAGAATGCAAAACAATTTAATTTTGCAAAATAGATAATTCTAAAAACTCACAATAATACAGACAAAATCAATTCATGTCCAAAATCAATTTCAATAACCATTTTCACAATTCATAAGATTCAAAATTCATATAGGGTTTAGCCTTTAGTACGCTTAGAAAATAAAGAGTGGATACTCATGACTAGCCATACATCACACCAAAGTAACAGAAGTGTCGTACAATTAGTGTTCGAAGGCTAGGACAGTATTGTTAGAGTATGCGCAAAGATCAATCATGACATGATTGTAATAACATACTTGTTTTACCTCGTTTATTAATATAAGACATTGCCATTATTATTTCAGTTTCTTTTCTGTGTATATATATAATATGTTTTATAATAATGTCCTGAGAATAATATGATTATTCTTAGAAGGTCCTTTGTTGAGTATTATTGTGGGCTTGGACAACAATAATGTATTAAGACTAACATTGTAACACCCCAAACCCGGTCAACACACCACGACCGAATCTAGCATGTCACAGAGTCAAAACATTTCGAAGAAAACAAGTTTTCGGTTGGTTTTTAGTGTAAAACTCCTTTATTGCTTTGTGCTTGGAGAAAAATGGTGTATGTACAGATGAAAAACGTTAAGTTACTTTTGAAATCCCGAAAAGCCTCTTTAAAACTCATTCATGATTCATTACTTAAGAAAACGTTTATGTCGATTAAAACCCGAGTGGTTTTTAACTTGATTTAAAACCATTTGTATTTGAGCTTTGAAACTTAAATTTGAAAATCATTTAGGTTGGCTTTGTTATCATGTAAATCGTTTTACCCGATGGTAAAGTTTAGAAACCCAGTGCGTATTATAGTTTAGAAAACTTTGCGTTTCAAGTTTTTAAAACAAGTCAAATACTTTTCTTAATCGTATTTAAATTCAAATCCAAAGCAGATAATAATAAAAATAACTAATGGCCTTATTACAAACCCAAATGAAAACTGAAATTTAAAGTAAAGTACCCAAGTCAAAAGTCCATGTAAAATCGAATGTAAATATTGCATAGTCACCTCGAGTCCACTCGGCTCTTCATCCGCGATCTACGAATCACCTGAAAAGATAAGGGAGAAGGTGAGTCACCAAGACTCAGTGCATAATCCCCCTCCCGATTATAGCAACATGCTTACACAGATTCATAACCAAGTAAATACATCATGCACCCGAACCTAGCCACCCATAACTCCTTTTTCTACCCCGTGTGGTACCAAACCGCTGGTGGTGCCAAACCACTGGTGACCCAAAGTCACGATTCATCCATTTGTGGGGCCAACCCACGTTGTGATACCAAATCACTGGCGACAATCCCGTTTTATCAAATGTGGGGCCAACCTACTGTGGTGCGAAGCCACTGGGACGAGTCGCTATGAGGTGCCAAACCTCTGGTGGCCCAAAGTCACGAAATCAACTGTGGTACCAAACCACTGGTGGTGCCAAACCACTGATGACCCAAAGTCACAGATATCAATCTTCCCCCTCCTCTCATATCACCCGTAATAATGTGATACGTATATAAATCATGCCAACATGCTTTAATAGTAAACATATATCGATTATAACGTAGATCATAGCATCAAGCATCATATAGCATAATCTCATCCAAAAATGGACTTACCTGAAATCCTTGCTCATACCCATAAAGGCATCATATCAAGATCTATACAGTTTTCGGCTCTTAACATGTTTAGGTTATTAGCATATTTACTTAATTATGAAGTGTGCAAGTTACACACCTAATTACTAACGCGACTATCGAATCCGTAGCTCAAGATCTAACGCCCTAGATCCCCCTTTTTCCTACATTCGGCCAACACTAAGGTTATTAGCAAAAACCATTCGGCCAAACCCATAAATCCCGAAGAGTTAACGCAGAACTGACCATAATCCTTACCTTATCGCCTTTCGAGTACTAGCCACAACCCAAAGTATGCGAGATTATGCTTCCCCCTACAATCGGCCAACACTAACAATTTAAACTTAATAGCCTTCGGCTTTTCAACTGAATAACAAAAGACTAAGTTGACAGATCCCTTACCACAATCTCCAACAAACCGATTGGTAGAGTAGATGGCCACGATCCACTGCTTCAAAATCCCGAAGAACCTAGGAGAATCCGATTCCATGGATGAATAAGAATCAAGACAAATGCCGAAATTCGGCTTTTGTTCTATGCATGTCGACAGAGAAAAGGGAAGAAGATAAAAGAGATTCGGCCAAGAATACTTACCCCCTTCAAAACCGATTAGAGAAGACAACAGGAGAGATCCACCCTTCGGCCAAAACGTTAGAACAAGGAGAGGAGTATAGAGAGATTTTGATAATGGTGATGGATCTCAAGGTGATTCGGCTATAGCTTAAGAAAAGGAATCAAAAGAGATTCGGCCAAGAGGGAATGAGAGAATGGAAGAAAAGATGAAAGTGATTCGGCTTTGGTTCAGAGAAAAGAGATTAAGGGAGTTTCGGCAAATGGAGGAAGAATAAGGTTTCGGCTCAAGGTGATTGAGAAAAAAAAGAAAGATGAAGATTGGCGAAAAGAGAAGAGCAAGAAAGTGCCAATGGGGTTTCGGTTTCAAAGGAGAAAAAGAGAGCTTCAAATGAGGATTTGGCTAGGTGCTTTAAAAGGTATTCGGCAAGTGCCAAAAGAGGTTCGGCTTTTGTTTCAAATGGTGCACTGAAGGAGAAATCGGCAAGTGCAAAAAGGGGTTTTGGTTTTGCTTCACAACCGAATGCATCAAGGCTTTTGCTAGCCGAAATTGTCCACCTAGCTAACTAAGGAATTTCGGCACTTCCCCCTCTAGACTCCCAACCAAATACTGCCCCTCAACCAAGAGTTCAAATTCGGCCAACTGCTCAAATTTCTCTTGGCCACCTGTTCAAACGAGTTTGAATTAGTCAAACTCCTAAATTCTCTCTTCTCTAGAGTTTGAGCTGAGCACAACTCTTCCTCAGCTTGGCGCCAAAATAATAAGCAAAAAATGGGATCTCCGCTACTCGAACCTGAGCCTCCTTCCCCTGCTTGTGGCGTCATTGCTCAAGGCCCTAAGTGGCGCCTCCTTGCCACTTTACCAAGGCTTTTCTTGTGCTTAAATTTACCACATAATATTCTTAACCCCTAGCTCCTTCAGCTCCCCTTAACCAAAGCTTAAAAAATAAAATTTTTCCTATAGTTCAGGCCTACCCTCGGCTTATACCTAGACCCTAGAACACCTCAATTAATATCGCAACCAAGCCATACACATGAAAAACAATTCAAACGCAATAGCCCCTGTTTTAGGATGTTACAAACATGTAGTTGATTGATGACAAAGTGTTGTCATTGGCATAGGGATGTCAAAATTAATACATGAGTATATGTTAGGGAACGACATATTGGACTAACCCGCTATGAGTATGTTTCTTAGATTATTATGTAACAGTCACAACATTACTCATAGTGATAACTATGTATACGATTCTTAGACTTGAGATCATCATTGTCCCAACATAGCGAGTCGTATATTTTGATACAGTCAAACATCTACTGTAACAGGTTGTACTATAAAGACTGATGTTGGGTATGCCACAATCTATGTAATGGGATATGATTAAGATAGGATTTGTCCCTCTTACATAATGGGAGCAATATCTTAGGCCACTTGATTAAATGAGACTAGAAATGCATGGTCATGCTCAAATAAGTTAATATGAGATATTAAACTTATTTTTTTATTGTAGTCTACTTAGGGTATCAATAAACATGAGATTGGACTTTGCAAGTGTGACTATTCCATGACTTGTGTCCAATCGAGATATAAAGGACAAAAGGATATAATACATGAAAATTTATCACAAAAAGGTTATTGAACCACGACTTCTTGTAACTTGGGTAGCAATGATGCATTGCTAGGTGCCACTCGTTGCTTGTAACGTTAGAAGTGTTCTAGTATTACAACCAATGTTACAAGAGCCTACTGGGTCACACCCTATGGTTGTAACGAACAAAATCTAAACACAGTTGGTATTAAATTTAACTGTCACGAGAGTTATATTAATTATTGAATTCATTTAATTTGACAGTTAAATAATAAACACAATATATGTACAAATTTGTTATAGAATAATAGATAAGATAATTAAAATAAATGTATGAATTTGATTCATATGAAATATTAATTATGATATGTTTACCGAAATTATTAAAATAAAGTATTATAATAATTAATTTCGGTCAAACATAAAATATATATGAAAATTAATATCCTTTTGGAAAGGATATTACACTGTGATATTTTCATTTATATCCTGGCATCGAAAAAGGGATTCCATTTTTATTTATTTATTTATTTAGGGAATATTAAATAAAAGGAAAGGGACCATAAAATAAAACCCTAGGGTGTAAAAAAGTGTTAACCAACATTAACCACAAAAGAAAAGAACCTAGGTCTAGTAGTCGCATTTCTTTTCGAAAAATCTCTCTGAAATGTTTAGCAAGAGTTTTTGTTCATTTGTTCGCAATAAGGTAGGCCACGTAGAGGCCGGACGATTCTATTGCGGCTTTGGATCAATAGCATGCGAAGGGGATTAAAACAACAGTGGTTCCTTCCTATTTTTCAAAGTACGAAAGGTATATTTTTCAAACCTTTTCTTCCTGATTCATTCCACGTGCATAGATTCTTGGTTTGGATCAACAGAATAATTTTTTCACCGTGCCACAGGGCGTCTCAATGATCCAACAAGTATTGCGCAGAAGTTCTAAAAAGAGAAGCACGTATGTACTATACCAAAAGGCCAAAGTAGGTGCACGGAAGTGTTAAACCACGGTCGAAGTTGCATCTCTTATCATAAAGAATAGAAGTCCCCTATTGGTGTTGGAAATAAATCCGGTTTGAAAATAGTTTTCTTACACAGCGAAAAATTAAAATTTTGAAAACCAACCCAGTTTGTCATATTTATAGCAATAAACTTTAAATAGAAATCATACTTGTGTTTTCGAATAAGTGAATACTTTAAGTTTTTCGGCTTTCAACCAATCAATCTTCTTCGCTATTCTCGTACCACTAACCGCTTCGAGTGTGGGCTCGAACCAATTGAATCAAAACACAGAACAAGAAAAAGTTTTGTTTTCTTTTAAAGTGAAAAGGAAAATACTCTATTCAAAATAGAAATCAAAAGAATTGTTATTCTGGAAAAATATATTTCATATTTGAGAATAAATTCTCTCTATTTTTCGGTAGAGTAAAACTATCTTCAAGTTTTGTTAATAGCCCTGTCGGTGCCATCTTTTTATAGGGAGAGAAGGTAAAACCCTTGTTGAATTAGAGAGGTTTATTTCAAATAGAAAAATAACTTCCTACTTAAATTAAGAGTAGGGTGGACAACATCCCCTAGTATTCCTACTAGGGTTGCCACCTCCTACATGTTCCATGAGGGGATTTTAGGCCTCTCTCACATCGAGTGCAATTACAAGTACTTCCTGGGCTTTTTGGCCCAGTACTTTGTAATTTGATCCAATCCGATTCTATTTTTCTATTTCCCAAAATAAACTTCAATATTTTATATCAAATAATTTTCTCATACCAATTTTACCCCCAGTAAAATTATTATGATTTTACCCCTAATAAAATTTTCGAGAAAATATATTTAATATTTCACTATTCAACTTGGTCACTATGACTGAATGATTTATTTTTATTTTCGGGCTTTGAAATAGCTCAAATACATAAACTCATTCTTCTAATCATTTCTAAGCAATCCATGTACATTTGCAAATAAATCATTTCTCATTTCCATTTCCATTTCCATTTCCATTTCCATTTCCATTTCCATTTTTTGAGAAAACCACTTTCGTTTCTCCATCTCGATAATCCTTACCAAACTCAACCAAAACATGTCATATTATCACATATACTCACCTTAATGATTCATTAATAAATAAACATGTATGTGCAAGCAAATATTTCTATCCTGAATCATAAAAGTACAAACCGTGGTCTCGCATCACTCATCGACAACTCTCGTTTTTCCTTTCTCTCTAAGGTTCCACATCGATGTTAGCTATGTATAACCATAAAACATGACACACTAGTAATTTCCATCCTATTCATAACCAATTATCAATTCATGCGTATTTTACAATTTATTGAATTTAATCCCTAAAACCAGGACAAGCATAACTTTTAATCTAATGCTTTGGATTGAAATCTGATTTCACATATATTAATTGGGGACCCTATACTTTCTAAGCCTACCAAAATTTCATAAAAATTTTTCATTTTATTCAATTTAGATCATAATGAACAAAACTATCAAATAAGCTTTACAATTTAGTCCCTTTCATAATCTAAGCTTAATTTCTATCAAATTCACACTGAATTTGAAACACCCCAAACCCGACCCACGAGTCTCGACCAGATCTGGTATGTTCCTCGAGTAAAAACGGTTCAAACTTACTGGTTTCTTTGGAAAACTTTGAGTTATTTTGGAGAAAAGTTGTTTGGGTTCAAATTGAAAACATCGTTATTTTCAAAGTTTTCGGTTTGTTAAGACTTCATGGTTAAATTTCAAACCATAAGTTACCGGTAAAAGTCGAGTCTTTAGAGTTCGTTAATTAAATAAAAAAAATCATTTGTATTTAGGTGTCAAAACATTTTTCATTTAGTATTAAGAAAAATTACTTAACTTTAATTTGATAAAAATTCGTAATATAATAAAGTAATTAAAAATGCATGCATAAACAGTTCATACTAGTGGCCTTATTACATCAAAAACAAAACCCAAAATAAATTTAGAGTACTTAAATAAAATAGGAAGTGCAAATAAATTTCGTGCTGAGCATGGCCACCACTAAGCTCCTGCCGACCCGGTCCATCTACTGAGTGTCACCTGAAAAGATTTCCCCAACGGGGTGAGTCAAACAGACTCAATGTTTATAACCAACACTAAGTCCCAACAGTATATAGCATATCAAGTCATTCATATACATATAGCAATTAACTTTAATGATGCAAACCCGAACCCAAGCCTAGATACCATCCGCTACACATCACCCGTACCAACCATCACACCGTGGGGACTACTAAGTCGACCCTCCATCCGCTACACACCATCGAAGGCAGTCGCTGCAGTCGACATGCTCATCGCCCTTATATATATTTTGTGGCAATATTTTGTGACATGAGTCACCACTTTCAGATTACGTGACATGAGTCACCACATTCAGATATTGTGGTATAAAACCACCAGATCACTTCCCCTTTTCATATTCACCCATATGCCCCATGTCATACAAATATGCATAATCCATGTCATATTCATTATTCACATTCTTATAGTTTCACATACGTGTCATAACAGATCATGTTATACTCATAGTAGGAGTAGGTAAACGTACGTGAGTACTTTGTACCATTGCTTGGTACCTTTGGCCATATTTCACATTATTATAACATATATATTAAAACATTACCATAAATCTATTAAGATCTAGTGTGGGGTACACACCTGATTTACTTAGCGAGTTCCCTGAAATCCCGAAAACCCGATCGAATGCTTTAGATCATTAATCCCTACATTCGGCCAACACTTAATATTTTAGCAAAAAGCCTATTCGGCTATAAGACCAAATCCCGAAGGATTAACGCAACCAACTTCTTACCTTGCTGCCGATTTGACTATCAATCAAATCCCGAAAACTTTGTGATGACTCTTCTTGCAATCGGCTAGACACTATACCACTGAACTAGTTAGTTTCGGCTTTTGAATAAATACGAAATAGATCTAAATCACTAGATATGGCCTTGGCCGAATGTGTGTGTGCACTTACCTTGCGATTTAAATCCTGAAAGTGGTCTCTTGGCTATGAAGATGTCGAGATCCCTATAGATATGGGTTAGATTCGGTTCTAGTCACTTAAACACAATAAAATGGCCTATGGCCGAATATCATCCAAAGTTGAACTTGAATCTTTAAAATCCCGAAGACCTCTCCTAGAAGTCGGCTATCCTAGCAATCCCGAAAGATCCTTCCAACTTTCGGCAACAAGAATATTAATGGGATTAGTCCTTAACTTATAGCTAAAAGAAAAAGATTGAAGATCGAATAACAATTGATCTTACCTTTAAAGCTGTAGTCGACTACTCCCTAGCTTGAATCCACAGAGAAATTCAACTATGGCTAGAAAGAACTTGTTTTCGGCCTTTGGAAGATTATAAAAAGAAGAAGTGGAAGATTGATGATGATGATTCGGCTTCAATGGAAGAGTATGGGACCTAGGAGGAATCGGCAATGGTGGATTTTGAGAAAGGAATATTCGGCTTTGACAAAATAAAAGAGAAGAGAGCTTCACTTAGAGAATTCGGCAAAGGCTTAATTGGGAAGAAAAGAAAGTAAATGGCCTTACCTTCCTTCCTTGGCCGAAAATACCATCCAAGGAGCCCCTCAATCGGTGAACTCTCCTTCCCCCTATCCAATCCCCTATTTTCTCTCCTCTTTACCCACTTAAAATCAATAGAAATAATCCCACATTTATCTCTTCTTCATCTATTCAAATAATCCAAAATAAAACACCAATTATCTACCACCTTAGCTGAAATTATTAAAAGAATAATCCTTATCTAAATGAAGTCCCCATGCCGTCCATCACTGCTCATCCATGCAGCAAAATAAAATTCTTTTATTTGCTTCCCTTGTGACTCGAACCTAGGCCCTTTCCCCTTGATTATGGCGTCACTTACTAAGGCCCTAAGTGGCGCCTTGCAGCCACAATTGTAACACCCCAAACCCGGTCAATACACCACGACCGAATCTGGTATGTTACAGGGAAAAATGTATTTGAGAGGTTTAGGTTTCCGGTTAAAAGTTTGATGAAAACTCTTTTTGTATATTTTGTTCTTGTAGAAATCTTGGGCATGGTTGTTTAAGAAGCGATAGTGCATTTGGAAATCCGGAAATTTTGAAAACTTAATTAAATATGTAAGTAAAACAAATTTATCACATTTGGAAATCCGAGTAATTCTTTTATGCAGCTTAAAACATTTTGACTTAGTAAGAAAATATTCTCAAGTTTGAAAAACACATTTGAGTTTCATTCATTTTAAATTACAGTGTGATACCCGATGGTAAAGTTTAAAACATTTCACTTTGTAGTTTGAAAACCTTATCTTTCCAAGTTTTAGCCAAATTTTAACCCAGTACTTTGTTACGGCATATTTGAAAACAAATCTAAGCATAAAGATAACAAAACATAACTTTAAAAAGGCCTTTTAAAATCCAAATAAACCAAATGAAAATAATCCAAATAAAGTACCAAGTTTTAATTCAGAGCAAATCCAACTTTTATTCATGGCATGATCACCTCGAGTCCACCCCGGCTCCATGTCCGCAATCTAAGTGTCAGCTAAAATAATAAGGGAGAAGGTGATTCGCAAGACTCAGTGCATAAATCCCCCTCCCGATAATGCAACGTACTAACACACAGCATAACAAAGCAATACAATTAATGCACCCGATCCTAACCATCCATAACACCTTTTCTACCCCGTGTGGTACCAAACCACTGGTGGTGCCAAACCACTAGTGACCCAAAGTCACGATATCCATCAATGTGGTGCCAAACCACTGGTGACCCAAAGTCACGAATAATCCATCTGTGGGGCCAACCCACGTGTGATACCACATCACTGGCGACGATCTCGTATCTCAAAGTGGGGCCAGCCCACGGTGGTGTTAAACCACAGGGATAAGTCGCTATGAGGTGCCAAACCTCTGGTGTCCCAAAGACACAAGTGTGATACCAAATCACTGGTGACCGCAGTCACGAATTGAATGATGGGGCCAACCCATCGTGTGATACCAAATCACTGGTGTCAATCCCGTAATATCAACCGTGGGGCCAACCCACTGTAGTGCTAAGCCACTGGGACGAGACGCTGAGGTGCCAAACCTCCGGTGTCCCAAAGACACAAAATATCATCTGTGGTACCAAACCATTGGAGGTGCCAAACCTCTGGTGTCCCAAAGACACGGATGTCATATTACCCCTCCTCTCATATCACCCATAACAGATCATACCGACTTATGTAAAGTATGCAATCATGCAAATCATGCTATCATGCTTAATGTTGCATCTCATAACACATACATCATATCAATACAGAACTCATAATGAAACGGACTTACCCAAATCCGTGCACATACCCCATCGGGTATCATATCAATCATCATACTGTTTGGCTTTAATAGGCAATCAGGTTTATTAAACATATTACTAAGTAAAAAGTGTGTTAGTTTACACACCTGCTAAAACGCAAGCTTTCAAACCCAACGAACCGATCTAAGATCCTCAAATACCTTGCTCCTATAATCGGCCAAACATAGATTAGCACCTAGACCATTCGGACAAAACCAAATAACTCAAGAGGGTTAACGCTTAACCCTTACCTTACACTTGATTTGGTTTCCTACCAAATCCCGAACCAAACGATGGTTCTTCCTTAAGCAAACGGCACACCCTATTAGGAAGAAAGATTAGTCCTTTGAAACTTGACTTAACGAAACTAGAAGAATAGACTAATAACATCAACTCTTACCACCACTTACCAAACGATCAACCAACGATGACTGCTTCACTTGGTTGCCACCAAAATCCAAAGGCTCTATAAAGAAATCGGTTACCAAAACAAAAGGTTAACCCCTTTCAACAAACCAAAATCGGCACTTAACCAACCCAAAAACGATAAAGCACAAGAGAGGGGAGAAATGGCCATTCGGCCAAGCACTTACCTTCTTCTAAACTGATTGAAACAAGAACCCAACAAGGTCAACACTCCTCTAATATTCGGCAATGAAGAAACTATCAGGAGAGAGGAGAGATTCGGCCAACACTTTAAACAAGAAAGAAAAGAGAATTCGGCCCTAGGTGTTTAACACACTTATATTCGGCTTTGAGTGAAAAAGAGAGAAAGAAGATGTGAAATGGGAATAGAGTTTCGGCAAGAGGGTATTGAGAGAAGAAAAGAGAGTATGAGAGGAAGAGAGAAGCTAGTTTCGGCTCAACACAAATGAACAACAAGTAAAAGAAGTGGGAGGGTTCGGCCAAAGTGAATAAAAGAGATGAAAGTTTGAAGGCTCAAGAGCATTCGGCTAACAAAGAAAAAACAAAGAAAACAAGCAACTTTCGGCAAGCTATAGGGGTTTGGTCTTTCGGTTTCAAGAAGTAAAGAAAATGAGAGAAAACTCTCTTGAACATTCGGTGACAAAAGGAAGAACTTGGCTTACACAACTTGACCGAAAATGTACCAAAATGTAAAGTGCATTTCGGCACACTCCCACTACACCTACCAACCGGCCACTCCCCCTATCAAGCACCCAAGATTCGGCCATCACTCCCCAAACACTCACAACCACCCATTCAAATCACTTTGAACAAGTCTCCCTCCTAAATTCACTCTCCACCCACCATTCAAGTGGGTTGACGTGGTCTATGGCAGAGTTTGAACTGCCAACAACTTCTCCTCCTCCATGCCGTCAAAATGGAAGCAAAAAGTGGGCATTCTGCAGCTTGAACTAAGGACCTCTTCCCCCTGCAAGTGACGCCAACTCAAGCCCTTAGTGGCACCTACCTTGCCACTCCACCAGCTCATTTCTTATGCTATCATTCACCAAATAATATTTATAAACCCCAGCTTCTTCAGCTCCTCTCACCTAAGCCTAAAAACAAAAAATTTTCCTACCACTCAGGCTTACACCTAGCTTACAACTAAGCCCCTAAAACATCAAAACAACAACATAGCAAACCAGACACATGCAAACAATGCAACAACAGAATAGCCCCTATCCCGGGATATTACAACTTTAACAAGCCAAATTTCATGTCAAATTTCCCTTACAAATTTCCTCAAGGCCTATCAGGCTTAGCTCCCATTTTTAAACTTAAAAATCAAATAATTTCTAAGGCATTTGACTACACACTAAGGTTCACAAAATTCATAATACACATTCACAACACACATAAGCATGCTATTTCATATAATTTAGTATTAATACATAAGCTATAATCCAGGATATTACAGAATTCATCCATATAATAACTCTGTAAATATCCCTATTTAATATTTACGAACTCAATTTATGAAAATGAGGTCCCAAAACCATATTTTTCGACACCATTAAAAGTTTAGTCATTATAATTCTCCCAATTACGAAATTTATTCCCTGAAATTTACTTGGAAAAAGGTAAGGATACTACGATCTTATTGCGTCTTCCAATTCCCAGTTCACTTCTTTACCACTATGATGGTGCCATAGGACTTTCACCAATGGCATGCGCTTATTCATCAGCTCTTTCGCTTCTCGGGCTAAGATTTCAATTAGTTCTTCTTTATAAGACAGATCAGATTGGACTTCAATTTCTTCTACCAGAATAACCTGGGAAGTGTCAGATCTATATTGTCGAAGCATGGATACATGGAATATGTCGTGAATTGTAATAGCCCGATTTTGGGCCTTCTCGGAATAGTGGTTTCGAGACCACAAATCCGACGAGAAAAAAATTTATTTTTATTACATTTTTATGGTCTACGATTTCACGAAATGATTTCGTGGAAATTTCGTTCGAAAAATTCAACGTCTGGGCACTCAATTTAGTGAAAAGAACTAAATTGTAAAAAGTGAAAAAGTTGAGTTCTACGTGTTAGAAGTGTCCAATTGCTATGAAATTTTAAATTTGAGGTCCTTAAATGATAATTAGACCATTGGTTAATTTTTTGGACAAAAATGGACATGAAATAGGTGAAATATAATATTTTTAAGTTACGGGCATTTCGGTCATTTAGTAATTAAAATGAATTTAAAATAAAATTAAAAGCCAAATTTTGTCCATCCTCAACCCCATGGCCGAGCTTCACAAGAGAAAACCATGGCTATGGTTTTTCAAGCTTCCAAGCTCGATTGTAAGTCCGTTCTAGCCCCGTTTTTAATGATTTTTACGTTTTTGAATTCCTCGTAACAAGATCTATCTATTTCTACCAATATTTTGAGATATGGTTGAAGTTTAGGGTCTTGACCCATGATGAATATGTGTGTATTTTGATGTTTAAAGGTAGATTATGGATGTTTATGGTTAGAGAAACGACTTTTCCTAAGTGATTTTCGGTAAAGATGCTAAAAAGGACTAATTTGGAAAAGTTATAAAATTTTTCATAAAAGTGTGAATTAGTGGAAATTGTGGGCTGTTGTAGTTATGAAAATGGTTTGGCTAGGATTAAAATACAATGAAATTGAATGAAAATTGTTTTACGAGCCTAGGGGCAAAAGTGTAAATATGTGAAATTTTAGGGGCAAAAATATAATTTTGCCATAATATGATTTTTGGATTACATTGAATAATGTGACTAATAAGAAGACTAATGTGATATTATATATCACATAAAATGAGATTCGGACTTAGAATGGGAGGAAAACAAAGAAGATGACGAATAAGTATTTTCACCGATTGTGCTACCGAGGTAAGTTTGTATGCAAATAATGCATTGTTTTTACTTACGTTTTCATATTTTGATAATTGGTATGAATTGTGGCTAAACATTTGATGTAATTGACAAAATATCGACAAGTGAGAAATTTTCCGGTTGAACCTTAGGAATAAAAATGGATACGAGTGACATGTTCACTATAAAACCTATGTGAAATCTAAGTGAACTAAGTGATCCTGGTGCTGGTCCGTACGTTCTACTGGTAGCTGAGTTATCTGGCATGTGTTATGGATACTCGACAGCTTGTGTAATCAGCACCGTGTAGTTTCGTCATGACCGACAGCTTGTGTGAGCAGACTCGAGATTATGACTATGTGAAACGGGTGCTGGTCTTATAAGTTCTACCAGTGGTTGGGAAATCCCGCATGTGTTGCGGATACCTAACAGCTTGTGTAAGCAGCACTGGGCAGTTACGTATGACCGACAGCTTGTGTGAGTAGACCCGTGAATGTGATTAGCTCGAGAGCTATGAAGTATCTTTAGCTACAAGTGTGGCACTTATGTGGAAATTTTCGTGTATCTATTATTATTCTGATGCGTTCAATGAGAAATGACTAAGTATAAACGAATATGACTAAGTGATGAATAAGTACAGGTATGTGTGTGTAAATTTATGAGCAATGTGCTCGATAGGTGATCGAACTTTGTAAGTTTGATATGGGGTAAGTGTTACTATGAAAGTTAATACAAAGAAATTATGAAAGAGTAAAATTTGTAATAAAACAGTTTTGGGATAGCAGCAATTATGTGTCTTTGAAAAATCACCAAAAATGGTATAAATTTAATTAGAAATTTTAATAAGATATGAAATTAAATTTTATTTAGTCTATTTTTACATAAAAGTTTCATATTTTGAGATATTTGAATTTTTGTGAGACAGGGTCAGAATGATTTTAGAATCCCCTATTCTAACTTTGGAAAATCACTAAAAATTGTATAAAAATAATTATGGGCTATAATTTATATGATTAAAATACTTAATGAGTATATTTAAAAAAAACAGAAATATCATTTGAATCTCGTACGAGGAGATAATTAATTTTTAGTGAATAGGGGTCAGAACTGTCAGACAGCAGAACAGGGTTGAATTTAATGAATAAACTGTACTTATTGACTAAACCAAAAATTTTGAAACTTTTATTGTAAGAATATATGTAAGTCTAGTTTCAGGGAAAATTAGAAGATCTTAATTTTGAGTTCCGTAGCTCAAGATATAAATAATTTAGTGACTGTGACTCGAGTAGACAGCTTGAGATCGACATGAATAAATAGTGGAACTATGTGCAATTATGATTGTATTATCTTGAAAACATATTGTGAGGATTGGTAAAAAAATATTAATTAATTGATTATTATTTACATGCTAACTTGCTAAGCTATATAGCTTACACCCCCTTCCTTTCTTTTTCCTATAGTGTCAAAGATGCTAGCTCGAGTTGGAGGTCGTCGGAGATTCTATCACACTAACAAGTTACTGATTGGTATTGTATCAACGATCTTCAAGTATTTCTAAGTCTATGGCATATATAGGGACTTGAATATGTGTGTATATGTTATTATGAGTTGGCCTAGAATGTTGGCCTATGTTATTTGATGGTTATTGTTGTATAAGGCCGTTTAATGTGGCTAATAATTGTTATGTTATAAGTCTATAATGATGCATTTCAAGGATGTGTATGCTTGCATGTGTTGGATGAGTAAATGTGTGATAATTATGAGTGGTAAATGTGATTGGTTGTGTAAGTTACATGATGTGAATGGTTAAGTGTGTGTGTGTGATTATGCATGATGAATGTGGTTTGTAAATGGTATGTGGATGTCTTAGTGTGGATGTTTGAATGATTAATAATACCATGTTGTGTGATGATAAATTTGTATAAGTGTATAAGTGTTTTGGGGTGGCAAAGGGCTTGCTAAATAGCCTTACTTGTGGCAGACGGCCATATGCTCGGGGTGTGTGAAGTCTGCACTTGATTTTCAAAAATTCAAAATGCCACACGGGTGTGTATCTCAGCTGTGTGAAGGACATGGCCTTGGACACGGGCGTGTGCCCCTATTTTTCAAGAAATTTTCTAATGTTTTCCAAAGTTCTTGGTTTAGTCCCAGACCAGTTCCAAAGTATGTATTAGGCCTCGTAGGCCCTATTTAGGGACTCAAAGATAAAAATTTGAAAAGTTCTAATTTGGATGAAATTTTATGACTCGGTTTTATACGTTTACAAGTGTATATGTTTCGGTAATGCCTCGTACCCTATTCCGGCGTTGAATACAGGTAAGAGGTGTTACATTTAGTGGTATCAGAGCTATGATTTAGTCAATTCTCGGACTAACATAGCGTGTGCAAGAGTCTAGCTATACATGCCATATGTGAACTGTAACATCCTTAAATCGGGGTCTCTGTATTTTGCTTGTGTTGTATGTGATGAATTGTTTATATGGTTGATTTAACATATTTTGGGGTCTAGTTATAACCCTAGGTTAAGCTTGAGTTAGGGCTAAGAATTTTGTTTAAGCACTTAAGGAAATGGAGCTAAGGGAGATAGGGGTTAAAATAATTCATTTGAGGTTTTAGACACAAGAAGTGCCTTGGTATAGTGGCAACGGAGGCGCCACTAAGGTGTCAGGGGAGTGAAGCCACTTGCAGGGAAGGAGAGCCTTGGTTCGAGTTGCAGAAATCTCCCCTTGCCCATTAATTTTTGACGCCACAGGTAAGCAGAGGTGTGCGCAGGTGGGACTCTCATGGATAGATGAATATTGGGTCAACAGAGTTTGAATTGATGGATGCGAGGAAAATTTGGTGTTTGACTCATTCAAATTTGTTTGAATGAGTGGATAAGAGGAATTCAAGGAGAAAAGAAGGGAACGGCAAGTGTTGTGTGTGTATCCGAATTCTTGAGGGGTGGCAATCGGTTTGGGGTTTTTTTGGGTGATGGCCGAATGTGCCTTGGTTAGTAGCAAAAATTGGCTAGCTTAGATGGTTTCTCTTCTCGCGTTTTGTGCTAAAACCCGAACCTTAAGTGCTTTCTTTCTTTTTGGCAATTCTGGGCATTTGGCCGATTCATGTTAGCAACCCCTTTGAAGAGCCGAAACTCCCTCTGTGCCGAATCCACCCTTGTGCATTTCTTCTTCTTCTTGTTTTGTTCAAAACTGAAATCACCATTGTTCATCTTCTCTTCTTCTATTTGGTACAAGCCGAAACTACCTTTGTCATTTTCCTTTTCTTCTATTTTTGCTCTAGCCGAAACCAAGAACCCCTCCCTCATTCGACATCTTTCTCTTCTTCTCTTAAACCCCTTGTGCCAAAAGTTCATCTATTTTCTTTTGCCGAATCCTCCTCAATCCCATTCCTTTCTTCTTCATCTCAAACACCTTCAAAAGTTGAATCTTGATTCCATCTCCTTCTCTTTTTCTCATTATTTCCAAAAGCCGAAACTCTGATCTAGTTCTCTAAACTCTGATCTAGTTCTCTTCTTGGCCGAATACTCTGACCATAAAACTCTCTACTTTTGCGTTTTCTCTCTTCACCATTACAGTACCGAAACACCATCTCTACTTTGGTTCTTAGAAGCTGAATCTCAATCTTAGTGTGGGCCGACTCTTTGTAAAAGCCGAAGGGATCTATCATTAAGGTAAGGTTGCGACAACTCCTCTTCGTTTTCGGGATTTATGCCATAGCCGAATGGCCCTATGATTCATAATGAGGTGTTAAGGCCAATTGTAGGGAGAAGTGTAGTCTAACGCAGTGGATCTTCGGGTTTCGATTTCTGATTCAGGTAAGGGTTCAACTGTAACACCCCAAACCCGGTCGATACGCCACGACCGAATCTGGTATGTCACTGAGGAAAACATTTTGAAAAGAATCGAATAACAATTTAACTCTTAGTGAAAAACTCTTTGAAAGTTATATATTTGTAGAAATCAGGTGTATAATAAGTTTAAACTGATAATTCACTTTGAAAATCCCATAAGTAAATCTTTTAAAACTTAGTTAAGAAAACATTTATGTCATTTTAAGAAAACTCGAATTATTATTTTGAAAACCATTAACATTTGAATGTAGAAACTTAATATTTGAAAATCGTTTAAATTATCGAAAACACTTAAGTTGTTAAAATTATCAAATGATTTATGTTACCCGATGGCAACGTTTTTAAAAACCATCGCGTTGTGTAATTTAGAAAACTTTGTGCTCAATTTATTATAATAATCAAGAAATTTATAACCCATATTTAAAACATGTTCAAAACATAAAAATAATCCAAACCATAATTTAAAGAGGCCTTATTACAAACCCATAAAAATATAAAACCAAATTTAAATAAAGTAAAGTTCTCAAACCAAAGTTCACGTAGAACCCAAATTTATTGCATGGCCTCCTCGAGTTCATCCGGCTCCATATCCGCAATCTCACGAATCACCTGAAATGATAAGGGAGAAGGTGAGTCACCAAGACTCAGTGTATATTCCCTCTCCCGGGTAATACCACATGCTTACACAATTTATAACAAAGCAACATATATGTATAATGCACCCAACCTAGCCATCCATAACTCCTTTTCTACCCCGTGTGGTACCAAACCACTGGTGGTGCCAAACCACTGGTGTCCAAAGACACAATTGTGTTACCAAAACACTGGTGACCGAGGCCACAAATCAAGTGATGGGGCCAACCCATCGTGTGATACCAAATCACTGGCAGACGATCCCATATCTCAAAGTGGGGCCAACCCACGGTGGAATTAACCACAGGGACAAGTCGCTATGAGGTGCCAAACCTCTGGTGTCCGAAGACACGAATGTGATACCAAATCACTGGTGGTTCCAAACCACTGGTGTCCGAAGACACGAATCATCAAGTTGTGGGGCCAACCCACATGTGATACCAAATCACTGGCGTCGATCCCTTATCTTAAAAGTGGGGCCAACCCACGGTGGTATTAACCACAGGGACGAGACGCTATGAGGTGCCAAACCTTTGGTGTTCGAAGACACGAATGTGATACCAAATCACTGGAGATACCAAATCTCTGGTGTCCGAAGACACAATGTGATACCAAATCACTGGTGACCGAAGTCACAATCTTCCCCCTCCTCTCATGTTGCCCATACCAATGCAATATATAAACAAATCATGTCAATATACTTTGACATGAATCATATAACAAAATCTCATAAATCGTAGATCATGATTTCAATCCTCATGTATTAACAACATATCGGAACGGACTTACCCAAATCCTCATTCATACCATCATGGTATCATATCCAAAACTCATCGTTTTTCCCACTTTCATAATATGATTAGTTATAACACACAAAAATACATATATAAACCAAGTTATAAAGTGTGTAAGATACACACCTTTCACCAAAGCAAATACTAACTTCCGAAGATTCGATCTATCGCACTAGATCCTTGTCCTAAACTCACCCAAATCGATTGACAAAGAAACGAGGCTTAGATGATTGCTTCCAACGTCCCGAGAAGCCTAAATGAAATCGATTTCTAGAATGATTAGAACCTTGCAAACCAATGCCCAAAGATTCGGCCTATGACCACAAGAAAGTGATATAGAAAGAAGAAAGAAATACAGAAAAACGTCCAAGAATACTTACTCTTTTCCAAAATCGATTGAAGAAACCAAAGAGAGTCTACCTTGAATATTCGGCCAAAACAAAGACTAAAAGGAAGTAGGGAGTTTCGGCAATTTGGTTATGAGAGAAGAAAATATGTGAATAGAAAAGAGAATGAAAGAGAGAGAGAGAGTGTTTGATTTTAGCAACAATGGAAAAAAGAAAAGGGAGTTTGGAGAAGAGAGAAATTCGGCCAAGAGAGAATAAAAGAAAATGTGATTATGAACTAATATCAAAAGAAGAAAAGAGAAAGAGAGAAGAAAAAGATTCGGCCAACACCTATTTGCCTAAAAGAAAAGTGCACAAAAGTACCAATGTTGTTTCGGTTCAAAAGGATAAAATGAAAGAAAGGAAATGGTATTTGGTTCAAACAAAATAAAGGCTAAATCACAAGCAAAATTTGCACAAAAGCATAAGCTACATTCAGCCAAAAGAAAGAGTTTTTGGAGAGGAAAAACAAAGTGCAAAAAGATGCACAAAAAGAAAAGTTGACCAACTATCCCCCCCAAACCACCTAACAACATTCGGCCACCCTCCTAGACACCCATGCCGTCCACATACATGCACTAAAGCCTAGGAAAACTTTCCAAAACATCCACCACCCTTCATGCCTTTTGTCCCCTCTTCATACCATAACCTTAAGAATCTTATCCCCTATTCCATGCTTTCCTTAAACATATATTCAACTTACCAAAATTAATAGTCCAACCTATCATAAATAGTTTGACCGTCCATCAATGCAAGGATTCAAAAATAAACCTTCAAAATGCTAAACATGCTACTCGAACCTCTAACCTCAAGCCACCTTCCAAACTCCTTAACCAACTTGCCACTTACTCCTCTTATGCTTTAAATGAACACTTAAATTAACTTAAGTGCTAAGCCCACTTAATGCACTTCATTAAATAAACCATACTAAAAATTATTCTAGCTTCCTAATATTTCCAAGCTTCACACAAATATACTAAGCACACAAACAATACTACCCGAGCTATCACAAGTAACTAGATGACACACAAATTTTTCTTAAAGCCCATGGCCCAATCCTACTAGGCCTAATTTCGGGATGTTACATCAACGTTTAGATCTATTCCTTCTTCGTTCAAAAGCCGAAGGTTAATCGTTTATGTGCAGCAGTGTGTGGCCGATTGCAAGGGGGTTCATTGTGTGGCTTCGGGACTTGGTTGGAAACCAAACCGGCTTAAGGAAAGGGAAACAACGCTTCGGGTTTTCGCTAGATTCAAGTAGTTTCGAGATTCTTATTTAGATCTGCGGTTAGTCAGATGCGTAAACTCTTACACACTTTGTTAGTTTAATGATGCTTATTATGTTACTGTATAACCTCTGGTAATGGTGACTTTGCCTTGTGGGCATGAGCTTGGATTCCGGGTAAGTCCCCTGTTATGTGATTTTTGATATATGTTATCATGATTTGATAATGCTATGCTATGCCTTAAATGCATGATACATGAAATTATGACACGCATGATATGAGCATGATGATGGTGGGATTGATGAGAGGAGGGGGATGATTTATTTGGACTGTCACCAGTGGTTTTGACCACAAGATGGGTTGGCCCCATCAGTTGATTTGTGACTACAGTCACCAGTGGTTTTGACCACATTATTATTATAATTTGTGACTAAGTCCCAATGGTTTTGACCACCAGTGGTTTTGACCACACGATTGATATTTGTGACTACGGTCACCAGTGGTTTTGACCACATATGGATATTGTGACTCGTCCCAGTGGTTTGGTACCACAATGGGTTGGCCCCACATGATATATTATGGGATTGTCATCAGTGGTTTTGACCACACGATGGGTTGGCCCCATCACTTGATATTTGTGACTTCAGTCACCAGTGGTTTTGACCACCAGTGGTTTTGACCACACGGGGTAGTTAAAGGAGAATGGATGGTTAGGTTATGGGGTGCATGATTTGCATGTTTTACTTAAATTTGCTTTTACTTATTTTCTTTAAATTTGGTTTTGGTTTTGTAATAAGGTCGCTAGTTATTATTTGGGTTTTAATTACTTGATTTTATGTTAAACTATATTATGCATGTGGTTAACAAATTGATATTGCTAAGTAATCGGGATTTAATCAATGGTTTCAAAATTATACTCCATGTCGGGTTTTCAATCGTTGCCATCGGGTAACATCATTCACAACACGATTTCAAAGTAACTCAGACGATTTTCGAACAAATTTTTAACCAACTCATAACACAAATGGTGTCAACCAGGATTATGCTCAACTCACTCGGTTTATATTAAGTATCGCATGATTTTCTAAAATTAGTAACAACGAACGGGTTTTCCAGCATGAGTTCTCTGGTTTTAAAACAACAATAAAACTGATTTTCAACATCACTTTATAAGAGGTTTTCTAAATCTGAAAAACAATAAAGAGTTTTCAATAAAATTTAACTGGCAACTTGTGTTTTCATAAATGTTTTCACTCTGTAGCATGCCAGATTCGGTCGTGGTGTGTTGACCGGGTTTGTAACACCCCAAACCCAGCCCATTCAGTACGATCGAATTTGAAATCCCACTGCGGAAAACGTTTGGAAATAATCTGACTTATAGGTAAAGTATATAAAAACTTATTGTCTTTAGGAAAGAAAACCTTGTGTATTTAAAATTTCGAAATAAATTAAGTAGTTACAAAATTCCCGGATTAAAACTTTATTGTATATACTTAAGAAAAATAAAATCACTTGCAATTAATATTTAAATTGTCAATCCATAATAGAACATAATAATAAAGATACTTAATGAAAATACTTAAATACTTTAATGGGCCTTATTACAATAAACACTTAATCAAAATACTGAAACTATAAATACTTAATTAATTAAAATATCTTCTGCATGGGCCACCTCGTATCCACTCCAACCCGGTCCGGTCATCATATCACCTGCGATGTTTGATAAAATATTTGGGTGAGTCATACAGACTCAGTGTGTAACTAATCCACTGAATTCCACCCACATGTTAACCACATATTAACCCATAAATCAAATGACAAGATATCATGTTCACAATTTAACACATTCTGGGCTTGGCCCATATTCATAACACTTAACAGGTAACCGGGTAATTAACCACAAAATCTCCACATACTGGGCTTAGCCCATTTCTTATTCAAATCCACATTCACATACTGGGCTTGGCCCACATTCATATTAAATTCGCATATCAGATACAATTATGCAAAGTGTACCCAACCCAAACCTAGGGTCCATCCTCTACACACCCCCGTATCCAGCCTACCACACACCAGGGGATTAACAAATCACCCTCTCCTTTTCACTCCAAAGGCAATCAATGCCGTCCACGTGCAAATAAGCACAATAATCCACAACGCGACCTCAGTCAGCGCCAATCCACGATGTAGCCGTAGCTAACACCAAAACCACGATGGGACACATAGTCGCTCATCAACCACGATATGGCACATAGCTGATATCAACCACGATGAGGCACATAGCCACTCATCAAGCCACGCAAACTAAATCGCAATTAATCCACAACGTGACCTCAGTCAACGTCAATCCACGATGTAGCTTAAGGCTAACATCAAACCACGTACTCGAAGTACACCCGTACCTTCTTTCATATCATATCCCAACCCATGCACATGCAACATTTCATAATGGCATAATAATAAATGCATGCACATGTTATTAAGGCAGACAATCATATTTCTATAGGCATTGTCACATTCACATCGGCACTGTCACATTCTTATCAACAGATAATACTAACCTGATTATCGATTTACCCCTTTTAGGGTAATCACCACATAACTGCCACTACACTGATTAGCACATAAATCACACATGCAAATATAGCAAAAACCCAGAAAATGGTGGGTTAATCACACACCTGATCACTTGTAGAACTACGCTTTCAAGATCGACGCTATCACTAAGTGATACTACGGCTATCTGCCTATTTTGCAGCTCTGACGCTGGTCCACACCCCGGTGGCCAATCCCGAACCGCTGAGACAGATCTTTTCTTAAACTTCGGGATAGGGACTTTCCCTTTACCTTCTTGACCGGCATCCATGTCCATTAATGATATCTTAATCAGAACCAAACGGTTAACTGATAACATCATAATCTAAATATACCAAATCTAAACTATACTTACTAAATATTCTTACCAACGAATCGAATCCCGGAAGCTTCTGATTACCTTTGTCGAAATTCCTAAATGGCCACAGTCAGAATCGGTTATCACTTATTTACCAAATATGGCATATGGCCGAATTATCACCTTGACTTACCTTGCTTAAATCAAATCCCGAAAAGACCTCCTTCAACGCACCTTGACGCTAACACATACAAAAAGAAATACAAAGTTATACTCATTCGGCCAACCTTAGAAATCAAAGCCTTACTCACTTGCTTTCGGCACACTTAAAAGAATAAGAAGAATGATTAGGAGAGCACTCTACTTACCACCAATGGCACCTCTGGCTTCTAAAACTTACAACAAAGAAGAGAGAGTGAGGCCACTATGGGATTCGGCTATGGCTTCTAAATGGCAAGGGGTTATTCGGCTATCCAAGAAAATATGTAGAATTAAAGTTGAAGAAAAGAGAAAGAATAGGGAGAAGAAGTGAGAAGCAATTCGGCTCAAAGAGAGAGAATTAGAGGAGCAATTTTCGGCCAACGAAAATAAAATGAAGAAAAGAATAGCTAAAGGATGGTCACCCCTATTTATACTACTCAAATTCGGCACTCCTACCTCTTCTCAAATTCCACTTCCTTCTCCTATAATAACTCTTGAACACATATTCAAAATATATAAAATAAATCTATAATTATTTCCTATCTATCAACTTAAAATAAATCTACCTTTATCACCTTAATTAATAAAATAAAAATTATCCATCACTAATCCCTTATCAAACTCCTAAAGCATCTCTTATCTACCTATAAAAGAATAATCTAAATAAAAATAAATTAACAATTATCTACTACTTATCTAGCCGAAATTTAATAGGAGAATTAGAATCCTCCTCCAATTGGAATTCCCAAGTGCCGTCCACTTCCTTCTCCCTTGCCTTGGCGTCAGATTCAAAATAAAACACCAAAATACTGCTTCCCACGCGAGTCGAACTCCCGACCTGCTGGAGCCCTTAACTGCAGGTAACGCCCCAGGCCACTTTGCCAAGGCGCTGTTTGTGATATAGTTCACCCTGAATTTATTTTAAGACCTACTTAGCCCAAGCGCCTTCTTGCTGTACAAAAAAAATGCCCTTTCTTGCTTCCTTCGCAACTCGAACCTGGGCCCTTATTGCCGTATGCCACATATAGCGCCCCAAGCCACTCTGCCGTGGCGTTTTCTTATGACATAACTCGCCACAATTTATTTTAAGGCCTCCTTCCCTAGCTCCCTCTTGTCTTATCGCCAAAACAAAATAAAACACGCCCATGCCGCCAACGGGATTCGAACCAAGGCCCTTGCCCAGGCGTCATTCCAGGCCCTTAAGTGGCGCCCTTAAGCCACTTTACCAAGCCCCTTTTTATGTCCAAACATGCCTAAAGTTTTCCTTAAGGTCTCCCTAGCCTTGCTCCCCTTCCAGACGCAAAAAGAAAAGCCCATTGCTTCCCACACTGCTCGAACCCTATCCACCTAGCTCATTGAGGCATCACTCCCCTAAGCACTAAGTGGCGCCTCCTAGCCGATTTACCACTTGGATTTCTTGTGTCCTAAACTCCCCAAAATTTTCTTAAGGCCTCTTCAGCCTAATTTCCTCTTTTAACTTAAAATTTCCATATTTTTCCAAAGCTTTCTCTTCCATCCTAGAGTTTCCAAAGGCCCTCAAACACCTCCAAACACCCTCACTGAGCCCACTAACACATGAATTATGCACTAAATGCATAACCCCTAATCTAGGATGTTACAGGGTTTGGGGTGTTACAATTGTGGTATCAGAGCCAGTTTCAACAGCTCGGCTGTGGGCCTGAGGCCCAAAAATGTTTTAAAAAGGATTATGAAAGGTTTTTATTAGAAAAGTGTAGTGATGGAAGCATGGCACCGAGTCTCCGGCACCAATCCGCCCAGGTAAGTACCCCAAACTATGGTTTGCTGATTATATGATTATGATGATGGCATGATTGAATAGTAGTAGGAAATACTTTAGAGACATGAACCATAAGGTGATGTTTACTCGCGAAACAATCCTCTATTAAAACTTCTCATAAGATTGTGCTTTAATAGACAGTGGAATAAAAGTCTAACGCATAAAACTTATAATCAGCTCGAGTAAATCGGTAGACATGAGTGCACGTGGACGTGGGCGAAATATTCGTGGACGAGGTAGGGGTAGGATGACGGTCTCGGAACCGGCAGGGTCTGGTCATGGATCGAAAAACGAGGAGCCACCGCCGCCAGCTGTGGGTGCGGAATATCAGGATCAGACGGGTGGTAATGACGCAGTGTCGCAGGCTGTACTGCGGGTACTAGAAAGGGTTGTGAGTGCAGGCGTTAGAACTGGAGCTCAGAAATCTGTGACCGAGCGACTCAAGGCTAATGGTGCAGAGGTATTTAGAGGTGTATCTGGTGTGGCACCTAGTACGGCAGAGTATTGGTTGGAGGCGACGGAACGCATTATGGATGACTTGGACTTTTCAGCTGAGGAAAAGCTGAAGGGCATAGTATCTCTGTTGCGAGATGAGTCATATCAGTGGTGGCTAACAGTTAGGGACAGAGCAATGGCAGACGATCTCACTTGGGAATTCTTTAGAACAGCCTATCAGAGGAAATACATAGGGGCTAGTTATGTTGATGCGCAACGTAGAGCTTTCTTGAACTTGGTCCAGGGCAATAGGACTGTAACAGAATATGAGGCGGAATTTTTTCGGTTGAGTTGGTATGCACGGGGAATTGTGGGCACAGAACATGAGCGCTGTGTCAGATTTGAAGATGGTCTGAGAGACAAGCTGTGAATGATAATTGCCCCACAGCAGGAACGAGAGTTTGCCGTTCTAGTGGAGAAATCTAAGGTTGCTTAAGGGGTAAAACAGTCTGTAAGGCGGAATCAAGATAGGGGCTGGAATAAAAGGAGTTCTGGATCATCTGGGTTTTCTGGGAATCAGCAAAAGAGGGTTAGATATAGCGGGCCGAATCAAGCTGCTAGGCCTGCTGCTGCTAATACTCTGTGGCCGCCACGGTGTGCTCGTTGTGGAAAGTCTCACATGGGAGAATGTTGGACTGGGAACAGGGGATGCTTTGAGTGTGGCTCGATGGGGCATCGAGTTAGAGATTGTCCAAAGAGATCAACTAGGTTGCAGTCTGAGGATCAGAATCGTGCACAGTTTAGGAGGGATAATCAGCAGCCATAGAGGGGTCGTGGTTCAGGCAGGGGAGGTAATGGCTCTGGTAGAGGTCGTGGAGCACCGGGCAGAGGTGCAGGTGATACAGAGGAGAGACAGCCAGGGTTGGTCTACGCAGCGAGGCGTCGAGAGGAGAGCGACGCACCGGACGTCATAACCGGTACGTTCTTAATTTTCGGAGTACCTTATAATGCTTTAATTGATCCTGGTTTGACGCACTCGTATGTTGCTAGTAGTATAGTGGGAACTATGAACTTAGACTCTGAGACTACTTCTAGGAAGATGACTGTGATAAGCCCTCTAGGTCACTCTGTAGAAGTAAGTAAATTATATAGGGATGTACCCCTAGAACTTCAAGGGGTCGTGTTTTTGGCTGACTTGATGGAACTACCATTTGGGGAGTTCGATCTGATTCTCGGGATAGATTGGTTAGTAAAGTATCAAGCTAGTTTGGATTATGCAGCTAAGCGCATGGTGTTGAAGACCATGGAAGGTGATGAGGTGATAATGATAGGTAATGGGAGAGATTACTTACCTAATGTAGTCTCTGCACTGAAGGCTGAGAAAATGGTTAGGAAGGGTTGTGAATCATTTCTGGTGCATGTTTGTGCCTTGGAAGCGAAGGATGCAGCTGTGAAGAATGTCCGAACTGTAGGGGAATTTGCCGATGTGTTTCCAGAGGAACTCCCAGGTATACCTGACCGCGAGGTTGAGTTCGGTATAGACTTGTTGCCCAGAACAGCGCCAGTATCTATTGCTCCATATAGGATGGCGCCGAAAGAATTGGTGGAGTTAAAGGCTCAGATTCAGGAATTGTTGGACAGAGGTTTTATCCGACCAAGTGTATCACCTTGGGGAGCTCCAGTGCTTTTCGTTAAGAAGAAGGATGGTACGATGCGGATGTGTATAGACTACCGCCAGCTGAACAAGTTGACAATTAAGAACAAGTACCCGTTGCCTAGGATTGACGACTTGTTTGATCAATTCAAGGGTTCATCGATTTTCTCTAAGATTGACCTTAGGTCGGGGTATCATCAGCTCAAAGTGAAGGAGGCTGATATTCATAAGACGGCATTCCATACTCGGTATAGGCACTACTTGTTTCTGGTGATGCCTTTTGGTTTGACCAACGCACCGGCAGCATTCATGGACATGATGAATCGGGTGTTTCAGCTGTATTTGGATCAGTTCGTCGTAGTATTTACAGACGACATTTTGGTGTACTCGAAATCTGAGGAGGAACATGACACACATCTTCGAGTGGTCCTACAGGTTCTGAGGGAGAAGCAGTTGTACGCCAAGTTTAGTAAGTGTGAGTTCTGGCTTAAGGAGGTAACTTTCTTAGGTCATGTTGTATCAGCTGAAGGGATTAGGGTGGATCCTCGTAAGATTGAGGCGGTATTGGATTGGAAACCACTCAAGTCGGTTGCAGAGATTCGGAGTTTTCTGGGTTTGGTAGGATACTACAGAAGGTTCGTAGAGGGTTTCTCTTTAATTGCAGTGCCGTTGACTAAGCTGTTGAGAAAAGGGGTTCCGTTTGTGTGGACTGAGAAACAGCAAGAGAGTTTTGATAAGTTGAAGAAGATTCTGACTGAAGCTCCAGTCTTGATTTAGCCTGAGGCAGGTAAAGAATTCACGGTTTACTGTGATGCATCACATACTGGCTTAGGGTGTGTGCTGATGCAAGATGGAAAAGTGGTAGCATATGCATCTCGGCAGTTGAGGCCTCATGAAGGTAACTACCCGACACATGATTTGGAGTTGGCTGCAGTGGTCTTCGCATTGAAGATTTAGAGGCATTACTTGTATGGGGAGAAGTCGATAGTGTATACGGATCATAAGGGTCTGAAGTACCTCTTGACTCAGAAAGATTTAAATTTAAGGCAGCGAAGGTGGCTCGAATTGTTGAAAGATTACGACTGTTCGATTGAGTACCATCCGGGTAAGGCTAACGTAGTAGCTGATGCGTTGAGTCGTAAGGTGGTAGCGGACTTGCAAGCGATGTTTGCTCACCTAAGTCTTTATGATGATGGGAGTCTTTTTGGCAGAATTGCAAGTAAAGCCATCTTGGATTGATCAGGTTAAGGAGAAGCAGCTGACAGGTGAGGTTTTAAGTGCTCGGTGGTTGCAAGTGCAGAATGGTGAGTCGGAAGGTTTCAGCTTGAGCAGTGATGGAGTATTGTGTTTTCAGGGGAAAGTATGCATGCCTAAGGATGTGGAATTGAGACAGTAGATTCTTCAGGGAGCTCATAGCAGCCCATACGCTATGCATCCTGGAGACAGTAAGATGTATCGTGATTTAAGGGAACAGTTCTGGTGGTAAGGTCTTAAGCGGGAAGTAACAGAGTTTGTGGGCAAGTGTCTGACATGCCAGCAGGTCAAAGCTGAGCATCAGTTGCATCAGGGCTGTTGCAGCCGGTGAAGATCCCATAGTGGAAGTGGGAAAGGATTACGATGGATTTCGTCAGCGGGCTTCCTCTTACTCCTAGTAAGAAGGACTCAGTATGGGTAATAGTGGATCGTCTGACTAAATCAGCTCATTTCATACCGGTAAGGGTGGATTACTCGCTGCAGAGGTTAGCCAAGTTATATGTGGCAGAGATAGTACGGTTGCATGGTGTGCCAGTGTCAATTATTTCGGATAGGGATCCCAGGTTTACGTCGAGGTTTTGGAAAGCTTTGCATTAGGCTTTGGGTACAAGGTTGGATTTTAGCACGACTTTTCATCTTCAGTCTGATGGACAGTCTGAAAGGGTAATTCAGATTCTGGAAGACATGTTAAGGGGCTGCATTCTGGATTTCAGTGGTAGTTGGGAGGAGTACCTACCTTTGGCAGAGTTCGCTTATAACAATAGCTACCAAGCGAGTATTCAGATGGCACCATATGAGGCACTAAATGGGCGGAAATGTCGTACTCCAACGTGTTGGACAGAACTGGGTGAACGACGGATGTTGGGTCCGGAGTTGGTGGCTGAAACTGAGGGCAAGGTTAAGGTAATTCGGGCTCGTCTTAAGGAAGCGTCGGACAGGCAGAAATCTTACGCTGACCTCAAACGCAGGGATATTGAGTATGCACTGGGTGATAAGGTCTTTCTGAGGGTATCGCCTTGGAAGAAAGTGTTGAGATTTGGACGAAAAGGCAAGCTAAGCCCTAGGTTTATCGGACCATATACAGTGTTGAAGCGAGTGGGACCGGTAGCTTATCAACTTGAGTTGCCAGCAGAATTGAGTCAGATTCACGACGTCTTTCATGTTTCAATTCTTAGGCGCTATCGGTCAGATCTGTCACATGTGGTACCAGTTGAGGAGTTAGAGGTGAGTCCTGATTTGTCTTTCGAGGAGGAACCAGTACGGATTTTGGAGCGGGATGTCAAAGTTCTGCGTAGGAAATCAGTTCCCTTGGTGAAAGTATTATTGCGGAACCATGGTACGGAGGAGGCTACGTGGGAACCAGAGGATGTTATGCGACAGCAATACCCTCAACTCTTCTGACCAGGTAATTTCGAGGTCGAAATTATTTTAAGGGGGTAGAACTGTAACATCCTTAAATCGGGGTCTCTGCATTATGTTTGTGTTGTATGTGATGAATTGTTTATATGGTTGATTTAACATGTTTTGGGGTCTAGTTATAACCCTAGGTTAAGCTTGAGTTAGGGCTAAGAATTTTGTTTAAGCACTTAAGGAAATGGAGCTAAGGGAGATAGGGGTTAGAATTCATTTGAGGTTTTAGACACAAGAAGTGCCTTGGTATAGTGTCAAGGGAGGCGCCACTAAGCTGTCAGGGGAGTGACGCCACTTGCAGGGAAGGAGAGCCTTGGTTCGAGTTGCAGAAATCTCCCCTTGCCCATTAATTTTTGACGCTACAGGTAAGCAGAGGTGTGCTCAGGTGGGACTCTCATGGATAGATGAAGGTTGGGTCAACAGAGTTTGAATTGATGGATGGGAGGAAAATTTGGTGTTTGACTCATTCAAATTTGTTTTAATGAGTGGATGAGAGGAATTCAAGGAGAAAAGAAGGGGACGGCAAGTGTTGTTTGTGTAGCCGAATTCTTGAGGGGTGGCAATCGGTTTGGGGTTCTATTAGGTGATGGCCGAATGTGCCTTGGTTAGTAGCAAAAATCGGCTAGCTTAGATGGTTTCTCTTCTTGCGTTTTGTGCTAAAACCTGAACCTTAAGTGCTTTCTTTCTTTTTGGAAATTCTGGGCATTTGGCCGATTCATGTTAGCAACCCCTTTGAAGAGCTGAAACTCCCTCTGTGCCGAATCCACCCTTGTGCATTTCTTCTTCTTCTTGTTTTGTTCAAAACCGAAATCACCATTGTTCATCTTCTCTTCTTTTATTTGGTACAAGCCGAAACTACCTTTGTCATTTTCCTTTTCTTCTATTTCTGCTCTAGCCAAAACCAAGAACCCCTCCCTCATTCGACATCTTTTTCTTCTTCTCTTAAACCCCTTGTGCCGAAAGTTCATCTATTTTCTTTTGCCGAATCCTTCTCAATCCCATTCCTTTCTTCTTCATCTCAAACACCTTAAAAAGTTGAATCTTGATTCCATCTCCTTCTCTCTTTCTCATTATTTCCAAAAGCCGAAACTCTGATCTAGTTCTCTTCTTGGCCGAATACTCTGACCATAAAACTCTCTACTTTTGCGTTTTCTTTCTTCACCATTACAGTGCCGAAACACTATCTCTAATTTGGTTCTTAGAAGCCGAATCTCAATCTTAGTGTGGGCCGACTCTTTGTAAAAGCCGAAGGGATCTATCATTAAGGTAAGGTTGCGACAACTCCTCTTCGTTTTCGAGATTTATGCCATAGCCGAATGGCCCTGTGATTCATAATGAGGTGTTAAGGCCGATTGTAGGGAGAAGTGTAGTCTAACGCAGTGGATCTTCGGGTTTCAATTTTCGATTCAGGTAAGGGTTCAACGTTTAGATCTATTCCTTATTCGTTCAAAAGCCGAAGGTTAATCGTTTATGTGCAGCAGTGTGTGGCCGATTGCAAGGGGGTTCATTGTGTGGCTTCGGGACTTGGTTGGAAACCAAACCGGCTTAAGGAAAGGGAAACAACGCTTCGGGTTTTCGCTAGATTCGAGTAGTTTCGAGATTCTTATTTAGATCTGCGGTTAGTTAGGTGCGTAAACTCTTACACACTTTGTTAGTTTAATGATGCTTATTATGTTACTGTATAACCTCTGGTAATGGTGACTTTGCCTTGTGGGCATGAGCTTGGATTCCGGGTAAGTCCCCTGTTATGTGATTTTTGATATATGTTATCATGATTTGATAATGCTATGCTATGCCTTAAATGCATGATACATGAAATTATGACACGTATGATATGAGCATGATGATGGTGGGATTGATGAGAGGAGGGGGATGATTTATTTGGACTGTCACCAGTGGTTTTGACCACAAGATGGGTTGGCCCCATCAGTTGATTTGTGACTACGGTCACCAGTGGTTTTGACCACATTATTATTATAATTTGTGACTAAGTCCCAATGGTTTTGACCACCAGTGGTTTTGACCACACGATTGATATTTGTGACTACGGTCACCAGTGGTTTTGACCACATATGGATATTGTGACTCGTCCCAGTGGTTTGGTACCACAGTGGGTTGGCCCCACATGATATATTACAGGATTGTCATCAGTGGTTTTGACCACACGATGGGTTAGCCCCATCACTTGATATTTGTGACTTCGGTCACCAGTGGTTTTGACCACCAGTAGTTTTGACCACACGGGGTAGTTAAAGGAGAATGGATGGTTAGGTTATGGGGTGCATGATTTGCATGTTTTACTGATGATCTGTGTAAGTGCTTGAACTATCGGGTTGGGGATTTATACACTGAGTCTTGGTGACTCACCCCTTCCCTTATATTTGCAGATGAGGCATAGATCGCAGATATGGAGCCGGGGGAGGACTCGAGGTGGCCATGCATGTTAGTTTCTGGTTTTGACTATAAACTACGTTTTCGATTTTACTTATTTTCTTTAAATTTAGTTTTGGTTTTGTAATAAGGCCGCTAGTTATTATTTGGGTTTTAATTACTTGATTTTATGTTAAACTATATTATGCATGTGGTTAACAAATTGATATTGCTAAGTAATCGGGATTTAATCAATGGTTTCAAAATTATACTCCATGTCGGGTTTTCAATCGTTGCCATCGGGTAACATCATTCACAACACGATTTCAAAGTAACTCAGACGATTTTCGAACAAATTTTTAACCAACTCGTAACACAAATGGTGTCAACCAGGATTATGCTCAACTCACTCGGTTTATATTAAGTATCGCATGATTTTCTAAAATTAGTAACAACGAACGGGTTTTCCAGCATGAGTTCTCTGGCTTTAAAACAACAATAAAACTGATTTTCAACATCACTTTATAAGAGGTTTTCTAAATCTGAAAAACAATAAAGAGTTTTCAATAAAATTTAACTGGCAACTTGTGTTTTCATAAATGTTTTCACTCCGTAGCATGCCAGATTCGGTCGTGGTGTGTTGACCGGGTTTGGGGTGTTACATGAACTGTGATAGTGTGATATCTCCCGGCTCTAACAAAATTGTTTTGTTAAGACAGAGATGACTTCCAACCGAGCTATTGTCGATAATGCTAAAAATGATATTGAGATGATTGAAATGTGCTTACAATGTGTTGAAATGTGGAAATGTATGAATAGAAGTTCATGATATGCATGTGTTAATGTGCGGAATGAGATAATCATAAGTTGGGAAATGTGGAAAAGTGAAATGAAATGAAAGTCTATGTTGTGATAAGCTCATCCAAGTATGTTGGTGTTCATATGATGTTATGTGCCTAACATGCTTGATTAAGTGAGTGCTATGAGTAAATTTACTAAAAATTCATGGAATGTATGTTTAAGTACACTTGTTTGAACAAGATAATTGAAAAGTTCGTGTAACATGATTAAGTATGAAAATTTTCTTAGAGTGAATTATGTGATTATAATGATATTACGTTGATGATGAATGCTAAGTCATATGTGTGTATTTATGATAGTTAAGTTAGAGGCTTTACGACCTCACCCCCCTTACCAGTGTTGCTTTATGATGAAAGTTTGCGAGAATTATGTTGAATAAGTTCATAAGTGGGAATCTAAAGAGTTCAATGGTGAAATAATTAGTAATGCAAACAGAGTTGAGTATAGTGTGACAAATGAACTCAGTTTTAAAAGAAATATCATATTATTTTAAAGATTACACAGATTATGCAATGTCACGGATAAAGAAGAAGCTAGTCGCGACTATTCGACTCAATTGAGTATGAAGTCTAAAGTATGTGTTTGCTGAGATTCTTCCCTAATTGGTTTTCGTTAGTGAATGGAATGATGCGGGATACATGATGACAGAATTAGTCAGAGAAATAATAATTGAGTAATAAAGATGTCTGTGTGTGATAGTTATAGTTGAGATGAATATGGTGATCTTTCTGGGTATTATATATATATTCTTTATCCTCAGAGATATGTGTGTGATTGTTCAGTTCTGATGGAGTTCTTATGTTATGAGAATGCTAGCTAACTATAATGTTAGACAAGATCCCTGTTGGTCGGGTCGGTTTATGATTGGTATTTCTTTATCTCTTCAGAATTCTATTCTATTATGTTGGAATAAAGTCGATGGTAAAAATTTATTTTGGACTATTCTTCTGTTTTTACTGGATATTATTCTGTCTTATATATAAATATTTGGAAATATATTATCTCTGTTATGATGGAAGTCCAGATTCGGTAAGCAGTGTTTTTCTTCTAGCTTTCTCTGAGGAATCATCAGTATCTTTATTATTTTATTATGAGTTATGTTCTCGGATTTCTGGTATGGTATTGTATCTTGAATTTCCTTATCTTGGTTTTCCTAATCACTGAAAAATCATAAATTCATTACTCAATTCAAATTCAATTCAGAACCAGAGCTTTGGTTAATAATATCTTCAACTGTTTTCAACTTTGCTAACATTCACAGACCATACAAATTTTCATAAATGTGATAACCATATCATTCAGAACAGCTTTAACTCATAATAACATTATCAGATTAGAACAAAACTAATAGATATATCTCGGTTTCATACTCTCTAGAATATCAATCCTTCATTCAAACTGTCCATCGATATACTCGTGAATGCTCAAAATTAATTACCATAACTGAGGATACTTTAACTACATGTAACTTAAATCACATTTCAACTGACCAGCTCACTATGATAAAAACAACCGACTCGATTTCGACTATCGAATAATAACATAACAAAATACTGCAGTCTTCATGCTATTAAAACAACTCAAACACACAATCTTTCAAAATTCTCTTATCATGCCATCAAAGGCCTTTACAATCACAATAGCTCTAAGAAACAAAGATATCCCAATTGAATGCATTGACTTTAATTAACATACCTGAGATAATAAGTCCATCATACAAATTGAAGCTTGTGATTTCACTACTTATACCTTTGCCGATGTCAATTCCTTGCACGAAAATTAGAGAAATCCAGATACCAGAATCACCACGTTTCTATGATCGAACCAGAAGCATAATCATAATTGACATAGTTATCACATGCTGAAGAACACACTTTAAAGATAAGCCATGATTAATAATTTTTGAAGTATGAATGATATACTATTGAACGGATTGGAATGTGTTTTATTACTAGAATGTAAAGTGATGGTTCATGTTTTCAGATGGTTAATGTCACATTAAAAAGAACTGTTCGACCAGTGATTTAGAGGCGGTCACTTTTGTGTCCGTATTGAGAATTTGGTGATATCATTTATTCGATGAAAGGTGTATCATGTTCCCTAATTTCAAGAATTAAAGTATCAAATGTCATAGAAAGACCTGAAGTTAAGATAGTATTAAAGACTTGAGCTATTGAAAGATCACAAGTGGTTATTAATTAATCACTGGGAAGCAGATATAGTTACAGATGCTGAATGAAAAAAAAATCCTTGTTTATTTTGTGAGTGAGTTACATGATTGATCTTAATTGATAATGATCCGATTTTAGTTAGATTAAAAGCTAAAGTGATGTTTTCATTGCAAGATTGAGAATCTCAGAAATGTGTTAATGAATGGTAAGCTAAACGAGTTCAGTATGAGTCGATTTTTGATTCGAAATTTCAGGTCTGACCTGATGATTGATGTTATTGTTCTAAGATAGAAATTGTATGCAGATGAATTCAAAGCTTATGCAGGAAGTTTTTGTACAAAGCTCAATAGTAGCTCGTTGGTTCATTCTGGGAGTAATCAAAATGTGCAGTTATTTGAAACAGATGTTTTGGCGATCGGGTTTCTCATTTGACAGATCGGCCGAGTTATATGTTTCTGAGGTTGTTAGCTCTCATAAAGTGCCAATCCCTATTATTTCGGATTGAGATACGAGGGCTATATCCCAATTAGGGAAAAAGCTACAGGAAAATATGAATACGCAGTTGCATCTTGGCAGGGTAATACACCTATAAACCGGTGGTAAGTCTGTAAGAGTAATTCAAAACTTTGACGATATGCGCCGACACTGTGTGTTAAAGTTCAAGGTGATTAGAAAGAGATATACAAGGTTGATATGATTTGCGATTCTGGGAAATTAGTGAAAGTGATTCATAAGAGTTGAAAGAAATTTCTTCTGGTAAGATTTTCGGGGACGAAAATCCCTAAAAGGGGGAGAGTTGTAACAGCCCGATTTTGGGTGTAACACCCATAACCCGTATCCATCGCCGAACTAGGGTTAAAGGCATTTTCGAACTGATCGGAAACATTTTCAGAATTTCATACATTCATCCATCAATCTCAAACATACTGTCCCTTAATACGGTCAATGAGACCTAAAACATGCTTATAAACTAGGTCGAGACTAAACCGATACACGTACAAAATTTCTCGGAAATTCAAAACTTTTCTAAATTTCAGGGGATACACGCCCGTGGGGGTAGGCCGTGTGCCTCCCACAGCTTCTAGACACACCCGTGTGTCCTCCCCGTGGTCGAAACTGACCTTTGCACCACGGCCACCAAGCACGCCCGTGTACTTTGGCCGTGGTCGATCCTGTCAAAACCACATGGCTAGCAGGCACGTCCGTGTACTGTGGCTGTGTGCTCTTAGGCCATATACTAACTTACGCCAACGATCAATAGGCACGCCCGTGTGCCACAACCATGTGACATTATAGGCCATTTTCAAGGCCAAAATGCCACCCACTTGGGCCTTACCTATAAGCAATAATCACCAACACATTTCATGCATACTAAACAACCAAAATAACCATTCAATCTATACATTCAAAATCCATTTCAACTATGCCAACTTTCAAGACCAAAACATATGTATATCAAGTATAATTCATCCAAATGCTTACCCAAAAACTTGACCAATTCATGAATCAACTAGCCATGCCAGAACAAACTTCACACATATCATATTCATTCAAGCAAATTCTCAACTCATAACTAGCCAAATCACATGGCAAAGTTCATAAAACAAACTTATATAAAAAACTAGCCTATACATGCCATATCTAGCTATATATATTTCCAAAATGTACCAAAATGAGTTTAGTAGTGTGATGACAATCCTTGACGGTCCCGAGCCTTCAGTAGCTTTGACGACCTATAAAACAGAGAAAACACACACAGAGAGTAAGCTTTCCAAAAGCTTAGTAAGTCATAATACAAACAAACTTAGCATAGAAGGCATTATATACTCAAAGATACATTGGCACATCTAAATCACTTGGAAAATTATCACATATATACAAAGCTTTTCCATGCTTACTATCACATCTCTTATTGTTATCCAAATATACATAATCATCATAGTAAGATCACATAGGGACTTACCTTATATACACACTTAGTGTATGAATCAACGTACCTGAAACAGATTCACTATTTACATGGCCATTTCGTATTACAGACTTGCCCGTTGAACCGTAAGGAATCTAGTAGGATAGTTAGAAAGCTCGGAATAGTCGTACAATGCCAACGTGCCAGACGAGGTCTTATATGCACTCAGATATCGATGCCACTGTCCCAGACAGGGTCTTACACGAATCAATACGATCCCGATGTCCCAGACATGGTCACTAAGTAAGGGACTTCTCGAACATTGTCACTAAGTAATCCTTATCTCGGAATTCATGAACAGATCATATCATAAGTATTCATCGATAACAATAGTCGTAAAAACATACATAATTCAATACGATTTCGTTTATTTGCATAATGACTTACCTCGGATTCGATTTAATAGGAATGGAAAAGGCTACTCGGTTACTTTCGCTTTCGAGCGGTCTAAGTCCGTTTTCCTCGGTTCTTGATCTATACATATTCAGAATTATCTCTTTTATTCACTAATTCATTCAATTCAATCCAAGGACACACATTTAGGGCTATTTGCAATTTAACCCTCATATTTGCACAATTTATCAATTTAGTCCATTTTTCTCAAAACATCAAATTCACAAAATTTGTTCACACACATGCATAGTTGAATCTCGCTAGGGACTATATACGTCCATATTTTTCATCAAATTCACAAATTAGTCCTCCAAAATAATATTCTCTCAATTTAGCCCTAATTAGCTAAATTCATCAAAAATTCAAGAACAATATTCATCTAGCTTAAATCTTACATTTAGCACCATAAAACATCATAAATCACATGAGTTCATCAAATGCTCATCTCAAAAACATCATAAATTCTCAAAATTAAGACATGGGTTTGATAGTAGACAAAGCAACGATTGCAAAAATGTAAAAATTATCGAAAACCGACCGAAAACATACCTTGAATTTGGCTTGTAAGTAACCGAATATGCAAAGCTTCAAAGCTTTCTTTTTCTTTAGTATTTTCGGCTAGAATGGATGAACACATCCACTAGCTTTTTCATTTGTTTTATTAATAACATATTATTAATCCTTTTACTAAAATATCCATTCAATTAATAAATAAAACAAACATATAATAAGGGCATATTTGTCCTTTGTTCATCCACTAACTAAATAGTGGTCTATTTGTTTCATAAGGCCTTCACCTTTAAAAGCCACATCACATAAATACTTTAACAAATAACAAGCAACTTTCACATTTAATGCAATTCAATCCTTTTGTCAAATTAAACACAACAAACGGACAAATTAACTTACGAAAATCTTACACATGCTTAAACACTCATCAATGGCACAGAAAATAATATTAAAAATATTATTCAGACTCGGATTTGTGGTCCCGAAAACACTGTTCTGACTAGGGTATAAACCGGACTATTACAATTCTCCCCATTAGGGATTTTCATCCCCGAAAATCTTACCGTTAAACAGAGTCGGATATTGCTGTCTCATTGAATCTTCCGGCTCCCATGTTGCCTCTTCTA
The DNA here is from genome assembly GCA_005393395.2 of Gossypium australe. NCBI lineage: Eukaryota > Viridiplantae > Streptophyta > Magnoliopsida > Malvales > Malvaceae > Gossypium > Gossypium australe. Next base: position 91,205,814 of record CM016614.1, on the reverse strand, counting down.
TTCTGTACGAACGGAATTTTCTTTTTTCTCAACTCTTTCACTTCACGAGCTAAGATATGGATCGGTTCTTCTTCATAAGACATATCAGATCGAATTTTAATTTCAGATAGGGCAATTACATGATACGGATCGGATCGATATCTACGAAGCATCGAGACATGGAATACATTGTGTATCTTTTCTAGCTCTGAGGGTAACATTAGCCTATATGCAACTGGCCCAACACGTTCAATAATTTCGTACGGCCCGATGAACCTCACACTCAACTTGCCTTTATGTCCGAAACGAAGCAGTTTCTTCCACGGAGAAACTTTCAAAAATACTTTGTCGCCAATCTCAAATTCTATATCTTTTCGTTTCAAATCCGCATAAGACTTTTGACGATCAGATGCTGCTTTCAAACAATCTCGGATCAGTTTCACTTTCTATTCTAAATCTTTTTACCAAATCAACCCCATGTAGCTTATTTTCACTGAGTTCAGTCTAATACAAAGGTGTATGACATTTATGTTCGTACAAAGCTTCATAAGGTGCCATTTTGATACTTGACTGAAAACGGTTATTGTACGCAAATTCAATCAATGGCAGATATTGTTCCCACGTACCGTTAAACTCAAGTATACAACATTTTAACATATCTTCGAGAATTTGAATGATCCGCTTGAATTGACCATCTGTTTGCGGATGAAAAGTTGTACTGAAATGCAGCTTCGTGCCTAAAGCTTCTTGCAATTTCTTCCAGAACCTCGATGTAAACCTCGGATCCCTATCTGACACAATGGATAGTGGCACCCCGTGCAATCTAACAATCTCGAAAATATAAGGCTCAGCTAATCTATCAAGTGAATAGTCAGATCTTACCAGAATAAAATGGGCAGATTTCGTCAATCGGTCAACTACGACCCAAATCGCATTTTTCTTTCTCAGAGTCTGAGGCAAACCAGAAACAAAATCCATTGTCACTCTATCCCATTTCCATTTCGGAATCAGAATTGGCTGTAGCAAACCAGACAGAACTTGATGTTCGGCTTTCACTTGTTGACAGACTAAGCATTTTGAAACAAAATCAGAAATGTCTCGTTTCATACCAGACCACCAATAGTGTCGTTTCAAATCATGATACATTTCGTACCCCCCAGATGAATCGATAGACGACTGTTATGTGCTTTACTTAAAATCAGCTGAATCAACTCCGGATTTCTCGAAACACAGATACGACCTCGAAAACTCAAGCAATCATCAACAACCTAAAATTTAGATTCATAATTTGAATCGCACTGAGCTCATTTCACTAATAACTCATTATCAAATTTCTGAGCATCACATATCTGCTGTATAAACAATGGTTTCGCTTTTAACTAAGCTAACACAGAACTATCATTAGACAAATCTAACTGAGCATTCAAAGCACGTAGTGCAAACAATGATTTTCCATCAACGCATCAGCAAGAACGTTCGCTTTACCCGGATGATAATCTATCACAAGCTCATAATCTTTTAACAGCCCTAACCATCTTCTTTGACGCAGGATCAAATCTTTCTGAGTCATCAGATATTTTAGACTTTTATGATCTGAAAACACATGACATTTCTCACCGTACAGATAATGGCGCCAAATCTTAAGTGCAAACACAATCGCAGCAAGCTCAAGGTCGTGTGTCAGATAATTTTTTTCATGAGGCTTCAATTGTCTCGAGGCAGAAGCTACAACTTTGCCTTCCTGCATCAAAACACATCCCAGACCATTTAACAAAGCATCACTGAATATAAGAAATTCTTTACCTGATTCTAGCTGTACTAACATTGGAGCTTCTGTTAACAGAGTTTTCAACTGATCAAAACTTTTCTAGCATTTATCTGACCATTCAAATCTAACATCCTTCTGAAGTAATCTAGTCAACGGAGTAGCTATCACTGAAAATCCTTTTACAAATCGACGATAATAACAAGCTAAACCCAGAAAACGACGGACTTCAGATACATTTCTCGGAGGTTTCCAATTTAGAATAGCAGAAATCTTACTTGGATCCACTCGGATTCCAGAAGCTGATACAATATGTCCCAAAAATCTAACCTCGTGTAACTAGAATTCACATTTGCTAAATTTTGAGTACAATTGCTTTTCTCTCAAAGTTTGCAACACAATTTTCAAATGTTCAACATGTTCATGTTCTTCACGAGAATAAATCAAGATGTCATCTATGAACACCACAACAAATCGATCTAGGTACAGTCTGAAAATTCTGTTCATCAGATCCATAAAAACAGCAGGAGCATTGGTTAGTCCAAATGGCATAACTAAAAACTCATAATGTCCATACCTCGTTCTGAAAGCAGTCTTCGGAATGTCTAAATCTTTAACTCTCAACTGGTATTATCCCGATCTCAGATCAATCTTAGAAAATACAGTAGCTCCTTTTAACTGATCAAGTAAATCGTCTATTCGGGGCAACGGATATTTATTCTTTATTGTCACCTTATTCAACTGACGGTAATCGATACACATCCTCATCGTGCCATCTTTCTTTTTCACAAACAGAACAGGAGCAGCCCAAGGCGAGAAACTCGGTCTAGCAAACCCTTTATCTATCAATTCTTGTAACTGTGACTTTAACTCTTTGAACTCTGTTGGTGCCATTCTATATGGAGCTATCGATATAGGTGTAGTACCAAGCAGTAAATCAATACTAAATTTGACTTCACGTATCAGAGGTAAACCCGATAACTCTTCAGAGAACACATCAGAATACTCACGAACAATAGGCACTGATTCAACTTTCTTCGCAGATACTTCCGAATCAATCACATAAGCAAAATATGCCTCATAACCCTTTTTCACATAACTTTAAGCTTTCAAAACAGATATCACGGCAGGCAATCCATTCAAATCATTAGACTCAACTCGTACAATCTCATTGTTCGGACATCTCAAATCAATAGTTTTTCTTTTACAGTTCACAACAGCATCATGCAAAGACAACCAATCCATACCCAGAATAATATCGAACTCATCAAATGGCAAAAGCATCAGATCAGCAGGGAAACAGATATCTCGAAACATTAACGGACTGTTCTTGCATACTTTGTCAACAAGGACACTTTTGCCTAAGGGGTTTGATACCTTTATAGCAAACTCAGTAGACTCTACAGGCAAAGTGTTACTAAATACTAAACTCATGCATACATACGAATGCGTAGAACCAGGGTCTATCAATGCAATCACAGAAGTATCATAAAGTATAAAAGTACCCGTTATAACATCTGGTGATGAAGCTTCCGCACGAGCTCGAATAGCATACGCTCTGGCAGGCGCTCTAGCTTCATATCTTACAACAGTGTCTCTCATAGTTATCTGAGTACCACTGACGTTTCTTACATTTTTCGAAGGTCTTCCTCTCACAGGTGCGTTATCCGATCTCGGATTCTGAACAGTTTCTGGCTTAACAGATTCAGGACAATCACGGATAAAATGATCAGGTGATCAACATCTGAAGCAAGCTCTGTCATTTAATCTACAGCTTCCCAGATGCCTTTTTCCACAATGTTTACATTCAGGTCTCTCAGATCGAACATTACCAACGTTGGCCACTGAAGTTGCTCGAGTTTTAGAACTCATTTGCGATCTAGCTCGATTTCTGTCCGAATATCCCACATTATCTCTGGAATGACATTGCTCATCTCTGAATCTTTTTGAAGCAGACTAAACTGATTTGCTTGGAAATCTCTTTCTCATATCTCGGGCTTCAGACTCAACTTTTCTTTTATCTTTCCCGAGTGCCTCAGCTTTGCACGCTCAATCAACGAGTACAACGAACTCTTTTATTTCTAAAATCCCAACTAGCAAATGAATGTCTTCATTAAGGCCATCTTCGAATCTTTTACACATTATAGCTTCAGAAGATACACATTCCAGAGGATACTGACTCAGTCTTACAAATTCTCGTTCATATTCTAAAACAGTCATTCGGCCCTATTTAAGTTCCAGAAATTCCTTTCGTTTCTGATCTACGAATCTCTCACTGATATATTTCTTTCGGAACTCGATCCGAAAGAAGTCCCATGTAACTCGCTCATTCAGAACAATAGAAATCAAAGTTTTCCACAATTGATAAGCTACATCTCGAAGTAATGACACAACGCACTTTATGCATTCTTCCGGAGTCAAAAACATTTCGTCGAATACCCGTATAGTATTTTCTAACCAGAACTCGGCCCTTTCAGCATCATCATCATTAGTAGCCCGAAAATCTTCGGCTCCATACATACGGACTTGGAATTTCAAAACTTTTCTAAATTTCAGGGGATACACGCCCGTGGGGGTAGGCCGTGTGCCTTCCACGGCTGCTTGACACACCCGTGTGTCCTCCCCGTTGTTGAAACTGACCTTTGCACCACGGCCACCAAGCACGCTCGTGTACATTGGCCGTGGTCGATCCTATCAAAACCACACGGCTACCAGGCACGTCCGTGTGCCGTGGCCGTGTGCTCTTAGGCCATATACTGACTTACGCCCACGGTCACTAGGCACGCCCGTGTGCCACAACCGTGTCACATTATAGGCCATTTTCAAGGCCAAAATGCCACCCACTTGGGTCTTACCTACAAGCAATTATCACCAACATATTTCATGCATACTAAACAACCAAAATAACCATTCAATCTATACTTGCAAAATCCATTTCAACCATGTCAACTTTCAAGACCAAAACAAATGTATATCAAGTATAATTCATCCAAATGCTTACCCAAAAACTTGACCAATTCATGAATCAACTAGCCATTCCAAAACATACTTCACACATATCACATTCATCCAAGCAAATTCTCAACTCATAACTAGCCAAATCACATGGCAAAGTTCATAAAACAAACTTATATAAAAAAACTAGCCTATACATGCCATATCTAGTTATATACATTTCCAAAATGTACCAAAAGGAGTTTAGTAGTGTGATGACGATCCTTGACGGTCCCGAGCCTTCAGTAGCTTTGACGACCTATAAAACAGAGAAAACACACACAGAGAGTAAGCTTTCCAAAAGCTTAGTAAGTCATAATACAAAAAAAACTTAGCATAGAAAGCACTATATACTCAAAGATACATTGGCACATCTAAATCACTTGGCAAATTATCACATATATACAAATCTTTTCCATGCTTACTATCTCATCTCTTATTGTTATCCAAATATACATAATCATCATAGTAAGATCACATAGGAACTTACCTTATATACACACTTAGTGTATGAATCAACGTACCTGAAACAGATTCACTATTTACATGGCCATTTCGTATTACAGACTTGCCCGTTGAACCGTAAGGAATCTAGTAGGATAGTCAGAAAGCTCGGAATAGTCGTACAATGCCAACGTCCCAGACGAGGTCTTATATGCACTTAGATATCGATGCCACTGTCCCAGACCGGGTCTTACCCGAATCAATACGATGCCGATGTCCTAGACATGGTCTTACACATAAAGATCATATCGATGCCAATGTCCCAGATGTGGTCTTACATGATAAAACAGAACAGATACCTATGTCATGACATAGTTTATCCTATCTATTCCTAGGTTCGTACGGGACATTTCAAATATTGTCACTAAATAATCCTTATCTCGGAATTCATGAACAGATCATATCATAAGTATTCATCGATAACAATAGTCGTAAAAACATACATAATTCAATACGATTTCATTTATTTGCATAATGACTTACCTCAGATTCGATTTAATAGAAACGAAAACGCCTACTCGGTTACTTTCGGTTCCCCGCAGTCTAAGTCCGTTTTCCTCGGTTGTTGATCTATACATATTCAGAATTAACTCTTTTATTCACTAATCTATACATATTCAGAATTAACTCTTTTATTCACTAATCTATACATATTCAGAATTAACTCTTTTATTCACTAACTCATTCAATTCAATCCAAGGACACACATTTAGGGCTATTTACAATTTAACCCTCATATTTGCACAATTTATCAATTTAGTCCATTTTTCTCAAAACATCAAATTCACAAAATTTGTTCACACACATGCATAGCCGAATATCGCTAGGGACTATATAATTCAATATTTTTCATCAAATTCGCAAATTAGTCCTCCAAAATAATATTCTGTCAATTTAGCCCTAATTAGCTAAATTCATCAAAAATTCAAGAACAATATTCATCTAGCTTAAATCTTACATTTAGCACCATAAAAAATCATAAATCACATGAGTTCATCAAATGCTTATCTCAAAAACATCATAAATTCTCAAAATTAAGACATGGGTTTGATAGTAGACAAAGCAACGATTGCAAAAACGTAAAAATTATCGAAAACCGACCGAAAACATACCTTGAATTTGGCTTGTAAGTAGCCGAATATGCAAAGCTTCAAAGCTTTCTTTTTCTTTAGTATTTTCGGCTAGAATGGATGAACACATCCACTAGCTTTTTCATTTGTTTTATTAATAACATATTATTAATCCTTTTACTAAAATATCCATTCAATTAATAAATAAAACAAACATATAATAAGGGCATATTTGTCCTTTGTTCATCCACTAACTAAATAGTGGTCTATTTGTTTCATAAGGCCTTCACCTTTAAAAGCCACATCACATAAATACTTTAACAAATAACAAGCAACTTTCACATTTAATGCAATTCAATCCTTTTGTCAAATTAAACACACAAACGGACAAATTAACATACGAAAATTTTACACATGCTTAAACACTCATCAATGGCACAGAAAATAATATTACAAATATTATTCAGACTCGGATTTGTGGTCTCGAACCCACTGTTCCGACTAGGGTATAAACCGAACTGTTACAATTCTCCCCCTTAGGGATTTTCATCCCCGAAAATCTAACCGTTAAACAGAGTCGGATATTGCTGTCTCATTGATTCTTCCGGCTCCCATGTTGCCCCCGAAAATCTTACCGTTAAACAGAGTCAGATATTGCTGTCTCATTGAATCTTCCGGCTCCCATGTTGCCTCTTCTATTCTGTGTCGATTCCATAGTACTCTTACTAACGAAATTTTCCTGTTTCTCAACTCTTTCACTTCACGAGCTAAGATACGGATCGGTTCTTCTTCATAAGACATATCAGATAGAATTTCAATTTCAGACGAGGCAATTACATGATACGGATCGGATCGATATCTACGAAGCATCAAGACATGGAATACATTGTATATCTTTTCTAGCTCAGAGGGTAACCTTAGCCTATATGCAACTGGCCCAACACGTTCAATAATTTCATACGGCCTGATGAACCTCGGACTCAACTTGCCTTTATGTCTGAAACAAAGCACTTTCTTCCACGGAGACACTTTCAAAAATACTTTGTCGCCAATCTCAAATTCTTTATCTTTTCATTTCAAATCCGCATAAGACTTTTGACGATCAGATGCTGCTTTCAAACAATCTCGGATCAGTTTCACTTTCTGTTTTGAATCTTTTATCAAATCAACCCCATGTAGCTTATTTTCACTGACTTCAGTCTAATACAGAGGTGTACGACATTTATGTCCATACAAAGCTTCATAAGGTACCATTTTGATACTTGACTGAAAAATGTTATTGTACGCAAGTTCAATCAATGGCAGATACTGTTCCCACGTACCGTTAAACTCAAGTATACAACATCTTAACATATCTTCGAGAATTTGAATGATCCGCTCAGATTGACCATCTGTTTGCGGGTGAAAAGCAGTACTAAAATGCAGCTTCGTGCCTAAAGCTTCTTGCAATTTCTTCCAGAACCTCGATGTAAACCTCGGATCCCTATCTGACACAATGGATAGTGGCACCCCGTGCAATCTAACAATCTCAAATATATAAAGCTCAGCTAATCTATCAAGTGAATAGTTAGATCTTACCGGAATAAAATGGGTAGATTTCGTCAATCAGTCAACTACGACCCAAATCGTAATTTTCTTTCTCGGAGTCTAAGGCAAACCAGAAACAAAATCCATTGTCACTCTATCTCATTTCCATTCCGAAATCAAAATTGGCTGTAGCAAACCAGATGGAACTTGATGTTCGGCTTTCACTTGTTGACAGACTAAGCAATTCGAAACAAAATCAGAAATGTCTCGTTTCATACCAGACCACCAATAGTGTCGTTTCAAATCATGATACATTTCGTACTCCCCGGATGAACCGATAGAAGACTGTTATGTGCTTCACTTAAAATCAGCTGAATCAACTCCGGATTTCTTGGAACACAGATACGACCTCGGAAACTCAAGCAATCATCAACAACCTAAAATTCAAATTCAGAATCTAAATCGCACTGAGCTCATTTCACTAATAACTCATTATCAGATTTCTGAGCATCACATATTTGCTGTATAAACAATGGTTTCGCTTTTAACTCAGCTAACACAGAACTATCGTCAGACAAATCTAACTGAGCATTCAAAGCATGTAGTGCAAACAATGATTTTCTACTCAACGCATCAGCAACAACGTTCCCTTTACCCGGATGATAGTCTATCACAAGCTCATAATCTTTTAACAGCTTTAACCATTTTCTTTGACGCAGGTTCTAATCGTTCTGAGTCATCAGATATTCTAGACTTTTATGATCTGAAAACACATGACATTTCTCACCGTACAGATAATGGCGCCAAATCTTAAGTGCAAACACAATCGCAGCAAGCTCAAGGTCGTGTGTCGGATATTTTTTTTTCATAAGGCTTCAATTGTCTCGAGGCATAAGCTACAACTTTGCCTTCCTGCATCAAAACACATCCCAGACCATTTAACAAAGCATCACTGTATATAACAAATTCTTTACCTGATTCTAGCTGTACTAACATTGGAGCTTCTGTTAACAGAGTTTTCAACTGATCAAAACTTTTCTAGCATTTATCTGACCATTCAAATCCAACATCCTTCTGAAGTAATCTAGTCAATGGAGTAGCTATCACTGAAAGTCCTTTTACAAATCGACGATAATAACCAGCTAAACCCAGAAAACTACGGACTTCAGATACATTTCTCGGAGGTTTCCAATTCAGAATAGCAGAAATCTTACTCGGGTCCACTCGGATTCCAGAAGCTGATACCATATGCCCCAGAAATCTAACCTCGTGTAACCAGAATTCACATTTGCTAAATTTCGCGTACAATTTCTTTTCTCTCAAAGTTTGCAACACAATTTTCAAATGTTCAGTACGTTCATGTTATTCACGTGAATAAATCAAGATGTCATCTATAACACCACAACAAATCGATCTAGGTACAGTCTGAAAATTCTGTTCATCAGATCCATAAAAATAGCAGGAGCATTGGTTAGTCCAAATGGCATAACTAAAAACTCATAATCCCCGTACCTCGTTCTGAAAGCAGTCTTCGGAATGTCTGAATCTTTAACTCTCAACTGGTAGTATCTCGATCTCAGACCAATCTTAGAAAATACAGTAGCCCCTTTTAACTGATCAAATAAATCGTCTATTCGGGGCAACGGATATTTATTCTTTATTGTCACCTTATTCAACCGACGGTAATCGATACACATCCTCATCGTGCCATCTTTCTTTTTCACAAACAGAACAGGAGCACCCCAAGCCGAGAAACTCAGTCTAGCAAACCCTTTATCTGTCAATTCTAGTAACTGTGACTTTTAACTCTTTTAACTCTGTTGGTGCCATTCTATACGGAGCTATCGATATAGGTGTAGTACCAGGCAGTAAATCAATACTAAATTCGACTTCACGTATCGGAGGTAAACCCGGTAACTCTTCAGGGAATACATCAGAATACTCACGATCAATAGGCACTGATTCAACTTTCTTCTCAGATACGTTCGAATCATCACATAAGCAAAATATGCCTCATAACCCTTTTTCACATAACTTTGAGCTTTCAAAACAGATATCACAGCAGGTAATCCATTCAAATCATTAGACTCAACTCGTACAATCACATCGTTCGGACATCTCAAATAGTTTTTCTTTTACAGTTCACAAAAGCATCAAGCAAAGACAACCAACCCTTACCCAGAATAATATCGAACTCATCAAATGGCAAAAGCATTAGATCAGTAGGGAAACAGATATCTCGAAACATTAATGGACAGTTCTTGCATACTTTGTCAACAAGGACACTTTTGCCTAAGGGGTTTGATACTTTTATAGCAAACTCAGTAGACTCTACAGGCAAAGTGTTACTAAATGCTAAACTCATGCATACATACGAATGTGTAGAACCAGGGTCTATCAATGCAATCACAGAAGTATCATAAAGTACAAAAGTACCCGTTATAACATCTGGTGATGAAGCTTCCTCACGAGCTCGAATAGCATACGCTCTGGCAAGCTCTCTAGCTTCATATCTTACAACAGTGTGTCTCATAGTTCTCTAAGTACCACTGATGTTTCTTACATTTTTCGAAGGTCTTCCTCTCACAGGTGCGTTATCCGATCTCGGATTCTGAACAGTTTCTGGCTCAACCGATTTAGGGCAATCACGGATAAAATGATCAAGTGATCCACATCTGAAGCAAGCTCTGTCATTTAATCTACAGCTTCCCGGATGCCGTTTTCCATAATGTTTACATTCAGGTCTCTCAGATCGAACATTACCAACGCTGGCCACTGAAGTTGCTGGAGTCTTAGAACTCATTGGCGATCTAGCTTGATTTATGTTCGAATGTCCCACATTATATCTGGAACGACATTGATCATCTCTGAATCTCTTTGAAGCAGACTGAAATGATTTGCTTGGAAATCTCTTTCTCATATCTCGGGCTTCAGACTCAGCTTTTCTTTTATCTTTCCCGAGTGCCTCAGCTTTGCACGCTCGATCAACGAGTACAACGAACTCTTTTATTTCTAAAATCCCAACTAGAAAACGAATGTCTTCATTAAGGCCATCTTCGAATCTTTTACACATTATAGCTTCAGAAGATACACATTCCAGAGCATACTGACTCAATCTTACAAATTCTCGTTCATATTTTGAAATAGCATTCGGTCCTGTTTAAGTTCCAGAAATTCCTTTCGTTTTTGATCTACGAATCTCTCACTGATATATTTCTTCCGAAACTCGATCTGAAAGAAGTCCCATGTAACTCGCTCTTCCAGAACAACAGAAATCAAAGATTTCCACCATTGATAAGCTGCATCTCGGAGTAATGACAAATGCACTTTATGCATTCTTCCGGAGTCAAAGACATTTCGTCGAATACCCGTATAGTATTTTCTAACCAGAACTCAGCCCTTTTAGCATCATCATCATTAGTAGCCCGAAAATCTTCAGCTCCATACTTACGGATCTTGTCAACCGGAGGCTTATTCCACGGATTCAGATTTGCAGTCAGAGGTATATCAGATGTCTGAGGAGGATTAACCGGGGGCGGGGGTTGCGAAACAGTCGGGTTATTCTTTACAAATTAAGTGAATCACTCACTCATCATCTGGAAGAAAGCTTGTTTAGCTTCTCCCTCTTGACAGCTCGTAGCCGGTCTCGAGTCAGAGGGCGCTGTCCCTTGCGTGGAAGCAGGCGCATTACTCTCTACGTCATTAGCTACGGCTCTTTCGGGATCCATTACTATACAAAAATCACATTTTTACAAATCAGGATTCATCACACTATCACAATTCAGATATATGGCATGTATAGCTAGACTTTGACACGCTACGTTAGTCTGAGAATCGACTAAACCGTAGCTCTAATACAAACCAACTATAACACCCCATTTCCGTCATCAGACTAGGGTTAAAGGCATTGCCGGACCGATCAAAAACATTTTCAAAAGTTCATACATTCATCCATCAATCTCAAACATACTGTCCCTTAATACGGTCAACGAGACCTAAAACATGCTTATAAATCGTGTCGGGACTAAACTGATACACGTACAAAATTTCTTGGAATTTCAATCTTTTCTAAATTTTAGGGGATACACGCCCGTAGGGGTAGGCCGTGTGCCTCCCACGGCTGCTAGACACACCCGTGTGTCCTCCCCGTGGTTGAAACTGACCTTTGCACCACGGCCACCAAGCACACCCGTGTACTTTGGCCGTGGTCAATCCTGTCAAAACCACACGGCTACCAAACACGTCCCTGTGCCTTGGCCGTGTGCTCTTAGGCCATATACTGACTTACGCCCACGGTCACTAGGCATGCCCGTGTGCCACAACCGTGTGACATTATAGGCCATTTTCAAGGCCAAAATGCCACCCACTTGGGTCTTACCTACAAGCAATAATCACCAACACATTTCATGCATACTAAACAACCAAAATAACCATTCAATCTATACATTCAAATTCCATTTCAACCATGTCAACTTTCAAGACCAAAACATATGTATATCAAGTATAATTCATCCAAATGCTTACCCAAAAACTTGACCAATTCATGAATCAACTAGCCATGCCAAAACAAACTTCACACATATCATATTCATTCAAGCAAATTCTCAACTCATAACTAGCCAAATCACATGGAAAAGTTCATAAAACAAACTTATATAAAAAACTAGCCTATACATGCCATATCTAGCTATATACATTTCCAAAATGTACCAAAATGACTTTAGTAGTGTGATGACGATCCTTGATGGTCCCGAGCCTTCAGTAGCTTTGACGACCTATAAAACAGAGAAAACACACACAGAGAGTAAGCTTTCCAAAAGCTTAGTAAGTCATAATACAAACAAACTTAGCATAGAAGGCATTATATACTCAAAGATACATTGACACATCTAAACACTTGGCAAATTATCACATATATACAAAGCTTTTCCATGCTTACTGTCACATCTCTTATTGTTATCCAAATATACATAATCATCATAGTAAGATCACATAGGAACTTACCTTATATACACACTTAGTGTATGAATCAACGTACCTGAAATGGATTCACTATTTACATGGCCATTCCGTATTACAGACTTACCTGTTGAACCGTAAGGAATCTAGTAGGATAGTCAGAAAGCTCGGAATAGTCGTACAATGTCAACATCCCAGACGAGGTCTTATATGCACTCAGATATCGATGCCACTGTCCCAGAAAGGGTCTTACACGAATCAATACGATGCCGACGTCCTAGACATGATCTTACACGTAAAAATCATATCGATGCCAACGTCCTAGACGAGGTCTTACACGAAATCTCAAATCAATGCCAACGTCCCAGATGTGGTCTTACATGATAAAACAAAACAGATACCTATGTCATGACATAGCTAATCCTATCTATTCCTAGGTTCGTACGGGACTTCTCGAACATTGTCACTAAGTAATCCTTATCTCGAAATTCATGAACAGATCATATCATAAGTATTCATCGATAACAATAGTCGTAAAAACATACATAATTCAATATGAATTCGTTTATTTACATAATGACTTACCTCAGATTCGATTTAATAGAAATGGAAACGGCTACTCGGTTACTTTCGCTTTCCCATGGTTTAAGTCAGTTTTCCTCAGTTCTTGATCTATACATATTCAGAATTAACTCTTTTATTCACTAACTCATTCAATTCAATCCAAGGACACACATTTAGGGCTATTTGCAATTTAACCCTCATATTTGCATAATTTATCAATTTAGACCATTTTTCTCAAAACATCAAATTCACAAAATTTGTTCACACACGTGCTTAGTCGAATCTCGCTAGGAACTATATAAGTCCATATTTTTCATCAAATTCACAAATTAGTCCTCCAAAATAATATTCTCTCAATTTAGCCCTAATTTGCTAAATTCATCAAAAATTCAAGAACAAACTATATTCATCTAGCTTAAATCTTACATTTAGCACCATAAAACATCATAAATCACATGAGTTCATCAAATGCTCATCTCTAAAACATCATAAATTCTCAAAATTAAGACATGGGTTTGATAGTAGACAAAGCAACGATTGCAAAAACGTAAAAATTATCGAAAACCGACCGAAAACATACCTTGAATTTGGCTTGTAAGTAGCCGAATATGCAAAGCTTCAAAGCTTTCTTTTTCTTTGGTATTTTCAGCTAGAATGGATGAACACATCAACTAGCTTTTTCATTTGTTTTATTAATAACATATTATTAATCCTTTTACTAAAATATCCATTCAATTAATAAATAAAACAAACATATAATAAGGGCATATTTGTCCTTTGTTCATCCACTAACTAAATAGTGGTCTATTTGTTTCATAAGGCCTTCACCTTTAAAAGCCACATCACATAAATACTTTAACAAATAACAAGCAACTTTCACATTTAATGCGATTCAATCCTTTTGTCAAATTAAACACACAAATGGACAAATTAACTTACAAAACTTTTACACATGCTTAAACACTCATCAATGGCACAGAAAATAATATTAAAAATATTATTCAGACTCAGATTTGTGGTCCCGAAACCACTGTTCTGACTAGGGTATAAACCGGACTGTTACATTGGGCCTAGTCAGAACGGTGGTTTCAGGACCACAAATTTGACGAGGAAAAATTTTATTTTTATTACATTTTTATGGTCTACGATTTCACAAAATGATTTCGTGAAAATTTTGTTCAAAAATTTCGACGTTTGGGCACTCAATTTAGTCAAAACGACTAAATTGTAAAAAGTGGAAAAGTTGAGTTCTACATGTTGGAGGTGTCCAATTGGTATGAAATTTTAAATGAGGTCCTTAAATGATAATTAGACCATTGGTTAATTTGTTGGACAAAAATGGACATGAAATAGGTGAAATAGAATATTTTTAAGTTAGGGGCATTTTGATCATTTAGTAATTAAAATGAATTAAAATCAAAATTAAAAGCCAATTTTTGTCCATCTTCAACCCCATGGCCGAATTTCACAAGGGGTAACCATGGCTAGGGTTTTTCAAGCTGCCAATCTCGATTGTAAGTCCGTTCTAGACCCGTTTTTAATGATTTTTACGTTTTTGAAATCCTCTTAACAAGATCTATCTATTTCTACCAATATTTTGAGATATGATTGAAGTCTAGGGTTTCGATCCATGATGAATAAGTGTGTATTCTTATGTTTAAAGGTAGATTATGCATGTTTATGGTTAGAGAAATGACTTTTACTAAGTGATTTTCGGTAAAAATGCTAAAAAGGACTAATTTGAAAAAGTTATAAAATTTGTCATAAAAAGTGTGAATTAGTGGAAATTGTGGGCTGTTGTAGTTATGAAAATGGTTCGGCTAGGCTTAAAATACAAAGAAATTGAATGAAAATTGTTTTACGAGACTCTGGGTAAAAGTGTAAATATGTGAAACTTTAGGGGCAAAAACATAATTTTGCCATAATATGATTTTTGGATCACATTAAATAATTTGACTAATAAATAGACTAAATGTAATATTATGGATCAAAGAAAATGAGATTCGGACTTAGAACGAGAGGAAAATAAAGATTATGACGAATAAGTCATTTTCACCGGTTGTGCTATCGAGGTAAGTTTGTATGTAAATAATGTATCGTTTTTACTTATGTTTTCATATTTTAATAAATGGTATGAATTGTGGCTGAACATTTGATGTAATTGACAAAAATATCGACAAGTGAGAAATTTCCCAGTTGAACCTTAGGAATAAAAATGGATACCAGTGACATGTTAACTAGAAACCTATATGAAATCTAAGTGTAACACCCCAAACCCGGACAAGACTCCACGTCCGAATCTGGTATGTTACGGGGGAAACGTTTCTAGGAGGTTCAGATTTTGCATTTAAAAGCGGGGTGAAAACATAGTGAACTTGAAGAAAATTTGAGTAGGCTTGTTTGAACACAAGAGGTGTATTTGAAACCCGGAGATTTTGAAAACTTAGCCATAATGTGTAGCTAAAACGAGTTTATACCATTTAAAACCTCATTAGTTGCTTAGTGATACATAAAACACTTTAAAACTTAGAAGAACTACAAGTTTGAATTTGAAACCAGTTGTATTTGTTTATCAAAAAGGCTTAGTGTGATACCCGATGGTATAGTTTAAAAACACGTCGCGTTATAATTTTGAAAACATTATCTTTCCAGGTTTTAGTAAAATTTATACCGGCTTATTTTGTTAAGGCATATTAAATCTAATTAAAACATCAACCAACTTAAAACATAAATTAAAGGCCTTTTACAGAACAAATTAAAACCCAAATAAAAGTAATAAGCTAAAGTACCAAAAATTATAGAGTCTGAGTAAAAACTTTATTCGGCATGGCATGTGCACCCCGAGTCCGTCCCGGCTCCATGTCCGCATCTACGAGTCACCTGCAATATCAAAGGAGAGGGTGAGTCGAGTGACTCAGTGTGTAAATCCCGCTCCCGAAGATTCAACATACTAACACACATCATACATAGCTACATGATTAATGCAATCCCGATCCTAACCATCCGTATCTCCTTTTCTACCCCGTGTGGTACCAAACCACTGGTGGTGCCAAACCACTGGTGACATATAGTCACAATGTGCTACCAAAGCACTGGTGTCCCAAAGACACAATATCCGTCAATGTGGTTCCAACCCACTGGTGTCCCAAAGACACAATGTGCTACCAAAGCACTGGTGACCGAAGTCACAAATCCAATGATGATGGGGCCAACCCATCGTGTGATACCAAATCACTAGCAGACGATCCCATATCTCAAGTGGGGCCAACCCACGGTGGTCAAACCACAGGGACAAGTCGCAATGAGGTGCCAAACCTCTGGTGTCCCAAAGACACAATGTGCTACCAAAGCACTGGTGACCGTAGTCACAAATCTGGTGATGGGGCCAACCCATCGTGTGTTACCAAAACACTGGCGTCAATCCCGTATAATCATCTGTGGGGCCAACCCACTGTGGTACTGAGCCACTGGGACGAGACGCTGAGGTACCAAACCTCTGGAGGTGCCAAACCTCTGGTGACCCAAAGTCACAAAGTGTGCTACCAAAGCACTGGTGCTCGTCAGCACAATATATCACTGCTCCCTCCTCTCGTATCACCCATACATATCATACTCATGGGATTATGCATCTCATACTAGCCATGCATATCATGCCAACATACCAAGCATTACAACTCATAACATGCCTAACATAAATCATGATATCATGCTTCATCAATAGTGCTCATAATAGAACAGACTTACCCGAATCGTACACATACCCCATTTGGGTATTCATTTGTCCATCATACTGTTTATAATTTTAACAGGCAAACAGGTTTATTAATAATCTTACTAAGTATCAGTGTGTTAGTTACACACCTGATAATACGGGTCTAGAAATCCCAACCAAAGCGATCTAGGTCCCTCGATTGCTAATTCCTACAATCGACCAAACATTAGGGGTTAGGCACTTACAACATTCGGCCATCAACCATCAACCAAAGAATCAACATTAACCATTACCTTACACTTGCGAATGGTTTGGTTTCCAACAAACCCCGAACCGATAGTGGCTCTTTTGACAATCGGCCTTCACCTAAAAATGGAATCATTAATCTCTTGTAGCCTATCTTAATGAAATCAAACGAGTGAAGTGATATCACTTACCACACTTACCAATCGGTTCAAAGGGTCGAAAGCTCTTCTCGGCTACTTCGATATCCAAGACCCTAACACAAGATGATAATCCAAAAGGTTAACACCCTTCCAAACTGACCATAATCGGCCCTTAACCAAAACACAACCAATAAAGAACCAAAAGATGGAGATATGGCCATTCGGCCTTGCACTTACCAACACCCAATATTCGGCCAAACTATGACTTCTAGGAGAGGAGAGGTTCGGCCAACTTTAGAACAAGATGAAGAAAGAATTCGGCTTATTCCCCAAAGAAGAAACACAAGAGAAAGGTGTACAGAAGGGGATTGGTATTCGATCAATAATGGAAGGAAGATTCGGCTCAAAAGTGTTAAGATAGAAGGAAAACAAAAATGGTTAAAGGGAGAGTACTTACGGTTTTTGAAAGAAAAAGGATTGATGAGAGTGTTTTGAAGGCTAGAGTTTCGGCTAACAAGATGTTTAATGGGAGAAGAAATTATGAGACCCCTTGAGTAAAGGTTTCGGCTCAACACCAATGAACAAAAGAACACAATGAGAGGGCATTCGGCATACACAAATGAAAGAGGGAGAGATATGGTTGAGAGCTTTCGGTTTGCAAAAGAGAAGAAAAGACAAAAGAACACTCTTGAAAATTCGGCTACTAAGAAAGTTGAGAGAAACAAAGACAATTCGGCAATGCTATAGGGATTTTTGATCTTTCGGTTCAACAAAAATAATGAAGAAAACAAAAGAACTCACTTGTGTTTCGGTTGACAAAAGACAAAAAGGAAAACCTCTTCTTTGAAACCAAAATGACCGAATGTGCACCTAGCTCCAAGGGAATTTCGGCACAACACCTCCCCCTTTCCCAAAACCGGCCAAACACTCCACCACCCCCCAAACATTCGGCCAAATCCCACCAATTGCTCCCATTCACTCATTCAAAATAGTTTGAACAAGTCCTCCTCCTTAATTTGCTCTCCACCATCCAAGTCACCCTTTTGACCCAGTCCAAGTTAGAGTTCCACTTCCCTTCTGCCTCTTCTCCATGCCGTCCCAAAATGCAACCAAAATGGGGGTTTCGCAGCTCGAACTCAGGACATCCCCTCCCTTGCAGATGACGCCACACTCAGCTCCTAGTGGTACCTTGCTCAGCCACTTTGCCAACACTTCTTTTGTGCAATGAAACCACAATTTATTTTCTTAAACCCCAGCTATCTCAGCTCCCTTCCCAAAAAGCCTAAAAACCAAAATTTTCTAATTTACTCAAGCATACACCTAAGCTATAATTTAGCCCCTAAGACATAAAAATAGCAACACAGCACACCACATACAGGCAATAACATGCAACAACAAAATAGCCCTTAACCCGGGATATTACACTAAGTGAAATAAGTGATTCGGGTGTTGGTCCGTACATTCTACCGATGGCTGAGTTATCCGGCATGTGTTATGAATACTCGATAGCTTGTGTAAGCATCACTGTGTAGTTTCATCATGACCAACAGCTTGTGTGAGCAGACTCGAGATTGTGACTATGTGAAACGGGTGCTGGTCTTATAAGTTATACCAGTGGCTGGGTAATCCGACATGTGTTGCAGATACCTGACAGCTTGTGTGAGCAGCACTGAGTAGTTACGTATGACCAACAGCTTGTGTGAGCAAAGCCGTGAATGTGATTAGCTCAAGAGCGAGCCTATGTTAAAAGTGTGATATGAAGTATCTTTAGCTACAAGTGTGGCACTTATGTACAAATTTCCGTATATCCGTTATTATTCCGATGCGTTCAACGGGAAATGACTAAGTATAAACGAATATGACTAAGTGATGAATAAGTGCAAGTATGTGTGTGTAAATTTATGTGCAATGTGCTCGATAGGTGATCAAACTTTGGTAAGTTCGATATGGGGTAACTATTACTATGAAAGTTAATACAAAGAAATTATGAAAGAGTAAAATTTGCAATAAAACAGTTTTGGTACAGCAGCAGTTATGTGCCTTTGAAAAATCACCAAAAATGGTGGAAATTGAAGTGGAAGTTTAATCAGATGAAATTAAAGCTTATTAAGTCTACTTTCGCATAAAAGAAACGGTGTAAGCGAAAGAATTTCATATTCCAATATATTTGAATTTTTGTGAGACAGGGTCAGAATGATTTTGGAATTCTTTGTTCCAACTTTGGAAAATCACTAAAAAAATGTATAAAAATAATTATGGGTTATAATTTATATGATTAAAATCCTTAATGAGTCTATTTTCAAAAGAAACAAACAGAAACATCATCCGAATCCCGTACGAGGAGATAATTAATTTTTAGTAAAAAGGGGTCAGAATTGTTGGACAACGGGACAGGGATGCCTTTAATGAATAAACTGTACTTATTGGCTATACCAAAAATTCTGAAACTTTTTTGGCAAGAATATATGTGGGTCTAGTTTCAGTTGGAGTTCCTTAGCTCAAGATATAAATAATTTAGTGACTGTGACTCGAGTAGACAGCTTGAGATGGACATGAATAAATAGTGGAACTATGTGCAATTATGATTGTATTATCTTGAGAACATATTGTGAGGATTGGTAAAATCATATTAATTAATTGCTTACTATTTACATGCTAACTTACTTAGCTTACACCCCTTCCTTTCTTTTTCTTATAGTGTCGCAGATGCTAGCCCGAGTTGGAGGTCGTCGGAGATTCTATCACACTAACAAGTTATTGATTGGTATTGTATCAACGATCTTCAAGTATTTTGAAGTCTATGGCAAGTATAGGAACTTGATTATGTGTGTATATGTTATTATGAGTTGGCCTAGAATGTTGGCCCATGCTATTTGATGGTTATTATTGTATAAGGCCGTTTAATGTGGCTAATAATTGTTATGTTATAAGTCTATAATGATGCATTTCAAGGATGTGTATGCTTGCATGTGTTGGATGAGTAAATGTGTGATAATTATGAGTGGTAAATGTGATTGGTTGTGTAAGTTGCATGATGTGAATGGTTAAGTATGTGTGTATGATTATGCATGATGGTTAAGTATGTGAATGGTTTGTAAATGGTATGTGGATGTCTTAGTGTGGATGTTTGAATGCTTAATAATACCATGTTGTGTGATGATAAAGTTGTATAATTGGTTTGGGGTGGCAAAGGGCTTGGTAAATAGCCTTACTTGTGGCCACACGGCCATGTGCCCAGGGTGTGTGAAGTCTGCACGTGATTTTCAGAAATTCGAAACACCACACGGCCTAACACACGGGCGTGTATCTCGGCTGTGTGAAGGACATGGACTTGGACATGGGCGTGTGCCCCTGTTTTTCAAGAAATTTTCTAATGTTTTCCGAAGTTCTCAGTTTAGCCCTGGTGTAACACCCCTTACCCGTGTTCGACACCGAAACAGGGTATGAGGCTTTACCGAAACAAAACACATACAGTCGTACTAAACCGAGACATAAAACTTACATTCAAATTTAAAACTTTTCAATTTTCATCACACACTCATTCAACCTAGTCATGCATTTCATAAATTGCATCATGATAAACATATAACTTGATCAATAATAGCCAACATCAATGGCCTTATACAAAATGAACTATCAAATAACATAGGCCAACATTTTAGGCCAAATCAATTATGACACATAACAAAATAACTAAGTCCTCTATACATGCCATAATTCAAAATATTGATTTCAAAAATACCAAAAGAGTGTTGATAGTGTGGATGGATCTCCGACAATCTCTGAATCCCGAGCTAGCTTGGTGATACTATAAAACAAGGGAAAAGAGAAGGGAGTAAGCATATAGCTTAGTAAATAAGTATGTAAATAATAAACAATTTATTAACATGCCTTTAACAATCCTCATAATATGTTCTCAAGATAATGCAATCATAATTACACATAGTTCCACCACTTACTCATGTTCATCTTAAGTTGTCTACTCGAGTCACAGTCACTAAATTATTTATATCTCGAGATACAGAACTCAAAATTAAGATCCATTAATTTTCCCTGAAACTAGACTCTCATATCTTCTTATCATAAAAGTTTCAGAATTTTTGGTTTAGCCAATAAGTACATTTTATTCTATAAAGTCTCCCCTATTTAGTTGTCCGACAGTTCCGACCCCTCTGCACTAAAAATTAATTATCTCCTTGTAATGGATTTGAATGATGTTCTTGCTTTTTTATTTTGAAAACATACTCATTAATGATTTTAAGAATATAAATTATAACCAATAATTATCTTTATAAATTTTTAGTGATTTTCCAATGTCGGAATAGGGAATTTAGAAATCATTCTTACCCTATCTCACAAAAATTCAAATATCTCAGAATATGAAATTCTTTTGCTTACACCATTTCCTTTATGCAAAAATAGACTAAATAAGCTTTAATTTCATATCTTATTCAACTTCTAATTCAATTTCCACCAGTTTTGATGATTTTTCAAAGACACATAACTTTTGCTGTACCAAAACTGTTTTGTTGCTAAATTTACTCTTTCATAATTTCACTTACTCCATTTCATCTTACCGAAGGTTCGATCAAATATCGAGCACATTGTTCATAAATTTTCACACTTATGCCTGCACTTATTCATCACATAGTTATATTCAATTACACTTAGTCGTTACATGATCACATGTATTTTCACTTAGTCAATTTCCAGTGAACTCATCGGAATAATAACAGATACACGGTGGCCTGCACATAGTACCACCCTTGTAGCCGAAGCTATCTGGTGTACATAGTAGCCTGCACTTAGTACTACACATGTGACCAAAACCATCACTTACACATAGTGGCCTGCACTTAGTACCATACATGTGATCAAAGCTATTGGGTACGCATAGTAGCCTGCACTTAGTACTATACATGCAACCTATCCATCTGGTACACGTAGTAGCCTGCACTTAGTACTATACAGTAACCTAAAACCATCTCATAGCTCTCTTGTACACATAGTGGCCTACACTTAGTACCACACATGTGGCCTAGCTACCTCATTCGTATCTTTTCTATTCCGAAGGTTCAACCGGGAATTCTCACTTTTCAACATTTTACCAATTCATCCACAATCAATCACAATTCATAATTTACATCAAATAATTACTCCATATTTAACCATATCTCATATAATATAACAAAATATTAAAACATAAATAAAAAACGATGTACTATTTACATACAAACTTAACTCGGTGTAAAATATGATGAATTTGTAATTTAGTCCACAACCTTTTCTTTTCCCCGATCAAGGTCAAATCATTGTCTTTCTTGATCTATAATAACACATTTAACTCATTTAATATTCACATTATTCAATTTAGTCAAGAAATCACACGAAAAAATTACATTTTTGCCATTAAAGTTTCATATATTTACAATTTTGCCCCTAGACTCGTAAAATGAAATGTATCCATTTTCTTTGTTACCCAAGCCTAGCCAAACTTTATTCTTGCTTATAACAGCCCACATTTTCCATTAAAATAGATTTTTAACATATATTTCATAACTTTTACAAATAAGCCCTTTTTGACATTTTTGTACATCAAACATGTATAATCTATCATTAAACATCAAAATACACAAATTTCTAACATGGGTCAAACCCTAGAACTTCATCATATCTCAAATAAGTGGCAGAAATAGATAGATCATGTTACAAGGATTTTAAAAACGTAAAAATCATTAAAAACGGGCTAGAACGGACTTACAATCGAGCTTGGAAGCTTGAAAAACCCTAGCTATATCTTCCTCATGTGAATTTCGGCAAAGGGGTTGAAGATGGACAAAAATTGGCTTTTAATTTTGTTTTTAATTCATTTTAATAACTAAATGACAAAAATGCCCTTAATGAAAAACTTTGGAAACATGCCTAACCATGTCCATTTTGTCCACCAACTTAACCAATGGTCTAATTACCATATAAGGACCTCCAATTTAAAATTTCATAACATTTGGAAACCTCTAGCATGTAGAACTCAACTTTTTCACTTTTTACAGTTTAGTCCTTTTGACTAAATTTAGTGCCCAAACGTCAAAATTTTCGAGCGAAATTTTCACAAAACAATTCCATAAAATTGTAGACCATAAAAATATAATAAAAATGAACTTTACTAATTCAGATTTATTGTAACACCCCTATCCCGTAACCGTCACCGGATTAGGGTTAAGGGCATTACCTGACAGATCGAAAACTTTATCAGACAATTCGTAAAATAGACCATCAAATACAACCATAGTGTCCCCTCAATAGGTCATCGAGACCCTAAACATGCTCAGAAACAGGGTCGGGACTAAATCGGAACACATCTAGAAATTCTCAGAAATTTAAAACTCTTCAAAATATCAGGGGTTACACGCCCGTGTGAGTAGGTCGTGTGCCTCCCACGACTGCTAGACACGCCCATATGTCTCCCTCGTGGTCGAATCTGACTTAACTCCATGGCCACCAAGCACGCCCGTGTACCTTGGTCTTGGTCAATCCTGACTTGGCTCCATGGCCACCAAGCACGCCCGTGTACCTTGGCTGTGGTCGATTCTAACTAAACCACACGGCTACTAGGCACATCTGTGTGCTAAAGCCGTGTACTCTTAGCTAGCTACTGACTTAGTCCCACGGTCGATAAGCACGCCCGTGTGCCACAACCGTGTGGCAAAATAGGCCATTTGCAAGTCCATATTGCCACCCACTTTGGGTCATAACTACAAACCAATTACCAATTCAACTTATGCATAAATAGCAACCAAGAACATATCAAAATAACCATCCAATCTCTTCATTCAAATCCAATTCTATCATGCCAAATTTACAAGACTAAATCTCATATAAAAACAAGCATAGTTCATCCAAATACTTACCTTAAACTTATCCACTTCATATACTACCAAACTATTCCAAAACATTTGTCACATATCATATTCATTAATGCATATTATCAACACATAACTAGCCAAATCACATGGCTAAGTTCACATCTCATTCTTATACAAATGATGTAACACCCCAAACCTATATCTGTCGCCAAATAAGGGTTATGAGGCATTACCGAACTAGACTGTGAACATAGCAGACAATTACCGCAATGCATACTTTTATCAATTACCAAAGTCATAGATTGAACTTCGATTACCAACTTTTTTTTTAACAGCTAATCAAATCAAAGCTCACATGAATTCATTTGTGTGCATATAATTGAATCTAGGATGTCTATAGGGTACATGCATCGCATATCTATATGATCTTATAGTACTTATAAGAACAAAAACAAAAGAGCAGTTCATATCATGCTAAATTCGTTTACTTAGTGCACATAACATCATACATATACCAACTTACCATATATTATACCACTTTATTTCGTTACCAGAATATCAAATAGTCTATAGTCATTTTAAGAAATTTTTTTAGCATAAGTAACAATTACAAATACACTAAATTCGATCGATCAAATAATTTAATCGAAATTCATATAAATAACCAATACATAACTGCCTAATTAGTTACGTCTATTATGTCTAATCTATTTTAACATTCTTGAATACAAACACCAACATAATAAAAATATCATCCTTATAGTCCATGACAACCATCATATAAATAAAATATTATTATTTTAGCCTATAATGTCATTATTCACAAGACCAAATTGTACCTATTATAAACATCAAGAACATGGCCGAATATATGGTAAACAAATCCTTACCATTTTTGCATCACAATGACATAACCATATACATCATCTAGTCAGCAAAAGAAAATCATATATATATCCTCATCAAAACATAAAATTTAAAAGCCATATTCGTATGGCTGTAATACATATTTTATTCAAGTTTCCAACTCAAACAAAAACATTAATCACCCTATACATGCCTTTATCCAAAATAAACTAAACTAAAGGTGTACCAAAAAGATGATAGTGTGGTTGACTCCGCTGACGTTTTCTTGAGCCCGTAGCTAGACCAAATCTATAAAATAGAACATTAAACACACACGGAGTAAGCTTACTAGCTTAGGAAGTCTTAAGCAAATACAACACAATGTACAAACATTTAAACTTTTAATAAGTAAATTCATAGCGATGAACATAAACATTATTTAAGTAAATTTTTTATTTTTTTTTCATGGCCGAATACCCTCAATGCCCTTAAATTAATTATTTACCCTTTACTACCATGAACATATACATTATCTAATCATATGACTATCGTAAACATTCGTACATTACAATTCAAATAAACATGTCATAATTATCGATTTCTTTTACCAATATTCTCCTCAATTATAGTCGAAACTTCAAGTGATATAAACATATGTACATGCCTTAATCTTACAATTATATATATTTTATACCTATCAATGATAGGCTCAATATCACAAAATAAAATATATTTTGTATTATCAAATTCATTACATCACACTTAACTCAAACATTCATGACTTAATATTTAATGTACCAAAACTGAATATCCCTTTTTATTTTATAAACATACATCAACTTTCACCTCTTTACCATAGTTTATTTTGTACCAATAAATAATGACTCACTTATGCATAACGTTATGATGGTATGAGTACTTATTTCCTTCAAGCTTTTCTATAATTAATTCACTCATAGTACACATATAATCAAATTCCATCTACCATATGTATAACCTATCTTTCATCAATTCATTTAATTATTATAATAGCATATAAACATAACCTTAAAGTATGCTTAATACATACCTTATAGTCGAACTCAAAACTTCACTTTCATAAACGTAAAATTTCATGGTTTGTTTCATACCTTTACATTTCGTAACTAAAATTCAGAAATTGAAAACTCACCAGCTTATAACAAGCTATGCACTAGTTCGAATCGCATATACCGGCACCTTGCCTGCTAGACTTGAAATCCGAAATTTAAAACACCGGCATTTAGCCTGCTAGGCATTAAGCCCGATACATCCACCGGCACAAAGCCTGCTAGGCATTAAACCTGAAATAAATCACCGGCACATGGCCTGCTAGGCATTAAGCCTGAAATAAATCACCGGCACATGGCCTTCTAGGCATTAAGCCTGAAATAAATCACCGGCACATGGCCTGCTAGGCTTAAAGCCCGAGATAAATCACCAGCACATGGCCTGCTAGGCTTAAAGCCCGAGATATCAACATTTTTAACATTTCAATGAACATTTCAATAGTATCATAACTGCCTATCACTTAAATTTCATAATTCTATCACATTTCCAATTCAACTAAGCTTATTCACCTTTCACAAATAAAACCGTTATAACATTGTATAACCCGTATATCATATCGATTATACACATTCACATTGTAATAACAAAACATATCCAATTCAATGTAATATCTTTACATTCGGCTATCACATGCAAATATACCCAAATTTATCAAATATTGTCATTAAATAGATTCATAATGCATTCTTTAATATAATCCAGCTTAGGGACTTACCTCGATGGTTGACCAATTTAGCTATCTGGCTATTCGTTTATTTTTGTTGTTTTTTTTTCGATCCAAAACCTCCTCCTTTTGGACTTGATCTAAATGATTCAAATTAAACTCATTCAACCACATATTATACTTTGGACCGGAATAAATATTCAATTTAACCAACAATAAAGCTCAACCAAACAACCATAAAATGTTAAATTTTGACAGCTTTGAATCCCCAACATGCTTTGCCTAATCGAATTATCATACATCTTCTTTTTTTTTTTTTTTTTACATTGGACAGCATGTAAAACCACATTCGGTCATGAACTTAATCCAACCAAATTTGTCTTAAACATTTTCGTATTGGGCAGCATGTATAACCTCAATCGGACATACATTTAATCTATACCAATTTGGACAGCAACAAATTTTTAAGAACATAATTAATCAAGGAAATTTAAAGCTCAATTTACCACCTTTATGCAAATTTATCATGTTTATAGTAGTGTAGGTACCAAAACCGAAAATTTAAAGGTTCAAGACCTTACAACTCAAAACATAAAATATCCACAATTTAATCACATCAATGAAGGGCCGAATGTTCATAGCCCTTCTTTCAACTCCTTTCTTTCATCTACTTGCTATTTAGCACATTCCAAAAATTTTCTTTCTATTAATACCTCCTTATACTAAGCTCTATCCAAAAATTATAAAGAAAATATTTTTAGCCTTGAATGCTTTTAACGTATTCTACCATTAATCTCACAAACACAATATTTCCATCCATGGCAACATTTCGACTTTCACAACCAAATCAAGAATTTGAGCATGGGCTAGTTAATTTACAAGACAATAACCTCAAAATTTTTAAAATTAACAAAAACTAAGTGAAATTACTCACTTTAATAGAACATGCAAATGCCGAAATAGATGAAAGCTTAACTCCCCTGTTCTTCTTTATTTTCGGTCAAGAAAGCTAAAATGGTAAACATGCAATGGCCATTTTCCTTTATGTTTTATTAAAATAGATTTTTAATATAAAATATGTATTATCATCACTACATAATAAATTAAAACTAATAGCAAAATTCTTAGTGGATGCATGTTGCCGTCCACCACATACTAAAAGGTTAAATTATAACACAAAATCCTTTAATTAAAAAGACACTTTGATTTAATCCTCCCTATCAAGCAATTGGCAAATTTTATCACTCTTGCAATTTAATCCTTCTTAAAATAATCACCCGAACATGAAATTTAATCAATGATATGTTAACACATGTTTAACCACATAACGTAGATATCAAAATAATAATTAAAAATATTATTCTATCCCGAATTCAGGGTCCCGAGATCATCGTTCGGATTAGGGTCGAAATTAGGCTGTTACTTCGTGTTGGTTTTATTATAATATAGTTATAAATTATAAAACAATTATAATATAATCTTTAACATATAAAATAATACTTCAAAAAAAAAAAACATGTTATATGACCACATTGCCATCCACTATTACTTAAAATGGGTATAATGCCCTTTAAGAACTTCACTAAAATAAAGCCACATCAATTTAGCCATAAATCAAATAAAAGGCCACTTTTACCAGTTATGCGATTTAGTCCAATTTTTAACTAATTGAGCACACAAACAGTTAAATTTTTATATGAGACTTTCACACACATTAATTCACATATAACTGACTCAAAATATAATATTAAAATATTTCTCGGACTCGAATTCGTGGTCCCGAAACCACCGTTCCGATTAGGGTCAAAATCGGTCTGTTACAACTCTCCCCCTTTAGGATTTTCGTCCCCGAAAATCTTACCGTTGAACAAAGTCGGATATTGTGGCCTCATTGAATCCTCAGGCTCCCACGTAGCCTCCTCAACTCCGTGACGATTCCATAGTACCTTCATTAATGGAATTCTCTTATTTCTCAACTCTTTTATTTCTCGAGCTAAGATACGGATCGGTTCTTCATCATATGTCATAGGAAGACCGGATACAAAATCCTTTGCAATTCTATCCCATTTTATGCCAGGCCACCAATAGAACTGTTTCAAATCGTTATACATTTTCGTGCTACCCGGATGTATCAACAATCGACTATCATGAGCCTCGTTCAAAAATCATCTGGATCAAATCCACATTCCTCGGAATATATATTCAGCCTTTAAAGTTCAAACAATCATTTTTTTTTTAATTCGAAATTCTGACTCTACATTACTTTCACACTAAACTCGTTTAGCAATCATATCTTTGTAAATTTTCTGTGCCTCACAAAATTGCTGAATAAACAACGGTCTTGCCTTCAACTCAGCTATGATTGGACCATCACCAAGCATAACCATATATGCGTTTAACGCTCAAAGAGCAAACAATGATTTTCGACTTTAAGCATCTGCAAAAACGTTGGCTTTTCCCAGATGGTAGTCAATCACCAATTCATAATCTTTCAATAGTTCTAACCATCTGCGTTGTCTCAAGCTCAGGTCTTTTTGAGTCATCAGATTTTTCAGACTTGTGTGATCTAAATAGATATGACATTTCTCACCGAATAAGTACTGACGCCAAATTTTCAATGCGAAAACAATGGCTGCAAATTTTAAATCATGAGTCGGATAATTTCTTTCATGAGGCTTCAACTGTATCGAAGCATAGGCTACAACCTTGCCTTCTTGCATTAAGACACAACCTAAAACCACTCAAATAAGCAGCACTGTTCACAACAAATTCTTTACCCGATTCAGGCTGAGTTAACATTAGAGCTTCGGTCAAAAGGCCTTTCAACTGACCGAAACTCTTCTGACACTATTTTATCCAACACATAAGCTAGGTAAACTTCACATTCCTTTCTCATATACTTTTGAACTAGCATCGAGGATATTACTGTAGGTGACCCATTCAAATCATTAGATTTAACCTGGATGATCTCACTGTTCTGACATCTCGAATCAATAATCTTTCTTTTGCAATTTACCACAGCATCGTGCAAAGTTAACCAGTCCATTCCCACAATTATATCGAACTCGTCAAAAAAGGCAACAACATTAAATCAGCTGAAAAGCAGGAATCTCGAATCATCCACGGGCAACCTTTACACACTTTATCAATAAGTGCACATCAACCCAAGGGGTTGGACACACGGATCACAAACTCAATAGACTCAACAGGTAGTCTTACTGGATACTAGAGTTTCACACACATATGAATGAGTCGAACCGGAATCAATCAATGCAATCACAGTAGTATCATAAAGAGTAAAAGTACCAGTGACAATATCTGAGGAAGAAGCATCCTTTCTGGCACGAATAGCATATGCTCTAGCTGGTGCACGAGCCTCCGATCTAATTGCAATGTCTTTAGTTCCTTTCTGTCTGCCACTAACATTTCTCGAATGCCTAGATGGTCTACCTCGCACAGACACATTACCCGATTTGATATTCTGGGCCATGTTTTGCTCAGTAACATCGGCCACTCCCTGATTAAATGATCTGATGATCCACATTTAAAGCCAGGCCAATCACGGAATCTACAACTCCCGGAATGCCCTTTACCACAATGCTTGCATTCAACTCGATTCTGTTGGACATTACCAACACTGGCCATCGAAGTAGCTCGAGAACCCGCAGGAGGTCGGTCTCGTCTAGACATGTCTAAAGTAGTTTTATGTCGACCAAAGCCACCTCTGAACTTTTTAGATACAGATTGGAAAGCCTTACTCAACGATCTCTTACGAGTGTCTCTAGCTTCCATTTCAGCCTTTCTTTTCTCTTTCCCAAGCTCTTCAGCTTTGCAAGCTCGCTCGACAAGTACCACGAACTCTTTGATTTCAAGAATGCCAAAAAGCAACTTTATATCTTCATTCTAACAATCTTCAAATCTTTTACACATAATAGCTTCAGTGGATACACACTCTTGGGCATATCGGCTCAATCTGACAAATTTTCGCTAATATTCAGTTACAGCCATGAGGCCCTGTTTTAGTTCCAGGAATTCTATCCTTTTCCGATCGATGAACCTCTGGCTAATGTATTTCTTACGAAACTCGATCTGGAAGAAATCCCACGTCACTTTTTCTTTCGGAACCACTAATACTAGTATATTCCACCAGTGATATGCAGCGTCCCGAAGTAAAGATATAGCACATTTCAGGCATTCATCTGAAGTGCAAAATAGCTCATCAAGTACCCGAATAGTGTTATCAAGCCACATCTCCATCCGTTCTGCATCATCATCATCATTAACTTTAAATTCTTCAGCCCAATATTTTTTGATTTTATCAACAGGAGGCCTACTAGATCCCATTAGATCTATCATCAGATGTGCTAAAGGTATCGGAGTTGGATTATTCGGAGGTGGAGATGGTTGTACAGCCGGGTTATTCTGAATAAACTAGGTAAACCACTCGTTCATCATATGGTAGAAGGCTTGTTTAGCCTACCCTCATAGCCAGCTGAAACTGGTCAAGAGTCTACTGGTGCTGATCTGCGTGCGCGATCAGGTGCTATACTTTCTACATTATCCGCTACAGCTCTGTCAGGATCGAAATCCATTTACTATATGAATCATAGTTTGAAATGTCAGAAGTCACCACACTATCAAATACATAATAAAGGCATGTATAGCTAGACTCACACGTGCTACGGTAGTCCTAGAATCGACTAAACTGTAAGCTCTGATACCAATAAAATGTAACACCCCTAACCTATATCTGTCGCCAGATAAGGGTTATGAGGCATTACCGAACTAGACTGTGAACAATAGCAGACAATTACCGCAATGCATACTTTTATCAATTACCAAAGTCATAGATTGAACTTCGATTACCAACTTTTTTTTTTTAACAGCTAATCAAATCAAAGCTCACATGAATTCATTTGTGTGCATATAATTGAATCTAGGATGTCTATAGGGTACATGCATCGCATATCTATATGATCTTATAGTACTTATAAGAACAAAAACAAAAGAGCAGTTCATATCATGCTAAATTCGTTTACTTAGTGCACATAACATCATACATATACCAACTTACCATATATTATACCACTTTATTTCGTTACCAGAATATCAAATAGTCTATAGTCATTTTAAGAAATTTTTTTAGCATAAGTAACAATTACAAATACACTAAATTCGATGGATCAAATAATTTAATCGAAATTCATATAAATAACCAATACATAACTGCCTAATTAGTTACGTCTATTATGTCTAATCTATTTTAACATTCTTGAATACAAACACCAACATAATAAAAATATCATCCTTATAGTCCATGACAACCATCATATAAATAAAATATTATTATTTTAGCTTATAATGTCATTATTCACAAGACCAAATTGTACCTATTATAAACATCAAGAACATGGCCGAATATATGGTAAACAAATCCTTACCATTTTTGCATCACAATGACATAACCATATACATCATCTAGTCAGCAAAAGAAAATCATATATATATCCTCATCAAAACATAAAATTTAAAAGCCATATTCGTATGGCTGTAATACATATTTTATTCAAGTTTCCAACTCAAACAAAAACATTAATCACCCTATACATGCCTTTATCCAAAATAAACTAAACTAAAGGTGTACCAAAAAGATGATAGTGTGGTTGACTCCGCTGACGTTTTCTTGAGCCCGTAGCTAGACCAAATCTATAAAATAGAACATTAAACACACACGGAGTAAGCTTACTAGCTTAGGAAGTCTTAAGCAAATACAACACAATGTACAAACATTTAAACTTTTAATAAGTAAATTCATAGCGATGAACATAAACATTATTTAAGTAAATTTTTTATTTTTTTTTTTCATGGCCGAATACCCTCAATGCCCTTAAATTAATTATTTACCCTTTACTACCATGAACATATACATTATCTAATCATATGACTATCGTAAACATTCGTACATTACAATTCAAATAAACATGTCATAATTATCGATTTCTTTTACCAATATTCTCCTCAATTATAGTCGAAACTTCAAGTGATATAAACATATGTACATGCCTTAATCTTACAATTATATATATATTTTATACCTATCAATGATAGGCTCAATATCACAAAATAAAATATATTTTGTATTATCAAATTCATTACATCACACTTAACTCAAACATTCATGACTTAATATTTAATGTACCAAAACTGAATATCCCTTTTTATTTTATAAACATACATCAACTTTCACCTCTTTACCATAGTTTATTTTGTACCAATAAATAATGACTCACTTATGCATAACGTTATGATGGTATGAGTACTTATTTCCTTCAAGCTTTTCTATAATTAATTCACTCATAGTACACATATAATCAAATTCCATCTACCATATGTATAACCTATCTTTCATCAATTCATTTAATTATTATAATAGCATATAAACATAACCTTAAAGTATGCTTAATACATACCTTATAGTCGAACTCAAAACTTCACTTTCATAAACGTAAAATTTCATGGTTTGTTTCATACCTTTACATTTCGTAACTAAAATTCAGAAATTGAAAACTCACCAGCTTATAACAAGCTATGCACTAGTTCGAATCGCATATACCGGCACCTTGCCTGCTAGACTTGAAATCCGAAATTTAAAAGATCGGCATTTAGCCTGCTAGGCATTAAGCCCGATACATCCACCGGCACAAAGCCTGCTAGGCATTAAACCTAAATAAATCACCGGCACATGGCCTGCTAGGCATTAAGCCTGAAATAAATCACCGGCACATGGCCTGCTAGGCTTAAAGCCCGAGATAAATCACCGGCACATGGCCTGCTAGGCTTAAAGCCCGAGATATCAACATTTTTAACATTTCAATGAACATTTCAATAGTATCGTAACCGCCTATCACTTAAATTTCATAATTCTATCACATTTCCAATTCAACTAAGCTTATTCACCTTTCACAAATAAAACCGTTATAACATTGTATAACCCGTATATCATATCGATTATACACATTCACATTGTAATAACAAAACATATCCAATTCAATGTAATATCTTTACATTCGGCTATCACATGCAAATATACCCAAATTTATCAAATATTGTCATTAAATAGATTCATAATGCATTCTTTAATATAATCCAGCTTAGGGACTTACCTCGATGGTTGACCAATTTAGCTATCCGGCTATTCGTTTATTTTTGTTGTTTTTTTTTCGATCCAAAACCTCCTCCTTTTGGACTTGATCTAAATGATTCAAATTAAACTCATTCAACAACATATTATACTTTGGACCGGAATAAATATTCAATTTAACCAACAATAAAGCTCAACCGAACAACCATAAAATGTTAAATTTTGACAGCTTTGAATCCCCAACATGCTTTGCCTAATCGAATTATCATACATCTTCTTTTTTTTTTTTACATTGGACAGCATGTAAAACCACATTCGGTCATGAACTTAATCCAACCAAATTTGTCTTAAACATTTTCGTATTGGGCAGCATGTATAACCTCAATCGGACATACATTTAATCTATACCAATTTGGACAGCAACAAATTTTTAAGAACATAATTAATCAAGGAAATTTAAAGCTCAATTTACCACCTTTATGCAAATTTATCATGTTTATAGTAGTGTAGGTACCAAAACCGAAAATTTAAAGGTTCAAGACCTTACAACTCAAAACATAAAATATCCACAATTTAATCACATCAATGAAGGGCCGAATGTTCATAGCCCTTCTTTCAACTCCTTTCTTCCATCTACTTGCTATTTAGCACATTCCAAAAATTTTCTTTCTATTAATACCTCCTTATACTAAGCTCTATCCAAAAATTATAAAGAAAATATTTTTAGCCTTGCATGCTTTTAACGTATTCTACCATTAATCTCACAAACACAAAATTTCCATCCATGGCAACATTTCGACTTTCACAACCAAATCAAGAATTTGAGCATGGGCTAGTTAATTTAAAAGACAATAACCTCAAAATTTTTAAAATTAACAAAAACTAAGTGAAATTACTCACCTTAATAGAACATGCAAATGCCGAAATAGATGAAAGCTTAACTCCCCTGTTCTTCTTTATTTTCGGTCAAGAAAGCTAAAATGGTAAACATGCAATGGCCATTTTCCTTTATGTTTTATTAAAATAGATTTTTAATATAAAATATGTATTATCATCACTACATAATAAATTAAAACTAATAGCAAAATTCTTAGTGGATGCATGTTGCCGTCCACCACATACTAAAAGGTTAAATTATAACACAAAATCCTTTAATTAAAAAGACACTTTGATTTAATCCTCCCTATCAAGCAATTGGCAAATTTTATCACTCTTGCAATTTAATCCTTCTTAAAATAATCACCCGAATATGAAATTTAATCAATGATATGTTAACACATGTTTAACCACATAACGTAGATATCAAAATAATAATTAAAAATATTATTCTATCCCGAATTCAGGGTCCCGAGATCATCGTTCGGATTAGGGTCGAAATTAGGCTGTTACTTCATGTTGGTTTTATTATAATATAGTTATAAATTATAAAACAATTATAATATAATCTTTAACATATAAAATAATACTTCAAAAAAAAAACATGTTATATGACCACATTGCCATCCACTATTACTTAAAATGGGTATAATGCCCTTTAAAAACTTCGCTAAAATAAAGCCACATCAATTTAGCCATAAATCAAATAAAAGGCCACTTTTACCAGTTACGCGATTTAGTCCAATTTGTAACTAATTGAGCACACAAACAGTTAAATTTTTATACGAGACTTTCACACACATTAATTCACATATAACTGACTCAAAATAAAATATTAAAATATTTCTCAGACTCGAATTCGTGGTCCCGAAACCACCGTTCCGATTAGGGTCCAAATCGGTCTGTTGCAAATGACTAGCCTATACATGCCATATTTAGCTATATACATTTCCAAATTGTACCAGAACAAGTTGAGTAGTGTGATGACGATCCTCGATGGTCCCCGAGGCTTCAGTAGCTTTGACGATCTATAAAACAGAGAAAACACACACAAAGAGTAAGCTTTCCAAAAGCTTAGTAAGTCATATACAGATAAACATAACATACAATGAATACAACTCATTCAATACATTGGTGCTTATAATTCTCATAACCAATTCATCATATGTTCTTTGGCACATTTGTTTACACAAAGCTTACCACAACTTCTATTCACATATCACATAAGTATTTAGCTTATTCAAGCATAATTTCACATATCATCTCATTGATCCATTATACATAATCATATTAGTCAGATCATATAGATACTTACCTTGTACATACACTTAGCGTATAAATCAATATACCTGAAATAGATTTACAATTCTTATAGCCATTTATATCATATACTTGCCCGTTGAATCGTTAGGAACCTAATAGGATACTGAGAAAGCTCGGAATGGTCGTACAATGCCAACGTCCCAGACGAGGTCTTACATGTACTCAGATATCAATGCCACTGTCCCAGATAGGGTCTTACACGAATTAATAGGATGCCAATGTCCCAGACATGGTCTTACACGTAGGTCTTATATCGATGCCAAAGTCCCAGACGTGGTCTTAGATGAAATATCAAATCAATGTCAACGTCCCAGACATGGTCTTACATGATAAAACAGAACAGATACCTATGTCATGACATAGCTAATCTTATCTATTCCTAGGTTCATACGGGACTTCTCAGACATCGGTACTAAGTCAACCTTATCTCGGAATTCATGTACAGATCATCTCATAAGCATCCATAGTTAACAATAATCATATGAACATATACTAGATCTCATCAGATCTATCATCGGAGGTGCTGAAGGTACTGGAGTTGGATTATTCGGGGGTGGAGGTTGTGGTACAGCCGGGTTATTCTGAACAAACTGGGTAAACCATTCATTCATCATCTGGTAGAAGGCTTGTTTAGTCTCTCCCTCATGGCTACCCGAAACTGATTGAGAGTCTACCGGCACTGATCCGCATGCGCGATCAGGTGCTACGCTCTCTACATCATCTGCTACGGCTCTATCAGATCGAAATCCATTTACTATATAAAACACAGTTTGAAATGTCAGAAGTCACCACACTATCGTAAATACAACTAAGGCATGTATAGCTAGACTCTTACGCACTACGGTAGTCCTAGAATCGACTAAACCGTAAGCTCTGATACCAAAAAAATGTAACACCTCTAACCCGTACCCGTCGCCAGATTAGGGTTATGAGGCATTACCGAACTAAACTCAATTCCGAATGGACGTTCAATTGAATTCAACACCGGCAAATGGGAACTCTACTAATTCATATAACATTATGATCTATTAAATTAAATAAGGTACAACGAATTTTATTTCTGGAACTTAATACATACAAATGTCTGTATAATATGACTTAAACTTTCATGACACATATATATATATAAATATATATTTATATATGTACACATTTATACCATATCCCAACCAATGTCATTTTATAACATATACCAGACATAATTCAAAACTCATGTAACATAATCAGATTTTCATTCAAGCTACTATGATACATATACGTATGCATATTAACCCAACCGAACCATTATTACTGTTTTAACAGCAATTACATATGCAAGCATACTAAAGTCGCATCTTGACCGAACATACAATTTCACCTTTCAATTTAATACTAACTAACCAACCAAGAAACACTTATACTTTTCTTACCATTAACAATTGGATCTATAAAGCCACCTTTCATATACATGTCTCATTATAAGATCATAAATATTGCATAACCAAGTTCACTTAAACATAACTTCATTTATTATTACTAAACACATCAAGCATACATTATTGACCATATTGCCGAAACACATGTCAACTCAACTAGTATTCATAAAGCTTGTTATACAAGTAGCTCATAAGTTCACCTCGATCAAGACCAAACGCACAACATAACCTCAACAACCCTGTTTAGCACATGACAATCCAAGGTCAATTTATTCAAAACTGAACACATAAAACCTATACCACATATTCACATTTCACACCTAATTTGAACTACAACCTATTATAAACATCCATTAGCATATTGAACAAACCATTATACCAAAACATACAAGTGAAGCTTAACCAAAAGAAATAGCCATCTTCGTAAGGCTATATATATATAAATACAAGACCGAACATCATTCAGTTAAACCATAATTCAACCTATACATGCCTTTGATTCAAAAATTAAACTTAAGTAACAAAAAGGGGTGATAGTGTGGTCGACTTCTTCGACGATCCTCTGAGCCCGTAGCTGAATCAAAAATCTATAAAACAGTAAAGTAAACACATACAGAGTAAGCTTACTAGCTTTGTAAGTCTCAAGCAAATGATAATACAACATTCAAACACTTAAACATTTTAATCTTTAAACCTATGACATTGAATATAAACATTTCAACATGCGAATTTATACAGGGCCGAATACTACTAGTTCATTAACCTAAGTAATTGCACTTCATTACCATAAACCTATATCTCATCAGTGTACAAAGTAAATATATTACATGAATCACATGCTTCAAATCATATAAGTACAACATTCATATCAACTATGTTATCACACTCAAAATCTTATCACTTTTAACATTTCTATTTGTAACCGAATTTCCCAAAATAGTACATTTAAGCTCAAATTCTATCATATAATATTCATACACATCGATCGTAAGCTCAATTGCACATAACACCATTCTTATTGTATTATCCCAACTCAAGTAGTATTAAACACAACTTACCTTACTCCCGGTAAATATAAAGGAACTTGTGCTTACCTGAGCTTTTAACTCGATACATTGACTATGTTTCACCTCGAATAATTTATGGTTTCTCCATTTAAAATGCATCACTGGCATCAAGCCTGCTAGACATCAAAGCCCGATACGTAACACCGGCAGAAAGCCTGCTAGGCATAAAGCCCGATATGTAACACCGGCACAAAGCCTGCTAGGCATAAAGCCCAATATGTAACACCGGCACAAAGCTTGCTAGGCTCAAAGCCCGAAATAAATCACCGGCACTAGGCCTGCTAGGCTCAAAGCCCGAATATCAACACAATCAACATTCCCATACACATTACTTAATGCTAAAATCACAACCATCTCGTATACTTTAATTTACAATCACATATTAAACCGAACATAATTATTCACATTACATTCAACAAGCAAATTTACTACAAGTTCATACCCCATATTCGGCCAACATATATTTTCATGCCTTAAATTCCAAATTTTATCATATACTACTTTCGTAAATGATTCTTCGGCATAAATTTGCTTAAGGACTTACCTCGACTGTCGACGGACTGCGTAAACCGGCTATTTGATAACCTTCGTCTTTCCCCGATCCAAATCCGTTTTTCTTTGTACTTGATCTAAGCACATTAAAATTCAACTCATTCAAGTACATTTCATCTCAATTTAGTCCCTAAGCATATAAACAGGTAAATTACCATTTTACCCCTACGATTTCACATTTTCACAATTTAGTCCTAATTGCACAAAACACAAAGTACACAAAATTTCAATATGGTACCTTAGGGCCGAATATTCATAGGGATCATACTAGTCCATATCCTTCATTTATTTTGCAAATAAGCCCCTCTAAAATTTTTTTTTTTACAAATTAGCCCTAAATACTCAATTTCACCAAAATTTCCAATTCAAAACTTGTTAATCTTTAACATAACTTTAATATAAAATCATCAAACATCAAAAATCACATGAACATGTCAATGACCGATTCTCACATACATATTAATCTCAAAAATTCTAGCATGGGTCGGGTAATATACGAAGCAACGATCTCAAAAACGTAAAAATTATCAAAAATCAAAATTAAACTAACCTTGAATTTGTGATTATAAATGCCGAAATTCAAGTGAACCTAAACCCCTTTTCTTTTCTCCACATTCGGCCAAGCAAGGTAAAAGATGATAATGCCTTTTTTTTATGTTTTATTTAACATATTATAAGACATTTAATCAATTACTATTATAACCTTATTATATAAAATCATACAATATAAAAATTAAGGTTAAACATGTCATATGTCACCCACTAACTTAAAAATGGGTTATTTACCCATTTAATGCTTCATATTAAAAAGCCATCCTCATTCTAGCACTTTACGCTATAGCATGCAACTTTTACACTTTACGCGATTTAGTCCTTTTTGTTAAATTGAACACATAAACGGTTAAATTTTTCTACGAAACTTTCACACACATAAAAGCACATATAATAAGCACAAAATATATCATTTAAATATATTTCAGACTCGAATTTGTGGTCTCGAAACCATCGTTCCGATTAGGGTCACATTCGGACTGTTACATACAACCTTGAAGGGGCATTTTCATTTCTTTTCTTTTCTTCTCTTTGCCGAATGCACACCAACCTCAAGACTTTTTCTTTGTTCATTTTCATCCTTGAAAACCGAAACATAGACACCCTATCTCCTATTTCTTTTTCTTCTTCTTTTCTTCTTGCAAAAACTCTCAAACATCGCTCCCTCCCTAATATTTTCACCATGGCCGAATGTCATTGATCATCTCCCCATAGCCGAATCTTCCACTTCACACATATTTTCTTCTCAACCATTTTTCTACTCACACTTTGATCAATCGGAAAGAACACTCTCTTCAATTCTCTTATTTTTCTTCTATTGCCAAATTCATATGTTGGCTTGGGAGGGGCTTTTTGACCGAAATCATCATCTTTTCTCTTTCAAACAAAACCCTTCCTTCTCTGTAGTGGTATAGTGGAGTGCCGATTGTTTCTACATCGCTTAATCGACTCTAGCCATAGGAAGATTGTGTGAAAAAGGAATTTCATCGTTCAAGGTAAGGATTCTTTATTACTTTTTATTCGTTAAAGATAGTGTTGTTTAATCGATAATATTATAGGGACTTTATCACTCGATTTTCATCTTGAGATCATACGGATTTTGGTGGTAAGCTGACTTCACTCCTATGATTAATCGTGTATAACAACGTACTATTAGTTGGGACTAATATCTACTTTTAATGGAGGCAAACAAGATCGAATCAAAAGGGGTAGTGATTGGTGATCGAAAAAGGAGGGGATTTACGATCCCTACTAGATTCAAACGAAGGGCTATTTCGGTGATTCGAGACTTTCCACCGAGTTGTGGACCCTCATCCGGTGAGAATCAACTATTCAAAGTTGTTCGCAATTGTGAGGCATCAACGATTCGAGATTTTCCACTGGGTTGTGGACTGTCAACAGGGGAGAATCGACAAATAGTAGTTATTCGCGATTCCGAGGGTAAAAACCTAGACCGTTTATCTTAGAGAAGATTTACTATAAGTGTTAATGTTCTAATCGAGCGTTAAAAATATTTTTAGGTGTCGATGATCAGGAAAGTATAGTGCTTACCGTAATCAGGTGTGTAATCTCTCACCGTATTTCAGGGGTTAGATAATTATATCGTGTTAATGATAAATCGCTTGATTAAATCACATGTTAGTGAAGTCGGTATTAGGACTATGAAAATTACTAAATTACCCTCAATGGGCCAAATCGATAAAAGTGACTTTATGGGCCCAAATGTGATATTTGTTATATGGGCCAAAATGTGATATTTGTTATATGGGCCAAATGTGATATTTGCTATATGGGCCAAATGTGATATTTGTTATATGGACCAATATGTGATATTTGCTATATGGGCCAAAATGTGATATTTGCTATATGGGCCTAATGTGATATTTACTATATGGGCCAAAATGTGATATGGGCCAGATTGTGATAATTGTTATAATGGGCCATATTGTTTGTAATAAATATTTGAATGAATTGTTGTAAATGAATATGTATTATATACATGAATTGCATAGGATGGGATACTGATGAAGAGATGTTCTGGTAGCTTTGCTACATAATTCTGGTGGCTCTGCCACAAATCTGAAAAATGGCAATGCCATGTAAACTCTGTGAATCTGGTGGCTTGTCCACAAATTGATATAAACGGCTTAATGCCTATTCTGGTGTGTTGGCGGGGTGGGTGGCTCAAGCTCCCCACAGGTGTGCTGGTTGTACGGGTGGTGTGTAGCGGATGGAAACTAGGTTTGGTTTGGGAATTGCATATCACATGCATATTATATACATGTTATTATGTTATAATTGTAAATGGGCTTTGGCCCAATAAATGCTTAATTGGATTTTGGGCCCAGTGGACTATGGTAAGTGGGTTACACACTGAGTTCTAGTAACTCACCCCGTTTTCCTTACCCTTCTCAAGTAATGAACAGTAATGGAGACTTGGGCCGTGGACGACTCGGTGGAGGCCATACTACGAATAATGGGTTACTTTAATTTTGGATTTCTTTTAAGTACTTTTTATTATTTTGCTATTTTAAGTTAAGTTGTAATAAGGCCTCTGGGTAAATTTTAATGTTGTTTTACATTTGATGGATTTTGTAATTTGCTTGAATACTTTAAGTGGGATTTTTCTAAAAATTGAAATAAATGTTTTTCTCAAATGGATATGGAAAAAAAAGTTTCATAAAAACTTTCTTACATATTTTAACTTGGAAAATTTTCGGTTAACAATGTTCTTCAAATTTTTCCAAAATTATTTTCAAACTCTTTTAAATCTTCTCGAAATATTAATTTAATTTTTCTAAGTTTCAATTTATAAATTCTTACGTCTCAAATTGTTTGATTTATCAATCAACCTTAGTTTTCAATGAACTCCACATCAAGATTTTTTGAAACTCTGTTTTCTCTAAATCCTTAAAAGACCAGATGTATATTCATTCCGTGTGACATGTCAAATCTGGTCTTAATGCATAGACCGGGTTTGGGGTGTTACACCAGATACACAATATCTTCCCGCACGGAACAGTCGAGGTAAGTAATCCAACATTCGACACCTTTAAGGCAACACTTCTCGACTTGAACTTTGTCAAGAAAATAGAACTGTAAGCATGAGGGAAGATATTCAAACCTTTAAACCTCCCTGATTTTTTTTCTTTAATTACGAGAAAAGACTAGCCGAGCACTAACACTTTTTACTTTCAAATTTATTTTCAGTTTCTTTTCTTTCCTTCTTTCTTTTCTGAAAATTTAGTTTTACACTAACACAAAAGTGCAGAATTCCAGTCCACACGGTCTTACACACGGCCGTGTCCGTGACCGTGTGGACCACTAGAATCCCCGTACTGACATAGTAGAGGCCGTACGAATCAAATCCCAACTAATTTTGACGTCACGAATCCAACCACTACCCCACGGGCACCGACAAAGTGGCACGGCCGTGCCCCACGACCGTGTGCAGCTACTGACTTACCAAGCATGGGTAGAACACGCCCGTGCCTCCCAACTGTGTCAAC
This sequence comes from Gossypium australe, assembly GCA_005393395.2. Lineage (NCBI taxonomy): Eukaryota > Viridiplantae > Streptophyta > Magnoliopsida > Malvales > Malvaceae > Gossypium > Gossypium australe. Next base: position 91,162,457 of record CM016614.1, on the reverse strand, counting down.
ATACTGACTTCTAAGACACGGGCGTGACTGGCTGAAACACAGGCATGGTGAAACAACACGCATGGACACACGGCTGTGCGAGGCGGCCATGTGATTTGACACGCCCTCAGACCACGGGCGTGGGAACGTGCCAGATTTGAGCTCCTATTTAAACCCCACAGCCCTTCCCCTTCTCCCCATCTTCTTTTTTCCTTCTTTTTCTTTCAAAATTTCTCTTATTTCCTTAGAAAAGGTATCCAGACTCTTGAGCTAAACTAGAATCATGCCGAAGAAGCGTAAGAAGGCAAGCACAGTCTCCACGAAGGAGAGCCTACACATAAGTTCATGCTGCCACTTCATCCAAACGCCAAGCCAAGGGTCTTTGAGACCATTTAGTTTCTATTTTTCTTTTCTCTTTTGCTTCAATTTCCTTATCTTTACTTCTCATCTACTCTAGTTAGTTTAATTTATTTTAGTTTCTTAGTGTCAGGTTCGCCAGGCTGCTTGGGAATCACGCCAGTTCCGCCACCGCCAGCACCTCCGTAGCCCTAGAGGTCACACCCACCTCGCGAACCATCCTACAATAAGGACTCTTCAGTCCATTCTTCTTTTCTTTTATTTTTATTTTCCTTCTTAGTCTCCTTCACTTTAGCTTGCTTTTCTTTAATAACATATTTATTTTATTTTAATTATGTCTTAATAAACCCTGGCTAATCCTTCACGAGCTCCCCAAGTTCTTCATCTAGCACTGGATCGTCATCCAGACCGACCCCTCTAAACATCAAACACCACGACCTCTGCCACCCCAAGGAGATCATCCATAAATTTAGGAAGTGTCACTTTAGCCCCTCTCTTTTGATTATATATTAATTATCATTATCTATCTTTGTACATTGAGGGCAACGTACATCTTAAGTGTGGGGGTGAATATTTATTTAAAGAAAGGGCCTAACTTTCTGCATTATTCTCAAGTCCGGCCTAACTTTCTTCATTATTCTCAAATCCCTGAATTTAGTCTTGTCTTTAAGTAAGTTTTTCATATTACTAATTAGGATGAAATTTCTAATGATTTATGATTTTTATTAATATGTTTTAAATTAAGTCATAGTTAATTGTGCATTGATGATTAAATTAGAAGAATATTAGAGAATCAAGCATGATAAGTCTATTTTTCAGAATTAAAATCTTTGCTAGGTTGTTGAGCTGAATCTGAATACTATCTTGAAGTTTGAAATTTACAAGGTTGATGTCAAAACACCCATAAGTTTTCTGAGATTTTGAGCCTATTAGAGCATATTTTTTTTTCATGCTCACTTTATTGATCATGAGTGTGTCAACTATGAACTGTTATTCTAGAACTTGCCTCAATTATGCATGTCGAAACCACACCTATGATTTGATACACTGAGATGATAAAGGCACATAGGTTTTAACCCACTTACTCCACTAAAAAGCCTACCTCCACAATTAACCCCTAGTGAACCCCGTTGATTCTAACAACCCTTTTTATTGACATACCTGCTAATATTAACCTAAAACCCCTTTGTATTTGTTATCACCATTCCTTTTGACTACCCTTAAATCGAAATTTGAGTTGAGTAGTTATCTAATTATATTATTTTAGTAGTTCAATTTATCATTTATTATTAGTTTCTTCTTAAAAAAATCGAAGCATATTCAGTATTAGTGGTGAGATTATACAGTTAAAATCAATTTATCAAAAGAAAAAGCTCGCATTAGTTGGTTTATTACTTTTCAGTTGATGTAACTATTATTTCGGTAATTTTTAAGAGGGTACTTGTCAATTCAACCTCGATTCTAACCTTCTAATTCAGCCTTTATCCACACCTTTAACCCTAGCCCCGTTACAACCCTGTTAACGACCTTTTGATTTGTGTATCATCTCATATTACAGTGGTGGAGATTTGATTTTCAGGCAAGCCTATGGGATTAACTTTTTAGGTTCGACTTCTGAGAGCTTAATTTTGAACCTTAAACACCATGAGTGATTTGAGTGAATCTTTAGTGTGGATGTCAATCCTTGTCGATTTTGAATCAAAGGTAATTATTTAGATAAGGGGAGACACCTACGTTTTTGTGCTATAAATGCATGACTTATCTTGTTTGAATATTTAGGACTCTTTGAATTAAATTATCCATGTATAAATTATCCATGAATTATGATGAGACATTGTTAATAGGAATTATGAATTATGGAAAGTTCGTTTTAATTGCAAATTGAGAATTTTGCTTGAGGACAAGCAAAAGCTTAAGTGTGGGGGTATTTGATAAACCGTAATTATAACAAATTTTAATCCCACATTTAGCATACTTTTGGAGGATTTAAGCCTCGATTTATATAAAAAGGTGCTCTTAATCCTTTCTTTCCATGTCTTATACCCAGGAAAGCACCCGAGGATGAAAAGAACGAGAAACGGGCCCAAAGCAGAGTAAATTGGGCCAAGGTGGAAATCAACATGGCCTGGACTTAAGCCCACACGGCTGTGCCTTGTTGATCATCTAGAATACGGCCTGACCCCCGACTCACACGGCCATGCCTCATTAAAGAAGTCTGAACACGGCCTGAAGAGTAGTCACACGAGCATGTGACATGGCCATGTCCCTGTCGTGGCAATGAACAATATCATTTGGATTTGGATCCTTTGGGGCAAAGAAACACATTCCAAGAGCCTATATATACCCCCTAAGTTCATCCTTGAAGGGGGTGGTTAGCTAGGCCAAAGACCCAAGCCGGAAAGGTCAGATTTGTGGGAATCACTCGAAGATAGCCAGTTGATCCATCCCAAGAAGCCGGAATTCTACTCAAGACGGTGGATTTCTCCTTCAATTCCTTCAGGGAGTTTTATGGATTTATTATGTTTTGTTTTATCTTTTCTCTTGAGATGTTTTCTTTATTTGTTATGAACTAAATCCTTCAGTTACCTGAAGGGGATGAAACCTAGATGAATCTTGTTATTAATTTCTGAATTATATGATAAATACTTAGTTTGTTCTTAATTATGCAAGCTTAATCCAAATTTGATGTGCTTAGGTGGTGGAGGAATAGACCCTGCTTAAGAGTAGATCTAGCATAATTAAGCGAAGTTGATCATACGCCTAAAGATAGGGTGACAAGATTTTGTCGGATTAGGGTGAAGCCTAATATGGGAGTCCATAGATCGATTTACTGCTATTCTAGGGGGTTATTATTCAAGAAAGAGATTTCCATTAATTAACCTAGGGTTAGACGTTATTCGCCTCGAGAGAGGGTTTAATATACGTTAGGGAGTCTTACAGATCAAATTAAGTAAATAAATCGTATGGTTCAGTGTTAATTAACAAGTGAAGTCTAGGTGGAATCTTTCTGAGGGTATCGTCTTAATCAACTGAGTTTTTCCTAAAGTTATTTTCCCAATTCATCCTTCTTGTCTTTGTGTTTTTGGGTTAGTAATTAGTTTAGATTATATTAAAGCAACTTCACTTATTTTAGGCTAAATAATAAAAAGAAGGTTAGTATTAGTACTTTTAGTTCCTTTGGGTTCGATAATCCGGTCTTGCCTAAGCTATACTACTGTTCGATAGGTACACTTGCCTTCAATCGTTGTTAGAGTTAGTTTCCAGGTTTGATCATTCTCTTTATAAATTTTAAAACTCGACAGACATACGATCAAGTTTTTTGTGCCGTTGCCCGGGAACTAAAATATTAAGAAAACTCTATTTTTATTACTTTAGCCATTATTTTTAATTTTTGCAATTTACTTTTATTTTTTTAAGAATAGTCTAGGTTTTGCTAAATTTTCTTCCTTTTTTCGCAGGTACCTCTAGTTTATGACTAGAAGGAACCCGAGAGGACCTCTAGTATACGACAGTGATATCGAAGTCACCGCTTGAAGAAATCAGGCGAGCCCTAAATTACACAGAAGAAAATCAAGAAGACAAATCCAATCCTACTGAAGGGATGGACGAGAATAATCCACAACCACATGATGTGGGAGAAAATAATGCTCCACGTACAATGTTTGATTATGCTAAACCACATTTAACAGGAGCAGAATCGAGTACTGTCAGGCCTGCTATAGCTGCTAATAATTTTGAATTAAAGCCTAACACTATACAAATGATTCAACAATTTGTTCAATTTGATGGTTTGCAGGACGAAGGCCCAACTCATATAGCTAATTTCTTAGAGTTCTGTGATACCTTCAAAATAAATGGCGTTTCTGATGATGCCATACGTCTTCGGTTATTTCCCTTTTCATTAAGGAATAAGCCAAACAGTGGTTGAACTTGTTACCACGAGGGTCAATCACCACATGGGAACAAATGACCTAAATTTTTTTATTAAAATATTTCCCACCGGCCAAAACAACCAAATTACGGAATGATATCTCTTCTTTTGTGCAGATGGATTTAAAGACATTATACGATGCATGGGAGAGGATCTCTTGAGAAGGTGCCTACACCATGGTCTACCCTTGTGGCTACAAGTCCAAACTTTTTATAACGGTGTAAACCCCTCAACTAGGCAACTAATTAATTCAGCCGCCGATGGAACCCTAAACAATAGAACTCTTGAAGCAGCCTATGAGTTCATTGAAGAAATGTCACTGAATAATTATCAGTGGCAAGTTACAAGGACGAAACCGACAAAATCAGTCGGAGTTTACAGCCTCGATGCGATAACTATGCTATCAATACAGGTAGAGATGATGAATAAAAAGATTGATAGTTTGTGTTATTCGCAAGCACATCCAGTCATGCAGTGCGACTCAAGTGGAACCATGGCGAATCCTGGGTACCCACCCTACCAACCAGGCGCAGAGAGCGAACAGATGAACTATATAGGTAATAATTTGATCCAATAATAATTCTTATGGTAGTACTTGCAATCCATGTTGGAGGAACCACCCAAATTTTTCATGGGAAGGTCAAGAAAATCAGGGAAATCAAAGGCAACAACCTCCTCAAAATTTCCAAAATCAGCCATATCCGCAAGAGAAAAAGCCAAACCTGGAAGAGATGCTGACGAAGTTCATGGCAAGCACAGAAAACCATCTCCAAGATACAGAGAAAACACTCAAAAATCAACAAACATCGGCTGACGAGACCAGGAACCGAATCGGGGAACTTACTAAGTCAGTAGGGAAAGTCACTAAGGCATTCGGACAACTTGCAAAGTTAATGTTCGAACGACCACAAGGACGTCTACCAAGTAACACGGAGATTAATCCAAAGGAGCAAATTCAAGCCATCAAAGCTCATGATAGTAAAATGGTAGACAAACCAAATGAGGTGGACGAAGGTAAAATAGAGGTAACACAAGAAGAGCTGAAACCGGTAATCAAGGAATACCAACCTCGCATACCTTACCCCGAAGCCATAAAAAGAGATGATACAGAGGAATAGTTTGGTAAGTTTCTTAAACTTTTAAAGAAATTACATATTAACTTACCTCTTCTTGAAGCTCTTTTTCAGATGCCAGACTTGATAAAATTTTTAAAACATCTCCTGACGAACAAACGCAAATTAGACGAAGAGCCACATGTGGAATTAAATGCAGTATGCTCAGCAATGCTACAGAATAGACTACCATAGAAGCAAAAAGATCCAGGGAGTTTTACTATTCCTTGTTTAATTGGTAGACTAAATGTTGATAATGCGTTAGCTGATTTAAGGGCAAGTATAAATGTCATGCCTTACACATTGTTTAAACAACTAGGTCTAGGGAAGCCCAAACAAACTAGGATGAGTATTCAATTAGATGATAAAACTGTTAGAATTCCTAGGGGCATTATCGAAGATGTTCTTGTCAAAATCGATAAATTCGTTTTCCCAGTAGATTTTGTTGTTTTACACATGGATGAGGATAATCCAATCCCCTTAATTTTAGGAAGACCATTCCTAGCAACTGCCAAGACTAAAATTTATGTTGCCACAGGAGAACTCATACTTTGTGTAGGTAACGAATTGATTAGTCTTCAAGCTCTTGACTCGGCCAGGATAACAATCGATGAAGGTAAGAAAGACAATTCATTTGATAATCAAATTGTGCAATCTTCATCGCAGGAAACACCACAAGGATACAACCCTGAGCCAAATCAAAGACCCCAAGCCAACAAAACAGAATTACATAAGGAACAAAGCCTAAGGGTCGACAAATTAAAAGAGCAGGAAACACAAATCAAAGAGGAACAGGAACCGGCAGAAGTAAAACCTAAGGAGCCCCCAGAAGAGCTCATAGGAACATCGAATCACTTCATAATAGGAGACCAGGTACAGAATATCTTGCCGCACGGAACAGTCGAGGTAAGCAATCCAACATTCAACACCTTTAAGGCAAACACTTCTCGGCTTGAACTTTGTCAAGAAAATAGAACTGTAAGCATGAGGGAAGATATCCAAACCTTTAAACCTCCCTGATGTTTTTTTAATTACGAGAAATGTCTAGCTTAAGTGGAACATCCTGAATTGGTGGGCCTGTGCATTTTGTGTGTTGTAAGTTTAATTTGTTAATTTGAGGGTTAGGGGTCCAGATTGGGCTCAGGAATAGGATGAGGCCTTGATTAAATGCCTGTGTAGACACTCTAGTGCTCTAACGGTAGGTATCTGTGTTTAAAAGTAGCAAAGTGGGCTTGTGGCCCAAAGTGGGTGGCGCTACAAGGAAGGCAGAGAGTGGCGTCACTAGTGCATGAGGAGGGCCCAAGTGTTGGCCGCTTGGAGCCCATGTTTTTGGGTCAATTTTGGCACTTAAAAGGGAGCAAGGGGGACGGAAACAAGGCTAAAATATAGGGGATTTTTAATGTTTTTATTATGTGGATATTGTACTGATAAAGGAGGGAGGAGTTGGTGCTAATTAGGGCTCTTTTTGAGGAGTTAGTAGATTAAGATAAGGAAGAAAGATAGGAGCTATCATTTGGTTTCAGAGTTGGCCGAAAATCAAACACAGGAGAGGGGGAGAGAATCGGTTTAGTATGGCAAGGGGTGTGCTAAAAATTTGAAGGCATCTCATTTGTTTCTTTTCTCATCTTTTCTCTTCCAAAAAGCCGAAAATCACCACCTCCCTCACCCTTTCTTTTTCTTTGAAATTCCCTTTTAGCCGAATCTTTTGATCCCCATTGTTATTCTCCCATTCACTAAAAGTCGAAACTACACTCTTGTTTGTTCTTGTAGCCGAAATCTCTAAGTCTCAGTACCATTCCATTCGGTTCTTTTTTCTCGAAGTGACCTCCATAGTCGAATCCTCTTTTCTGGGATTTTCTTAAAAGCTGAAATTCCTAGATCTCCAATCTTCTACGCTTCGATCTTCATCTATGATTGTCGAATCTTTCAGCAAGGAGTAGCTAAAACCTTCTGTAGGGGTAAGTGTCGATTGTGCTATTTTTCCAAACTTTTCCGGCTTTTGGAGACCATAGCCGAATGGCTAAATAGTTGGCTAATCTCGTGTTTTCTTGTATGGGCGGCATTCCGGGATTTGAAGGGGATCTAATCGCATAGGTTTCTAAATTGGTAGCACCTAAATCACTCTACTTCCGGGATCTAATCGATTTAGAGTCGTAGGCAGAGAGTAGTGGTTTCGATTAGCGAGAGTATAGTACTACGTGTTATCAGGTGTGTAATTTCTCACACCATCTCTGTTGTCTGTTAGTATATATATATAAATCTGTTCATGTTCTGCTAAATGCCGAAATCCCGGTATGACTATTAAAAACCCGTGAAGGGTAAGGGCGATTCACCTGGTTAGTGACTTCTGTGTATATTCTGTTAAATGTTATTGATATGCATGTCGTTTCTATGTTTGCTCGGGGCTGGGCGATTGATGTATATGAAAGGGGAAGTGTTCTGTTGCAGTGGCCTGCCACGATCTGTTCTGGTGACTATGTTACAACTCTGACGATGAGCAGCTAACTGCAGCATGACTGCCATCGATGGTGTGTAGTGGTGTGGGTTGATTGTAGAAATCCCCAATAGTGTGTTTGGCAGGTAAGGGTGGTGTGTAGCGGATGGAAACCTAGGATTGGGTTGGGCTTTGCATAATTTCTATTATATGATATTCTGTTATTCTGATCTGTGGGGCTAAGGTCCAATCTGATGGTGCACGAGGGTTGCACACTGAGTCTCGTGACTCACCCCGTTGTTTAACATTTTTTTCAGGTAGCACTTAGTGCATTGGACCGGGCTGGAAGGGAGCGCAAGGTGGCCATGCAGGAGTTTGTTTGATTTAGAAGAAGGGCTTTGTTAAAATCATTTATTCTTAATATTTTTAGTTAACTCAGTTTATTATTTCATTGTAATAAGGCCATGGGCCATTAGCTTTATATTTTCGGGTTTTGGGCTTTACTTTCAGACACTTGAATTATCCGGTAAAATTGGAACCAAGGCATGTACTAAATTTCGGTTTTAAATTCATAAAGGCATTATATAGAATTTATATCTTATATAAACTATCAAATTAATAAGTTTTTCAGTATAAATGTTTAAACTCGACAAGTGTTTTTCCAAAAATGCGACATGTTTTACTAAATCTTCTTAGTGACATGCCAGATCCGGTCGTGGTGTTTGGGACGAGTTTGGGGTGTTACAAATTGGTATCAGAGCCCGATTCAAAACTCGGCTTTGGGGTTTTGGGCTCAAAACATTTTCTAAAGATGGGTTTTGGAAACATGCATGTTTATAAATAACACAGGATGGTTTTCTCGGCATGGCACCTGCGTCTCCGACCCAAGTCCGCCAGGTAAGTATTCTGAACTCACTGTGTGTTATATATGTATATGGGCTTTATGGGACGTAGACTATTTAAATTAGAACTTGATGGACTCTAGGCGTAGCTTAAACAACTTCTTAAATCTCATAAGACTTAAGTCAACTAAACAAACTCGTGAACAAGTCGCTGGGTTGGGGTGTGGCAATAGGCATGCGCATGTCTAGGATTGGATTCGGAAGAGCCTGGTACTTAAGCGGTCCTAGTGACTCACCTTCTCTTCGCTGGAATCCTACCTGGTGCGTAGTGACTGTTCACCCTAGCCTCGAGGATCTGTTGACGAGCCAAAATCTATAACTAAAACCCGAAAGGGACCAGCCACCCTATCTTCACAAAGTTACTAAAATGCCCCTAGTTTTGAAAAAAAATACCAAAACGCCATTGATTTGGGAAAATTACCAAAACACCCTTGATTTGGAAATTATCAAAATTTGCAAAATTACCAAAATACCCTTATTTCAAAAATTACCAAGATACCCATGATTTGCAAATATACCCCCAGATTTATGGAAATACCCCGATTTACAAAGTCAACTAATTTTTTTTGAAAAAAAACACACAAAACACACAACAACAACCAAAAACCACAAACACTTGAACGCCACTATTATTCTTTTGAAATCCAATTCTCCAGAATACCCCTGTTTTAAAATATATATATATACACCTCTATTTCGAAAATCCCCAAGACACTTTATTTTTCTAGATTACAAAGAAACCCTGTAGGATGAAATTACGGAAAAACCCCTGGGTAGTGAAATGACGGAAATACCCTTATGTGGTGAATGTAACTTCATGGATGTGATATGTATGTTGAGGTGTGAATGTATGTGGTTTCTAGAATTAGGAGGTAAACCTGAGACTGAAACTGTAGATAGGTTCGAATTCGAAAGAATCACTCTTAAAACTACTTTTCATAAGATTGTTCGTGGATAATCAGTGGGAAGAGTTAATAATTCATAAAATTTCTAATCAGATAAACGCCAATCGAAAGAATGAGTACAAGGGGTCAAGGACGTCCGCCGTGTGGTCGTGGTAGAGGTAGGATGACTGTGTCAGAGCTGGTAGGGTCTGGCCATGGGTCAGAAAATGAGACGTCAGGTCTGCCAGCTGTGGAGGGAAAATTTCGGGACCAGGCGCCCGGAGATGATGTGGTATCTCAGGCAATGTTACGGGTCCTCGAAAGAGTTGCTGGGGCAGGCACGGGTTCAAGAGCTCGAAAATCTGTGTCGGAACAACTCCGAGCCAACGGAGCGGAGATGTTTAGGGGTGTTTCTGGCGTAGCCCCTAATACAGCTGAGTATTGGTTAGAGGCAAGTGAGCGTATAATGGATGACCTTGACTTCACTGTAGAGGAGAAGTTGAAGGGGGTTGTGTCTCTTCTTCAAGACGAGGCTTATCAGTGGTGGCTCATGGTAAAGGAGGGTACTGCCGCAGACCAGATTGACTGAGATTTCTTTAAGGAGTCATTTCAGAGAAAGTACGTTGGGGCCAGCTATGTGGATGCACAGAGGAAGGCATTTTTGAACTTGGTTCAGGGAAGTAAGTCTGTATCTGAATACGAGGCGGAGTTTCTGCGGTTGAGCCGTTACGCTCGAGAGATTGTGGCGACTGACTATGAGCGTTGCGTACGGTTCGAGGATGGACTAAGGGATGAGCTAAGGGTATTAGTAGCACTGCAGCGGGAGAGGGACTTTGCGGTTTTGGTTGAGAAAGCTAAGATATCTGAGGAGGTTAAGTGGACTGAGAAACAGAATAAGAATAAGGAAAGGAATAGGAATAAGAGGAATTTTGGGCCGTCGGGATCATTTGGAAATTTTCAGAAAAGGCCTAGGTCTGATGGGCTAGCTCGTGCTCCGACGGGTCAGAATCGATCATGTCCTTTGTGTAGGAAGGTACATTATGGGGAGTGCAGAAGGAGAACTGGTGGATGCTTCAGGTGTGGATCCACGGAGCATATGATTAAGGACTGTCCAGAGGTGAATCAGGCACATCCCGCAGGACGAGGTTCTGATCAGGTTAGGAGAGGTGGTCAGCCAATACCGAGGGGTTGTGGCGCAGCCAGAGAAGGAAATGAGGCTGGTCGGGGTCGTGGAGCACCCGGTAGGGGTGCAGGTAATGTGGATGCGAGGCAGCCAGGTCTAGTTTATGCAGCTCGTCGACGGGAGGATGGTGACGCACCAGACGTCATAACCGGTACGTTTCTTATTGCTGATAACCCTTTTCTTGCCTTGATTGATATTGGGTCAACCCACTCCTATGTTGCATGTTCGGTATCTGAGACCCTAAATATAGACTCTGAAACAACTACTAGGAAGATGACTATGGTTAGTCCTTTAGGACAATCTAGGGTAGTGGACAAACTGTTTAGGAACGTACCTTTAGAGACTCAAGGGGTAGTGTTCCCGGAAGACTTAATGGAATTACCGTTTGGAGAGTTTGATCTTATCTTAGGAATGGATTGGTTGACTAAACATCGTGCTAAGTTGGATTGTGGGACTAAGCGCATGGTGTTGAGTACCCCGGAAGGCGGGGAGGTGGTGGTGTTAGGAGAAGGAAGGAATTATTTGTCCAACGTGGTATCTGCATTGAAGGCTGTTAAGATGATTCGGAAAGGATGCAATGCATTTCTAGCTTATATCAGTGCTTTGGACTCTAAGGAGGTGACTGTCGATGGGGTAAGAATAGTAAAGGATTTTGCGGATGTTTTCCCTGAGGAGCTGCCAGGATTACCTCCGGATCGCGAAGTGGAGTTTGGAATAAAACTACTTCCGGGTACGGCTCCGGTGTCCATTGCTCCCTACCGAATGGCGCCAAAGGAGCTAGTGGAGCTCAAAGCTCAGATACAGGAACTGTTGGATCGAGGTTTTATTCGACCAAGTGTGTCTCTGTAGGGAGCGCCGGTCCTATTTCTGAAGAAGAAGGACGGATCCATGCGTATGTGCATGGACTACCGTCAACTGAATAAGTTAACGATTAAGAACAAGTACCCACTGCCAAGAATCGACGACCTATTCAATCAGCTCAAAGGAGCTTCAGTTTTTTCTAAGATTGACTTAAGGCCGGGATATCATCAGTTAAGGGTAAAGGAAGGAGACATTCATAAGACAGCGTTTCGAACTCGCTACGGTCATTATGAATTTTTGGTGATGCCGTTCGGGTTAACGAACGCGCCAGCAGCATTTATGGATATGATGAATCGGGTGTTCCAATCATACCTTGATCAGTTTGTTGTGGTGTTCATTGACGATATCCTGGTTTATTCCTAGTCCAAGGAGAGCATGATGCACATCTTAGTGGGGTGTTGCAAGTTCTGAGGGAGAAGCAGTTGTTCGCTAAGTTTAGTAAGTGCGAGTTCTGGCTAAGGGAAGTAACTTTCTTAGGGCATGTGGTTTCTGCAGAGGGAATTAGGGTTGACCCTCGGAAGATAGAAGTTGTATTGGATTGGAAGCCGCCGAAGTCTGTGGCAGAGATTTGAAGTTTATTGGGATTGGCAGGGTACTACAAGAGGTTTGTTGAGGGGTTCTCATTAGTTGCGGCACCTTTAACTAAGTTGTTGAGGAAGGGAGTACCGTTTGTTTGGACCGACAAACAACAGGAGAGCTTTGAGAAGCTGAAGAAAATTTTGACAGAAGCACCAGTGTTAATTCAGCCAGAGGCGGGAAAAGATGTTATCGTCTACTGTGATGCGTCACACACAGGTTTAGGGTGTGTGTTGATGCAAGATGGAAAGGTGGTTGCGTATGCGTCCCAACAGTTAAGACCGCATGAGTTGAACTACCCTACGCATGATCTAGAATTGGCGGCGGTAGTGTTCGCTCTGAAGATCTAGAGACACTAACTGTACGGGGAGAAGTTGGTTATTTACACTGACGATAAGAGCCTGAAGTATCTCCTTACCCAGAAGGAGTTAAATCTAAGACAACGTAGGTGGATTAAGCTCTTGAAGGACTATGATTGCTCGATCGAATATCATCCGGGTAAGGCTAACGTGGTGGCAGATGCGCTGAGTAGGAAGGCGATAGCGGATTTGAGGGCGATGTATGCTCATCTCAGTCTGTATGAAGATGGCAGTTTGGTAGTTGAACTCCAAGTGAGACTAGTGTGGACAAGTCAGATCAAAGAGAAGCAGCTTCTAGACGATGTCTTGAGTACTCGACTCCGGCAAGTGCAAAGTGGTGAAGGGAAGGACTATAGTTTGAATGGTGATGGGGTTCTGTGTTTCTGTGAGAGAATTTGTATGCCAAAGGATATTGAGTTAAGGCAGATGATTCTGTGGGAGGCGCATAGTAGCCCATATGCTATGCATCCTGGAGGGGTTAAGATGTATCGGGATTTGCGAGAGCAATTGTGGTGGCCAGGTCTGAAGCGAGAATTAACAGAATTCATGGGTAAATGTTTGACGTGTTAGTAGGTGAAGGCGGAACATCAGTTGCCTTCAGGGTTGTTGCAGCCGGTGAAGATTCCGCAGTGGAAATGGGAAAGAATCACGATGGATTTTGTTAGTGGGTTACCTCTTACGCCCACTAAGAAGGATTCGATTTGGGTGATTGTTGATCGGCTGACGAAGTCTGCTCACTTCATACCGGTTTGGGTTGACTATTCTCTACAAAGGTTGGCTAAGCTGTACGTGGCTGAGGTTGTGAGACTGCATGGTGTACTTGTGTCGATCATATCAGATAGAGACCCTAGATTCATGTCACGATTCTGGAAGGCTCTACATCAGGCAATGGGAACAAGGTTAGACTTTAGTACCGCTTTTCATCCGCAGGCTGATGGTCAGTCTGAGAGGGTAATCCAGATCTTGGAGGATATGTTAAGAGGTTGCATCATTGATTTCAGGGGTAGTTGGGAGGAGTATTTACCTTTGGCAGAATTCGCGTACAATAACAGCTATCAATCTAGTATTCAGATGGCGCCTTATGAAGCGTTATATGGACGAAGATGTCGTACTCCTACTTGTTGGACAGAGTTGGGTGAGCGTCAGGTGTTGGGTCTAGAACTAGTTTCGGAAACAGAAGAGAAAGTTAAGTTGATTCGGGCTCTGTTTAAGGAAGCGTCTGATCGGCAGAAATCTTATGCGGATCTAAAACGGAAGGAGTTGGAATTTGCGGTGGGTGATCAAGTTTTTCTGAAAGTCTCACCGTGGAAAAAGGTGATGAGGTTTGTTCGGAAAGGCAAACTAAGTCCTAGGTTTATTGGACCTTATCGGGTACTAGAACGTGTGGGACCAGTGGCGTATCGATTGGAGTTGCCTTTAGAGTTGGAGCAAATACACGACGTGTTTCATGTCTCGATGCTAAGTCGTTATCGTTCTGATCCATTGCATATTGTGCCGGTGGAAGAGATTGAAGTAAGGCCAGATTTGTCTTTTGAGGAGGAGCCAGTGCAAATCTTGGATCGAGACGTAAAGGTGTTGAGAAGGAAGTCCTCCCTTTGGTCAAGGTTTTGTGGTGAAACCATGGCGTCGAGGAAGCGACATGGGAGCCAGAGGATGTTATGCGGCAGTAGTATCCCCATCTCTTCTGATCAGGTAAATTTCGAGGTTGAAATTTATTTTAAAAGGGGTAGAACTGTAACATCCTGAATTAGTGGGCCTGTGCATTTTGTGTGTTGTACGTTTAATTTGTTAATTTGAGGGTTAGGGGTCCAGATTGGGCTCAGGAATGGGATGAGGCCTTGATTAAATGCCTGTGTAGACACTCTAGTGCTCTAACGGTAGGTACCTGTGTTTAAAAGTAGCAAAGTGGGCTTGTGGCCCAAAGTGGGTGGCGCTACAAGGAAGGCAGAGGATGGCGTCACTAGTGCATGAGGAGGGCCCAAGTGTTGGCCGCTTGGAGCCCATGTTTTTGGGCCAATTTCGGCACTTATAAGGGAGCAAGGGGGGACGGCAACAAGGCTAAAATATAGGGGATTTTTAATGTTTTTATTATGTGGATATTGTGCTGATAAAGGAGGGAGAAGTTGGTGCTAATTAGGGCTCTTTTTGAGGAGTTAGTAGATTAAGGTAAGAAAGAAAGATAGGAGCTATCATTTGGTTGCAGAGTTGGCCGAAAATCAAACACAGGAGAGGGGGAGAGAATCGGTTTAGTATGGCAAGGGGTGTGCCAAAAATTTGAAGGCATCTCATTTGTTTCCTTTCTCATCTTTTCTCTTCCAAAAAGCCGAAAATCACCACCTCCCTCACCCTTTCTTTTTCTTTGAAATTCCCTTTTAGCCGAATCTTTTGATCCCCATTATTATTCTCCCATTCACTAAAAGCCGAAACTATGCTCTTGTTTGTTCTTGTAGCCGAAATCTCTAGGTCTCAGTACCATTCCATTCGGTTCCTTTTTCCCGAAGTGACCTCCATAGCCGAATCCTCTTTTCCGGGATTTTCTTAAAAGTCGAAATTCCTAGATCTCTAATCTTCTATGCTTCGATCTTCATCTATGATTGCCGAATCTTTCAGCAAGGAGTAGCCGAAACCTTCTGTAGAGGTAAGTGTCGATTGTGCTATTTTTCCAAACTTTTTCGGCTTTTGGAGACCATAGCCGAATGGCTAAATAGTTGGCTAATCTCGTGTTTTCTTGTATGGGCGGCATTCCGGGATTTGAAGGGGATCTAATCGCATAGGTTTCTAAATTGGTAGCACCTAAATCACTCTACTTCCGGGATCTAATCGATTTAGAGTCGTAGGCAGAGAGTAGTGGTTTCGATTAGCGAGAGTATAGTACTACGTGTTATCAGGTGTGTAATTTCTCACACCATCTCTGTTGTCTGTTAGTATATATATATAAATCTGTTCATGTTCTGCTAAATGCCGAAATCCCGGTATGACTATTAAAAACCCGTGAAGGGTAAGGGCGATTCACCTGGTTAGTGACTTCTGTGTATATTCTGTTAAATGTTATTGATATGCATGTCATTTCTATGTTTGCTCGGGGTTGGGTGATTGATGTATATGAAAGGGGAAGTGTTCTGTTTTAATGGCTCTGCCACGATCTGTTGTAGTGGCTCTGCCACGATCTGTTCTGGTGACTATGTCACAACTCTAACGATGAGCAGCTAACTGCAGCATGACTGCCATCGATGGTGTGTAGCGGTATGGGCTGATTGTAGAAATCCCCAACGGTGTGTTTGGCAGGTAAGGGTGGTGTGTAACGGATGGAAACCTAGGATTGGGTTGGGCTTTCCATAATTTCTTTTATATGATATTCTGTTATTCTGATCTGTGGGGCTAAGGTCTAATGTGATGGTGCACGAGGGTTGCACACTGAGTCTCGTGACTCACCCCGTTGTTTAACATTTTTTTCAGGTAGCACTTAGTGCATCGGACCGGGCTGGAAGGGAGCGCAAGGTGGCCATGCAGGAGTTTGTTTGATTTAGAAGAAGGGCTTTGTTAAAATCATTTATTTTTAATATTTTTAGTTAACTCAATTTATTATTTCATTGTAATAAGGCCATGGTCCATTAGCTTTATATTTTCGATTTTTGGGCTTTACTTTCAGACACTTGAATTATCCGGTAAAATTGGAACCAAGGCATGTACTAAATTTCGGTTTTAAATTCATAAAGGCATTATATAGAATTTATATCTTATATAAACTATCAAATTAATAAGTTTTCCGGTATAAATGTTTAAACTCGACAAGTGTTTTTCCAAAAATGCGACACGTTTTACTAAATCTTCTTAGTGACATGCCAGATCCGGTAGTGGTGTTTGGGCCGGGTTTGGGGTGTTACATTAAGACTATAAACGAGCCCTTCTCGGAAGGCAACCCGAGCACTAATACTTTTAGCTTTCAAATTTATTTTCAGCTTCTTTTCTTTCCTTCTTTCTTTTCTGAAAATTTAGTTTTACACTAACACAAAAGTGCAGAATTCCAGTCCACACGGTCTTACACACGGCCGTGACCGTGACCGTGTGGACCACTAGAATCCCCGTACTGACATAGCAGAGGCTGTGCGAATCAAATCCCAATAAATTTTGACGTCACGGATCCAACCACTACCCCACGGGCACCGACAAAGTGGCACGGTCGTGCCCCACGACCGTGTGACGCTACTAACTTACCAAGCACGGGTAGAACACGCCCGTGCCTCCCAACCGTGTCAACATACTGACTTCTCAGACACGAGCGTGACTGGCTGAAACACAGGCATGGTGAAACAACACGCATGGACACATGGCCGTGCGAGGCAGCCGTGTGATTTGACACGCCCTCGGACCACGGGCGTGGGAACGTGCCAGATTTGAGCTCCTATTTAAACCCCGCAGCCCTTCCTCTTCTCCCCATCTTCTTTTTTCCTTCTTTTTCTTTCAAATTTCTCTTCTTTCCTTAGAAAAGGCATCCAGACTCTTGAGCTAAACTAGAATCATGCCGAAGAAGCGTAAGAAGGCAAGCATAGTCTCCACGAAGGAGACCCTACACATAAGTTCATGCTGGCCGCTTCATCCAAATGCCAAGCCAAGGGTCTTTGAGACCATTTAGTTTCGATTTTTCTTTTCTCTTTTGCTTCAATTTCTTATCTTTACTTCTCTTCTACTCTAGTTCGTTTAATTTATTTTAGTTTCCTAGTGTCAGGTTCGCCAGGCTGCTTGGGAATCACGCCACTTCCACCACCGCCAGCACCTCCGCAGCCCTAGAGGTCACACCCACCTCGCAAACCATCCTACAATAAGGACTCTTCAGTCCATTCTTCTTTTCTTTTATTGTTATTTTCCTTCTTAGTCTCCTTCACTTTAGCTTGCTTTTCTTTAATTACATATTTATTTTATTTTAATTATGTCTTAATAAACCCTGGCTAATCCTTCACGAGTTCCCCAATTTCTTCATCTAGCACAGGATCGTCATCCAGACCGACCCCTCTAAACATCAAACACCACGACCTCTTCCACCCCAAGGAGATCATCCATAAATCTCTTTTGATTATATATTAATTGTCATTATCTATCTTTGTACATTGAGGGCAACGTACATCTTAAGTGTGGGGGGTGAATATTTATTTAAAGAAGGGCCCTAACTTTCTACATTATTCTCAAATCCGGCCTAACTTTCTTCATTATTCTCAAATCCCTGAATTTATCTTGTCTTTAAGTAAATTTTTCATATTACTAATTAGGATGAAATTTCTAATGATTTATGATTTTTATTAATATGTTTTAAATTAAGTCATAGTTAATTGTGCATTGATGATTGAATTAGAATAATATTAGAGAATCAAGCATGATAAGTCTATTTTTCAGAATTAAAATCTTTGCTAGGTTGTTGAGCTTAATCTGAATATTATCATGAAGTTTGAAATTTACAAGGTTGATGTCAAAACACCCATAAGTTTTCTGAGATTTTGAGCCTATTAGAGCATATATTTTTTTCATGCTCACTTTATTGATTATGAGTGTGTCAACTATGAACTGTTATTCTAGAACTTGCCTCAATTATGCATGTCGAAACCACACCTATGATTTGATACACTCAGATGATAAAGGCACCTAGGTTTTAACCCACTTACTCCACTAAAAAGCCTACCTCCACAATTAACCCCTAGTGAACCCCGTTGATCCTAACAACCCTTTTTATTGACTTACCAGCTAATATTAACCTAAAACCCCTTTGTATTTGTTATCACCATTCCTTTTGACTACCCTTATATCTAGATTTCAGTTGAGTAGTTATCTAATTATATTATTTTAGTAGTTCAATTTATCATTTATTATTAGTTTCTTCCTAAAAAAAATCGAAGCATATTCAGTATTAGTGGTGAGATTATACAGTTAAAATCAATTTATCAAAAGAAAAAGCTCGCATTAGTTGGTTTATTACTTTTCAGTTGATGTAATTATTATTTCGGTAATTTTTAGGAGGGTACTTGTCAATTCAACCTCGATTCTAACCTTCTAATTCAGCCTTTATCCATACCTTTAACCCTAGCCCCGTTACAACCCTGTTAATGACCTTTTGATATGTGTATCATCTCATATTACAGTGGTGGAGATTTGATTTTCAGGCAAGCCTATGGGATTAACTTTTTAGGTTCGACTTCTGAGAGCTTAATTTTGAACCTTAAACACCTCGAGTGATTTGAGTGAATCTTTAGTGTGGATGTCAATCCTTGTCGATTTTGAATCAAAGGTAATTATTTAGATAAGGGGAGACACCTACGTTTTTGTGCTACAAATGTATGACTTATCTTGTTTGAATCTTTAGGACTCTTTGAATTAAATTATCCATGTATAAATTATCTATGAATTATGATGAGACATTGTTAGTAGGAATTATGAATTGTGGAAAGTTCGTTCTAATTGTAAGTTGAGAATTTTGCTTGAGGACAAGCAAAAGCTTAAGTGTGGGGGTATTTGATAAACCGTAATTATAACATATTTTAATCCCATATTTAGCATGCTTTTGGACTATTTAAGCCTCGATTTATATAAAAAGGTACTCTTAATCCTTTCTTTTCATGTCTTATACCAAGGAAAGCACTCGAGGATGAAAAGAACGAGAAACGGGCCCAAAGCGGAGTAAATTGGGCCAAAGTGGAAATCGACACGGCCTGGACTTAAGCCCACACGACCGTGCCTTGTTGATCATCTAGAACACGACTTGACCCCTAACTCACACGACCGTGCCTCATTAAAGAAGTCCAAACACGGCCTGAAGACTAGTCATACGAGCGTGTAACATGGCCGTGTCCCTGTCGTGGCAATGAACAATTTCATTCGAATTTGGATACTTTGGGGCAAAGAAACACATTCCAAGAGCCTATATATACAACCCTAAGTTCATCCTTGAAGGGGGCGGTTAGCTAGGCCAAGGAGCCAAGCCGGAAAGGTCAGATTTGTGGGAATCACTCGAGGATAGCCAGTTGATCCATCCCAAGAAGCCAGAATTCTACTCAGGACGGCGGATTTCTCCTTCAATTCCTTCAGGGAGTTTTAGGGATTTCTTATGTTTTGTTTTATCTTTTCTCTTGAGATGTTTTCTTTATTTGTTATGAACTAAATCCTTCAGATACTTGAAGGGGGTGAAACCTAGATGAATCTTGTTATTAATTTCTGAATTATATGATAAATACTTAGTTTGCTCTTAATTATGGAAGCTTAATCCAAATTTGATGTGCTTAGGTGGAGGAGGAATAGACCTTGCTTAAGAATAGATCTAGCATAATTAAGCGAAGTTGATCGCACGCCTAGAGATAGGGTGACGAGATTTTGCCGGATTAGGGTGAAACCTAATATGGAAGTCCATAGATCGATTTACTGCTACTCTAAAGGGTTATTATTCGAGAAAGAGATTTTTGTTAATTAACCTAGGTTAGACATTATTCGCCTCGAGAGAGGGTTTAATATACGTTAGGGAGTCTTACGGATCAAACTAAGTAAATAAATCGTATGGTTCAGGGTTAATTAACAAGTGAAGTTTAGGTCGATTCTTTCTAAGGGTATCGTCTTAATCAACTGAGTTTTTCTTAAAGTTATTTTCCCAAGTCATCCTTTTTGTCTTTGTGTTTTTGGCTTAGTAATTAGTTTAGATTATATTAAAGCAACTTCACTTATTTTAGGCTAAATAATAAAAAGAAGGTTAGTATTAGTACTTTTAGTTCCTTTGGGTTCGATAATCCGGTCTTGCCTAAGCTATAATGTTGTTCGATAGGTATACTTGCCTTCAATCGTTGTCAGAGTTAGTTTCTAGATTTGATCATTCTCTTTATAAATTTTAAAACTCGACAGACATACGATCAGTGTCTAAAATCATGCGCAACTAAATATAAATCTATGGGTCAAAGTCTAAGTTCACTTAAAAATAAATCAAAATGAAATGGAAGCGCCAAGACTTGAACCTTGGACCCCTTGCTTCCTTGTAGCGTCATTTGCCACTAGACCACAACCCCTTTTGTGTCATTTTTCTCCACATTTTATTCTTAAAGCCCACTTACTAACTCCCAAGGTTTTATTCAGCTAAAACCAAAATTTTCCTAAAGCCAAGTTTGATCCTGGGACTTTATAGAAGCCCCCTAACCTTGCAAAATCACTCACCTAATAAGACCAACTTGCATTAGTGCCGTTCTCTTGTTCTCAAAAATTTTAAACGCTCCCCTAGTCAAGGCCCAATAAGCCCAATTCTACTAGGACCAAATCCAGGTCGTTACACTACGTTAGTCTGAGAATCGACTAAACCGTAGCTCTGATACCAACCAAATGTAACACCTCTATCCCGTAACCATCGCCGGATTAGGGTTAAGGTCATTACCTGACAGATCGGAAACTTTATCAGACAATTCGTAAAATAGACCATCAAATACAACCATAGTGTCCCCTCAGTAGGTCATCAAGACCCTAAACATGCTCATAAACAGGGTCGGGACTAAATCGGAACACATACAAAAATTTTCAGAAATTTAAAACTCTTCAAAATATCAGGGGTTACACGCCAGTGTGAGTAGGCCGTGTGCCTCCCACGACTGCTAGACACGCCCATGTGTCTCCCCCGTGGTCGAATCTGACTTAACTCCACGGCCACCAAGCACGCCCGTGTACCTTGGCCGTGGTCAATCCTGACTTGGCTCCACGGCCACCAAGGACGCCCGTGTACCTTGGCCGTGGTTGATTCTGACTAAACCACATGGCTACTAGGCACGTCCGTGTGCTAAAGCCGTGTACTCTTAGCTAGCTACTGACTTAGTCCCACGGTTGATAAGCACGCCCGTGTGCCACAACCGTGTGGCAAAATAGGCCATTTGCAAGGCCATATTGCCACCCACTTTGGGTCATAACTACAAATCAATTACGAATTCAACTTATGCACAACCAAGAACATATCAAAATAACAATCCAATCTCTTCATTCAAATCTAATTCTATCATGCCAAATTTACAAGACTAAATCTCATATAAACACAAGCATAGTTCATTCAGATACTTACCTTAAACTTATCCACTTCATATACTACCAAACTATTCCAAAATATATATCACATATCATATTCATTAATGCATATTCTCAACACATAACTAGCCAAATCCGATGGCTAAGTTCACATCTTATTCTTATACAAATGACTAGCATATACAAGCCATATTTAGCTATATAAATTTTCAAAAGGTACCAAAACAAGTTGAGTAGTGTGATGACGATCCTCGATAGTCCCCGAGCCTTCAGTAGCTTTGACGATCTATAAAACAGAGAAAACACACACACAGAGTAAGCTTTCCAAAAGTTTAGTAAGTCATATACAAATAAACATAACATACAATGAATACAACTCATTCAATACATTGGTGCTTATAATTCTCATAACCAATTCATCATATGATCTTTGGCACATTTGTTTACACAAAGCTTACCACAACTTCTATTCACATATCACATAAGTATTTAGCTCATAATTTCACATATCATCTCATTGATCCATTACACATAATCATATTAGTAAGATCATATAGATACTTACCTTGTACATACACTTAGCATATAAATCAACATACCTGAAACGGATTTACAATTCTTATAACCATTCGTATGACATATTTGCCCGTTGAACCGTTAGGAACCTAATAGGATACTGAGAAAGCTCGGAATGGTCATACAATGCCAACGTCCCCTATGAGGTCTTACATGTACTCAGATATCAATGCCACTGTCCCAGACAGGGTCTTACACGAATTAATACGATGCCAATGTCCCAGACATGGTCTTACACGTAAGTCTCATATCGATGCCAAAGTCCCATACGTGGTCTTACATGATAAAACAGAATAGATACCTATGTCATGACATAGCTAATCCTATCTATTCCTAGGTTCGTACGGGACTTCTTAGACATCGACACTAAGTCAACCTTATCTCGGAATTCATGTACAGATCATCTTATAAGCATCCATGGTTAACAATAATCGTATGGACATATACAGTTCGATACAAATATGTTTATTTGCATAATGACTTACCTCGGATTCGATTTAACGGAAATAAAAACGGCTACTCAGTTACTTTTGCTTTCTCGCGATCTAAGTCCGACTTCTTCGGCTCTCGATCTATACATATTCAAATTAACCCTTTTATTTACTAACATATTCATTTCAATTCAATTACACATATTTTGGGCCATTTACAATTAAGCCCTTACATTTTCACATTTGGACAATTTAGTCCAATTTTCTCAAAACATCAAATTCAAAAAATCATCACATACTCATGCTGAGCTGAATGCTCTTATATAACATATAAATCCACACATTTCATCATATTCACAATTTAGTCCTTCAAAATGCTATTTTCACAATTTAACCCTAATTAGCTAAATTCATCAAAATTTCAAGAACAAACATGTTCATTTAACACATATCTTTCATTTAACACCATAAATCATCATAAAACATATAATTTCATCTAAGTCTCATTTCACAAACATCATCAGTTCTCAAAATTGAAGCATGGGTTTTGTAATAGACAAAGCAACGATTACAGAAACGTAGAAATTATCAAAAATCGAACGAAACTCTTACCTTAATTAGCTTGAGCAAGGGCCGGATGTAATATCCTAGATTTAGGGGTTATGCGTTTAGTGCATAATCCAAGTGATAGTGGGTTTGTGCATGGTTGGATGTGTTTTAGGGGTCTTGAGAACCTTAGGATGTAGGAGAGTGTCTTATGAAAATTTTGTTTTTAAGTGTTGGTTAAAGGGGGTGCTAAGCTAAGGAAGCTTTAAGGAAATTTGTGTAGGAGTTTATGACACGAAGATGGGCTTGGTAAAGTGGATGCAAGGCGCCACTTAGGGCCTTGGTGATTGACGCCTCAAGTAATGGGAGAAGGGCTCATGTTCGAGTCATGTGGGCAGCAAAAAGTATGGTTTAATTTTGCATGTTGGCGTCAAGGGAAGGGAGAAGTGATGGACGGCATATGGACTTCTAAAAGGATGAGATAATGCTTGTTTTTCTTTTAAATTTTTTTCTAAGATTAGTTGATAAATGTGGATTTATTTTCATTTATTTTGAATGGATAGATAAGAGATAATATAGGAGATTAATAAGGGATATGATAGGAGAGAATTAAGGGATATGATAGGAAAGAATTAAGGGATATGATAGGAGAAGATATGGTGACCGGCCAAGAGACTCTTTGGTTGGACAAATTCGGTCATATAGGGGGTGATAAGTGCCAAATTTTAGTTAGTAAGGGAGCCATCTTGTTGCCGAAATTGAGAGGGAAGAGAATTCTCTCTTTTTCCTTCTTTTTCATTTGAAGTCGAATCCCCATTGCTCACCATTGCTGAAATTTTCCTAATCCTCTCTTCCCATTCTTTTTCTTTCTTTCAACCTTATTTCTACATCTTTTCTTAAGTGGTCGAAAGCCCCTTTTGTCATTTAGAAGCTTAGCCGAGATTGGTAACCTTCATCTTCTCATCTCATCTCTTGAGATCATCAAATTCGAAGGTAAGTCCTTCAAACACCATAGCCGAATACACTTTTTCTCTTATGGCCGACTTTTCCATCACCATCTGAAAGGCTTAGCCGAATCTTGTTGTGAGTTTTAGAAGCCGAAACCTTTTCTCTTTTAGTCTCTTCAAGTAACGTGGTGCTAACGTTAAGGGGCAGTAAGGAGACTTTCGGGATTTGAAGTATTCAAGGGATTTCGACAACTTCATAGACCAGTGGTGATTCAGGATTTAGATAAGCGAGGTAAGTGAAATGTAGTTTTCGGCCATAGGCCATTTTGGTATAATATTAGCCGATTCTGACTTAGGTTGTGTAGGAAAGAGTTCAACAATCGCAAGGGTGCAAATCGTTTAGACGTGGGTTTCGGGATTGAGTAGATTGTACCAAAAAGGTGTGTAGTTATCGCACTGTTCACTTGATTGTTTATATGTGATGTTATTTATATGTGTATGATGTGTATGGTAACCGAAATAAGGGCTAAGATGGTGGATACCCAAGGTGGGTGATCGAATAATCAGGTCAGTGTTTTATGATATTAAATGATCACTAATGAATATATGAAATGGTGATAAGCATGTATTGTACACTCTATTAAATGATATTTTCTTCATGATATATATATATATGCATGGGGATTGGGACATGACTATTGGAGGACAGGGAGTACATTATGTACGTGGTCTGATGTTAGCCTTGTGCTACATTGGCGCTTGATGTTAGCTATGTGCTTCATCAAGGTGAGGTGTTGGTTAGGTGCCACATCTTGGCGGATGATAGCTGTGTGCATCACCGTGGACTGAGGATGACCTCGAGTCACCTTGTAGATATTGATATGTGGGGTCACTTAGGTGATCGGTGGCTAAGCCACGGCCTTGAGCAGCAGGTCTGCCAGGTAGGTGTGTAGCGGTTGGAGGGCGATTTAGTAATCCCCTGGTGTGTGCGGCAGGTACGGGGGTGTGTAGTGGATGGACTCTAGGATTGGGTTGGGATGCATTTTTGCATGACTGATTATGTGGATCAATGTGGATATGGGTCAAGCCCAATATGTGAAATTATGTGGATGAATTGCCTTACCATCTGATTTGTGATTGATGTGTGGATGTGGGCCAAGCCCATGTGTGGAGGCATGTGAAATAATTACACACTGAGTCTGTTTGACTCACCCAATTTTTACCAACATCGCAGGTGATGCATGACGCTTGGACCTGGTTGGAGTGGATACGAGGTGGCCCATGCAGAAGATGCTTTATTGTTTTTAGCATTTTATATTTTCAGTATTTTTAAGTATTTGTTTATTGTAATAAGGGCCACTTAAAGTAATTGAGGTTTATTATTATTTCTAAGGTGGATTGACATTTAAAATTGTTATTTGAAAATATTTTTATTTTTACCTACTTATATGTTAAAGTTTTAAGTTTTAAATCCGGATGACTTTGTAATAACAAAATTTATAAACTGGTTTGCAAATAAGTTAATTTTTATAGCCACGAAAATTTTTACGTTTTCACCTTTAAGTCAAAAGTTTTTCAAACGTTTTCCGCCGTGGCATTCTAAATTCGGCCGTGGTGTATGGGCCGGGTTTGGGGTGTTACACCGGACATTTAAAGGTTTTAACCTATTTTTCTTTTCTTCTTTTCCGGTGGAAGAACATATAAATGGCCACCATCTTTTTAACTTTTTTATTATTATAATATCTTATAATGTATTATATTAACTTAACTTATAAAATAAACATATAAAAGCATAATATATATATGCATGTTGCCGTCCATTAACCAAAAAAAGGCTAAATTTCCACATAAAGCCTTCACTTACTAAAAGCCATCACAATTAGATACTTTTCATAAAGCATACATATTTTTGCATTCGATGCAATTTAATCCTTTTATCAAATTAAACATACAGACGGACAAATTAACTTACGAAAATTTAACACATGCTTAGTCACATATCAACGACACAGAAAATAATATTAAAATATTTTACTGACTCAGATTTGTGGTCCCGAAACACTGTTCTGATAGGGTATAAACTGGACTGTTACATTTGTGGTCCCGAAACCACTATTCTGACTAGACTCAAAATCGGGCTGTTACACCCGGACCACTTCCAAAGTATGTATTGGGCCTCGTTGGCCATATTTAGGGACTCAAAGATAAAAATTTGAAAATTTTCAATTTGGATGAAATTTTATGACTCGGTTTAATACGTTTACAAGTGTATGTGTTCCGGTAATGCCTCGTACCTTATTCCGGTGTTGAATACGGGTAAGGGGTTTTACATGAATCTTTTGTAATTTTGACGGTAGGTCTAGCCGATATGAAACCTATCTAACTGTTTCTACAATTTCATACTACCTGATAAATCTATGACTCAATTTTCCTTTAAAACCAAAGCACATGATCTTTTTCCATGGAGATACCTTTAAGAATATCTTATCACCCACACCATATTAGAAATCTTTCTATTTTAGATTGGCATACAATTTTTGCCTATCAGAAGCTACTTTCAATCTGCCTTTGATCACTTTACAACATTTTAAGCTTCCTAAATCAACTCTGGCCTGATTACTTTTTTCTCACTCAATTCAAACCAACATAAGGGTGTTCTACACTATCAGCCATATAGTGCTTCACCTGAAGCCATGTAAATGCTTGATTGGACATTTTTATTATATACAAATTCAGGTAATGGTAAATAACGTTCCCTGCCAGATTCAAGATCAATAACGTAGGCTCGCAACATATCTTCCACCACCTTAAGAACTTTCTCTTATTGGCCATCAAACTAAGGATGGAAAGCTACACTGAAACTTAACCTCATCCTCAACTATTCTTGCAACTGCTTCCAAAATCTTTAGGTGAATCAGGGATCTTAATAATGAACACAAGCACACCATGAAGTCTAACTATCTCATGAATATATACTTCAGCTAGCTTTGAGAGTGACCAAACAATTCTCAAAGCCAGAAAATGAGAAAACTTCGTCAGTAAATCCATAATCACCCAGATTGCATTTCTTTTGCTTAGTGATAATGGTAAACTGACTACAAAATCCATGGCAATTTGTTCCCATTTCCAGTTTGGAAATGAGATGGGCAGAAGAAGCCCGGTGGGAACCTGGTGTTCGGGTTTTACTTGCTGATAGGTCAGGCACTTGCGACATACTCCACAATTTCTCTTTTCATTCTAGCCCACTAGTATGATTCACGTAAGTCACATTACATTTTTGCACTACCGGGGTGCATAGCAAAAGGACCATTGTGAGCCTCACACAAAATCATTCTCTTTAGTTCAGCATTTTTAAGAACATAAATCCAATTACAAAACCAGAGACAATCATTCATATCAATGTTGAAACTCTCAATATCACCTTGCTGAGCAAGCTTTATTTTCTCCACTAACATAGCATTGATAAACTGCACCTCATTCATCTGTTCAAGCAACACGGGCTTAACTTTCAACTGAGCCAATAAACTGCCATCATCATATATACTAAGCTAAGAAAACATTGCTCTTAATATAATTGTCAACTTCCAACTTCCAACTCAAAGCATCAACAGCAACATTCGCTTTCCTTGGATGGTAATCGATTATGCAACCATAATCTTTCAATAATTCGATCCAACGATGTTGTCTCAAGTTCAACTCTTTTTAGGAGAGGAGATATTTAAAACTTTTGTGGTCCATATAAATATGGCACTTCTCCAAATGGTCCTAACACTAACTATCCCACACAAATGGCACATTCTAATGCAGAAGCTTTGTCATAGGAAAAGTTATTTTGTTAACCCATTCACGAATATCCTGTAATAACTAAACAAGTCAAGGAAGCTTTGAACCTTCTATACATTTTTTGGTGCTTTCGATTGAAGAATAGCTTCAATGTTTTCAGGCTCAACCCGAATTCCCCGACTGAGATAATGTGCCCCAGTAATATCTCTTCTAATAACAAGAACTCACACTTAGTGAGCTTCTCAAAAATTTTCTTCTCATGCTACACTTGCAATACGATTCTCAAATGTTGATCATGCCCAACCTTTGATCTCGAGTATATCAGGAAATCATGAATTGATCTAGATAGGGCTAGAAAATGCAGTTCAAGAGATCAATGAATGTCGCAAGTGCATTCATCAGCCCGAATGACATCACAAGAAATTCATAGCGACAGTACCGTATACGAAACACTATTTTTGGTACTTAATATCCATCACTTTTAATTGATAATATCCCAATTTCAAATCAATCTTGGAGAAGATTGATACACATTTCAACTAATCGAATAATACATAGAAATAGATATTGATTCTTAATTATCAGCTTATTCAACTATCGATAATTAATGTGGAGCCACATCGACCCATATTTCTTTTTTACAAGCAAGACAAGAGCTCCCCAAGGTGATATAATAGGATGTATAAAGCCACAATCCAGAACATCTTGCAACTGAATTTTTAGGTCTTTTAGCTACATTGGCACCAAACAGTATGGAGCAATTGACACAAGAGTTGAACCCGAATAAACATCAATTGCAAATTCAACCTCACGATCAGGAGGCAATCCTAGAAATTCTTCAAGAAAAGCATCTAGGAACATGCATATTGTTCAAAACTTGCTTATCTAACTTCCATCCATCCTCGAGTTAATAATATTGGCTAAAAATTCTTCGCAACCATGATTCAAGATTTTATTAGCTCAAATTGATCAAATAATATGAGTGGAACAACTCAATTTGTGTCACACCCAATACCTATCCTGATCGTCGAGTCTGGGTACTAAGTGTCACAATTTTTGGACTGATGCCTTAAGTTTAGTATTGTCCTCAATATATACTTGTATTTATTTCTAACAGATTGGTTAATAAAACAAATTCATTGATTACAATTAATATTTTTTTATTGTCCTCAAAATGATTTTTACATTCGAAGAAAAATGAAAGCAAATGTTGCTAATTGGTTGTTTAATGTTTAAATAATACTAAGTAGTATTATGTGCTCAGATCATAATAAGCAAAGATAGTTTGTATTAGTAGATGAACCTAAACATGTCTTTAGTCTAATAAAAAATGAGCAAATCGATTGAATCAAGTCCAATTGGAGAGATGTCTTGTCTTGGGCATCGAAGCGAAGGACTCCCAAATGATAGAGACATAGATGTCACTGACTGGACTAACAGTACATTGGACAGGACCCAAGAAAAATAGATCCTTAATTCATTTACGGATATATTCACTTGTGACATTCATAGTGTTACATACCTAAATCCTGAGTTCGAATAGATAAGGAACCAAAAGCTAGTGCGTTAGGTGTATGACTTCTCTAGTATGTAGAGTCATTTCAAAACTGTGGAATTCATGGCCCAAAACATGGGTAAATGATATCCTCTCATTGGCATTACATGGTTGATGAAAAGTAAATGTAGCCACGGGTCTTCCGTCTTTGTGATGGATGACTTGATCACTATTTCATAGTGATTCACTTTTCATGAATAAAGATATAATGGTTATCGTAAGATAAAATAGGACCATATTAGGAGAAAGGTCATTTTCCCAAGGACATCAAGGATATCCTATGAGGGTAACACACTTATGACAAGGTCGTTGGACGAGCACTGAGTAGTTGCTTTCGTAATGGTATGTTGTTAGGGAGAGCTAGTTATGACACTGTAGTGGAATTGTAACACCCCTTACCCATGTCCGACGCCGGGACCGGATACGAGGCATTATTATCCTTGACCGTGCTTAAACATGTATTAATGGGAAATTTTTTTTGATTTAAAAACTTTCTTTTCTTAGTCATAACATTCATCTCATGGGCCTACGAGACCATAAACATACATCCAGATGGTTTCAGAGTTCAACCGGAAACTTTTACCCTCTTTAAAATTTTTTTGTCTAAACAAGGGTCACACGTCCGTTTGACTTGGGACACGCCCGTGTGGGTAGGCTGTATCATCTCACACACCCATGTCCCTAGCCCGTGTACAATTTATTTTATTTTTGAACCTACAAGGGTTTTAACACAGCTAGACACACGCTTGTGTCAATAGCCCGTGTCTTTCACACGGCCTAGACACGCCCGTGTTCTTCTCCGTGTGAAAAATTAGGGGTATTCTATTTATGACATCAGCAATCCCTTAAGGAGTACACAGCCTAGGCACACGCCCGTGTGGCTATCCCGTGGCCAACACTAGCTTGCAGGGACACACGGCCTTTTAACACACCCATATGGGTTGAACGTGTGTCACACAAGGCCTAGACACACGCCCGTGTGTCTACCCGTGTGGACACTTAAAGGCTATTTTCTAAGCCAATTGCCACCCTGAAATCAAGATCATTCATATACCCAATCCAAATATTCAAGTACTTCATCAAAAACATGAATAACAATGCATAACTCGTCAAAATTGATGTATAACCTTGTTAAATATTGGCTAATCTCTTTAACCATATACAAAAAGAATAATAACTTTAATAGCCAACATTTTGACTCCTTTTAAGACTTAACTCAAAATGAAATGATTCCTATACATGCCATACTTAATATAAACAACTTGGCTATACCAAAATAATGATTGATAGTGTGATCCGAGCTCCGACATCTATGATCCCCGAACTAGTTTGGCAAAACTACAAGGAAGAAAGAAATGAAAGAAGTAAGCATGTAGCTTAGTAAGTTTGCATGAAACTCATATAGCAATATATTTGCTAAATATAATTTATCTATCATGAAATAATGACAACATAAGTCTCAAGTGCTTGGCTTACTTACTCATACTTATCCTTACTCATCACATGTAATATAACAATTTAATACTTGCATTATAATTATAGTACATGTATCACTTAATCATACAGATTAGTACATTTTGCTGATACAAAAGTAAAATTAATCTTCATTCTTCTTAATATGAATAATGCTTTTTATCAACCTTGAATAACTTAACTTATATCTATCTTTACTTCCTTAACTTTCTTGTTATCTCTTTCATACTTGGCTTTTTTGCCCGATGAATTACCCGGAATAACTGAGGTTACTCAATCTCATCAAACATGGATCTCGATGCCAATGCCATGTCCCAGACATGGTCTTACATGGGATTGCCTTATGATGCCAATGCCATATCCCAGATATGGTCTTACATGGGATCTCCTAACTTGGTGTCGATGCCATGTCCCAGATATGGTCTTACACGAGACCTTCCTTATGTGTTTCCTTTGGAAACTTACCATTGCCATGTCTTGACATGGTCTTACGTGGTATCCTTGCCTTGTGAATCTTATCAATGCCATGTCTTGACATGGACTTACATGACCTCTCTGCCTTATGAATTCACCAATGCCATGCTTTGGCTCCGACTTACATGGGACCTTTGCCTCATAATAACTTTTCCATGACTTGTCATGGACTTACATGATATCCTTGCCTTAATGCTGATGCCATGTCTTTACATGGTCTTATACAGACTTTCCTTGTCTCATGCAGTGATATTAGTATCCTCATTATTCCGAGTCTTCAATCGGGACTTTCTCTAACATATTCTCATTCATGCTCTCATCATGATATCATTTACTTATCTTCATGAAAGTAGTGTACATATTACAACATCATAAGTAATTATATGAAAATACATGTGAAATCTTAAATTCATACAAACTTACCTCGATTTTAAAATGAGCTAACTCGTCGGTCTAGTCCAAGACTTTGTTCTTTCCCCGATCGAGGCGGGTTCTCGGTTCATCTTGCTCTATAATAGCAAATTAGCTCATTTTAATCACCACACTAATAAAAGCATTTAAATATTCATGCTTAGGCAAAATTACTATTTTGCCCCTAGACTTTGGCAAAATGAGCATTTTGCCACTAGGCTCGGAAATAAATTCTAATCACATTTCTACCTTCAACAAGCCTAGGTGAACATTTAATACGCTTAAAGCTATCATCAAAACTCAACATTTCACATACTTACTACAAATTTTATAACCTTTTCACCAAGGTTCGTTTTGGTGTTTTCATGACAACACCTTTCACAAAAGTTGTTCATCTAACAA
The DNA here is from genome assembly GCA_005393395.2 of Gossypium australe. Classification (NCBI taxonomy): domain Eukaryota; kingdom Viridiplantae; phylum Streptophyta; class Magnoliopsida; order Malvales; family Malvaceae; genus Gossypium; species Gossypium australe. The sequence goes on along the minus strand of CM016614.1, from coordinate 91,130,254 downwards.
CCAAGACTCATTTTCTTCCATAAAAATGCAGCAAATAACAATGAAAGCTCTCATGGTAAAACTATAAACTTTTCACCATATTGCACAATAGTCCTCTCATTTGAAAGCTTAAGTTCTAGGGGTCTCAAATGTACAACTATTTTTTTTAAAAAAAATCACTAGAATACTTACTTGTAAAGAGATGAGTGTGCTGAAATTTTTGAAGCTTTCTACCCTCTATTTGCTGATAATTTTTGGTGGAAGAGTGAAGGAGAAAAGATGATATCTTTTCTTTCCTTATTCTAATATTAAACTATCAATTAGTCCACCTACTATCACCAACTTTGACCAACATTGACAAATTTGTCTCCTATGTTAGTCTATGGCCGGCCAAGCCTTTTCAAAGGGATAAATTGCCTTTTAAAGACTTCAATTTAACAATCTATGGCTATTAGGTACCTTTAGCTTATAGAATGGAACTTTCGCACTTTATGCGATTTAGTCCTTTTTTTGCGATTAAACATGAAATCGCTAAAATTAAAGCACCAATATTTTCATGTACTTATAAAATCATATACTAACTCATGAAATAACATGAAAATAATTTTCTCTAACCTCGGATTAGTGATCCCGAGATCACTGTTTCGACTAGCCCCTAAATCGGGCTGTTACAGGAATGACTTCGTGAATAATTGAGTTTATAATTAATAGGTGAAAATCTGAAACATAATTATAAATCATTTGAGTCCTAATTAGGTATGTCCAATTGGTCCCTCCACTAGCTCATTGAAACCATAAATGAATTGCGTGTTTGAATAGAAATGAACAGAATGAATAGAAAAAGAGAAATAGGAAACATTCAAGAATGATTTGGTTTTCTCCAAAATGGAGAAATGGAATCATTTGGAAATGAATGTAGGTTTCCGAAACTAGAAATGAAAATGAAAATGAAGATTTGCAATCCTATATATGAATTACTTAAAAACTGACCGGAAGAATAAGTTTATGTTTTTGGACTGTTTTGAAGCCGGAAAATGAAAATAATTAATTAAGTCATAGTGAACATGTTGAGTTGTGAAATATTGAACATATTTTATCAAAATTTTACCAGGGGCAAAATCGTCAAAAATTTACTAGGGTAAAAGAGGTATGAGGAAATTGTTTTATATATAAATAGTAATGCTTATTTTGGTAAATAGAAAAACTAAATCTGGTTGGATCACATTATAGCATACTGGGTCAAAAACGCTCAAGAACTACTCATAATTGGACCTGATGTGAAAAAGGCCCAAAACCCCTCATGTAACATGAATGGGCGGGAGCTCTAGTAGGAATACTAGGGTGTGTCGCCCACCCCTCTCCTACTCTAAATAGGTTGTTTCTCTATTTGAAACAAATGACTACAACTCAACAAGGGTTCTACATTTTCTTCCTATAAATAGACAACATTAGTAAAGCTATGTACACAATTTTGAAAGATTGTTATTCTGCCAAAAAATAAAGAGAATTTATTTTCAACTATTACATAGATATTTTTCCTGAATAACAATTCAACCGGTTTCTATTAAAGAAGAGAAAATTTTTGTTTTCACCCCAAGAAGGAGAGAAAACTCTTTTTAGTTTTGTGTTTCGATTTAATTGGTTCGAGCCCACACTCAAAGCAATTTGTGGTACAAGAATAGTGGAGAAGATCGTTTGGTTGAAACAAGAAAATATCAGGGGGCCACTTATCTAAAAATAGAGATATGATTTCAGTTAGGGCTTATTGCTATAAATATCACAAATCGAGTCAATTTTCAAAATTTTAAATTTCCGCTGTTGTAAACTCTATTTTATATAGGGTTTTTTAGTAGTTTATAACACATTTTTACTTATAATTAACATTAATCTCGAGTATTTTACTATTAATTGAGTGAATTTTGTTCATATTCCAATAATGGACATGATTTATGGAAGAATGTAATTTTATGTTATTTTGTTTTGTATTAAATTATTACATAATTTAATTGTTTTGCTACATATTAATTTTTGACTTTATTTAATGCGGTTGGACCAAGGAAATTATGTATGATTTATTTACAAAATAGAGTTATATGGACATGCCCAATTCACTCAACATGGACAGTAAACACATGCAAATGGGTCATGGAGAAGTTACTTTTGATCCAATTGAACATGGATCAATTGATGGACAAGTCTAGTATACAACTGGCTCACCAAATTGTCCAACAAAAGTAGAACAACCCCAATTCGGCATGACACTTATGAGCAACCCAAAAACCAATTTTCGGGAAATTTATTGGAAGTCCCTACATTTGCAAATGAATCAGAAATCAACCCACAAGATTTGGCTTTGAAACCATCCAACCCTTGCTTGATTCAAGCATTCATGCTTGAATCAAGCAACCAACATCCATTCCTTTCCACAATATGTGGTCAGCCAACCAAAAGAGTAAATGGGGGGATTTTTCACACTATTTTTAGTAAACTCATACACCAAGCTTCACTATATTTACCCACCTCTACTCCCCATTTCAAGGCATCTCTACATCACTTATTCATCTCTACATACATCCCTTATTCATTTCTCTCATTCCCTCTCTTCATCTCCATGCATAGCATCTCACGTTCCTTTTTTTCAACCAGTAAAACCTTGAGAAGATAATCTCTTGGTTGGCCACCTTGATAAGCAATTAGCAAATGAGTAACACAAGGATTGGAGGAACCTTCTTCAAATCGGAGTTTGCTAGACTGCTAACTCTAATAAAGTTTATTCTACTTTCACTTTGTTACTTTAATTAAATCATCTTTGCAATGTGCTATGTTATCTTGTCGTTAATAATGGTAGCTTAAATTTGTTTAGCTAGGATGAGTGCATCAATTCAATGAAGCTTGTTTAAATCATGTTTATAGTGTTTATGCCTCGGTCATTCATGTTTTTAATTAAACTCAAGCATGTATTTCATTCATACATGATTGGATGCATTAGAATTAGTTGAGTGATCCAAACTGGACGACGGCTAATAGACACAATAATATAAAAGTGCATGCTTAATTTATATTCGATCCAGAATAAATTAAAGGTTTGTAATAACTTGACCGAGCTCTATTACCTTGCATGGATTATAGGTTTATGTGATTAAATTGTTTCAAACTGACCCAGTCCTTGTTACTTCACATGAATTCTAAGAAACCCTTAGTTTAATATGATCAATAAAATGCATGTTTTACTAAGTAAAAGATTCCAAAATGACTTAATTTGGTTTCAAGCCTATGAAAGATAGAGTTGCCATGGAATATTTTTCGAACATTGTTAAACATGTGAAAAAAATAAATCAGAATTGAATGATGTAGTTATTCTAGCCTATTCATGTTATTGATTTTTGAAGTTTGTGTTTTTGCTACTAAACTCATCTCATACATTTCATTTCATACTTTGCATTTAGATTGATTTGCATTAGGGATCATCTTACATTTAGTAATTTACTTTTACATCAATCACTCAAAAATTATTGTGTTTTTCTCACCAAATTGTTAACTTTAATTTTACAATTAATTGGTTAACATACACAGTCCCTTTGGAGATAATAACTCTTTTACTTACTTATAACTTGATAACAACTATGTACACTTGCACAAACCACGTGTTACAACTGTGCAAAAACATTGTTTTAAAACTGGACTTTTTCCAACACAATTAACCCGAGTTACTTAACAAAAATTCTAACTTTGTTTAGTTGCAACCTTAATGACGCCACGATTAATCCATATTTATCGCATAACTTTACTCTAATATCTTAATTGACTACATGTTTGAAAACATGATTAATAATAAACTTTCTACAAATCCTAAGGTTCTTACAATCAATTTGCCTTATTGAGCATATTTACATTAACTAAAAACTTAAGACTTCATTATATACACTTAATCAACACCTGAGGCATTGTTCTAAGGGTGCCCCTCTATATACATGAAGCAATTATCATGCCCTTCACGTAGTTCTGGCTATGTCTAGCTAGGTCCCTACACATAATCCCCGAGTCAATTAACTACCCTGCACACAAAGCAGTAGATTTATAAGTTGCATGAACTTAGTGAGATCCTGTACATTGGCATTCATAGAAAACTCTTAAACTTTAGGGAAAGTACAACTTCATGCACAAAATTTACACTCTTTGTGTTTCGTAAGGAACACTACAAATTTTTCGGTGCAGTCAACGCCTTCCCTTTTCCGATGCACTAATCTAGTTGTAAGTGTAATCTTCCAAATAACATTTCCCTCTGGAACTTGACCCTGTTTCACTTCATCTCAAATCTCCATTTTACCATCCCTGGTTTAACTCTTTAAAGATAATTATGCACACGAATATACAAATCGACAACTACTACTAGTGGATTTTCATTTGTCTTCGCCTCAATTGCAGATTCTCATCATGATTCATTCATTCCATACTAAAGAAAACATATGTTTACCTTGTTGCCCCGACGAATATTTTCCTTTGATTTAGCACTTGCATGGACCCCTTTCTTAAGGAAGACCCAATCTAACATCCTTGTTGACAGCTATGAATGTGACATTCAACTGACTGATAAATACCTCATTTGTAACACCCCTTACCCATGTTTGACGCTGGAACTGGGTACGAGGCATTACCGTACTTAAAAGCAAGCAATCACACAAAACTGAAACATAATTTTCCACCCAAATTTAAAACTTTTTATAAACATTCATATTACTCCTTTAGCGAGCCTACGAGGCCCGAAACATATGTATAGAGTGGTTCGGAACTGAACCGAAAACTTACAAACACTTTAGAAAAATTTTGCTCAAAACAGGGAGGAACACGCCTGTGTGGGAAGGCCACGTTATCTCACATGCCCATGTCCCTAGTCCGTGTGGATTTTATTGTTCACTTCGAACATACAGGGGTTCTCACACTCCTGTGTCTACGACCCGTGTCCCTCACAAGGCCACGACACGCCCGTGTCTTAGCCCTGTGTGAAAACCTTGACATTCTGTTTATGACGTCATCAACTCAATAAAGTCACACGGCCAAGGCACACACCCGTGTCCTTAGGCCGTGCGGTGAATTAAACTCCTAAAATCAAGTGCAAACTTCACATGGCCTGGGCATATGCCCATGTCCTAAGACCGTTTCTTTCACACGGTTGAGACACACGGACGTGCCTCAGCCCGTGTGGTTACTACTGGGCATTCTATTTTACCAACTTAGGGTGCAGGGGGACACACGGCCGGACTACACGCCTATGGGGCAAGCCGTGTGAAACACACGACCTAGACACACGCCCGTGTGTCTACCTGTGTGGACAAAATAAAGCTATTTACCAAGCCTTTTTGCCACCCATACTTGCACCAACCTACACAACATCAAAACCACACCTATTCAAATACATATATATAAATTCAAGGCACTTAGTATAGCATAATTAAGTGCTACACTGTAACACCCCAAACCCGGCCCACGAGCCACGGCCAAATTTAGAATGTCACTGCAGAAAACGTTTGAAAACCGATTTCACTTATAGATAAAATCATAAAATTTGTTTTCTTCACCAAAACTTTGTATAATTTAAATTCCAAAATAAAATTAAGTTGTTAAATTTAAAACTTTAAAATAATTTATTAAAGTATAAATTTACTCTTTAAAAGAGACATTCCCGAATATTAACTTAATCGTCAATCCACCTTAAAACATAATAATAAACCTCAAATACTTAAAGTGGCCTTATTACAATAAATAAATACTTGAAATACTGAAAATATAAATCATATTAAAATAAGTAGAAACTTCTTCTGCATGGGCCACCTCGTATCCACTCCAACCCGGTCCAAGCTTTATGCATCACCTGCGATGTTTAGAAAAATTTGGGTGAGTCATACAGACTCAGTGTGTAATTAGTCCACTGAATCCCACCCACATGTGGGCTTAGCCCACAACCACATATCATATCATAATTTAGATAGTAAGGCAACTTATTCACATCATTTCCATAATTGGGCCTTGGCCCATATAACCACTTAATTTCACTTATTGGGCTTGGCCCATTTCCACACACAGTCCACATACAAAATTATGCAATTATGAAGCCCTGCCCCACCTAATGTCCATCCGTTACACCTACCTCCGCAGACCTGCTGCCCAAGGCCGTGGCTAATCCACCGATCAACTAAGTGATCCCACATATCTTACCTTGGCAGACCTGCTGCCCAAGGCCGTGGCTAAGCCACCGATCACCTAAGTGACCCCACATATCCATATCCACGAGGTGACTCGAGGTCATCCTCAATCCACGGTGATGCACACAGCTATCATCCGCCGAGATGTGGCACCTAGCCAACACCTCCCTTGATGAAGCACATAGCTAACATCAAGCGCCAATGTAGCACAAGGCTAACATCAGACCACGTACATAAATGTACTCCCTGTCCTTCGATAGTCACATTCATATCCCATCCCATGCACATGCAACATATGATAATGTCATAACATAATAAAATAATGCATGCACATGCTATTCGACACACAATCATATTCTCGTTGGCATATTCACATTCTTAATAATTAACACTGACCTGATTTCTGATATACCCCTTAAGGGTATCCATTCATAATCGCCACTGCACATATTAGCATTTATACAATACATACAACATAACATAAACCCGGAAAACAGTGGGTTAATCACACACCTGACTATTAGCGAAATCCCTAGCTACTTGAATCTAACACGATTCCGGAACGTTGTTTTTCCTTCTCCCTTAATGTCGATTTGGTCACCTACCCAAATCCCGAAATACTTGCTTGCTCCTTGAGACTGTCGAAATCCTATATGCCATTGTTAGAATCAGCTATACACCATAAATCCATGAAGATGGCCTTTGACCGAACATTATAGTTACTTACCTTGATATTCAAAAACCCGAGAGATATCCTTTAGTGCTCCTTAACGTCGGCTACATCCAAAAACATGAGATTAAGGCACTATGAACATTCGGCCAACCCAAATACCAAGGCCAACCACAGATTTCGGCATCTCAAAAGTGATAGAATAAACGATTAGAAGAGAACTCTTACTTACTATAGAGAATCGGTTGAAGCAACTCACAACCAATGGCACTTTCGGCTTCTACAACTTGCGGCAGAGGGAAAAGAGTAAGACCACTTGAAGATTCGGCTATCCAAAATGGTAGGTATCGGTTTTAAGGCTACCAAAGAAATAAAAGAGGGGTAGGATGGGAAAGATAGATTCGGCCAAGAAATGGAGAGGAAGAAGAGAAGAAAATGCAAGGTATGCCCTTAGTGTTCTTTGAGGTTTCGGCCAAGCTAAACAAAAAAAGAACCAAGGAGTTGATCATCATAAAATTTCGGCATGAAGAAAAGAGTGAGACTAGGCAGAAAAATGAACAAGTTCGGCACATAGAGAGAGTGAGATGAGAGGAACAATTTTCGGTACAAGGTAAAAGAATAAATGGAGAAAAGAATAGCCAAAAGATGAGCACCCCAATTTATACTACTCAACTTCGGTACACATACCTCCTTCACACATCAAAGCCGAAAATTTACAACCCAAAGAGCCCTATATTCGGCCATTACTCCCTCCCCTATCAAGTCCCATTTTTCTCTCCTTATTTAACTCTTATCCTCTCATTTCCCTTAATTCTTCCTATCATATCCCTTAATTCTTCCTATCATATCCCTTAATTATCTCCTCATTTATCTCTTATCATCCATTCAAAATAAATGAAAATAAAACTACATTTATCAACTAATCTTAGCCAAAAATTTAAAAGAAATACAAGCATTATCTCATCCTTTTAGAAGCCTAAATGCCGTCCAACACTCCTCCCTTGTCTTGACGCTAAAATCAAAAATAAAACCCCACTTTATGCTGCCCATGTGATTCGAACCTCCTCCCCTTGAAGCTCCCTTTGACGCAACCTTCCAAGCCCCTAAGGTAGCATCCCAAGCCACTTTTCCAATGCTATCTTTGTGTCATAAACTCCCACACAAATTCCTTTAAGGCCTCCTTAGCCAAGCTCCCCTTTTTAACCCTTAAAATTTAATAATTTCCTTAAGCCTTCTCCTACATTCCAGGGTTCTCCAAACCCTTAAACTCATCCAAACACACACTAAGCCTACTAACTCATGAATTATGCCCCAAATGCATAACCCCTAAAACCCGGATGTTACAGTTCTACCCTCTTTAAAAATAATTTCGTCCTCGAAATTACTTACTATCGAACAATCGTACATCCTACCTCACCACATTACTCTACTGCTGCGCACTCTGATCTTAAAGAACTATCATACTTTCTAGGCACATTCTCTAAGGTCACAATCAAGGTTCCATACACTTCACTAGCAACATAAGAACGAACTGAACTTATAGCGAGCAAAGCAATGAAGGATGATCCAGAAATAAGAAACTTACCCGTTGTCACCTCTAGCACATCACTATCCTCGCGACGGCTGACTGCATAAACCAACCTTGGCTGCCTTACATCCGAACCTTCAGCACCTCCGCTTGGTGCTCCACGACCTCGGTTGGAACCATTCCTTTCATGATTCGGACCACGACCCCTCGTCGCTTGTTGACCATTCCTGCCCGGCTGCACATAACCCTAGCCTGCTGTCCGAGCCCTATTCAGATCCTAAGGACAGTCTTTAATCAAATGAGACTTAGACTTACATCTGAAACACTCCTGGACCCGATTCCAGCACTCGCCAACATGATACCTTCCACACTGAGCACACGGACGGTCCGGATTTCCAGCAACTGGCATAGAAACACGAGCAGAATTCTCAACCCTCGGTCTTTTCTGAAGACTCCCAGATGATTCTGACGGTTCATAATTCCTCTTATCCCAGTTCCTATCCTTATCTCTGTTCTGCCTCACAGAGTCCTTAATCCCCTCAGCTACCTTAGCCTTTTCCACCAATACGGCAAACTCTCGCTCCTGCTGCGGAGCTATCAATAACCTCAGGTCATCCCTTAGTCCGTCCTCAAATCGGACACATCGCTCATGCTCCGTAGCCACTACTCCTCGAGCATACCGGCTCAACCTCAGAAATTCAGCTTCGTACTCCGCCACGGACTTGTTCCCTTGGACCAGCCCCAAAAACGCCTTCCTTTGCGCATCAAAATAATGGGTACCAACGTACTTTTTCTGGTAAGCCGCCTTAACGTACTCCCAAGTGAGTTCCTCAACCGTGGCACCATCTCGAACTGTGAGCCACTATTGATACGCTTCATCGCGTAGCAGCGCCACCATTCCTTTCAGTTTCTCCTCAGGGGTCAGATCCAGCTCATCCATAATTCGCTCGGTCGCCTCCAACCAGTACTCGGCAGTACTGGGTGCCACACCAGATACTCCACGAAACACTTCAGCCCCATTGGCTCGGAGTCACTCGGGTACGGACTTCCTAGCTCTCATATTTCCACCGGCTCCAGCCACCATCTCAAGAACTCGCAGCACAGCCTGTGATACAGCATCGTCCCTCGTCTGATCTTGCTGCTCAACACCAACAGCTGGTGGTGGGGGCACATTGTTTTCTGACCCATGGCCAGACCCTACTGGTTCTGATATCGACATTCTACCTCTACCGCGTCCACGACGACCACGTCCTCTAGAACTCATGTATAACGTCGCGATTTAATCTGATTAAAGAGTTTTATGCATTAGTACTTTTGTTCCACTTGTTTATGCGCGAACAATTTTATGAAAAGAAATTTTCGGAAGTAGTTCTTTCGATCCACTAAAGTTTCAACTCAAGATCACTATTCTAATTCAGAGAATCACACATTCACATTCATCCACAACAATAGAGACACATTCATTCATCCACAACATTTACCATGCTACTATGGGCATCCTTGTCCATTCCCAACCCAGGGGTAATTTCGTCATTTGTCCTACCGGGGTATTTTGGTAATAAACCGGGGTCAATTCAAAAATCACCAAAAGTCATTTTGAAATTTTCCAAACTCGTGGATATTTTTGAAAGAAAGATTTTCCAAATCAAGATATTGCAGAAATTTTGGAAATCAGGGGTTATTTCGGTAATTTGGAAGTCAGGGGCATTTTAGTAATTTTCCCAAATCAGGGTATCTTAATAATTTGCAAAATTCGGATTCCTGGTATTTTGTAAAACAAAGGTATATTTGCAAAAGTTGAGGGTAGTACGATAATTTTAGAAACCAAGGACATTTTGGTAATTTTCACAACCAGGGGTATTTAGGTAATTTTGCCACTAGGGGTATTTTAGTAATTTGTAAATCGGGATTATTTTGGAAAAATTTTCAGAAATAATCTTCCTACAATTCAAAAGGGTAATTTGGTGATTTAAAACTAAGGTTTTTTTTATAAAACAATATGGCTAGTCCGTTTCGGGTTTTAATAACTGAGTTTAGCCTGTGACTAAGTCCTCTTGGTTAGGGTGAACCGTAGCTACGCACCAGGTAGGATTCCAGCGAAGAGGAGGTGAGTCACGAGGACTGCTTAAGTACCAGGCTCTTCTGGATCCAATCCTAGACATGCGCACAATGGTTGCCACACCTTAACTCGGCGAATTGCTTCACAGGTTTGTTCGATTGTTCTTAAGTCTTATGCATATGTTTGAGTGCACTAGCCCTAGGGTTCAATAGCCTTAATCTTCTAATCTACGAGCCCAATTATGCCCATAACATTCACATATACAAATCACTTCAATAATTAGGGGTACTTACCTGGTGGACTTCGGGTCGGAATACAGGTGCCATGCCAGAAAACCTGAAAAATAGTTCTTAAAAGTCCATATTTTGAAAAGCCCATTTTGAAAAAAAATGTGTTTGGGCCCAAATCCCTCAAAGCTGAGTTTTGAACCAGGCTCTGATACCAAATTGTAACACCCCAAACCCGGCCCACGAGCCACGGCCGAATTTAGAATGTCACTGCAGAAAACGTTTGAAAACCGATTTCACTTATAGATAAAATCATAAAATTTGTTTTCTTCACCAAAACTTTGTATAATTTAAATTCCAAAATAAAATTAAGTTGTTAAATTTAAAACTTTAAAATAATTTATCAAAGTATAAATTTACTCTTTAAAAGAGACATTCCTGAATATTAACTTAATCGTCAATCCACCTTAAAACATAATAATAAACCTCAAATACTTAAAGTGGCCTTATTACAATAAATAAATACTTGAAATACTGAAAATATAAATTTTATTAAAATAAGTAGAAACTCCTTCTGCATGGGCCACCTCATATCCACTCCAACCCGGTCCAAGCTTTATACATCACCTGCGATGTTTAGAAAAATTTGGGTGAGTCATACAGACTCAGTGTGTAATTAGTCCACTGAATGCCACCCACATGTGGGCTTAGCCCACAACCACATATCATATCATAATTCAGATAGTAAGGCAACTTATTCACATCATTTCCATAATTGGCCCTTGCCCATATAACCACTTAATTTCACTTATTGGGCTTGGCCCATTTCCACACACAGTCCACATACAAAATTATGCAATTATGAAGCCCTGCCCCACCTAATGTCCATTCGTTACACCTACCTCCGCAGACCTGCTGCCCAAGGCCGTGGCTAATCCACCGATCAACTAAGTGATCCCACATATCTTACCTTGGCAGACCTGCTGCCCAAGGCCGTGGCTAAGCCACCGATCACCTAAGTGACCCCACATATCCATATCCACGAGGTGACTCAAGGTCATCCTCAATCCACGGTGATGCACACAGCTATCATCCGCCGAGATGTGGCACCTAGCCAACACCTCCCTTGATGAAGCACATAGCTAACATCAAGCGCCAATGTAGCACAAGGCTAACATCAGACCACGTACATAAATGTACTCCCTGTCCTTCGATAGTCACATTCAGATCCCATCCCATGCACATGCAACATATGATAATGTCATAACATAATAAAATAATGCATGCACATGCTATTCGGCACACAATCATATTCTCATTGGCATATTCACAATCTTAATAATTAACACTGACCTGATTTCCGATATACCCCTTAAGGGTATCCATTCATAATCGCCACTGCACATATTAGCATTTACACAATACATACAACATAACATAAACCCGGAAAACAGTGGGTTAATCACACACCTGACTATTAGCGAAATCCCTAGCTACTTGAATCTAACACGATTCTGGAACGTTGTTTTTCCTTCTCCCTTAATGTCGATTTGGTCTCCTACCCAAATCCCGAAGTACTTGCTTGCTCCTTGAGACTGTCGAAATCCTATATGCCATTGTTAGAATCGGCTATACACCATAAATACATGAAGATGGCCTTTGACCGAACATTATAGTTACTTACCTTGATGTTCAAAAACCCGAGAGATATCCTTTAGTGCTCCTTAACGTCGGCTACATCCAAAAACATGAGATTAAGGCACTATGAACATTCGGCCAACCCAAATACCAAGGCCAACCATAGATTTCGGCATCCCAAAAGAGATAGAATAAACGATTAGAAGAGAACTCTTACTTACTATAGAGAATCGGTTGAAGCAACTCACAACCTGATAACGGTCCGGCTCGGGTTAGGAGGCGAATCGTAAATGTTGCCCGATCGTAAATTAGGTCGTTTCTCTTTCAATTAACAAAAGGGATAATTTATTAAAAAAATAATATCTTCGAAAAAGTAAAGATAGGTGATAGGTTGAATGGATACGTATTTGAAACAAGAAAGAACCTTTAATAAAAATTAAAGACCCGAATCTTATAGGTTTCAAATTGATGGAATGAATTGTGAAATAAAACCGAGACCCACTATCTAGCGAGATAGGAACCAACGGTATAGGTAGATGAACGCCACACCCGTTAGGATGATAAGTTCGAAAACAAGGAAAGAACGACGCCACTAGAAAACTAGATAAGTCAATTCAACCTTGAGAATCAGGAGAGTGAATACTCACCAAAAGAAAATTTTCTTTCATTCAAATTCAAGTTCTTTTTACAAATGAAAATAAACGTCCTATTTATAGCTACTAGCCGAATGGTCAAAATACCAAGCTTGAAATTGTTTAATTCTCGTGGGTGCCTTCAATTTGCATTATCTTCATGAAGTTGCCGTCCAAGATTTTGAGCACCAAAGCTTTATGTTGTCCACCACCACCATCATTCCCACCACTGTTTAATTTGCCATCCATTATCTCAAAATAAATAATTTTTAAAATCCAATTCATGCTCCAAGTGTCTACCGTCCATGCACCTTCAATTTAGCAAATGTCCTTTTAAAGCACTTTAAATCTCAGCACATGCTCTAATTAATTTTAATTCTTAGCTTGTACAAAGCCTCTATGCCGTCCACCTAGGTAAGTGCTTGTATTATTTTATGCAATCCATGGTTTGCCGTCCATCCCCTTAATTCATGGTTCTTCCATTTGCATTTGTTTATTCTCCCATTAATCTCCCAAATGCCGCCCAATTCAAGCTCCAATCTATAATGCTCCCATTAATCCATTTCATGCTTGAATAAGCTCCACCTTTGCCTTCATTGCCGTCCAATAAGTGATCCACTCCCTAGGATTTTTTAATTGTCACATGCTCTATCATGCTCCAACAATTGAATAAATAGTCATCCCCCAACATTTTGCCCATTGCCGTCCATCACTAAGCACACATGCACATTCTCTTAATTATTTATTCTATAGTTTTTTCATGTGCTTATTTTCATTTATTTAGTCCTCCACCATTCATGCCTTCAATTGTTTAACTATGCTCCATATTTTAATAATCCCAAAGCTCTCCCATACATCCCAAATAGTGCCGTCTACTATATTCACAAGAGGACAAGAATTGTGTTTCCTTATTTTATTCAAAGCATGCCGCCCCTCCCCCCTTAATCAACACATGTTCTTCCTTTTATTTAATTTATGCCTAACACCACATATGTCCTTATTGCCGTTCAAATCCCCACTAATCACGCACTTGCACTTTTCATTTATTTACCCCCAATATTCCCTATTGCCGTCCAAGGTAAATTCCCATGCTCCCCATTTAATCCTGCAGCATTGACCCTTGGGTGATATCCTATAAAACAAATAACCCAAACATTAATTTGAATAAAATTTAACTTGAACCAAAAATTAAAATACTTTATTCTAAACACCAGACATATTAAAACTACATTAACTAAACAATCTAATTGCAGCAAAAATAATAAATGATTGAATTAATTAATTAACTTAAACTAAGTTAACTAATTTTTATTTCAAAGACTCGATTTATTTAAAGCAATAAAAATTAAAATTTTGTCGTCGAGCTTCGTCGACTTGAAAATTCGTGCTGCCCCGGGTGTGCCCGTATCACAACCAATGGCACTTTCGGCTTCTACAACTTGCGGCAGAGGGAAAAGAGTAAGACCACTTGAAGATTCGGCTAGCCAAAAGGGTAGGTATCAGTTTTAAGGCTACCAAACAAATAAAAGAGGGATAGGATGGGAAAGATAGATTCGGCCAAGAAATAGAGAGGAAGAAGAGAAGAAAACGCAAGGTATGCCCTTAGTGTTCTTTGAGGTTTTGGCCAAGCTAAACAAAAGAAGAACCAAGGAGTTGATCATCATAAAATTTCGGCATGAAGAAAAGAGTGAGACTAGGCAGAAAAATGAACAAGTTCGGCACAAAGAGAGAGTGGGATGAGAGGAACAATTTTCGGTACAAGGTAAAAGAATAAATGGAGAAAAGAATAGCCAAAAGATGAGCACCCCAATTTATACTACTCAACTTCGGTACACATACCTCCTTCACACATCAAAGCCGAAAATTTACAACCCAAAGAGCCCTATATTCGGCCATTACTCCCTCCCCTATCAAGTCCCATTTTTCTCTCCTCATTTAACTCTTATCCTCTCATTTCCCTTAATTCTTCCTATCATATCCCTTAATTCTTCCTATCATATCCCTTAATTATCTCCTCATTTATCTCTTATCATCCATTCAAAATAAATGAAAATAAAACTACATTTATCAACTAATCTTAGCCAAAAATTTAAAAGAAATACAAGCCTTATCTCATCCTTTTATAAGCCTAAATGCCGTCCAACACTCCTCCCTTGTCTTAACGCCAAAATCAAAAATAAAACCCCACTTTATGCTGCCCACGTGATTCGAACCTCCTCCCCTTGAAGCTCCCTTTGACGCAACCTTCCAAGCCCCTAAGGTAGCGTCCCAAGCCACTTTTCCAATGCTATCTTTGTTTCATAAACTCCCACACAAATTCCTTTAAGGCCTCCTTAGCCAAGCTCCCCTTTTTAACCCTTAAAATTTAATAATTTCCTTAAGCCTTCTCCTACATTCCAGGGTTCTCCAAACCCCTCAAACTCATCCAAACACACACTAAGCCTACTAACTCATGAATTATGCCCCAAATGCATAACCCCTAAAACCTAGATGTTACATACACCATCATCAAACATCCATAATCACATGCAACATATCATCATTCAACCCTCAATAACCATAGGTCATATCATAATAACATTGGCACATACATGCATATATGAATAGGTTTACATCCAAATAATCATTATGAGCCACTTCCCATGGCCTTATACAAAATAAATCAAATATCATCATAAGCCAACACATTTGGCTAAACCAATATGACATATAACCAAAAAGACAAAGTTCCTATACATGCCATAACTCAATGAAAATCTCAATATACCAAAATGTGTAGATAGTGTGGGTGATCCTTCGACGGTCTCCGTATCCCGAGCTGGCCTGTCGATACTATAAAACAAGGGAAAAGTGAGGGGAGTAAGCTTTAAGTTTAGTAAGTCTATATGTAAACAATGAACATCATACCACATATTTACCAATCCAGAACATTACATACAAATCAAGAACAATTCAAATCATTGTAGTTGTACTTACTCATTTTCCAAATCTTACCACATTCCAAATACATATCATAAACATTGCTCACATTTACATGCACTTATACCCTGCACTTGTCATCACACAATCACACGTAATTTCACTTAGTCAAAGTTTCTCGATGAACACTTCGGAATAATACCAAATACACGGTGGTTTCGCACACAGCCCACCATTAACAAAGAACCCGGTGGCATCGCACACAGCCCACCAATAGTCACATATCCACGGTGGTATCGTTCGCAGCCAACCAAATATTATAAATACGGTGGTATCGCACACAGCCCACCAATAATCACTTATTCATGGTTTTTATCCGTATCATCTTCCCTATTCCGAAGGTTCATCCGAGAATTTCCTCACTTTCTATCATTTCAATAAATAACCATAATATTCATTCACATTTCACATCATACATTAATATGTGAAAACATAAATAAAAAGGATGTATCATTTACATATAAACTTACCTCGATACAAAATATGTCAATTTGCAATTTAGTCCGAAACCTTGCCTTTTCCTCAGTCAAGGCTGATTCCACGTTTTTCTTGATCTATAATGACATATTTAGCTTATTAAATAACCACATTAATCAAACCACTCCAAAAATTCTTATTTTGGCAAAATTATCGTTTTGCCCCTAGACTTTCACAAAATTACGATTTGTCCCCTAGGCTCGTAAAATGAAATGTGTTCATTTTTCACACACCCAAGCCTAGCCCATTCATATTCTCTCTCATAGCAACTCAAAATTCCAATTATTTCACACATTTACTATCCATTTTATAACTTTTACAAAATAGTCTTATTAGGTGTTTCCATGAAAAATCCTTTCACAAAAGTTGTTTATTAAACAACCAAGATTCATTTTCTTCCATAAAATTTCAGCAAACACATGAATACTCGCATGGCAAAACCCTAGACTCTCAACTATTTTGCAAAATAGTCCCCTCATTAGCTAGATTAAGCTACAAGGGTCCCAAAAGTACAAAAATTATCAAGAATGACCACCAAAATCACTTACTTGCAAGGAGTGTAAGTTGCTGAAAATTTCAAGCTTCCAAACCCCTATTCTTGTTGATATTTTTGGTGGAAGAAAAAGATACTAGGAAAATATGATAGCTTTCTTTGTTTTATTTTATTTTATTCATTTAGTCACCTAATGTCACCAAACCTTGACCAAATTTAATTTCTTTGTCCCTATGGCCGGCTATCACCCTTAGAAGGGCCTATTTGCACATGAAGGACCTCTAATTTAAAGCTCTCTAGCTATTTAACACCTTTATCTTGTAAAATAAAACTTTTGCACTTTATGCGATTTAGTCTTTTTTCACAATTAAGCATGTAATAACCAAAAGTTTCATGCACTCATATAATCATGATATAACACATAAAATGATATTAAAAATAATTTCTCTGACCTCAGATTAGTGGTTCCAAAACCACTGTTTTGACTAGCCTTAAAATTGTGCTATTACATTATTCCTTGCAACCTTGTACTTTATAAGATAGTCCCGTAGGATCTCTCCACTTCAAAGCATTCGAATAAGACATTGCCAATAGCAAATAGTCTCCAGTGGACTATTTCTTTCTCAAGTTTCATTTGGTGGAATTTCACATTGATAGTCCCATGTGGACTTACGACGCCAAATAGTCCAAACAAACATCTTCTTCTATAGTTAGTTTGCAGTGGACTTTGCATTAGGGATAGTCCATGGCGGACTTTACTCTCAAGAGAATCTTTGGAGGACCTTCTCGCTTCTGGTGACCTCCTGACTCATGAACACTTAGAATTAAACTTAAAGAATCATTTTGTTATCTCATAGCTCATGATGGTATATACCTCAACTCTAGAGGATACTATTCTACCAATACGTTGAAGGAGTTGCTCCTTTCTCTCACATATACCCACGTTAAGACACTTCTATAAATTCCACGTATCATCACATTTTTGTGTATCCTCTTGTTATCACATTTGTCCACATTCTCAGATGCGCCACAACCTTACTGCCACACTCCTCACTGCATAAGTCATACAAAAAATTCCACCTTTGTGCCTTGAAGGGTTTTCCTTGTTTACCATTCTAGCAGGGTCTATTTCACCATAAAATGTACATGTTCATCACTGGATAATGCCAAGGCTAACCATGGACTTTTGATTTCGAAGGATCAGTAAACCTCTTTTTAGGTGTCGCCTCGGAGGATCGAAATACCATTTACACAATATCACATCGAAGGACCTATATATCATTTACACAGTGTCACCCCAAAGGACTAGTCGATAACCTTCGTCACGATGTCGCCCTATAGAGCTAGTAGACTACCATTTCAAAATGCCTCCCAACTCCCTTGAATCTCATAACACTCCTCCCATTCCCTCGTTAAACCAATATTTCATATCTTCAACTAACCTGCCAACGTAACTCTCTTCGTACATCGTATACAGTAAACATGCATATCACTCAAGTCAATCTATTGTTTACTATATCATATAGTACGCCATTGCTTACTTAGTCAATTCACAATCATTTAACATCCAATGTACATGCTTACACAGTGTTATGTATACTCAGTATGCTTATTCACCATTTCTTACACAACAACAGATTCACACAACACTTAGAACAAACAAACACCGAACATTCCAATACTGCAATATCATCAATGACCCAAAGGGAAAGTACAAAAACTCACTTGAACTCCTTCATCCTCTTTAGCTTAGCTTCTCCAATTGCCAGAGCCTCCATCATCCTGGCAACTAAACACGAAAACCATATATCGGTTAAATTGAAGGTGTTCAGACCTTAAAACCCAGAACCCGTTATACAAAAACTTATTAGGAAATCCTTACTCTCTCTCTCTCTTCTTCTTTTAATCCATGAGTATAGAAAGGTAAGAAGACTTACTAGTTCCTCAAATTCTCTACTTTCAAACTTCAAATCCCTTGATCACTACTCAATGGAGTGCTCTCCTTAACTTGCACTTCTTCAACAAACCGAAGAAGACAATGCAGATGCGAAGGAAATTATAAACAGAATTGAGAAGAATTCCGTTTGCTGGAATATCCCTTCTCACCTAAATATATAATGCTTCTTGAATGGTCTCCAAATCACAATTAGCCATCCATCGACAATAATTGTGTCTCCCACTATGAAACCAGTCTGTTCCATCTTAACTGAAACACCCCAATCCCGGCCCAGTCATTATTGCGAATTTGAACGCTACATTAGCCACTAGAATGGCGTAGAAAATATTTCTTGATTTCAAACGTACTTTTTTTAAATCATTTGCGCAGTTTGTTTAAAACTAGTAAAATCGAATGTTCAACTTTATTTTTAATCTCATTTCAAAAACCATTTGTCCACAAAAATGGCCAAAATAAACATTAGAAATTTCTAAAAAATATTTTAGAACTTTGGCTTATCAATTCAAAACAAATGAATAAAGCGTTTATTTTAATTTCATAAAAACTATGCAAATTTTAGTAATTAAAATAAATAATATCTCAATTGTAAACATTCAATCACTGATTTAAAACTATTTCAGATTTTCAATCATACTTCTAAATCATTTGTCTTTTTATTCAAAAGTTGAGAACTTGGTTATTCGTCATTATTTCAGAGATAAAAATATATTAACTTATAAATCATATGTCTTTAAAAAAACTCATTTGTAAACATTAATAATTTTAAAAATTAAGTATAATTTTATTACAAACTCATTTTTCATAAATGTAGCAAAAAAATGTGTTATTGACATATTCTATTTTAAAAACCGAGTATCAAGTGAAATATTATCAAATAGTAATTTATACAGTTTGAAAAATTCCCAAAATAAACTCCCATGCCATAATCTATAACCAAACTTATTACAAACCCAAAATATCAAAATAAAATTTAATTACTTTAATTTAAAAAGAATTTTGAGAAACTCCTCCAAATGTCGTCGTTGAATCTTAACCTCGGGGTTATCTGTAGCATTAGAAAACTATAGAGGGTGAGCTATAAAGCTCAGTGTAAGATTAACATAAATGCAATCACATACATATAAACATACACGTTATACAAACATAATAACCATATCAGTTTCATATAACTCAATATTTCACAATTATTCTATGCATGATCATGTCAATACACATTTTGTAAAACAACGCAGATTTTGTGAAAACGGTCCTACCCATCTTCTCTATACACCTAAATCGAGTTCCCCAGAACTCGTTCATCTAATAACACACCAATTGTGAATAGTATCACAGTAATGCAGATAAACTGCTAATAATTAATATCGTGGACAAGCCACCAAAATCGCAGATAAACTGCCAATAACATCTACCTTTCACATATCCCACCCCATGCATGTGATATGGTCAAAATCACTCAAAATCATATAGGTGTGTTTAATATGCAAATCACATATGTACACATAGTACCAAAATTTCACATTTTATAAATTATGCGAAAATCACATATGTCATAAGATCATATAACATGAGAATGAGATTTTCATAATTTTCATACCATTAATAACCAACAAATCACACATCATACATATCACCAAAACCAATGGTTTCGAATCACTTACTTGACATGGTCTACAACGATGGGTTTTATCTCTCTTAATGGATACATAAAGTATCCTCATCAAACATAATTTAAATAATAATTTTAACAATATAAAACATAGGTTTATTTTTCTTAATGTTAGAACCCACACTTGATCGTAGATCCGATGTGCAACAACTCTCTAAGAATGCCCACACTTGGATCTAATGATTAGATTACCTAATCAAAAAAGAAGAACCTTAGTGGCCACACCTCAGGATCTAAGAGTTTTCTAAAGTTCAAGAGTTTTCTTCTTTTCCCTAAAGTTTAAAAGTTTTCTAAGAATACCAATGATGTGGAAGAGCATGGGTGATTACATGGTAGAGGCTAATGGTGGAGGAAAGGAGGCCAAAATCAAAATGATGGTGGTTCAATGTGGTGCAAAAAGGGGAGGAGGAGAGAAAAGAGAGGTGCAAAGGAGGGGAATGGTAATGAAAAGGAAAAGAATGAAAAGATGAAACAAAAAGGTGTTCTTCAACTTGTCTAGGTTCAATGAACATCACATAAGGTAAGGGTGAAGAGAATGGTATGTTGAGGGAACAAAGGAGAAAAAAAGGGATCATGGGAGTGAAAAGGGGGATTAATGAGGGAAGGTTGACTCACACACAAGGAAAGAATATTTTCCCATGCATGGTAACTAGGTTGGACGGGAAAAAGTGTCCACACTAGCTAAAGTTGTCAAAAAAATTAAATAAAAATTTTGGAATGCAATGAATTAAACATAGGACCTTGAGAAATTTATCTTAGAACTTAAACACTTGACCACATTACTCCTTGTGATCATTTTAATAGAAAATATTTAAAAACATGGGATGACCTTTGTTGAGGGTTTAAAACAAATTTTCACTAAAAATTAACGAGAGGGAAGAGATTCAAACTCAAATCATCAAGGACAGCTCCACCATTACTCAATCACTATAATTGATATTTATTTATTATCAAATGTGATAAGGTCATCTAAAAAAAATTTTGGACGTGACCATTCTCGGTTCATTAACCTCATTTCTAATAACTCGATTTTTGGGATGTGAAATTAACCAAACCAAAATTGAAACTCAACTAATTTCCCATCAGCCACTAAAATTTCAAACCTTCCCAATAGAACCTACCATCTTACCATTTTTATTCAATTAACCCTCAATGCTCCTTTAAATTTAGGGCTTAGTAAAAGTCGAGTGTAACAATTTGATTCCATTCACTTCTATAACTTCACCATTTAAACATTGGAGTGGAAACTTATTTTTGCGATAGTCCAAAATAACTTCATACTCGGCTAACCAGTCTATTACCAAAATCATATCAAAATCGTCAAACGGCATAATTAACAAATCAATATGGAATAATCTATTCCAGATTTCCAGTGGACATCGCCTACACGATTAGTCAATGAGCACGGTTTGTCCCAAAGGACTTGATACAACCATTGCAACTTTCGACAATTCAAATCTCAAAATCCAAGGTTTCATAAAACTAGAATTAATATAACCATGTGATGAACTAAGGTCAATCAAAGCATATACAAGTTTTGAGAATAAAAGAAAAATACCTCCTACAACGTCAACAGCATCACAATGTTCACGGGTTCGGACCATATGGGCTTATTTTGGGGCTCTAGCCACGAATTGCTGAACAGTCAATTCAGTCCCTTTTTTTTTACTTCCCCTTGATACAAAACCACTGCGAGGATTTCCCCAACCCCTAGTTGTAAGAGCAGACCTCTGAGTGTGTAACACCCAAAAATAGGGCCTAAGAGTTTTAGGGATATTTTGGGAATTTTGGCCTATATGAGCTCGAAATTTTGTAAGATTGATACTAGATAGTGTTTTCGACTAGGGCATCTTAATTGTCAAATTAAATTTTGAAAAAGTGTTCTAGAAACCCTTAATTTTAGAAAAGGACTGATTTGTAACAAAGTCAAAATAGTAAGCATTTATGTTGCAGTTTTACCATTTTGTGAAATTGAACCTATTTCATCCCTTTCAACATGTTTTTCACGTCTGTTCCTTTTTGTTTCGAGCTTATGTCACCGCTTGTTCTTTCCCTTACTATTCCATTGATTTCGTAACACCTCTAACCCATATCCGTTGCTAGATTAGGGTTAAAGGCGTTATCGGACATATCGAAAACTTTTACAGACATTGCATATTACAAATCATCAATTGCATCGAAGTGTCCCTATTATAGCTCAACGAGACCTTACTTAAGCTTCAAAATAGGGTCGGGACTAAACCGAACATAAATGAAAGTTTTCATAAATTTAAAACTTTTCTATATTTCAGAGGTCACACGCCCGTGTGGGCAGGCCGTGTGCCTCCCACGGCTACTAGACACACCCATGTGTCCTGGCCGTGCCAAATCAGAGCATGTATACTGACTTATCCCCACGGCCACCAGGCACGCCCGTGTGCCATGGCCGTGTAGGCAAAATAGGCCACTTGCAAGGCCCAAATGCCACCCACACAAGGGTCAACCCTACAAGCAAATTACCAATTCATTCAAGCACATTTAACAGCCAAAAACATATCAAACTAGTCAACAAATCTTTGTATTCAATCTCATTTCCAATCATGCCAATTTGTCCAACTAAAACACATATACATTCAAACATGATTCTTCCACATTTACCTTTCATATAATCATGCCTTTGCTCAAACATAAATACTCATAATGCATTCATATGCTTACCATAGCCTTGACCATTTCATTTGCTATCAAACCATGCCAAAATATATTTCATGCATCATATACACCCAAACATAATACCAACATTTATCTAGCCACATCTCAGGGCTAATTATACACATTTCAAAACTTAACTCAAAATGACTAGCCTATACATGCCATATTTAGCTATCTACATATTTCAAAAGTACCAAAACAAGTTGAATAGTGTGATGATGATCCTTGACGGTCCCCGAGCCTTCAGTAGCTTTGACGATCTATAAAACAGAGCAAACACACACAGAGTAAGCTTTCAAAAGCTTAGTAAGTCATATACAAAAAAAAAACTTAGCATAAAATGAACATAACCATATCGATACTATGACATTAATGGTTCTCATAGCAAATTCATCACATATATCTCTTTGGCTCATTTGCTTAGCCATATCTTACAACATTCTTCAACTCAAATATCATATATACACATAGCTCTTTTAAACATGTCTTCACATATCATTTCATCATTTCCTTTCACATATTCGTCATAGTAAGTTCAAATAGACACTTACCTTTCATACACACTTAATGTACATATCACACGTACCTGAAACAGATATACAAATTGCATTGTCATCCGTATCTCGGATTTTCCCGTTGAACCGTTCGAAACTAAATAGGATACTTAGATTGCTCGGAATAGTCGTACAATGCCAACGTCCCAGACGTGGTCTTACATTTAGTTAGATGTCGATGCCACTATCCCAAACAGGGTCTTACACGAATCATTACGATGCCAGTGTCCTGGACATGGTCTTACACGTAAGTCTCATATCGATGCCATCGTCCCAGATGTGGTCTTACACAAAATCTCAAATCAACGCCAACGTCCCAGACGGGGTCTTACATGATATCACACAACAGACACCTATGTCATGACATAGTTAATCCTATCTATTCCTAGATTCGAACGGGACTTCTCAGACTTTGACAACTTGTTGACTTATTCGTAATCTCGGATAGCACATACATTCCATTTCAATGGATAATCGTAATAATTCAACTATCATATATACTCAATTAATTCAATGCAAAAGCATTTATTTGTATATCGACTTACCTCGGGTTCCGATATTCATTCAGACTCGGTTATTCGACTACCTTCGCTTTCCCACAATCTAAGTCTATTTTCTTCGGTTATTGATCTACACGTATTCAAATTTAACCCATTCATTCATCAACTTATTCAATTCAATCCGAAAACATACATTTAGGCTATTTGCAACTTAACCCCCACATTTGCACATTTTATCAATTTAGTCCATTTTTCTCAAAACATCAAATATACAAAATCACCATATACTCATGCTTAGCCGAATGCTCATGCATCTCATACAAGTCCAAACATTTCATTTATTTCACAAATTATCCCTTCAAAATACTGTTTTCACAATTTAGCCCTAATTAGCTAAATTCATCAAAAATTCAAGAACAAAACATGTTCATTTAACACATATCTTTCATTTAACACCTAAACTCATTACAAAGCTCACCATTTCATCAATGGAACATCTCATAAACATCATCAATTCTCAAAATTAAGACACGGATTTTGAAGTAGACGAAGTAACTATTTCGAAAACGTAGAAATTATCAAAAACCGATTAAAAACATACATTGAATTTGAATCAAAAGCTATCCGAAACCTAGCTTGGATATTTTCTTTCTTTTTCTTCAAACTTTTGGCACCCAAATAAGATGATAACATTCATCTTTTCATTTGTTTGTTTTATTACAAACATATTATTATACAATTTACCATATTAACCCTTTTAATAACCATTTAATAACATATATACATAAGGTCACTAATGTCTTTTAAACATCCAGTAAATAAATATTGGCTTAATTGCCTCATAAGGCCTCCTTATTTAAAAGCCACATCAAATAGGTACTTTAACAAATAGCATACAAATTTTCCATGTAATGCAGTTTAACCCTTTTCTCAAATTAAGCACACAAATAATCAAATTTTCATACGAGGCCTTCACACTTGTTTAGTCACATATCAAAGGCACAGAAAATAATATTAAAATATTATTTAAACTCGGATTTGTGGTCCCGAAACCACTTTTCTGACTAGGGTCTAAACCGGACTGTTACAGATTTTTAATTCCTAAATTATAACGAATTATCCCAAAGTCATTTATTATCATAAACCTTCAAGAAAAACACCCAAAAACTCCATAGAGTTCATCATCTTCTTCAAACATGGGGTTTCCAAACTTTCATTAAAACCCCTTCATTCTTTCGTCAAAGGTAATCATTCATATATTCATAAGTTTTTAATTTTATTTAGACTCTAAACCTGAATTATTAGCCCTCGAATCACATGTTTCAAATAAAAGCTGAAAATCAACCCATTAATGGTGGATTTCAGGATTTTGCATCAAAACTTGATTTCAAAGTGTTTTTCAAATCATTTTGACATGATTAGAAGGTTTTCAAACTTATCCTAAATTTTCGTTAATGATTTCTCGTGTTTTAATGAATTTTACGAAAATTGCCTAAAAGATGTCGAAGAATGTCAATACCATAGTGTAGATTTGTCTAGTTTAAAGGTCGTAAATTAGGCGTAGATGAATAATTAGATGAACAGAACTAGTTTTAAGAGAAAAAGGTTGAGTATCGATTGAGATATTAGTATATAATGTTTGTTATGTTAACAGTTTAAGTTACAAGGGGACTTGGCTTAAAGCTTGTGTTTTAGTCAGTTTGAGTGAATATTTAGTTTGTATGTGACTGTGGTTATTGTATGATTATATGTGGTAAGCTTCGAATTCGTTATATGTTGCTACGAGCTAAAGAACATTAGTTGAGCTTTCAGTTCTCGACAAAAGCATAAAGTGGTGACTGTATGGAATTGCTACTCGTAAACACAAGTCATGTGTTATTGGGAATTTAGATGTAGCCTAAACCCCTACACTAAATTCCGAGTGTAAGTTTTCTTGAACTATACTTGTCTTGTAGCTATATAATATGCAGGATTTGTAATATGTGGATTTGGTGCTTATTGTATAAAAAGTAGTTATATACACATAATAAATGTACATTATATATGTTATATGAATATGCTAGTGTTTTGCAAAAGATACTAAAATGCAGTGATGGTGTGCGGGTAGTTTGTAAGAAATATATGTTGTTTTTTTGGATATTTTGGCCTTCTAATCTTGGAACTACTAGATATAGTTGGCATGCTATAGGATTGTGGGTACTGACTTATATGTATAGAGGTTTTTGGACGTTGAGGCCCTAGGACATGTTTGAAGGGATAAGGGAATGCGAGCTAAGCTCCATTCAACGGGACATGTGAGGGGAAATAAAGAGAGTGTTAACTATACGCTTCACTTTTGGGACATGATTGACTCTATGAGTCTATGTGGTGTAAGGAGATTCGTGTATTCAGTGTGTGTTGATAGAGCTCACTACATGTTCCATAGTCCAAGTGCCATTTTATCTTACTTTATATTATTTTATCTTTTATTGTATAATTGTGTGGAATATGTTCTATGCTCGAATGATTTTGTATATATGCTACGAAAAGACTCTTAGTCTATGCATGTTTTAATATTATATGATGCTAGACTTAAGAATGTGCTATTTGTGAATTAATGATTGGTTGTGTTGCATGATGACATGCTTATGCTGTGGTTATTATATTCATTCACTGAGCTTGCCAAAGCTCATTCCCCTCATTTTAATGTGTGCAGATTAATATCGTCACGGTGTGGGCAGTATGGTTTCCAAGGGAGTGATCCAAGGAAGGCTGGTGATTCTTATAGGTGCTTTATTATTTTCATCTGCTCTGAGGAGATAGGCAATGTGGTAAAAACTATTTGAGTTGTTGATTTTTGGACATTTGAGTTGGCTTACGTGAATTTCATGTTATTATTGATGCTAGAATATTTAGTCTTTGATGTTAGCATGATAACAATTGTTTGGACTCAGTTTTGGTGTTTTATGTAATCGATTAAGCCGTTTGAATGATTATTGAACCTAGCACTAGATGCATGTTGTTTAGGAACTATTTGAAATGAGCTAATTGTATTCCTATGTTGTAAATTTAGCTCCAGTAGCAGAGGTATCGGTATCAGGTTTTAAAAATCGATCCTTCTTTGAATTAAAATATACAGGAAACGGAATAGAGATTTGGTATTGATACTTGGTTCGAAGGCACCGATAATTTTTAACAAATGGGTTTTTGAATTGAGAAACAAAATGTTCAATTGGTATCAGTTTTTCTAAGTGATATCGATACCACTATAGGGAAATATCGATACCTGATTATTAGTTTCGATACATGCGGACATCTTTGTGAAATTTTGCTACTTGACCATTATGCATGACTCTGGCTGTTTGTGTAATGAAATATTTGCATGTAATGATGATAATTAATCATTTGAACGTAGTACAACTTGATCGACTTAACAAAAGATGTTCGATTTACTTGAATCTAGCTTCCTGTTTAACATAAGTGAGGTGAGAAACTGGTGTGGTATCTCATATTTGGGCCTGGCAACTAGGCCGAGTATAGAGTGTTACATTTGGTGGTATCAGAACCTAGGTTTGTTAACTCTCAGACCTAGAAGATTATTGTGTGTTTGGAGTTTCAAAACTCACGAGTTTAAATCTCTTTGTTTTTCTTAATACTGGTGATGTAACCTAGATTGAATTGTATGAGATATCTCTGGTTGTGATGTATGTGAGGTAGGAACGGGAACACATTACCTTTAACCCTAAAGTTTGCTTGCAGGAATGAAACTTGGATCATTCCCGCCACTCACACCGTTTACTTATTTGTTTGGTTACTAGATTAATTAGATATGCCTCCTAAACGTGTTAATGTGAGAGCTAGTGTGCAAAGGGATGGTACATCCTCTGCACCTCCTGTACCGCCGCATAGAGTGGACATTCCTAGTGAGGGTGTAGGCCCTCTGATGGAAGCCATGATAGTATCATTTCAGCGAATTACTGGTGCTAACCCTGCACCTGCCCCTGCCAATCCGACACCGGTTAATCGAGGCTTGCCGCTTGAATGTCTTCGGGCATTGGGTGGTAAAGAGTTTTCTGGAGTAAAAGGTACTTGTAACACCTCTTACCCGTGTTCGACGCCAGAACCGGATACAAGGTATTACCGAACTTAACTTGCTTAAACATACAACATTGGGCTATAAAAAATTTCATTTCAACTTAAAACTTATCATTCATATACATAACATCCTTATAATGGGCCTACGAGGCCCTAAACATACATACGGAAGGTTTTGAAATTAAACCGGAAACTTTTGCGCTCTTAGAAATTTTTTGCCTAAACAGGGCCACACGCCCGTGTGAAATAGAACAAGCTCGTGTGAAATGGAACACGCCCGTGTGGGCAGGTCGTGTGGTCACACACGCCCATGTTCCCAGCCTGTGCGGGATTTATTTTTCATTTTGAACCTACAAGGGTTTTCACACGGCCGGACACACGGCCGTGTCCTTGATCCGTGTCCCTCACACGGCCTAGACACGCCCGTGTCCTCACCCGTGTGTGAAAAACCTAGGTATTCTGTTTATGATGTCAGCAGCCTCTTAAGGGGCACACAGCCTAGGCACACACCTGTGTGCTGGCCCATGTGACAAATCAAATTCTCACAAATTTGATGCATGGGACACACGGCTTATCTCATGGGGCTGACCGTGTGTCACACACGACCTAGACACATGCCCGTGTGTCTACCTGTGTGGACAATTAGAAGGCTATTTTCCAAGCCAATTGCCACCCTGAAACATAAACACAACTATACCAACACAAGCAACATATATCATGGCAATAATACACTATGAAGAATCATTAATCATCATTCATCCACTTCATATTTCACTCCATCAATTGCATGAACTTTCACTTCATAAACTCATCATCATTATATATATAAAACTTGACAAATATTGGCTAATTCCCAACGGCCATTTACAAAATGAGTGTGTAACATTAGTAGCCAACACTTTGGCTTCCAAACATAACATAACACAAAATGACCAAGTTCCTATACATGCCATACTCAAAATAAATCAACTTTACTATACCAGAAGAATGATTGATAGTGTGATCCGAGCTTCGACGTTCTACGATTCCTGAGCTAGCTTGGTGATACTACAGGGAAAAAGGAAAAGAGAAGGGTAAGCATATAGCTTAGTAAGTTTGCATGAATTAAAATAGCAATGTAAGTGCTGATAGTAAAATCAATTCATCTAATAGAACAATAACAACACAAGTTCTCAAGTACTTTGACATACTTAATCATACTTTTTCTTACCCATCACATATCACATTACAGTTTTCATAACTCGTAATTTACTCATGGTACTTGAATCACTTCAGCACATAATTTAGCACTTATGCTATCTTGACATAAACTGAAATTATTATCATCCTTAACTTAAATAGAACTTATTGTCATCCTTGTATAACTTAGCTTTTTATCATCTTTACACACTTAGCTCTTTTCCCCGTTGAGCTACTCGAAATACCGGAGGATACTCAATCTCATCATACATGTATCACGATGCCAATGCCATATCCCAGATATGGTCTTACATGGGATCACCTATTGATGCTGATGCCATATCCCAGATATGGTCTTACACGGGATCTCTTAATTCGATGTCGATGCCATGTCCCAGACATGGTCTTATACGAGATCGTATATAGATGTCGATGCCATGTCCCAGACATGGTCTTACACGAGATCTTCCTTTAGTGCCGAAGCCATGTCCCAGATATGGTCTTACACGGAACCTTTCTTATTCGATGCCAATGCCATGTCCCAGACATGGTCTTATATTGGATCTGCATTCGGTACCGATGCCATGTCCCAGACATGGTCTTATACTGGATCTTCCTTATCTCATGTGGTGACATAAGTATCCTCGTTATTCTGAATCTTCAACCAGGACTTCAACTTAGCATATTCTCATCATTTTCTCATCGAGGCTTCATTTGGCGATTTTCTTGGGAATAATATTATTTATCATAATATCAAGTAATTTAAAATATGACAACACTATGAAACTTTAATTTCTCACAAACTTACCCCGGTACTCAAAATAGGTGTAGATGTTCGATTTAGTCCACAACTTTGTTCTTTCCTTAATTTTGGTCCGGGCTTCATGTTACTTGATCTATAATAACAATTTCACTTGTTTAATACTCACATTGACTAAATTGACTCATGAATCATACTTTGGAAAAATTACAATTCTACCCCTAAACTTTCACATAATTACTCTTTTTCCCCTAGGCTCGTAAAATGATTTTTATTCAACTTTCTTGTATTTTAAGCCTAGCCAAATTATTTTCCTAACTACAACAGCCCTCCGTTTCCATCAATTCAGTCATGGATGACCATTTTTATAACTTTTACAATTTGGTCCTTTTATGCATTTTACATGAAAATCACTTAGAAAAAGATGTTTATCATACATCAAACTTTCATAATCTTCCATAAAACATCAAAATATATAGCTCAAACTTTCATACTTGCATGTCATACATGGGTAAATTTTTTAACATAAACCCTAGCTCAAAATATAGCTAGAAATAGCTAAATCAAGCTACGAGGATCTCAAAAATATGAAGAACATTAAAAACGAGGCTAGAATGCACTTACTAACAAGCTTGGGAGTTGAAGAAACCCACGCTATGGTGCTCTTGTGATTTTCGGCCAAGCTTGGAGAAGATGGACACCATTTTTTACTTATTTTTCCTTTTTATTCATTAATTAACCAAATGACCAAATTGCCCTTAAGGCCCCTTTCTTAAGATTTTTCCTTCCCATGTCTATTTTTGTCCATCTTAACATATAATGGTCTAATTGCTAAATAAGGACCTCTAGTAATTTTTGTGATTCTATTTCATACTTAAATCTTCTAGAATATCATATTTTCTAATCTTTGCAATTTAGTCCTAATGGACAATTTAATCATTAATAAATAAAATCTCCTCATGAAATTTTCACACCATCATGTAAACACATCATAAGCCTCATAAAAATCATAAAACACATATTTTTACTTTGGATTTGTAGTCTCGTAACCACTATTCTTACTAGGCCTTAAATCAAGTTGTTACAGTACTGATCCAACCATAGCTGAGTACTAGTTGGAGGGAGTTGAAAGGATCCTTGAGTAGATTTCCTGCTCTGACAAGGAGAAGTTGGGTTGTGTTGTGTCCTTACTCAACAGTGAGGCTTATCGTTGGTGGAATACAGTTAGGAGAGGTATTGTTACTGATAGATTGACTTGGAGCTACTTCCTAGAGGCTTTTAAGAGAAAGTATATGGGCGAACAGTATATGGAGGCTCGTAAGCGTGAATTTTTAGACTTAGTTTGAGGTGAGTTATCTGTGGCTGATTATGAGGCTGAACTCGTGCGACTTACTCAGTACGCACCTGAGATGGTTTTATTTGAGAGTGACCGTTACAAAAGGTTCTATATTGGGTTAAACCGCGAGATTCGAGTCTATTTGGTAGCTCAGCCCATAGAGATGTTTGATGAGTTGATTGAGAAAGCTAAGGCTGTGGAAGAGACCTTAGCTGAGCCGCCTCGTTCGGTGGTTGCTTATTCTGGAAAATGAGCTTCTGATGGTGCATCGGGTCAACCATCTAAGGGAGGGTGTGATAGTCATGTCTCTGGTAAAGGAATGAGATGTGGGACTCGACCGAGTCAGTCTAAGCAACAGAGTGGTACTGTGGTTAGTGTTATGGCTTAGTGGGTAGTTCTGGATGGCTACTTTGTGCGCACTGTGAGCGTAGGCATTCTGGAGAGTGTCGCAAGATTACTGGTTGATGTTTTAAATGTGGTTTTAATGAGAAATTTCTAAGGGATTGTCCACTTAGAGTTGAGGTTTCGCATACTTAGAGTTAGGCCCCTATTACTGCCCCTGCTAGAGGCTGTAACAGCCCGATTTTAGGGCTAATCAAAATAGTGGTTTCGAAACCACTAATTTGAGGTTGGAGAAATTATTTTTAATATTATTTAATGTGTTATAGCATGATTATATGAGTGCATGAAAATTTTGGTGAAATAATTTTAGCGATTTTATGCTTAATTTTGAAAAGGGACTAAATCGCATAAAAGGTAAAATTTGTGTTCTACTAATTAGAAGTGTTATATAGCTAGAGAACCTGAAATTAGAGGTCCTTAATGTGCAAATAGTCCTTTAAGAGAGTGATGGCCAGCCATAGAGACAAGGAAATGAAATTGTCAAAGGTTAGGTGAGTTTTGGTGACAAATTTGACTAGAAATAAAATAAAATAAAGAAAAAAAGATATCACCTTTTCATCTTCCTCCTCTCCACCAAAAATATCAACAAAAATAAGGGTTGCGGAAGCTTGAAATTTCAGAAGTGATTTTAATGGTCATTCTTAATAATTTTTGTACTTTTGGGACCCTTGTAGCATAAGCTAGCTAAAGGGGGCTATTTTGCAAAATGGTTGATAGTCTAGAGATTTACCATGAGAGGATTAGTGATGTTTGCTAAGTATTTATGGAAGAAAATGAATCTTGATTGTTGAATAGACAACTTTTGTGAAAGGGGTTTCCATGAAAACACCTAAAATGACCATTTTGTGAAGTTTATAAAAATAGGTTGTAAATGTGTGAAATAATTGAAAATTTTGAGTTGCTATAAGAGTAATAAAGGTTCAGCTAGGCTTTCCAAAGGAGGAAAATTGATTAAAATCATTTTACGAGCTTAGGGATGAAATCGTAATTATATGAAAGTCTAGGGGCAAAATGGTAATTTTGCCCAGGTATGAATTATAGATTGTCTTGATTAATGTAGTGATTGAATAAGTGAATTTGTCATTATAGATCAACAAAAATAGAATTCAGACCTAGACCGAGGGAAAACCAAGCTTTCGGACTAAATTTGGACTAGTCGCCCATATTTCGTATATTGAGGTTAGTTCACATGTAAATGAGATAACTTAATGTTATTGTGCAATTAATGATTTACTTTGCATAAAGTGTTAATTATTATTATGTATATGTTTGATGAGATTTAATGTGGTAAAATTCCTGGTTGAACCTTTGGGATAGTCAGGATACCAAGGTCATGACATTTGGGTGATACGTGTGCTAGTGTAAGTCCATGTCTGGGACATGGCATCGGCGTTGATATGTGTGCTAGTGTAAGACCATGTCTAGGACATGGCATCGGCCTCGACATGTGAGCCAGTATAAGACCATGTCTGGGACATGGCATCGTTATTTTACCCTCTTGTGTGATGCTTATCTAATATCCTTTAGTATTCCAAATGGTTCCACGAGTTATTTAAAGCTTATGATAAAGATATGAAAGGATATAATCATGTTGTGAATGGTACAGGTTCTTACTCGGAACTCATTAAATATGAGCATAGTTATGATGCCTTAATGGTAAGGATGAAATTGAGTAAGTTCTATCTATGAGAATGATTTCGTGACGATCTTGTAATATTTAGATTATACTTGTGATGTACAAATATGTAGTAAATCTACCATTGCTAAATCAAGAATGTTGTGCTGATTTATAATATGCTATGTGTTTAAAGATGCATGGTTGATGTTGTTACTTATTTACATGCAACTTACTAAGCTTTATGCTTACTCCCTCTCTTTTCCATTTTTTTATAGTATCGCCAAGCTAGCTCGGGGATCAAAGGACGTCAGAGGCTCGATCACACTATCAATTTGAACATTTTGTATAGTTCGATTTATCATTTTGAGTATGGCATGTATAGGGACTTGGTCTTTTGTCAAGTGTCATATTGTTTTGGCCAAATGTGTTGGCTTGTCTTGAAAATTGATTCATTTTGTATAAGGCCATGGATAATGGCTAATACTTGTTATTGATATATGTAAATGATGATATTTTCATGAATGTACAATTTGCATGGTGAAACATATGGTGTGTTAATGCATGAATGAGTAAGTCACATGATTGGATTGTTAAAGTATGTGATAAGTTTTGCATGTGAATGGAGTGTAGTGGCCTTGATGTGTGTATGTCTTGGTTGTGGCTGATTTGTTCAAATGTTTATGTGTGGATTGGTGTTACTTGATGTGGCTTATGTTTGTGCAAGTAAGGGCGGCAAAAGGACTTGGTAAATAGCCTTGTGTTTGTCCACACAGGTAGACACATCGACGTGTGTCTAGGCCGTGTGTGACACACGGGCGTGTGTCTAGGTCGTGTGGGAAACACGGTCTACCCTATGGGCGTGTAGTCTGGCCATGTGTCCCCTGCACCTTAATTTGGTAAAACAAAATCCCAGTAGTAACACACGGGCTGAGGCACGACCATGTGTCTCAACTGTGTAGATGACATTGCCATAATACATGGGCATATGCCCAGGCCGTGTGAAGTTTACATCTTAAATGCGAAATTAAATTTGCCACATGGCCTAGCACATAGGCGTGTGCCTTGGCCGTGTGACCCTAAAATGTTACTGACGTCAGAAACAGAATGTCATGGTTTTAACACACGGGCAGAGACACGAGCGTGTCATGGCCGTGTGAGGGATACGGTCCATGGACATGGGCGTGTGCCAGGCCGTGTGAAAACCCCTATTGGTTCGAATTGAAAAATAAATCCACAGGGCTAGGGACATGGGCGTGTGTCATCACACGGTCTGCCCACACAGGCATGTCCCTTGCCACACAGACGTGTGCCCCTATTTTCAGTGAAATTTTCCAAAGTTTTCTAAAGGGTCTGATTTAGTACCGAACCATTTCTAAAGTATGTTTTCGGCCTCATAGGCCCATATTAGGGACTTCAAGATGTAGTTTGAAAAGTTTTAAATTTGAACGAAATTTCATAACCCAGAAATGTTTGTATGCATGTTATTAAGTTAGTTAATGCCTCGTACCTTGTTCCGGTGTAGGAAACGGGTAAGGGGTGTTACAGAGGCTGTGGTCATGATAGAGGTAATGAGCAGCGGATTGTTGCTCATACTATTGCTACACAGGTTGAATCTGGAGGTCCAGCTTGGGTTTATGCTGTTAAGGAGTCGGAGGATCAAGATCTGACTGATGTTATCGCAGGTACATTTACTTCGCAGTCTACTCCATTTTTTTCTTTAGTTGATTCTGGATCGACACATTCTTATATCTTGAGTGAATTGGCATGTAAGTTAAAGATCCATGTTGAGGATATTGGTTTAGGTATGATAGTCATTAGTTCTTTCGGTGATAATGTAGTGGTAGATAAAGTTTATCGTAGGTGTCCTTTTACGATTCAAGGACATGTTTTCTTTGTTAATCTGATGAATTGTCATTTTATGGGTTTGATGTGATACTTGGTATGGATTGGTTAACTGAACATAAGGCTAGAGTAGATTTTGAGACTAAGCGGATTGCATGGAGAAATAGTGAAGGAATGGAAATAGTTGTAGTGGGTGAAAGACCAGGTTTCATGTCTAATGTGGTTTCAACTATGAAAGCTGGAAAGTTGATGGGTAAAGGTTGTAAGGCCTATTCGGCTTATGTGATGAATTCCACCAGTAAGGAGTTAAGAGTTCAGGATATTTGCACTATTAGGGATTTTTACCCTGGTACTACATTTGTGTCTATTGCGCCCTATCACATGGCACCAAAAGAGCTCAAGGAGTTAAAGGTTTGGTTGCAAGAACTGTTGGATAGAGGGTTTATTCGATCGAGTGTAGAGGGTTTATTCGACCGAGTGTATCTCCATGGGGTGCATCGGTTTTGTTTGTAAAGAAGAAGAATGGTTCAATGCGAATGTGTATTGATTATAGGCAGTTGAACAAGTTAATTATTAAAAATAAGTATCCTTTGCCTCAAATCGATGATTTGTTTGATCAGTGTAAAGGTGCAATGATATTTTCAAATATTGATCTTAGATCTAGGTATTACCAATTCAAGGTGAAGGAGCCTGATGTGTTGAAGACTTCTTTTAAGACTCGGTACGGGCATTATGAGCTTTTGGTGATGCCATTTGGATTGACTAATGCTCTTGTCATGTTCATGGATTTGATGAACCATGTGTTTCACTCATTTTTGGATTAATTCATGGTTGTTTTCATAGATGACATCTTTGCATATTCTGGTTCTAAGGAAGATCACGACGAGCACCTAAGGGTTTTTTTTGCAGATTCTTCAAGATAAGAAGTTGTATGCAAAGTTAAATCAATGTGAATTTTGGCTTACGGAAGTGGCGTTCTTAGGTCATGTCGTATTGGCAGAAGGGATTTGAATGGAACCCAAGAAGATAGAGGTGATTTTGGAATGGAAGCCGCCTAGGAATGTTACTGAAGTTAGGAGTTTCTTGGGTTTAACTGGTTACTACCATAGGTTCGTTGAATGGTTTTCTCACATTGTCACACCTTTAACGAAACTACTTTAGAAGAGCATGTTGTTTGAATGGACTAATGA
Organism: Gossypium australe; assembly: GCA_005393395.2. Taxonomy (NCBI): domain Eukaryota; kingdom Viridiplantae; phylum Streptophyta; class Magnoliopsida; order Malvales; family Malvaceae; genus Gossypium; species Gossypium australe. Next base: position 91,093,603 of record CM016614.1, on the reverse strand, counting down.
AAGACAAAAGAGTTTTGATCGGCTTAAGGCAATTTTGACTAAGGCACCAGTGTTGGTTCAACCAGAACCTGGGAAAGTTTTGATCGGCTTCATATTTGGGACTTGGTTGTGTTTTGATGCAAGATGTTAAAGTTGTGGCTTATGCTTCAAGGTAGTTGAAGACACATGAACGAAATTATCCTATTCTTGATTTGGAGTTAGTTGTTGTGGTGTTTGCGCTTAAGATTTGGCGACATTATCTTTATGGAGAGAAGTGTGTGATCTAAATTGATCATAAGAGACTTAAGTACCTCCCCACCCAAAACAAGTTGAATTTAAGGCAAAGACACTGGATTGAGCTGTTAAAAGATTATGATTGTGTAATAGAGTATCACCCTAGCAAGGCGAATGTAGTTGTTGATGCTTTAAGTAGGAAGTCAATGACGGAATTGAGAACTATGTTTAGGCGCTTGAGTTTAACTAGTGATGGTGTTTTGTGTGTTGAACTTCAAGTAAGACCGACTTTGTCACAACCAATCAAGGAGAAACAACCGTTAGATGAAGAATTGTTCAAAAGGATTCGACAAGTTGTGTACCAGTCCGAATTTGACCCTAATCTGAACGGTGGTTTCAGGACCATGAATCTGAGTCCGAAAAATTTTTAAATAATATTTTTTTTTATTATATGTGAATTAGCATGTGTGAAAATTTCGTATAAAATATTGATTGTTTGTGTTCTTAATTAGACAAAAAAGACTTAGTCGCGTAAAATGTAAAAGTTACAAACTATAGTGAAAAGTGCTTAATTGATAGTGGCTTTTTAATATGAAGTCCTAAAAGGGTAAATAGCCCATTATCTAAGGTAGTGGATGGTTTAAGACAACATTACCCTTAGTATATATGTTAGTTTTATTTTAATTAAAAGGTTAATTTAGTATTTGAAAAATAAACATAATATATGTTAAAATAACACAAAATAAAGCCAACATCATTTTGCTTCTCTCTTGGTCGAATATTAGAGAAAGAAGAAAGGCTTTGGTTCTTTTGATTTTCAGCATTTCTAAGCTTAAATTCAAGGTATGTTTTCGGTCGGTTTTCGATAATTTTTACGTTTTTGTAATCGTTGCTTCGAGAGCTTTAAAACCCATGTCTCAATTTCATGAATTGATGATGTTTGTGTAAAATGCCATGGATGCTATGTTGAGTTCCATAATGTTTATGGTGTTAAATGATAGATAGATAATTGATGAACATACTTTGTTTTTGAATTTTTGATGAATTTAGCTAAATAGTGCTAAATTGAGAAAATAAATCTTTGAGGGGTTAAAATGCAAAATTAATGAAATGTAGGGACTTATATGACCATGGGGAAGATTCGGCCCTTAGGGATTGATTTCAAATTATGTCTATTTTGTGTTTTGTGCAATAGCGACTAAATTGTAAAAGTTGTAAATGTCAGGGGTAAAATGGTAATTTGATTATTTATGTGTTTTGGGACTAAATTGAGATGAAATGTGCTTGAATGAGCTTAATTTGTATATGTTTAGATCAAGAACAAAGAAAAACAGACTTGGATTAGGGAAAGGCGAAAGTTATCGAATAGCCGGTTCTTATCGTCCGACGATATCCGAGGTAAGTCTTTAAGCAATTTAATATCGTTAATATTGGTTATAACCTTGATCATATGTTGAATTATGAATTTATAAGTGTGAAATAGGCCAAAGCTGAATATGATAAGTGATTTTAATAATGAAATGTAGTGAAATTTATTTGAATTTGATATGTGATAGGATTATGAATTATGTGTGATGTGTGATATTGGTACTATATAATGTGTATGAAATGGTTTAATTATTGGTACTCGGGCTTCTAGCCTAGCAGGCCTTGTGCCGGTGAAGTGTATCGGGCTTATTGCCTAGCAGGCCAAATGACGGTGATTAAATTTCAGACCTCGGTCTAGCAGGCTTAATGCCGGTGATTTTTAATACGAGCTTATGCATACAAAATGGTGGAGTTATGGTGACAAAAGAACAAGCTAAAGTTTATTCATGTGAATTAAATTACTTGGCCATACAGGTAAGTGCCTATGAGTTATTTAATTGAGTTTCTAGATTCGATCAATTAGGAAAGCATATATGTGAGTTCTGTTGGACAAGAATGTGATTCATAACTATATATGTATATTCGGCCTTTTGATTTATGTGATCATATCATCATTACGTGGATATTGAATACTTAGATTTATGAAATGTTAAATGGATAAGTGTATGTTTGTTCATGTATGTGGTTCTATTGAATGATGTGCATATGAAATGAGTATATGGTTGGAAATTTATACTTACCATTTGAATCTTGAGCCGAGATAGAAATTTATTTGTTAAAGGTAAGATAAGGAAGAATGTTAAGTTAAATAAGGTATTGAAGTTCGGCAATGAGATACCATATGTCTTTTGTTAAAGTTTAATTGATATTAAGTATTTGACCTGAAGTGTTTGGGTGTTCAATTGAATCACTTTTAAATGTTTAAAACTTACTAAGCTAGTTAGCTTACTCTGTATGTTTTCACTCTGTTTTATAGATTTTGATCAAGCTACGGGCTCGAGGGGGGATCATTGTTGAAGTCATCCACACTATCGACTTATTTTGGTACTATTAAAAGTTGAATTTTTAAGCATAAGGCATGTATAGGCTAGCTTAATGTTTGAATATTATTTTGATGATGTATATAAGCCATGCGAAAATGGCTTGTTTTATTATTAACTAATCTAAAGTTATGCAAGTTGATCAAGTTAAGTGTGCATGTTTTGCTTGGATGAAAAGTATGGATGTGTTATAAATCATGTCAAGTATGAAAGTTTGTATATGTATGTTTGATATGAAATCACCATATATGAATTTTGCTAGTCAATTTGGAAAGTAGATATATGTGATAGTTTATCAAAGTTTGAATCAGTTTTGGTATACATTACCTTTGATGTGTATTCTAGAAATATGAATCAACTTCATGAACTATGTATTCGGCAATATGTGGAATTTAATGGAAAATGTACTTAGATGTTATATTCGGTTATGGATTACATTTGTTCATGAGTAACAAATAATGGGTGTTTTTGTTTGAATATGTCCTTTCTAATAAATTTAGGTATACATTGTTTTGATGGAGTATATTAGGTCTATTTGGATTTGTTAGATCAAAGTAACATGTGATCATGTATAAGAATGGTTAAATGTCATGATTGTTATATAGTTTTATAAAGTAGATATGAATATGTGTATAATCGGTAGTTTAAAATTTTATGCATGTGAGTTGAATGGTTAAGTTGTTTAAATAAATTACTAGTATATGTATGGTATGATGCGCATGTATATCTATGTACTAGTTATAATTATCATAGGTATGGATTTATCTTCATTTAGCTAAGTGAATTAAATTTGATAAATGATCTTTTTGACTGTGCTGAGTGGTAAAATGTAAAGTAATGCCTCGTAAACCTAATCCGGCGACGGATATGGGTTAGGGATGTTACATTTGATTGGTATTAGAGCTTACTGTTTAGTCGATTCTAGGACTACTGTAGCACGTGTGGGTCTAGCTATACATGCCTTAAATTATAATACGATAGTGTGGTGACTTCTGACATCTGAAATGTGTTTTATATAGTAAATGGATCCTAACAGAGCCGTAGCTGATGATGTTGAGAGCGTAGCGCCTGATCTCGCTCATGGGTCAGCGCCGATAGACTCTCGACCTGTCTCGGGTAGCCATGAGGGGGAGGCTAAATAAGCCTTCTACCAGATGATGAACAAATGGTTTACTCAATATATCCGGACTAATCCAGCTGTGCAACAACCTCCACCCCCGAATAATCCATCTCCGATACCTTTAGCACCTCCGATGATAGATCCGATGAGATCTAGCAGGCCTCTCATTGATAAAATTAGGAAACACGGGGCCGAAGAATTTAAAGCTAATGATGATGACGACGCGGAACGAGCTGAGCTGTGGCTTGATAATACTATCCGTGTGCTCGACGAGCTATCTTGTACTCTAGATGAATGCTTGAAATGTGCTATATCCTTATTACGGGACACCGCATATCACTGGTGGAATACACTAGTATCGGTGGTTACGAAAGAGAAAGTGACTTGGGAATTCTTTCAAACCGAGTTCGTAAGAAATATATCAGTCAGAGATTCATTGATCAAAAATGAAAAGAATTTCTGGAATTGAAACAGGGTCGTATGACCGTGACTGAATATGAACGGAAATTTGTGAGATTGAGCCGATATGCTCGTGAATGTGTTTCAACTGAGGCTATTATGTGTAAAAGATTTGAAGACGGTTTGAATGAAGACATTAAGCTGCTGGTTGGCATACTTGAGATTAAAGAGATCGTGGTACTTGTTGAACGAGCTTGTAAAGCCGAAGAGCTTGGAAAAGAGAAAAGAAAAGCCGAGATTGAAGCTAGAGACACTCGTAAAAGATCATCGAGTAAGACCTTTCATTCTGTGTCAAAGAAGTTCAAAGATGAATCCAGTCGACATAAAGCTACTTCAGACTTCTCTAAACGAGATCGACCTCCTGCGGGTTCCCGAGCTACTTCGATGGCCAGTGTTGGTAATGTTCAATAGGATCGGGTTGAGTGTAAGCATTATGGGAAATGGCATTCCGGGAGTTGTAGATTCCGTGATCGGTCCTGTTTTAAATGTGGATCGATGGATCACTTTATTAGAGAGTGCCCGATGTTAGTCGAGCAAAACACTGTTCAGAATGTGAGACAAAGTAATGTGTTAGCACGAGGCAGACTACCCAGGCATTTGGGTAATGTAGGTGGCAGTCAGAGGGGAACAAAAGATACAACGATTCGGTCAGAGGCTCGTGCACCTGCTAGATCATATGCTATACGCGCTCGTGAGGATGCTTCTTTTCCAGATGTCATTACCGGTACTTTCACTCTTTATGATACTATTGTTGTTGCATTTATTAATCCTGGTTCGACTCATTCTTACCTGTGTGAAACATTAGTATCCAGTAAGACTCTGCCTGTTGAGTCTACTGAGTTTGTAATTCGAGTATCAAACCCCTTGGGTCGGTGTGTTCTGGTTGACAAAGTGTGTAAAGGTTTCCCGTTGATGATTCGAGATTCATGTTTCCCAGTTGACTTGATGTTGCTGCCTTTCGATGAATTTGATATAATTCTGGGAATGGACTGGTTGACTTTGCACGATGCTGTTGTTAATTGCAAAAGAAAGACCATTGACTTGAGATGTCAGAATGGCGAAATTATTCGGATTGAATCTAATGATCTGAACGGGTTACCAGCGGCAATATCTTCGATGTTAGCTCGAAAGTATATGAGAAAAGGGTATGAAGCTTACTTTGCTTATGTGCTTGATAGTAGAGTGACTGAAAGGAAGATTAAATCTGTTCCAGTAGTGTGCGAGTATCCAGATGTGTTTCCTGAGGAATTACCGGGTTTGCCACCTATTCGAGAAGTGGAGTTCGGTATTGAATTAGTACTGGGGACGACTCCAATTTCTATAGCTCCGTATCGGATGGCACCTACAGAATTAAAAGAGTTGAAAGCATAGTTGCAAGAGTTAACAGATAGGGGCTTTGCACGATCGAGTTTTTCTCCCTGGGATGCACCAGTTTTATTTGTGAGAAAGAAAGATGGGACTATGCGAATGTGCATTGATTACCGACAGCTTAATAAGGTAACTATAAAGAATAAATATCCGTTGCCACGGATTGATGACTTGTTTGACCAGTTGAAAGGGGCTTCAGTGTTTTCAAAGATAGATTTAAGGTCGGGTTATTATCAGTTGCGAGTCAGAGATTCTGATGTGCCAAAGACAGCTTTTTGAACGAGGTACGGACACTATGAGTTTTTGGTTATGCCTTTCGGACTTACTAATGCACCTGCTATTTTTATGGACCTGATGAATCGAATTTTCAGACAGTATTTGGATCGATTTGTAGTAGTGTTTATAGATGATATCCTGATTTACTCCAGAGATGAAACTGAGCATGCTGAGCACTTGAGACTTGTGCTACAAACTTTGCGAGATAAACAGTTGTATGCAAAGTTTAGTAAATGTGAGTTTTGGTTGAGTGAAGTCAGTTTTCTGGGCCACGTTATTTCAGCATCGGGAATTCGGGTTGATTCGAATAAAATATCGGCTATACTTGATTAGAAACCACCAAGAAATGTTTCTGAGATTCGAAGCTTTCTAGGACTTGCTGGTTACTACAGACGATTCGTGAAAGGTTTTTCTATGATAGCCACACCTTTTACAAAGCTATTACAGAAAGATGTCAAGTTCGAATGGACGGAAAAATGTCAGAAAAGTTTCGATCAGTTGAAAGCTCTTTTGACTGAGGCTCCAGTGTTAGTTCAGCCTGAATCGGGTAAAGAATTTGTTGTGTATAGTGATGCTTCTTTGAATGGTTTGGGTTGCGTTTTAATGCAAGAAGGCAAAGTAGTAGCCTATGCTTCGAGGCAGTTGAAGCCACATGAAAGAAATTATCTGACACATGATTTGGAGTTAGCAGCCATTGTATTCACGTTAAAGATTTGGCGTCATTACCTATTTGGTGAGAAATGTCATGTCTATTCAGATCACAAAAGTTTAAAGTATTTGATGACTCAGAAAGATTTGAACTTGAGACAACGTAGATGGTTAGAGCTGTTGAAAGATTACGAATTAGTGATTGACTACCATCCGGGGAAAGCTAATGTTGTTGCAGATGCCTTAAGTCGAAAATCATTATTTGCTCTTCGTGCGTTGAACGCACATATGGTTATCTCTGATGACGGTTCGTTAGTAGCCGAATTAAAAACAAGACCGTTGTATATTCAACAAATTTGTGATGCTCAGAAAGTTGACAAAGATTCGATGGCAAGATGAGTTCAGTGTGAAAGTAATTCAGAGTCAGAGTTTCAAATTGATGAAAATGACTGTTTGAACTTCAAAGGCCGAATATGTGTTCCGAGGAATGTGGATTTGATTCAGATGATATTGAATGAGGCTCATAATAGTCGATTGTCTGTATATCCGGGTAGCACGAAAATGTATAATGATTTGAAACAGATCTATTGGTGGCCTGGTATGAGATGGGACATATCTGAATTTGTCTCAAAGTGCTTAGTTTGTCAGCAAGTAAAAGCCGAACATCAGATGCCTTCTGGGTTACTTCAGCCGATCATGATACCTGAATGGAAATGGGATAGAATTGCTATAGATTTGTATCCATTTTGCCTACGACACCGAGCAAGAAAGATGCAATTTGAGTTATAGTGGATAGACTAACCAAATCAGCTCACTTTGTTCCAGTTCGTACGGACTATTCGCTCGATAAGCTTGCTGAGTTGTATGTATCTCAAATTGTGAGATTACATGGTGTGCCGATTTCCATTATTTCGGACAGAGACCCGAGATTCACGTCACGATTTTGGAAGAAATTACAAGACGCTTTAGGTACCAAACTACACTTTAGCACAGATTTTCATCCGCAGACATATGGTTAATTTGAACGAACCATTCAGATACTTGAGGATATGTTGTGAAACACCCCAAACCCAGCCCACGAGTCTTGACCGGATCTGGTATGTTCCTCGAAGAAAACCGGTTCAAAATTTGTTGATTACTTTGGAAAACTATGTGTTTTGAAAGAAAAATTATTATTGGGTTGGGCTTGTATTGAAAACAAGTTTGTTTCATTAAAAGAAGTCTCTTACTTTAGGTGACAAAACGTTTAGGGTTTGTTGAAATAAATTTGTTTAATCCATTATTTAATAATAGTTCGTAATCATAATAAATAAAAGTAAAAATAAAGAAATTCAACTATGGCCTTATTACATCAATATTCCCAAAATTAAAATTTAAAATACTTAAAATAAAATAAAAGTCCAAATCGTAAATTTTCTTGCTGTGCATGGCCATCCCTAAGCTTCTGCCGAACCCGGTCCATTACTGTTCGTCACCTGAAAATAGTCCCACAATGGGGTGAGTCAACAGACTCAATGTGTACACAACACTAAGTCCAAATAAATTTAGGCATAACATACATATCATATTCACATAATAATTTACGATAATGATGCAACCCAAAACCCAAACCTCGTTAACCATCCGCTACACTTCCCCCGTACCAACCTGCACACCGTGGGGACTAATAAGTCAACCCTCCATCCGCTACACTCCATCGAAGGCAGTCGCTGCAGTCGACGTGCTCATCGCCCTTATAGTCTCGTGGTCTTAGGTCACCACGTTCAGATATTGTGGTCTTAGGTCACCACATTCAGATATCGCGGTCTTAGGTCACCGCATTCAGATAGCGTGGTCTTAGGTCACCACATTCACTTCCCCTTTACAATAACCCATATGGCCCATATCATAAATATTATGCATTAACATGCCAAATTTCACATTCTTATCTTTATTCACATGTTACATATAACATATTTCATAATCCTAATAGGAGTAGGAAACGTACCTGAGTACTTTTGTACCATTACATGGTACTTAGCCATATTCACATTCTTATAAACATGCACATACTAATTATAGCCATAGATTTTATTAAGAAGAAGTGTGGATACACACCTGATTTGCTTAGCGGTTCACTTAAATCCCGAAAAGCTTGATCTAATGCCTTAGATCTCAATTCCTACATTCGGCCAACCTTGGTATATTAGCATAAAGCCTATCTGGCTATAAAACCAAATCCTAGTAGGATTTGTATTCTTAAAACTTACCTTTGATGCCGATTTGATGACTATTCAAATCCCGAAAACTCGTATTCTTCCCTTTTGAAATCGGCTAGTCACTAGATCCCTTGAATTGGTTAGTTTTCGGTTAAAGCAAATAGATCTAAGTACTAAGATAGGCCTTAGCCGAATATACATAGTTGCTCACCTTCCAAATCTTAAATCCCGAATTGGATCCTTTCTTCCTTAATGCTGTCGAAAACCCTATAGACACATGTTAGAGTTTAATTTAACATTAAAACACAAAACATGGCCTTTGGCCGAATATACACATGTCTTACCTTAAATCCTTAAATCTCGAAAATCTCTTCCTGATTAATGGAGATGCCGAAATACCTTAGATCTGAAATCCCAGAATTCACCTTCCATAGTTTCGGCCAAAATTCCATATGAGGGATTAGTCCCTAAATTTCGACAAGCTTAAAAAGAATGGGAACCGAGTCTAGATCTTACCCTTAATATTGAATTTGACAGATCCTTCCTGACCCACTTCAGAGATTCGACTTAGAGACTTGATGAACAATCGGCTATGACTAAAAGATCCTGCTTTTGGCTTGTGGAAGGTTGAGAGAAAAAAAAAAGGAAGAGAAGAAAGGTGAAGAAATCGGCTTACTTTGCTAGAGTTTTCAGTTTTGACAAAATAGCAGAGAAGAGAGGATTTTGCTAGGGAAAAATTCGGCAGAGAGAAAAGAGAATGAATGAATGAATGAATGAATGAAGGACCTCTTTTCCCCTAGTAGCCGAAATTACTAGCTAGAGTCCCTTACTTGGCCACCACTCTTCTATTTGATAGCTTTATCCCTTTAAAGAATACTCCCTTATAATCTCCTTAAAAATAATTTAAGATAAATCATCATTTATCCACCTATTAGCCGAAATTTTAAGAGAATTTAAACTCTTCCCTTGGATTCCTTAGTGCCGTCCACTTCTCAGCTCTTTGTAGAAAAAATAAAACTTTATTTTGCTTCCTAAGTGACTCGAACTCAGGCCCACTTGCATAACTTGTGGCGTCACCTACCTGGGCCTTAAGTGATATCTCAGGCCACTTTTCCAAACCTGTTTGTGTGTCAAATTCCTCCTATTAATTTTCTTAAGGCCACCTTGCCTTAGTTTCCTCTTTTTAAGCTTTAAAACTTGACATTTCCTTACATTTCCAAGTTTCCAAAAACGTTCGTTTCCCTCCTTTTAACCTAACATTTCCTTACATTTCCAAGTTTCCAGAAATGTTTACTTTCCTCTTTTAAACTTAACATTTCCATACATTTCCAGGTTTCCAAAAATGTTCCAAATACATTCATAACACATAAGACATGTCATTTCTTACAATTAAACCAAAAATGCATAGGCCTTTTTCAGGATGTTACAGTTCTACCCCCTTAAAATAATTTCGTCCTCGAAATTTCTTGGTTAAAATAATTGAGGGTATTGCTGTCGCATTGTCTCTTCTGGTTCCCACAAAGCTTCCTCCGATCCATGATTGCGCCATAACACTTTGACTAGAGGAACCGACTTCCTCCGTAACACTTTCACATCACGTTCCAAAATCTCAATCGGCTCTTCCTCGTAGGATAAGTCTGGCCTTAACTCCACCTCTTCAACTGGTACCACATGGGATGGGTCTGATCGATATCGACGTAGCATGGATACATGGAATACATCGTGCACCTGCTGCAACTCTGGTGGCAACTCCAACTGGTATGCCACTGGTCCAACTCGCTTCAATACTCGATAGGGCCCTATAAACCTTGGGCTTAACTTCCCTTTGCGACCAAACCTCATCACCTTCTTCCAAGGCGAGACTTTCAGAAACACTTGGTCTCCCACTTCAAACTCTATTTCCTTCCGCTTAAGGTCGGCGTACGACTTCTACCTATCAGAGGCTTCCTTTAACCGTGCCCTGATTATCTCAACCTTTTCTTCAGTTTCTGCCACTAACTCTGGACCCAAAACTCGACGTTCTCCTAACTCAGTCCAACAAGTAGGAGTTCGACACTTCCGACCATACAACGCCTCATATGGTGCCATCTGAATACTAGCCTGATAGCTGTTATTGTAGGCGAACTCTGCAAAAGGCAAATAGTCTTCCCAACTTCCTCAGAAATCCATCACACTGCCTCTCAACATATCCTCCAACACTTGTATAACCCGTTCAGACTGTCGGTCTGATTGTGGATGAAAAGCCGTAGTGAAGTCCAACTTAGTGCCTAAAGCTTGATGAAGTGCCCTCCAAAATCGAGACGTAAACCTTGGGTCTCTATCGGAGATGATCGATACCGGTACTCCATGTAACCTCACAATTTCCGCTACATATAATTTGGCCAACTTCTGAAGAGAATAGTCAACTCTTACCGGAATGAAGTGCGCGGACTTGGTCAGACGATCCACTATTACCCATACCGAGTCCTTCTTAGTAGGCGTAAGGGGAAGCCCACTAACGAAGTCCATGGTAATTCTTTCCCACTTCCACTGCAGAATCTCGATTGGCTAAAGCAATCCCGATGGAACTTGGTGTTCAGCCTTAACTTGCTGACACGTCAGACATTTTCCCACGAATTCAGTAACTTCCCATTTAAGATCAGGCTACCAAAACTGTTCCCTTAGATCTCTGTACAGTTTACTGCCTCCGGGATGCATAGCATAAGGGCTACTATGCGCCTCCCAAAGAATCCTTTGTCTTAACTCTTCGTCCCTCGGCATACAAACTTTTCCTTTGTAGCACAATACTCCTTCAACATTAACGCCATAATCCTCTAACTCTTCGTTCTGTACTTGCTGTAACTTAGCACTTAGGTCCTTATCAGCCAACTGTCCCTCTTTCACCTCATTGAGCCATGTGGGCTTGACTTGCAACTCTGCCAACAGGCTTCTATCATCATACAAACTCAAGTGTGCGAACATAGCCCTTAGATCCGACACAACCTTCCGACTTAGGGCATCTGCTACCACATTCGCATTGCCCGGGTGGTACTCATCGAGCAATCATAATCCTTCAATAACTCCACCCATCTTCACTGCCTCAAGTTCAACTCCTTCTGAGTCAACAGATACTTAAGGCTTTTGTGGTCTGTGTAGATTATCGACCTTTCCCCATAAAGATAGTGCCTCCAAACCTTAAGAGCGAAAACTACTGCTACCAATTCCAAGTCATGAGTTGGGTAGTTAACCTCATGCGGCCTTAACTGTCGAGACGCATAAGCAACTACTTTTCCTTCTTGCATTAGCACACAGCCTAATCCCGTGTGAGAAGCGTCACAGTATACCACAAAATCCTTCCCTGCCTCCGGCTGAATTAACACTGGAGCTTCCGTCAACACTTTCTTAAGCTTTTCAAAGCTCTCCTGTTGCTTCTTAGTCCATTCAAAGGGTACTTCCTTCCTTAGCAACTTTGTCAAAGGCGCGGCTATTGACGAGAACCCTTCCACGAACCTTCTGTAATAGCCCGCCAAACCTAAGAAACTTCGGATTTTAGCCACGGACTTAGGTGGTTTCCAATCCAACACCGCTTCGATCTTCCTAGGGTCCACTCTTATTCCCTCTGCGGATACCACGTGCCCTAAGAATGCCACCTCCTTAAGCCAAAATTCACACTTGCTGAATTTGGCATAGAGCTTCTTCTCCCTTAACACTTACGACACAGCTCGGAGATGCTCATCATGCTCCTCCTTCGACTTCGAATACACCAGGATGTCATCGATAAACACGACAACAAACCTATCCAAATAGGGTTGAAAAACTCGATTCATCATATCCATGAACGCGGCTAGGGCGTTCGTCAACCCAAACGGCATCACTACAAACTCAAAATGGCCGTATCTTGTCCTAAAAGCTGTCTTATGGATATCTGCCTCCTTCACCTTCAACTGATGATATCCCAACCTTAGGTCTATCTTCGAGAATACTACGGCCCCCTTCAGCTGATCGAACTAGTCATCGATCCTTGGAAAAGGATACTTGTTCTTAATGGTCAGCTTATTTCACTGACGATAGTCTATGCACATACGCATAGTTCCGTCCTTCTTCTTCACGAACAAAACCGGTGCTCCCCATGGAGACACACTGGGTCGAATGAACCCACGATCCAGTAATTCTTGGATCTGAGCCTTGAGCTCAACCAACTCCTTTGGTGCCATTCTGTACGGAGCGATTGACACAGGAGCTGTTCCCGGCAGCAAGTCTATTCCAAATTCCACCTCCCTATCTGGGGGTATTCCTGGTAATTCCTCCGGAAACACATCTTCGAAATCCCTTACAGTTCTAACTCCACTGACACCTTCTTCCTTTCCACCCAACGCACTTACGAAGGCTAAGAACGCCTTGCACCCTTTCCTAACCATTTTCTCATCCTTTAATGCCGAAACTACGTTAGACAGGTAGTTTATTCTTTCTCCGATCATTACCACTACTTCATCCTCCGGGGTCCTTAGTTCCATTCGTTTAGCCGCACAATCCAACACGGCTCGGTGCTCTACTAGCCAGTCCATTCCAAGTATGAGTTCAAACTCCCCAAAGGGTAGTTCCATTAAGTCAGCCCGAAAGTTCACTCCCTGAATCTCTAGGGATACATTCCGAAAGATCTTATCCACCACTACAGTTTGACCTAATGGGCTTACTACAGTCATCTGCCTATCAGAAAGTTTAGAGTCTAAGCCTAGTGTTTCTACTACCCTACATGCAACATAAGAATGGGTCGAACCCACATCAATCAGAGCAAAATAGGGCTTGCCATAAATAAAGAACGTACCGGTTATAACATCCGGCGCGTCTCCTTCCTCCCTCCGGCGAACCGCATAAACCAAACCTGGCTGCCTCGCCTCAGCATTAGCAGCACCTCTGCCCTGTGTTCCACGTCCTCTACCAGCACCATTACCTCTGTTATTCGAACCACGACCTCGTTGAGCCTGCTGTCCCCCTCTACCAGCCTGATTAACATTCTGAGCTGCTGGTCGACTTTCATCTGGTATCTTAGGACAATCCTTGATCATATGGTCTTTGGACCCACACCTAAAGCATCCTCCCGTCTTCTTCCAGCACTCTCCTAAGTGCTTCTTTCCACACAGATCACAAGAACGATACTGCCCTCCTGTACCAGCTTGCTGACCTCGCGGCCCATCCACTCTAGGCCTCTTTTGAAACTTCCCAGACGATCCAAAACTTCTTTTTGGCCTATTCCGATCCATGGTCTGCTTGGTAGAATCCTTAATTCCCTCGGCTACCTTGGCCTTTTCTACTAAAGCAGAAAACTCCCGCTCCTGATGCGGTGCTATCAACAATCTCAGATCATCCCTTAGTCCTTCCTCAAAACAGACACAGCGCTCATGCTCAGTTGCCACTACTCCTCGAGCATACTGACTCAACCTCAGAAATTCAGCTTCATATTCTGCAACGGACTTGTTCCCTTGAACCAGTCCCAGAAATGCTTTCCTTTACTCATCAATATACCTGGTTCCAACATACTTCTTTTGATACGCTTCCTTAACATACTCCCAGGTCAGATCCTCAGCCGTGGCACCATCCCGAACAGTTAACCACCATTGATACGCTTCATCCCGTAGCAGTGCCACCATTCCTTTCAACTTCTCCTCAGGAGTCAGATCGAACTCATCCATAATTCGCTCAGTTGCCTCCAACCAATATTCAGCCGTACTGGGTGCCACACCAGATACTCTTCTAAACATTTCAGCCCCGTTGGCTCAGAGTCGCTCGGGTACAAATTTCTGAGTTCCCATATTTCCACCTGCGCCAACCACCATTTCCAAAACTCGCAGCACAGCCTGCGACACAACATCTTCCCCCGTCTGAGCCTGCTGCTCAACACCAACAGCTGGGGGTGGTGGTGGCGGTGGTACCTCATTATCAGACCCTTGACCCGATCTAACGGGTTCCGACACAGTCATTCTTTCTCTACCGCGTCCACGACGGCCACGTCCTCTAGAACTCATTTCTATCGTTGCGATCTGATTAAAAAGTTTTATGAATCAGTCCTTGTTTCACTTATTACCTGCGAAGAAGTTTTATGAAAAGAGTTTTAGGAGTGGTTCTTTCGTATTCATACATGCACACAGTCTTTACATTCATACATCCATCAATCAATTATGAACTTTCGTTCATTCAGAGAAACGTTGTAGTTTTCATTGTTGTTGTTTTCTCACTACCAATGGGTATTTCCGTAATTTGTCCTACAGGGGTATTTTCGTAATTTTTCAGAAGAAGGAGTTCCTTGGTGATTTTGTCAAAAGTATTTTGGAATTTTTAAATTCCCGGGGTATTTTGGAAAATTTGAAATTTGGGGGTATTTCGGTAATTTTGGAGCTCGGGGGTATTTTGGTAATAAACCAGGGTAAATTTGTAAAGTTTAATACTTCCAGGGTATTTCCAAATTTTGCAAAACTTTGAGAGTTCTTTTTGAGAATTGCACTTTCCAAAACGGTAATGTTGCAAAAATTTTGGAAATCAGGGTCGTTTTGGTAATTTTGTAAGTTAGGGGCAATTTTGTAATTTTCCAAATTCAAGGTATTTTTGATATTTTGCAAATTAGGGTTTTTGAACCTTTAGAAAATAATGAAAATTTGGTAAAACTGTTGGGTAGTTGGACATTTTATAAACCAAGGGCATTTTTGTATTTTTACCACTAGGGGTATTTTTGTAATTTCATAAATCAGAAATTTTTCGAAAATATATTTTTTTTTTCAAAACAATTTTATCATTTCAAAAGAGTGGTTTGTTGAATTTTTACAACTAGGGTTTCCATAAAAACACGGCTAGTTCCCTTTTGGGTTTTAGTTAATGTGTTTAGCCTATGACCGAGTCCTCTTGGTCAGGGTGAACCAAAGCTACGTACCAGGTAGGATTCGAATGGAGAGGAGGTGAGTCACACGGACTGCTTAAGTACCAAACTCCCACTGAAACCATTCCTAGACATGCGCACAGAGGTTTCCACACCCACTGAGTCATCTTGGTTAGGGTGAACCGAAGCTACGCACCAGGTAGGATTCCAGTGAAGAGGAGGTGAGTCACTAGGACTGCTTAAATACCAGGCTCTTCCGGATCCAATCCTAGACATGCGCACAGGGGTTACCACACCCTAACTTGGTGACTTAGCCATAGGTTTGTTTAAGTAAGTATTAAATCTTATGTATTTGTTGGGGTACACTAGTCCTAGGGTTCACATACTTATCATACTACTCTACGTTCCATTCCATTTCTACCCTTCATAATATAATCACATAAAGCACGCAGATGGTTAGGGGTACTTACCTGGTGGACTTCGGGTCGGAGATTTAGGTGCCATGCCAGAAAACCTGCTTATTTTTAAAATATTTCCATAAAAACTCATTTGGCCTCGATTTGAAAACGTCTTGGGCCTTAAACCACAGGCCGAGAGTTTAAAACTGGGCTCTGATACCAAATTGAAACACCCCACACCCGGCCCACGAGTTTTCACCGGATCTGGTATGTTCCTCGAAGAAAACCGGTTCAAAATTCGTTGATTACTTTGGAAAACTATGTGTTTTGAAAGAAAAATTATTATTGGGTTGGGCTTGTATTGAAAACAAGTTTGTTTCATTAAAAGAAGTCTCTTACTTTAGGTGACAAAACGTTTAGGGTTTGTTGAAATAAATTTGTTTAATCCATTATTTAATAATAGTTCGTAATCATAATAAATAAAAGTAAAAATAAAGGAATTCAACTGTGGCCTTATTACATCAATATTCCCAAAATTAAAATTTAAAATACTTAAAATAAAATAAAAGTCCAAATCGTAAATTTTCTTGCTGTGCATGGCCATCCCTAAGCTTCTGCCGAACCCGGTCCATTACTGTTCGTCACCTGAAAATAGTCCCACAACGGGGTGAGTCAACAGACTCAATGTGTACACAACACTAAGTCCAAATAAATTTAGGCATAACATACATATCATATTCACATAATAATTTACGATAATGATGCAACCCAAAACCCAAACCTCGTTAACCATCCGCTACACTTCCCCCGTACCAACCTGCACACCGTGGGGACTAATAAGTCAACCCTCCATCCGCTACACTCCATCGAAGGCAGTCGCTGCAGTCGACGTGCTCATCGCCCTTATAGTCTCGTGGTCTTAGGTCACCACGTTCAGATATTGTGGTCTTAGGTCACCACATTCAGATATCGCGGTCTTAGGTCACCGCATTCAGATAGCGTGGTCTTAGGTCACCACATTCACTTCCCCTTTTTAATAGCCCATATGCCCCATATCATAAATATTAAGCATTAACATGCCAAATTTCACATTCTTATCTTTATTCACATGTTACATATAACATATTTCATAATCCTAATAGGAGTAGGAAACGTACCTGAGTACTTTTGTACCATTACATGGTACTTAGCCATATTCACATTCTTATAAACATGCACATACTAATTATAGCCATAGATTTTATTAAGAAGAAGTGTGGGTACACACCTGATTTGCTTAGCGGTTCACTTAAATCCCGAAAAGCTTGATCTAATGCCTTAGATCTCAATTCCTACATTCGACCAACCTTAGTATATTAGCATAAACCCTATTTGGCTATAAAACCAAATCCTAGTAGGATTTCTATTCTTAAAACTTACCTTTGATGCCGATTTGATGACTATTCAAATCCCGGAAACTCGTATTCTTCCCTTTTGAAATCGGCTAGTCACTAGATCCCTTGAATTGGTTAGTTTTCGGTTAAAGCAAATAGATCTAAGTACTAAGATAGGCCTTAGCCGAATATACATAGTTGCTCACCTTCTAAATCTTAAATCCCGAATTGGATCCTTGCTTCCTTAATGCTGTCGAAAACCCTATAGACACATGTTAGAGTTTAATCTAACATTAAAACACAAAACATGGCCTTTGGCCGAATATACACATGTCTTACCTTAAATCCTTAAATCCCGAAACTCTCTTCCTGATTAATGGAGATGCCGAAATACCTTAGATCTGAAATCCCGGAATTCACCTTCCATAGTTTCGGCCAAAATACCATATGAGGGGTTGGTCTCTAAATTTCGATAAGCTTAAAAAGAATGGGAACCGAGTCTAGATCTTACCCTTAATATTGAATTCGACAGATCCTTCCTGACCCACTTCAGAGATTCGGCTTAGAGACTTGATGAACAATCGACTATGACTAAAAGATCCTGCTTTTGGCTTGTGGAAGGTTGAGAGAAAAAAAAGAAAAAGGAAGAGAAAAAAGGTGAAGAAATTGGCTTGCTTTGCTAGAGTTTTTGGTTTTGACAAAATAGCAGAGAAGAGAGGATTTTGCTAGGGAAAAATTCGGCAGAGAGAAAAGAGAATGAATGAATGAATGAATGAAGGACCTCTTTTCCCCTAGTAGCCGAAATTACTAGCTAGAGTCCCTTACTTGGCCACCACTTTTCTATTTCATAGCTTTATCCCTTTAAAGAATACTCCCTTATAATCTCCTTAAAAAATAATTTAAGATAAATCATCATTTATCCACCTATTAGCCGAAATTTTAAGAGAATTTAAACTCTTCCCTTGGATTCCTTAGTGCCGTCCACTTCTCTGTTCTTTGTAGAAAAATAAAACTTTATTTTGCTTCCTAAGTGACTCGAACTCAGGCCCACTTGCATAACTTGTGGCGTCACCTACCTGGGCCTTAAGTGATATCTTCAGGCCACTTTTCCAAGCCTGTTTGTGTGTCAAATTCCTCCTATTAATTTTCTTAAGGCCACCTTGCCTTAGTTTCCTCTTTTTAAACTTTAAAACTTGACATTTCCTTACATTTCCAAGTTTCCAAAAACGTTCGTTTCCCTCCTTTTAACCTTACATTTCCTTACATTTCCAAGTTTCCAGAAATGTTTCCTTTCCTCTTTTAAACTTAACATTTCCATACATTTCCAGGTTTACAAAAATATTCCAAATACATTCATAACACATAAGACATGTCATTTCTTACAATTAAACTAAAAATGCATAGGCCCTTTTCAGGATGTTACATGTTGAGATGTTGCGTCCTCGAGTTTGAAGGTACGTGGGAACAATACTTACCTCTGATTGAATTTGCTTACAATAATAGCTTTCAATCTAATATCAAAATGGCACTTTACGAAGCTCTGTATGGCCGCAAGTGTCGTACACCATTGTACTGGACCGAGCTCGGTGAAAACAAGATACACGGGGTTGATTTGATTAAAGAGACTGAACAGAAAGTATAGGTGATCCGAGATAGTTTGAAAGTTGCATCAGATCACCAAAAGTCATACGCGAATTTGAAACGCAAAGACATTGAGTTTCAGGTTGGAGACCGGGTATTTTTGAAAGTTTCTCCGTGGAAGAAAGTACTTCGATTCGGTCGAAAAGGCAAATTAAGTCTGAGGTTCATCAGACCGTATGAGATCATCGAACATGTTGGGCCTGTTGCATATAGATTACGATTGCCCTTTGAGCTTGAAAAGATCCATAATGTGTTTCATGTCTCAATGCTCTGTAAATATCGATCAGATCCGTCACATGTGATTGTCCCGTCTGAAATTGAAATCCGATCTGATATGACGTACGAAGAGGAACCGATCCGTATCTTAGCTCGTGAAGTAAAAGAGTTCAGAAACAAGAATATTTTGTTAGTAAAAGTATTATGGAATCGTCATGGAATAGAAGAGGCTATGTGGGAGCCTGAGGATTCAATAAGATAACAATATCCGACTCTGCTTAACGGTAAGATTTTTAGGGACGAAAATCCCTAAGGGGGGAGATTGTAATAGTTCGAATTTGACCCTAATCGAAACGGTGGTTTCGGGACCACGAATCCGAGTCCAAAAAATTTTTAAATAATATTTTCTGTGTTTATTATATGTGAATTAGCATGTGTGAAAATTTCGTATAAAAAATTGATTGTTTGTGTGCTTAATTAGACAAAAAGGACTTAATTGCGTAAAATGTAAAAGTTGCAAACTATAGTGAAAAGTGCTTAATTGATAGTGGCTTTTTAATATGAAGTCCTAAAAGGGCAAATAGCCCATTATCTAAGGTAGTGGACGGTTTAAGACAACATTACCCTTAGTATATATGTTAGTTTTATTTTAATTTAGTAATTGAAAAATAAACATAATATATGTTAAAATAACACAAAATAAAGCCAACATCATTTTGCTTCTCTCTTGGCCGAATATTAGAGTAAGAAGAAAGGCTTTGGTTCTTTTGATTTTCGGCATTTCTAAGCTTAAATTCAAGGTATGTTTTCGGTCGGTTTTCGATAATTTTTACGTTTTTGTAATCGTTGCTTCGAGAGCTTTAAAACCCATGTCTCAATTTCATGAATTGATGATGTTTGTGTAAAATGCCATGGATGCTATGTTGAGTTTCATAATGTTTATGGTGTTAAATGATAGATAGATAATTGATGAACATACTTTGTTCTTGAATTTTTGATGAATTTAGCTAAATAGGGCTAAATTGAGAAAATAAATCTTTGAGGGGTTAAAATGCAAAATTAATGAAATGTAGGGACTTATATGACCATGGGGAAGATTCGGCCCTTAGGGATTGATTTCAAATTATGTGTATTTTGTGTTTTGTGCAATAGCGACTAAATTGTAAAAGTTGTAAATGTCAGGGGTAAAATGGTAATTTGACTATTTATGTGTTTTGGGACTAAATTGAGATGAAATGTGCTTGAATGAGCTTAATTTGTATATGTTTAGATCAAGAACAAAGAAAAACAGACTTGGATCGGGGAAAGGCGAAAGTTATCAAATAGCCGGTTCTTGTCGTCCGACGATATCCAAGGTAAGTCTTTAAGCAATTTAATATCGTTAATATTGGTTATAACCTTGATCATATGTTGAATTATGAATTTATAAGTGTGAAATAGGCCAAAGCCGAATATGATAAGTGATTTTAATAATGAAATGTAGTGAAATTTATTTGAATTTGATATGTGATAGGATTATGAATTATGTGTGATGTGTGATATTGGTAATATATAATGTGTATGAAATGGTTTAATTATTAGTACTCGGGCTTATTGCCTAGCAGGCCTTGTGCCGGTGAAGTGTATCGGGCTTATTGCCTAGCAGGCTAAATGCCGGTGATTAAATTTCAGACCTCGGTCTAGCAGGCTTAATGCCGGTGATTTTTAATACGAGCTTATGCATACAAAATGGTGGAGTTATGGTGACAAAAGAACAAGCTAAAGCTTATTCGTGTGAATTAAATTACTTGGCCATACAGGTAAGTGCCTATGAGTTATTTAATTGAGTTTCTAGATTCGATCAATTAGGAAAGCATATATGTGAGTTCTGTTGGACAAGAATGTGATTCATAACTATAAATGTATATTCGGCCTTTTGAGTTATATGATCATATTATCATTACGTGGATATTGAATACTTAGATTTATGAAATGTTAAATGTATAAATGTATGTTTGTTCATGTATGTGGTTCTATTGAATGATGTGCATATGAAATGAGTATATGGTTGGAAATATATACTTACCATTTGAATCTTGAGCCGAGATAGAAATTTATTTGTTAAAGGTAAGATAAGGAAGAATGTTAAGTTAAATAAGGTATTGAAGTTCGGCAACGAGATACCATATGTCTTTTGTTAAAGTTTAATTGATATTAAGTATTTGACCTGAAGTGTTTGGGTGTTCAATTGAATCACTTTTAAATGTTTAAAACTTACTAAGCTAGTTAGCTTACTCTGTATGTTTTCACTCTGTTTTATAGATTTTGATCAAGCTACGGGCTCGAGGGGGGATCATCGTTGAAGTCATCCACACTATCGACTTATTTTGGTACTATTAAAAGTTGAATTTTTAAGCATAAGGCATGTATAGGCTAGCTTAATGTTTGAATATTATTTTGATGATGTATATAAGCCATGCGAAAATGGCTTGTTTTATTATTAACTAATCTAAAGTTATGCAAGTTGATCAAGTTAAGTGTGCATGTTTTGCTTGGATGAAAAGTATGGATGTGTTATAAATCCTGTCAAGTATGAAAGTTTGTATATGTATGTTTGATATGAAATCACCATATATGAATTTTGCTAGTCAATTTGGAAAGTAGATATATGTGATAGTTTATCAAAGTTTGAATCAGTTTTGGTATACATTACCTTTGATGTGTATTCTAGAAATATGAATCAACTTCATGAACTATGTATTCGGCAATATGTGGAATTTAATGGAAAATGTACTTAGATGTTATATTCGGTTATGGATTACATTTGTTCATGAGTAACAAATAATGGGTGTTTTGGTTCGAATATGTCCTTTCTAATAAATTTAGGTATACATTGTTTTGATGGAGTATATTAGGTCTATTTGGATTTGTTAGATCAAAGTAACATGTGATCATGTATATGAATGGTTAAATGTCATGATTGTTATCTAGTTTTATAAAGTAGATATGAATATGTGTATAATCGATAGTTTAAAATTTTATGCATGTGAGTTGAATGGTTAAGTTGTTTAAATAAATTATCGAAGCCCTTATAACATATAATGGCCGAAGCCCGTATAACAGTTCACGGCATTAGCCGCTACATCAGATCACGGTAAAAATCGCTACACATATAACGTATAACTTCCTCCTTTCATCAACCCAACCCATGCAATCACATACAAGCATTTTACTTATAACATTTAAACAGATTATTTACTAACCTGGGATCCGCTTTTACCCTCCTTGGGCTTTCATCAATAAATCGAGATGTTGGCAATTATCTAAACATATATAAATCTTATGATCATGCATTTTATGATTAGATCTAGATGGTGGGGAAGTATTACACACCTGATTAATGTAGATACCCTTGCTAAACCGATCTACGCTTTGCTTCAAAAAGCCGGAAAGATGTGAAAATAGGCCTCTCCTATATTCGGCCATAGTTAGTATTCTACCCGATTTTATATATATGAATAAACAAATCCTCTTACCTTGAAATCCTGAATGTAACACGATTCTATAACCTAGAGATCTATGAGTTTCGGCTTCTAGGAAAAATCTCGGAAAGATGATCTATCGCGCTTTCGGCTTTTGAAAGAACTAAAAATTGAAAAGATGGCTAAGGGAGATTCGACCAATGAATATTAAGGAGAAGAATAGGTGTAGTTTTGGCTTTTGAATCAAAGTGAAGATGAGGGAATAGGCTTAGAGATTTCGGCTTTTGTAGAGAATGAAGAAGAAGATGGAACTTTAGGAGTTTTCGGCTTTTACTCAGAGAAGAAGAGAAAAGAATGAGAGAAAAACCCCAAATGCCGAAATTGAAGAGATATTCCCCCTATTTATAGAAATTTCGGCACTTACCTAACCTTGTAGATAAATCCTATCTTTTCTCCTTTATCTTTTCTACTAGCTCATCTAAAAGAGACTTAATTATCTCTAACTCCTCCCTCCTTTATCAGCATATTATCCACATATTTTAAACATTAAAATCCCTAAATTTTAGCCTTTATCTGCTTATTATCCTCATAAAATAAATTCATAAATAATAGCCTTTATCTGATTATTATCCACATATTTTAAACATTAAAACCCCTAAATTTTAGCCTTGTTGCCATCCACTCCACCTAATCCTAATGCCCAAAATTTAGCTAACTTAAATTAAAAGAATTGGGCTCCATGAAACTTAAATTTGGGCCCCTTACTTCCTCGTGTGGCGTCACCTCCTAAGATTGGGCCACAAGCCCACTTTGGTATTTTAAACGTAGATACTACCTTTTAAACCCCTATAATGCCCAAACAGAAAACTTTAATCAAGGCCTCTACCTAAGCCTGAGCCCAATTTGGACCCCTAACACTTAAATTAACACATTAAACATATCCTACGTATTAAACGCATAGGCCCAAAAATTCAGGATGTTACATATCTTCATTTAGCTAAGTGAATTAAATTTGATAAATGATCTTTTTGACTGTGCTAAGTGGTAAAATGTAAAGTAATGCCTCGTAAACCTAATTCGGCGACGGATACAGGTGAGGGGTGTTACAAGTTGAGCAAGGTATTAATGGAGATTTTGGTGTTGATGGTGATGGTATCTTGAATTTTCGATGAAGATTGTGTGTATCAGAGGATGTGGATTTAAGGCAAGTGATTCTTGTCGAGGCACATAGTAGCCCTTATGCTATGCATCTCGGAAGTGGAAAGATGTATCATGGTCTTAAAATTGGTGGCCTGGTTTAAAGCGTGATGCTAGGGATTATGGGACTCGATGTTTGGGTTTTCAAAAGGTGAAGGCTAAACATCAATTTACTCGGGTTTGCTGCAACCTATTGCAATTCCTGAATGGAAGTGGGAAAGGATTACTATAGATTTTATTTCGGGTTTGCCATTGACCCCTTCAAGGAAATATTTGGTATGGGTTATAGTTGATCAGTCCAAGTGATCCGGTCAGGTACCATGTGCCGATTAACTATTAGCCACCATGGATATGCCTCCTCTTTTAAGAGGAACACAACACACGTGACACACTCGTGCGAAGAGTGTAATAGCCCAAATTTCAGCGATGTCGGAAATAGTGGTTCGAAACCACCAAATTCAACAAATGAACTCGTAGATTATATTATTTAATATTTACGAGCCATATGTAGCTTTTAAAAGATTTTTAAAATTGTAAATTGTGTTTTATAAAGATTTATTTGGTCAAGAAATTGAGAAAAAGAGGTATCGAGATCTTGGTGTTATAAACTGTGTTATAAACTGAGTCGTAAATATTTTTATTAATATTTACAAAATGTCAATAAGGTAGTATTAAAATTTCATTAGAAAATTTTGACGTTTGGGTGGTTAATTAAATAAAAAGGACTAAATTGAAAAAGGTGTAAAAGTTGCTAGAAGGATTAAATAGCTTAATTGTCAAATGAGGAAGGAACTAAAGTACAAATAAGCCCAAAGGAGATATTTTGGGCGGCAATAGCTGAGAAAAATCAGGAAATGGGTGAAATAAGGGCAAAATTAGAAAATTGCCAAAATTAGCTAAATA
This sequence comes from Gossypium australe, assembly GCA_005393395.2. NCBI lineage: Eukaryota > Viridiplantae > Streptophyta > Magnoliopsida > Malvales > Malvaceae > Gossypium > Gossypium australe. Next base: position 91,068,877 of record CM016614.1, on the reverse strand, counting down.
AAAAATGGGACCAAATTGGAATATCTAGAATTCTCTTCATTTCTCTTCATTTTCATCAGCTGAAAAACAGCCATGGAAGAGGGTTCAAGCTGGTTTTCATAATCTAGCTTCATATAAGTTTAATTCTTGCTTTCTCCTTGAAATTTCTATGTTTTTGGACTTTTACAATTGGGTCCAACTTACTATGTCATTAGTTTTTGATTCTATAGCTAATTTTTAAAGTTTCTATGGATGGGTGCTGGAAGTATATGATGAATAAATATAGAATTGAAGTTTTAATTTTGATATATGATGATTTTATTAAGTAAAATTGATGGAAATTGGTTTTAGGACCTAATTGTAAAAGAATTTGGAATTAAGGTTTAATACTAAATTTCTAATTTTCAAGGGTTAGGAAGTAGTTTAAAATGATAGAATAAGGTATTAATTGAGAAAAATTATCCCAATTGACGGGTTAATTGGACAAGGACTGAATTGTATGAACTGTGAAATATGGGGCAAAATAGAAATCATCACTTTATACTAAAACAGTTTTGGACAGCAGCAGTAGTCTAACTTTGAAAAATCACCAAAAATTGTACAAATTGAATTAGAGGATGAATAAAATATAATTAAATCTTATTAAGTCTAGTTTCTTATAGAAGAAATTGTGTAAGCAATGTAATTGTAAATCATGAGATATAATAGGTTTTGTGAGACAAGGTCATAATGATTTTGGGTTCCCCTGTTCTGACTTTGGAAAATCATAAAAAATTGGAGAAAAATAATTATGGTTTTAAATTTATATTTTTAAAATCCTTAATTAGTCTATTTTCAAGAAAAATAAATGGGAACATCATCCAAATTTTGTATGAGGAGATAATTAGTTTTTAGTGAAGAAGGGTCAGAACTGTCTGACAGCAAAATAGGGGTAACTTTAAATAATAAACTGTACTTATTGGCTAAATAAAAAATTCTGAAAATTTTATGATAAGAATATATTTGAGTCTAGTTTTAGGGAAAATTAGCAGATCTTAATTTGGAGTTCTGTAGCTAAAGATAAAAATAATTTACTGACTATGACACAGATGAACAGCTTGAATATTCACATAAATAAATAGTGAAAAATTATGGATAATGTTACTTACAAATGTGTTATTTATACTAAGGATGTCGAATGGAGAGGAGGAGGAGGAAAATATATGAATGACTTATGTATAAATTGATCATATGCCTGATTATAATCGATAAACGTTGAATTAGAAATGATATATGTTTTATTTCAAATATTTATTATGAAACTAAAATTATCGATATGGTATAAAAATCAAATTGTAAGTTCGTGTAACTTGAATTATATTCTTAAATGCTTGAAATGTTTGTTATTGATGTGAATATGATTTGAATGTTCATTGTATGAAAATTGATGAAACATTGATATATTTGATAAAAAGGGGAAGAAATCCCGGTTGAATGAAAGGAAAATTCAATGGATCTTTGAAAAGGAATTGACGGTAAAAAGGATCTAGCCCGGACGGGTGATCCTATCCTGATATAGCCCTCCCGAAGAATATATGGAAAATGTATTTAGCCCAGACGGGTAATCCAAATTAGGGTCTGAATTTAGCCTGGACTGGTAATTCAGATCCAAGCTCATTAGAGTAATTGTCGTTGCAGGGGATTTAGCCTGGATTGGTAATCCCGACAATACTCTATGAGTTTATATTACAGGGGATTTAGCCTGGACTGGTAATCCCGCTGTAAGGATGAGGTTTGCAGGAGTGTGCTCTCTGAAATGGAGATGTGCGCACATGAATATGAATTGACGGACCCGGATTTGTACACTAAAGTGTACCCCTGAAAATCCATCAAAATTTTAAGAAATTCAACGGGATAAATATGGAAAAATAACAAGAGAATGGAAATCATGGCATTGGTGAGCTCATCAATCATGGTATATATTATGTGATATAAGGAAATACGAGTTGATGAGACATGAACATAGAACTTGATTGATGAATGAGTTTATTTGTGATTATATATTGGCACACCCTTGAGTGTATTATCCGTATGAATTGGTATTCCAAATGAGTTAATGAGAAGAGTTCTAAAATGAAATAATCTGAATTCTAAATGAAATTGTTATAAAAATGTATATGAAATACAGAGGTATGATTGTTATATGTTAAATGAATACATAATGTGAAAAAGTATAAGTACAAGAGAAATTTAATGAGAATTGAGCCCATATACGTTTCTTGTTAATTATATGAAGTGTGCGACTAACAAATGGTATTAAGTATAAGGCTCTGTTGAATATCTTAAATTGGTTTTTGTATGTATTAAATGTGGGTGAAGAATAAGGATCAAATGAGGGAGAAATATGGTTTGGAAAATAGCCTTATTTGTGAAAATTAACTTTACCACACGGCCTAGCAACACGGGCGTGTACTAAGGCCGTGTGACCCGAGTTCCTTTATAGATGCAAGTCAAAGAGTTACACACCTCAGAGACACGGCCATGTGAGCCACACGACCATGCCACATGGGAGTGTCCCCAGTCACACGGGCGTGGGACCTTGGTAAATGAAATAAATTTTGGGATTTTGAGAAAAAAATTTATACGATTTTGGTTTAGTCCCGACCCGATCCTAATGCATGATTTGGACCTCAAGGGTCCGTTAAAGAAACTTTTATAATTAATTTTGGTATTTGAGCGATAAATGGTTTAAATTTTCTGTAAGTGTTCCGTACTCCTCGGTAATGCATCGTACTTTATTCCGGCAACGGATACGGGTAGGGGGTGTTACAAAGAGCATTCAAGCTGTTACAGTACTCGATCTGTCAATTAAAGCCAAGCATCAGCCGACGAAGGATCCACGCCTTTCATCCTTTTGAATTTACCCGCCCCGTATTTACAAAACTCTTTTATTGGAGCTCGTCGAGCTTGACTACTGGTGCGACTTACGAAGTAGCTTCTACCACTCGCAGAAGAACTTCCGCAAAAGTGTAAAGCAGATTCTCACTATCTTCACCTTCCTGACAAGGTCTATCACCTCTATTCTATAAAGGATCAGCTGGATTTATGCCTAGTTCCTCAATTCCAATCTGATTTTCACCCGTAACAAAGTGATCACTACTGGAATTTTCATCACTAACAGTGTTTCTCAATTCATCAAATATTTTTATCTATAAAACAAATAAATTTTATAATCAACATCCAATTCCCGACTCAGACTTGACTCGAACTTGGCATGTACCTCTAGACTCAATTTTCAAACTCGACTTATTTCAAGAACAGACTAAACCTATAGATCTGATACCACTAAATGTAACACCCCGATACCCGACCCGATCGTTAGGTCTGAGTTACAGGATGTCACATTCATTTTTAAAGAAACTACGATCAACTACATTTAATTTATAACATTAAACCTTCATTTACTAGTGTAATAAAAACATGGTATGATACACAACTATTTTCGGGTCTTATACGAGTTTATGGAATCTCTAATGCTAAACTGAGGTCAAATTAGGATCAAATTGCAAAGATCTCAAAATATTGGGTTGACATCGTGACTTCGGGGGTTCCTCATCATGATGCAACTCTCTGACTAGGCTCGTTGCACATTGAGTATACGTCATCATGACATAACTCTCTTACTTAGTCTCATCACAATGTTGAGAGTACATTGTTGCAATGTGACTCACAGTTTCCAAAAGAAGCAACTTGGTACAAGTTTGAAAGACCTGACATAACACCTAAACATCCCAAATACAACCAACGCAATAATATGTCAATTGCATTTAAGCCAAACTATGCCAAAGTTGTACTTCAAGTTAACATTAATCAACCAAATTCCAAAATTGACCATTTACAATATAAAATTAACTTAAACCTTAGGTACAGACCATATACTAATCAAAAGAGAACTTTACAAACTTTGTTGAGTTGGAGAACCTCTTCTTGGATGTTGGAACAACCTCTCATTTTCACGAGGATCACATAGTACTTTCATGATCCTAGATAGTATAACATAACATTAATATCATGATTTAAAACTATTGCATATACATAAAAATCCATACCTAACCATTTCATATCCTATGAATACAATTCATTTCTTATCATCTTCTAATACATATATACATACTTATAGCAATGATAAGCCAATTAATAAATCAATCATCATTCTATAACCTATTCTCTAGCTCAATATCAATTATGAACCAAAACACAATTATCTATTTAAACAACAACATGCCATTCATTTCCATATTCATTTAACATCTTTTACCTTGGTAGCTTATCATTCCACCTTGTTTTTTCTAGAGTCGATTGACTAATTTACAGTCATTTTAGCCCTAAAGGCTCATTTTCAAACATTTTACTCAATTGCTCACATGATCTTTCCATCACAATTCACTTAGAAACATAAGTGAGACCATATTATCAACCATTTCATTTATCAAGTTTACCATTTATAACCCTATTAACATGACTTGGACTTGGACGGGTACATGGATCGTCCAACCAATTCACCAAACTGGCACCAATTTGCATCATTAGATAAACCAAAGTAGGGTAAACTAGCACATAAAGTGCATACTGGCCCATGAAGGGCATCTTGGCGCTCGAAGTGCATATCTGGCACATGAAGTTCTTCCTGGCACATAACCTTGTACACAAACCAATCCTATGGCATGCCAACTATATCTGATACAGTCCGAAACGCTAATAGGGTACCAACCATTCAAATCATTTTTACAATTCATTACATATAACATTCTCAATCACAACCATAATCCAAATCATTATCAAACTCATTCATTTCATATGATATAACATATCTCAATTCAATTTCTATATCATATAATGTATTTCATGTCATTTTCCATTTTATTCATTTTAGTCCTCTATCTCAATAATCCTTACCAAACTCAACCAAAACATATCATACTATCACATATAGTCACCTCAATGATTCATTAATCTATAAACATGCATATGCAAGCAAATATTTTTATCCTAAATCATAAAAGTACTAATTCACTCGTCGACAACTCTCACTTTTCCTTTCCCTCTTGAAGGTTCTACGTCGACATTAGCTATGAATAGTCATTAAACATAACAGACTATTAGTTTCCAACCAAATCACAACCAATTATCGATTCACACATATTTTGTAATTTATTTCATTTAGTCCCTAAAACTGCGACAAGCATAACTTTCAATCCAAAGAATCAAATCGAATTTTGATTTCACATATATCCATTAGGGACCCTATAATTTTTTCCTACTAGAATTTCATAATAGTTTTGCATTTTGATTAATTTGGTCCCTAATGCATGAAACAAACAATTAAGCCTTATAATTTAGTTATTTTCATAATCTAAGCTTAACTTCTATCAAATTCACACCAAAGTCATTCATATAATAACTCTACAAACTCAATTTTGTGGAAACGGGGTCCTGAAACTGTATTTTCTGACACCACTGGAAACATGGTCGTTACAGAATTTCACCAAGCATCATTTCCAATCACATTGTCCAACCATTCAAATATTTCCCCTCGACACCATGTAAACCTCGGCTCCTTAAAACCCAAATCATGCACCCCATAAAAATCCATAAACCTTTGGAACCATTGACAACCAGAGTTCAACCGTCGACCACCCTCGTTCTCATCAAAAGATAGAATCGAACTAAAATACCCTGCTGTAATCCAAGGAAGAACAATCCCTCGCACTAGCTAGTGAAGACCTAACCAAAACAAATTTCTTTGTTTCCTATCCAGACTTGCGTAAATGATAGTGTCACACCCAGAAAAGCTAAAGCTTAAGTTGTAGTAGCGACTTTGGTACTAAACTAAAAAGCTTCCTTTTTAAGGACCAAAAATCTAGGAGACCAGAGGGTGCAAATTGGGAAACTATATCAATACAAGGGAAAGAGGTACGAGTCAACCCTACTGCGATTTGTGAATTTTATAATGCTCTATGTTATGAATCTGATTTTGCGGAAGAAAGTAATTTAAAATATTTTAGAAATATTAATATGGATAGCGTTATAAATTATTTAACAAAGGCTAAGGGTGAATGGAAAAATCGCTCTGGTACAAATATCCCCATGTCCTTTAATCAAGCAATTATGCTCCCTATTTCAAAGATTTGGAAACAATTTTTATGCACTCAAATTGCTCCTGCTTTGAATGTATCTAACGTCAATACTTTTCGAGTGGTTTTGTTATATGTTATTTTGCAGAAAAAATAGGTGTGCATCAGGACATAGATCTATCATTAAATGAAGCGGTGCACTAGTGTCCAGAAATTCAGGGTTTTCTTCCCTCACTTAGTAAAGGCTTTGTGGAAAATGGCCTAAGTTCCAATGACAACCACTAAGAAATTCATGAAGCCATCCAAGAGTCTCATAGGAAATTCATTATCTAAGCAATATACGGAGCTTCAACAAAAGCAAATAACGGATTGGATAAAACGTTGAAAGAAAAAGATGGCCGTCCTAGATTCACTTAAACGAACAGAAAATCGACATCTCAAAAATAAATATACAAGAGTAGCATTCCAGAGATGGAATAGATGACAAGATGGATGCAAAAGACGGAGGGCCCAGTTCTTCAAGAATTTGTACGATAGAACAACATGAGCGTTCCAAACTATCCTCCAATATATTTGGTCCAATGCATTCCTATCATGAAGCAGAAGAGCAAGACAGCGAGGAAAAGGAAGATAGTGACAATAAGAAAGCTAAAAAGGAGGGGAATGATTGACTGAACTTTTATTTTTAATTTTTGGATTGTAAATCGTTAATTATGATAATTTTTTTAGGAGTAGGATTAATAATAGATTAATATATATTTTTTATGTTTTCGAAAGTCTTCTATGCAGGAACCTCACACAAAAGAAGCACAACATTTTTGAGCTTTCAATGAACAAGGAAGGGAGTACCCACCATAAGAATACAGCAATGCCAGAATCAATCGAGTAATTTATTTTCTTATCTATAGGGTTTCACATTAGGAACAATGAGCTATTTAAAGTGTGGGGGTAACATAGGAAATTTTGCATTTTGCTTAATTTGTTTGCATGCTTTTTTCTTTTATTTTACTTTTCAAAGTGTGTTTGAGCATGTAGAAATACAAGCGATTGGTTAGGAGTATATATATAGGTTGATTGTATTTACTATAAATTTGGCATGATAGTTAATGATTTTGGATTTTGGTTATTAGACTGCTAAGTTCTATATATTATATTGTAAATAAGCATTAAGTAATTAAATATAGCAAATGACATAGAAAATACAGGGAAACAAGCATGCTAGTATTTATGATTATTTTATTGGTTAAATTTGTGAATATTGAAAAAGTCAAATGTGACAAAGTCACAAAATTAGAAAACTCAGTCATTAGTGCACAAAAACTCATGAGCTAGACATAATTACTTCATTATGTTGTGACTTCCTATGGGGAGATATAAGGAAAGTAAAAGGAGGAGAAATACGGCAGTGAGTGGGCAAGGGTTATTAAAGGGGAGAATGGGGAGCAATACATTGTGCCAAACTACTTTCTTGCTTGAAACTATTTTGATGCTTAATGTTCTTGAATTCCATACCTATCCCAAGTCTCAAAACATTACAAGTCGAAAAGCTTTATGTGATCTAGGTAACTCTATTCATGAATTGGCATTATATTAAGTAATTACAATAATAAATGTTTGTATCCTACTAGGATAATCAAGTTACCTATATAATTTATCGATAGAACCATATATTTGAATATCTTATTGTTTATATACTTTGTAATATACTAAACTTAGGTGTTTGATACTGAGAGTGGTAAGTCGTTTATATATCATGCCAGAATTATATGTAGATATGATTTTTCCTAGCTATGTATTTCAAAACTTGTCCTTGTATCCTAGTTGATCAAGAATCATCTTTCATATTTTATTTTTATGTTTCTTTTCTTAAGTTTTCATATTTTATTTTTATGTTTCTTTACTTGAAGACAAGCAATGACTTAAGTGTGGAGGAGTTTGATCTGTCGCGATTCATTGTAGCATATTAAACAAGTTTTCATACTTAAGGAGCTTGAATATGAGCAAATTTATTATGTTTTATTTAGTTTTTCCAATCTTAGTTTTCATTTAATAAAAAGTGTAATTGATTCATTTTATGACCTTAAGGGTCGAAGAAGGCATAAAGGAAGACTAACGTACTTAATGAGTGTGCAGGACACCATTCAAAGTCACGAGGACTCAAGGCTAGGCGTAATGTTGCAACATAGTGAACAGAGTGCCAAAATACCAAGTCTACCTTTGGTGTCGTGACATAGTTACTGGGTATCGCGACACAGGTAGCGGATGTCGCAACATCAACATTGTACGTGAAAGCATTAATGAGCTGAGGGTGTTTTGGTCCGCACAATGAAAATTAATGTAAAAATGTCAGTCGACTTAGGGCTAAGGACGACAGCTAACCCTAACATTATAAATAGGCTTATAAAACACTTGAGAAAGAACCTCTCCTGTAACACCCCAAAACCGGTCTAGAAGTTAGGCCCGAATCTAGAATGTCACATTAAAGGAACACTTCAAAATGATTTTACTAATTAACCATTTAAGGCCTAAAAGCCCAAACCCTTGTATCTTGTTAAGTTAAGATGGAAAGCCCATATTTTGGAAAAACATTCATATGCTGAGTTATTTCGAAAACCATGTTAACTTTAGAAATTTTATTTAAGTTTATTAACCTGGATAGTTGAAACAATAATAATAAAACCTAAAATATAAAGTCAATTAGGAGATACATGGCCTTATTACAATTCAATGAAAAACAAAGTATTTAAAATAAATTCATTTGAACAAATTAAAAACATCTGATCAGCTTGTAGTGTGGCCATCTCCGAGTCCTCTCCCACGCCGAACCGTCTATTCAGGATCACCTGAAACATTAAATAAAGGGTGTGAGTTTCAAAACTCAGTGTGTACAACCCTTGGCAATCAAATCACATACAAATATTCATATTGGGCCTAAGCCCTACCAAAATCGGTGGTCTTGGGCCTTAGCCCACAATGACCTCATATCATATCATATCGTATCATATACACACAAGATAATGCAAAACCCTTCCCAAAAATCCATCCGCTACACATACCATTGCCCTTCCAACCATTACACACCTGTGGGATTTCTAAATCAACCCACCCATCCTCTACACACGAAAGGTAGCGCTCACAGCGGCACTACTCAACGTTGCAGCAAAGCTGCTAATCATATAATGGGCTTAAAGCCTCCGGTGGATCCATAGTCGTCAAGCGACTATGCGATCCTCAAATCTTCCTCCGTACCATAATTCCCACCCATATGCATCCTAATCAGAATATCATATGAATGCATCAAACACATGAGTAACGTCCACAAACTCATATTCGTCACATATGGGTATTTTTGTCATTTCACTTACCCAGGGGTATTTTCGTAATTCTACCCTACAGAGGTATTTTGGTAATTTGGCAAGATAAGGGTGTCTTGGTAATTTTGCAAAACAGGGGTGTGTTGGTAATTTGTAAAACAGGGGTGTTATGGTACTGTTGCAAAATAGGGGTATTTTAGTAATTTTACAAATCTAGGGGTATTTGGTCCCTCTCGGGTTTTAGTTATGAACTTTGGCCCATCAACAAGTCCTCGCGGCTAAAGTGAACAGACACTACGCACCAGGTAGGATTCCAGAGAAGAGGAGGTGGGCCACTAGGATCGCTTAAGTACCAAGCTCTCCTTAGATCCAATCCTAAACATGCATATATCCGTTGCCACACTCTAACCCAGCGACTTGTTCACAGACGTGTTTAATTAGATTAAGCCTTCTGAAATTTCAGAGTTGTTCAAACTAGGCCTAAAGTTCATTAACCCTAGCATACTTGCCTACATCCCCATAAAGCCCATTTCATGTCATATAGCCCATTGGGCTCAATTACGATCCAATCATACAATCATTCACGCCAATTCAATATTCATGCTCACATATCAACCATTGCCGTTTGGGCCCACAAGTTCAGTAAGCCCACTTAGCCACTTTCGGCTTTTCGACTTGTTGGCGTTGTCGATATCGTGTGTGTAGTGTTTGTACACACCTGGTAACCTCGCGTGCTGCAAACCCCTTAGTCACGAACCTACAATCGACATTACTAGCGATTAACCAAAGCTTTAACACATACTTATCAAAAACTGAAACCTCACCGTACCCTTACCGTGTGCCTCACGTTCTAGTAGCCCTTTCTTCCCTACTATTTGCGATTATCCTCTAGATCTGCACCCAAACACCTATATCGTCAAAACAAAGTGACCCATATTGCACATAAGTCACCCCTATGAGCCACATTAGATTCGGCCATTTATTAAACCATGACTGGATCGAGAACACTTACCATCTTGTTAGCAATCTTTACCTACCACGCTTTCTATTGTTGAGCGTTACCCTTGTTAATACAAGTTAACAACAAGGATGGGTTAGATAGCCCTTCGGCTTTTTAAAACACACTAAAAAGTTCAACTAAGCACTTACCGAAATTCTTCTCTAACCTTGTGGCTTAGATATCTTCTGAACAAGATTCGGCTTCCAACGTGACTAAGAGTAGATAACAATCGATTGAGGTGGAGGAACAACAACAAGGGTTCGGCAAGAGTAGAGATTCGGCCACGAAGGATGATAGTAATTTCGGTAATGAAGGGAATTTGGCTTAGCAAAAATTCGGCAAAAAGGGAGAAATCGCCTGAGAGGGAGAATAAAACTAGAGAATTCTCAAAGAACCTTTCAAGCATTCGACCCCCTCTCTTTTTAAAGCCACAGGCCAAACACTCCCCTCCCTTAGAGTCCCATTCGGCACCATCACATCTTTACTCCCCATCTCCTAACTTTTATCTCCGATAATACCTTAATCTTATCAGAAATCTCCTCCACATCCATCTGTCTTGCTTACTTCAAACTCTCCACGGCAAGAGTACAAAACCGGCACAACTCTTGCCGTCCACCTATGCAAAATAAAACACTCCAAAATGCACTCCTCCTGCTCGAACCTTGGACCTCTTTAGCTTTCACACATGCCACCTCATAGCTCCCAAGTGACGTCACTTTTCATTGGACCACAAGCCCATTTATGTCCTATTTTCTCTTAATCTACTTAAGAGGCCTCATGTCTGACACTAGGGTCCACTAAGCAAGAAAAATAAAATTTTCCCTATGGTCTCCCCTATCTCTAAGGCTTCAAATAATCCCGATAATACCTTAATATTATTATTCTAAGTGTTACACATACATATTAACTTCAATGCACAGAAATTAGGGTTTCAATATTTTTGGGGCATTACATCTCCTATATTTTAGAATTTTCCTTTCAATTTAGATTTTTGTTTTTATTTCTTTTTTAGACTTGGGATTTATTTTCAATTTTGTTTTCGTTCCTAAAATTCAAAGAAACTGATTTGTGGATTCAACTAAATACTTTGTGGATTTTTGCGCTTCAATCAATCAATACAATCAGGATTTCTCCTTAAACTTTTATTCTTAATTCGTTATTCATGTTTACCTTATTTATCAAGTTTACATTGTTTATGAAATCCATGAGGAACTAATCCTCTTATAGGGGATTAGCGAGTGGACGTGTGATTAATTAATTTCTATGTAGAGTTTTCTTAGTGGATCAAATGTTTGGGATAGGAAGAACTTAAACCTTAGACCTGACAACCCTAGGAAGTCATCTAGGTGGAATTAACCCAAAATTGGTATTGCCTATCCATGAACCCCTTACCCCAATCCGGTTTGGACTGTGAGGTCGAGAGATAAGTAGTTATTGCTGACTCATTAGTTTGGTGGAAGATCGAGAGATCCTGCTATGGTATCTACTAGTTAATTGAGTAGAAAACCAAATTAGGAATTAGTTATGACCACCAAAGCAAGCTAATCACCCATGCTTAGATTTGGTTGAGTTACACATTAGTTTTTCATTTTCATTATGTTATGCATGTTTTATTCTTTTCTTATAAAACTTAAATTCTTTATGTTTTGTCATAATATAATTTGTCTAAAGTACTAATTAGATCTATTTACGTTTAGGTTAATATTAATTTCAAACTCGCATCCCTTGGGTACGATCCTCGGAGTACTTACCGACTCCGTTGTAAAAACTATATTACAACCTAACACGTATACTTGAGGACACCGCCTCAATTTCATATATTTAGTTGCAGTATTTACACTCTAGACGTTAGTACGTCCAGAGGCGATCAGTTCCCGAACTCAGGTCTTAAATGGTTGTTCACTTATTTTCAGTATGTCTAATTGGATGTTATGCAAATGATGAGTTACTATGCTCAAATTATGATGTATCGTTATGCATGTTATGTTGATATGCAAATGCATGATTGATTGTATATTTATCCATATGGTGTAGATGAAATGCATGTATTGGTTGATTTTTTGTGTATAAAATGCATGTATATGAATGATATGCGGACTAATAGAGGTATGTCGAAGTGTGATTGACATGGGAAGAGTAACAGAGAATATGATATGTTATACGTTTTACCTCCAATAGGGCATGTGAATGCAAACCGAGATTGTGGAATGACCCCGACCTTGCCGGGGAACATATGTGTTTGAGTTAACAAGGAGGATTTGTGGAGGTTCGAGTAGACTATACAGGAAATAAGTATTAATGGTACTCGGCTTTACGCAGGTTTGTTTGGTTTGTATGGAGAATATGTGCACATAATTATAAAAGCCCTTTTATGGGTAGTATGAAATCCCTTTAGGGGTAGTATGAGACTTTGTAGAGTTTAAGGCTTAAAGCCGTATAAAGGAAAGCAAGACCATGGTAATGTCATGATCCAAGGAGCTCTTCCATACTTGCCTATATGGCAAGATCCAGAGATGTAACACCCAGAATTGGCAGGTCATATGTTAGGTCAGTAACCCGAAGGAATCTGAGTGGCGCAGTCCTATTCACCCAATTGACATCTTTGACATGTACTTAGGGTGTTTAATTGATAATAGAGTATAAGGTAAAGAATGTTCTTTAAAGGGTGCAGATACGCGAAAATAAAGGGATGGTACGAGTATTCAAGGTTCTTTAGGTAATGAAGATATCGCCAAAGGTAGTTACTATGCAAGTTAAATTCTAACGAGATGGTCAGGAATGAATGATGGGGTAAATCAAAGATACATAAAGGTTGTGAACTCTTGTATACGTTTCCTTACAGCTGTTAACCCCTGAGAGGTTAGTGTTGAAGGTTGATGACACGTGTTAAGTTCCACTATTGAAACATGGGTTTTCTATATATTTATATATATCTCGATATGACCTTTAGAAAAAAAAAAGAGTTATCTTCTTCCTTCTGTTTGAAAACACTATTTCTATCTTGCTTTGGAGTTGATCAAGGATCTTTCTTGCTAAGCTGAAATTAAGGATCAGAGTTCATACAGATGGTTGTTTCATGTTGAGGGTAAGTAAGCTAGACTTGCATGTGGACTTCTGATCAAGTAAGTCTTTTTACGAGTGCAAATATTAAATGAAGAAGTAAGGCTTTGCATGAAAGTTAACGGAGCATCTAATGATAATAAAAGTTATATGAATGAGTTTTAATGGTATCTCTAATCTTATAAGCAGTGATTACTAAGTTTTCCTAGTAGATGTTTAGGATCTGAAGACCAAGCTACCGTTCGTGGATGTCAGGTGAGTCCCTAAGTCGACTCTTATATGTAAGGTAGTGTTTGCAATGTTTCTATAGATAACAGCCAGACTATGAATGCTAAATAAGTCATGCATGTATAGTTCGTGAGGAATTTGATAGGTTAAGCATGATATGGATGTTCTAATGACGAAATAAACTATATGAGCACTTCTAGAATGCATAAGAAAATGTGAAATGAAATGTATGTTAATTTCTGTATGGTGTCAAAGCATGAAAGATCTGTTAAGTGAGTTTGTGTCTATGTCCGCGGAGTTGTCTAAAGGAGTTTGTCGGGACTTTAATCATAATATTATCTAAAGGAGTCTAAGTATGTTGATTTCTATATGGCATCATATCGTGTAAGACCATAGCCGGTGGGTGATGGCGTCATATAGAAAGACCATATTGCATAAGACCATAACTAGTGGGTTATGGCATCATATGGGAAGAACTAAAAGGTTATTACCAAATGGAGTTTTCTACGTGACCCAAGACAATGAGGAGCAAACCTCACATAATATGAGTCTAGGCGAATACCTATTGTGAAAACATCAGAAAAAGGAAGCCTTTGTGGCGATCTAGAAAACATCAGATATGGTGTGAGATTACACACTTGATTACGGTGAGCACAACACTTTCCTGATCGTCAACACCTAAAAACGTTATAACACTCGATTAGAACACTAACACTTAAAATGAATCTATGCTAAGGTAAGCGGTCAAGATTTTTACCCTCGGAATCTCGAATAACTACTATTTGTCGGTTCTCCCCGGTTGACAATTCACAACCCGTTGGAAAATCTCGAACAGCTAATAGCTCAGAACTACGAACAACCTCGAATAACTGGTTTTCACCGGATGAGGGTCCACAACCCGGTGGAAAATCTTGGATTACCGAAACAGCCCTTCGCTTGAATCTAGAGGGAATAGCGAATCCACCCCTCGTCCAATCACTATTCACCACCCTTTTTGACCCTATCTTGTTTGCCTCCATTGACACAAGAATATTAGTCCAACTATTATTTCGAAAATTAAGACGATTGATTTTAAGGGGCGAAATCAGTTTACCACGAAATCCTTACGTTCAAATGATGAAAATCAAGCGATAGCGTTACTAAGATAAAATCGATTAGTAAACCCTATCATTAACGAAATAATGAGTAATATGGAATTCCTTGATAAAAACCCTTACCTTAAAACTTTGGACCGAATCCTAGCGATTCACGATAATTTCGGACACTCCAAATTTCGGCCTTCTACTATGTTTCGAGCGATCAAAGTGTGAGAAGAAAAGAATGAAATGGTTTGAGAAGAAGATAAGTGTTGTAAAATATTCGGCTATGAAGAGAAAAATTTGAAGGAGATGGTGTTAGCAACATTCGGCCATGGAGGAAAAGAAAAGGGAGAAAATGTTGAATAAATTTTGTAAGAAGAAGGAGATGAAATAAAGGTATAGGACAATTAGGTGTTTCGGTTTTGGTTCATTTCAAGAATAGAAGATGAACAAAGAGAGAGGTTTGAGGCTAGAGAGCATTAGGCAATGGAGGAAGAAAAGAGAAGAGAAAATGGCCTTCAAGGTTTTGGTGTTTTCGGTACTAGGGGAAATGACTTGAGAGAATAGGCAAATTTAGACCAAAATGGTCAAAATGGAATGACCAAAAGAAAAACAAAAGATGCTTACCTAATGCTCAATGTGCATTCGGCTAGGGAGAGAAAAGATGAAGAGAAAATGTTTTGAGAGAAAGCAAAAATGACCAAAAAGAAATGTGCCCAACAAGCACCTATCCTTACTCAAAAGTCTTCAAAAACTTCGGCCACCCCCTAGCCCTTAAAACCGTCCAAGTACATGGACACCAAAGTCAAAGTTTGGCCATTCCAAACTTTCCAAAACACATTCCTTAAAATGTGCCTTGTGTTCCCCCTACATACCATAACCTCATGATTCCCTACGTTAAGTTTAATGCTTGCCTTAATCCATTAGCCACCTTGCCATAAACTAAAAGTCCAACTTTCCAAAAATAAAGCTCGGCCGACACATGCTAGATGAGAGAAAAAATTAAAACAATTCTCATGCATAACAAGGGATTTGAACATCTTCCCTCTAAGTATGCTTATGGCGCCAACTCCTCTTTACTACTAGCTCATCTTATGCTAACTTTTGCCACTTAATTTCCTTAAACATCAAGGTTACTTGTTCCACTTCAATAAAGTACTATTTACCAAAATTTATTCCAAAATCCAATTAAATCCCGAACCTTCTCAGGACTATTTTAACACACACATAGGATAAATAAACTAGCTGAGCACCAAAATAATGCAACATATAAAAATTCAAATTTTAGGATGTTACAAATAAAATATAATTTCAAAGCAATGTTCATTTGAGACAAATTGGTATATTATAGCCAAATATAAGTATTACCCTTATTAAACATATACCAATCAAAGACTATAATAATAAAATCACATGCATGTCATTATTAATAATTCACTACTAAAATTTTACCATTTCCAAATCTCAAAACCGAATATATAAGCATACATATATTGTACAATTTGAACTCCAAAATTAATGTAAATACTTTAGCCAAATACTAGCAAGAAAGTATAATTCAATTCATTCATTGGTATAATTCACATAACATAACTTAAATTATCCTTCAACTTAAGGTTAAGATTTATGCCAAATATATTCAAGAAATTAAGATCATTACCCAATAGAATCTAAAGCATATTTAAAATACCTACTTTAACAACATTTAGCATGTAACTTATTCTTGAACATTCATCCGAAATTTGTAAAAGAAATATCCTTTTGAATTCACATAACTTACATATCAAACATGCGTAAGTCAAAATCTACTATACACCAACACATGAATATATATATATATGCATTCATATCATTTCGTACATAATCATGTCATTCCAAATATGAAAATTATAGCCATTTTCATATGGCATCTTCATACAAACATATTTACCCATTTAAAACATTTCCATACATAATTCAGCCTATACATGCCATGGACCTTGGGTTCAAAAACAAAAAGGTACCAAAATAGATGATAATGTGATTGACTTCGACGACGATCCTCGAGCTTGAGCTTCAACTTCAAAATCTAATGAACAATGCATAAAACACACCAAGTAAGCTATTATAGCTTAGTAAGTTTAAGCAATTTATATTCATTGAATAATATAAACAAAATTTTATTCAAGATTTCGAAACCTAATCTCTTAGTAACATCCATACCAATCATCCCAAACCATAATAAAAATTGAATTTATAATCACATCATATACTTCTAACAACTTCCATATACCATCACCACTTGATAAATAACTAATATTTATATCATATACTTACCAAATTTTCTATTTGCATTTCAAGCTACTAATAGTCTCAAATTAATAGGTATATTACATACCTTTAATTTACTTACCCTTTCCAAACTAAATCGTTCATACATAACCTGTAATAATACACTTCTTACATTTCCGTATGCATAATAACATTACTCATATAAATCCTTTAACGAATCTTATACTTACACAATTGTTGGTAAAATTTAGTAACGTATCACTCACATAGAGCCGTTACTTAACACTTCTCATAACGTATCGCTCACATAGAGCCGTTACTTGACATTTCTGAACACTTAGTGCCCTTAAATCCAATTACTCTTATTCCATATAGACATATGTTTAAATCCACCAATTCTTCCCATGAATTTTCAACATATTCGATACATACATATACTTAAAAAAATAAATATATATAACTCATACTCGAATACATACTTCTTTCTCAATTCATTTCCACATATAATTATCATTTAGTACATAAATATAAATTCAATTCACCATTCGGCTATCACTAATTCAATTCTTTGTCACTTTCGGCATTAAGGAATTAAATATAATAACATGAGGTTAACAACTACATGTTCATATAAATAACTTTTATTCAATCCAAAAGCTTAAAATCTTACCTCGGAAGTCGCTAAATTTGAATTTCCCGGCTATTCGTTTACTTTTGTTTTTCCACGATCTAAAACTTTCTCCTTTTGTCCTTGATCTAAATGATTCAAATTGAACTAATTCAACCACATATTCATTCATTTAAAAGCAAAATCATATAAGTATACAATTTGCCGATTTACCCCCCAACATTTATAATGTTTATAATATAATCCTTAAATTCAAAACATGAAATATCAAGAATTTAATTGCCCCTTTCAAGGGCCGAATGCTCACCATCTCCATACAAGTCTCTATGAATTATTTATTTTATATTTTAACACACTTAAGTTTATGAAGGCCGAATACACAAGCTTAATTTCTTCTTCTCTTATGGCTGAATATGCTAACTCACCGTACACATACATATTCTTCAATACATGACCAAACAACAAGCTAAATAAACACTATTTATACTCATCCCAAATTTAGCCGAATAATAAGAGCACTCCTATGCTCAAATCCAAAATAAATTCTATAACACTCATACAATTTAAGCCACTAGTCTTCAATTCATCTAAGTCTCTTAAGCAAGTCATGTTGTTGTTGTTGTTTTTTAAATCTATACTAAACATTTTTCAATCAAACACAACAACTCAAGAGTGCTCATCCATGGCCGAATATTTACATGCTTAACTCCCAAAATTTTAACATGATTTTATTAGCACTCAAAGCAACCAACTCCAATATGTAAAGATTTACTAAAACCAAGCTAAAATACCCACCTTATTACTACATGCAAGGCCGAAAAAAAAATAGAGGTTTAAGCTTCCTTCATTTTTTTGGAAGAGAATCGGTGAAGAAGAAGATTGTGAGGAAAGAGAGAATGAAATTAAAGCATATTTCCTTTATTTTATAAAATAAATACTTATTATAATATACTTAAAATAAAATAATGTACCCATTATACATATAAAATTGTTTTCCTAGCATGCTTGCCGTCCACATCATGAAATTGGGCAATTTGACATGCAAGTCCTCATGGAAGAAAGACATTTCAATTAACCCTTCAACTTAATAGATGCTATTTTTACTACTTTAACTATTTAGTCCTTTCTCTTAATTTAAGCACACCAAAGCAATTAAATTCATAAATTTCAACACATATTCATTCATGATTATTACACACGACACAAAAATAATATTAGGAAATTTTTCCGGCTAGGATTCGTGGTTCCGAAACCACCGTTCCGATTAGGGCCGTAATTGGGTTGTTACAACTCCCCCCTTTAAGTGTGGATAGCGTTCTTTCATCGATTCCTCAATTTCCCAGGTTGCCTCCTCTACCCCGTGCTTATGCCACATACCTTTAACTAGCGATATTTTCTTATTTCGCAACTCTTTCACTTCACGAGCTAATGTGTGAATCGATTCTTCCTCATAAGTCAAATCGGGCTGAATTTCAATCTCTAATGGACTAATCACATGGGAGGGATCGGATCTATATCATCGAAGCATTGACACGTGAAAAACATTATGAATTTTGTCTAACTCAGACAGCAACCTCAATCTGTATGCAACCGGTCCAATACGCTCAATAACCTCATACGGCCCAATAAATCTCAGGCTCAACTTTCCTTTACGACCAAATCTCAATACTTTTTTCCATGGCAATACTTTCAAGAACACACGGTCGCCCACTTGGAATTCTATATCCTTTCGTTTTAAATCTGCGTACGACTTCTGACGATCTGATGCTGCTTTCAAACTTTCTTGAATTACTTTAATTTTCTGCTCCGTCTCTCTGATCAAATCAACCCGGTGTATCTTGCATTCACTCAGCTCGATCCAATATAAGGGTGTACAACATTTCCGACTGTACAAAGCTTCATATGGTGCCATTTTGATACTTGATTGAAAGCTGTTATTATAAGCAAATTCAATCAAGGGCAAATATCGCTCCCATGTACCCTCAAACTCAAGAACGCAATATCTCAACATATCCTCGAGTATCTAAATAACACGCTCGGATTGACCATCCGACTGAGGGTGAAAAGCCGTACTGAAGTGCAACTTAGTATCTAAAGCATCCTGCAGTTTTTTCTAAAACCGCGATGTGAACCTCGGGTCCCTATCCGAAATAATAGAAATAGGTACTCCGTGTAGTCGTACTATCTGCGATAGGTATAACTCGGCTAATTTATCGAGTGAGAAATCCGTACGTACTGGGATGAAATGAGCCGATTTCATCAATCTATCAACGATAACCCAGATTGAATTTTTCTTGCTGGATGTTAAAGGCAAACACGATACAAAGTCCCTCGTAACACGATCCCACTTCAATTCTGGTATCATGATCGACTAAAGTAGTCCCGATGGCATTTGATGCTCAGCTTTCACTTGTTGGCATACTAAACACTTCGACACATAGTCTGAGATGTCTCGTTTCATACCTTGCCACCAATAATGCTATTTTAGATCATTATACATTTTCATACTGCCCGGGTGAACTGACCATCTACTACTATGAGCTTCATCATAAATCTTTCTAATTAATTCAGGGTTCTTCGGTGCACAAATCCGATTCTTTAACCGTAAGCATCCTTCAGCATCTACCTGAAAGTCTGAATCCACACACAAGCCACAATGACTTTTCTTTGTTTTTAAATCATCATCGAATTCTTCTGCTTCTCGAATCTGTTGCTCAAATAATGGTCTTACTTTCAACTCAGAAATGATCGCACCATCCTCAGTCATAGCTATATCCGCATTCACTGCGCGTAGAGCAAATAGTGACTTTTGGCTAAGAGCATCGGTAACCATATTAGCCTTTCCCGGGTGGTAATCAATCACTAGCTCATAATCTTTCAATAGCTCCAACCATCGTCGTTGTCTCAAATTCAGATCTTTTTGAGTCATTAAATACTTTAGACTCTTGTGGTCCGAATAAACATGACATTTCTCCCCAAATAGATAGTGACACCATATCTTCAAAGCAAAAACTATAGTGGCCAACTCAAGGTCGTGCGTCGGATACTTTCTCTTGTGCAGTTTCAATTGTCTCGAAGCGTAGGCTACGACTTTACCCTCCTGCAACAATACACAACCCAGCCCATTTAATGATGCATCACTGAAAATAACAAACTCTTTACCCGATTCTGGCTAAACAAGTACTGGAGCTTTTGTTAACAAGGTCTTCAGTTGCTCAAAACTCTTCTGACACTTTTCTGACCATTCAAATTTAACATCTTTCTGTAATAGCTTTGTCATCGGTGATGCTATCATAGAAAACCCTTTTACGAAGTGTCTATAATATCTGGCAAGTCCCAGAAAGGTACGAACCTTGGAAACATTCCGTGGAGGTTTCCAATCAAGTATGGCTGAAATTTTATTCGGGTCAACCCGGATACCCGATGCTGAAATTACATGCCCCAAAAAGCTGACTTCTTTCAACCAAAACTCACATTTACTGAATTTTGCGTACAATTGCTTGTCACGTAAAATCTGTAACACCAGCCTCAAATGTTCAGCATGTTCGATTTCGTTTCGTGAATAGATCAGTATATCATCTATAAAAACAACCACAAACTGATCTAGATGTGGTCTGAATATCTGATTCATCAAATCCATAAACACTGCCGGAGCATTGGTGAGCCCAAACGGTATCACTAGGAATTCATAGTGACCATATCTCGTTCGAAAAGTAGTCTTTGGTACATCCGATTCCCTAACTCGCAGCTAATAATATCCAAACCTCAAATCAATTTTCGAGAACACAGAAGCTCCCTTAAGTTGATCTAATAAATCGTCGATATATGGCAAAGGATATTTATTCTTTACAGTCACCTTATTTAGCTGTCTATAGTCAATACACATTCTTAATGTTCCGTTTTTGTTTTTCACAAATAGAACGGGCGCACCCCAAGGAGAGAAACTCGGTCGGGCGAAACCTCTATCTGTCAATTCTTGCAACTGAGCCTTCAACTCTTTTAATTCAGTCAGTGCCATTCTATATGAAGCTATCGAAATCAGAGTTGTCCCTGGCACTAGCTCAATACCAAACTCTACCTCACGAACGGGTGGCAATCCCGGTAATTCTTCTGGAAATACATCCGGATACTCACCAACAACCGGTACAGATTCAACCTTCTTTTCGATTACTTTACTATCAATCACATACGCAAGATAGGCTTCACAACCTTTCTTCAGATACTGTCGAGCCATCATTGAAGATATCACAGAAGGTGGTCCACTCAAATCCGCAAACTCGATTTGGATTCTCTTATTATTCTGGCATTTTAAATCAATAGTCTTTCGTCTGCAATTAACTACTGCATCGTGAACTGTCAACCAATCCATACCGAGGATAATGTCAAACTCGTCGAAAGGTAGTAGCATCAGATTAGCCGTAAAACACATGTCTCGAATCATTAATAGGTCGTTCTTGCACACTTTATCAACTAATACACATCGACCCAGGGGGTTTGAAACCCGAATCACAAATTCAGTAGACTCAACAGGTAGAGTCTTACTGGTTGCTAATGTTTCACACACATATGAATGAGTTGAGCCAGGATCAATCAAAGCAGTTACACTAGTATCAAAGAGAATGAAAGTACCGGTAATGACATCTGGAGATGAGGCCTCCTCTCTGGTACGAACGGCATAAGCTCTAGCCGATACACGGGTATCCGATCGAACAACCACATTTAAAGCACTACTCCTACCTCCCTCAAAACGAGATGATCTGCCTCTAGCTGTAGTGCCACTCAGTCTCGCACTTTGATCAGTACCCTTTTCAGCGGTCTCCGGGCAATCCTGAATGAAGTGGTCCTGCGAGCCACACTTGTAACAAGTGCTAGAAATGGATTTACCCCAACACTCTCCGAAATGTCGCCTGCCACATTACTGACACTCAGGTTTGCTCGGTTTTTCATTACCAACACTAGCAACTGAAGTAGCCCGAGAACTTATTGGTGGTCGTTCTCGTATATAAATCCGAGGGTGTTAGATTTGGATCGACTACCATCATTCTTGAACTTCTTTATTGTCGTCTGTGAAAATTTACTCGCAGATCTCTTCTAAAAATCTTTAGATTCAAGTTCAGCTTTTCGTTTTTCTCTTCCCAGCTCTTCAGCTTTACAAGCTCGTTCTATTAATACTACGAACTCGTTAATCTCAAGAATACCAACCAGAAGCTTTATATCTTCATTTAAACCATCTTCAAATCTCCGGCACATAGTAGCTTTCGACGAAACACACTCACGAGCGTAGCGACTAAGTCGCACAAACTTGCGCTCATATTCGGATACGGTCATTCGACCCTGTTTAAGCTCAAGAAATTCTTTGCGCTTAGAGTCTATGAAGTGCTAGCTTACATACTTCCTACGAAATTTCGTCTGGAAAAAGTCCCAAGTAACCCTCTCTTTCGGAACAACTGATACGTATGTATTCCACCAATAATAAGCCAAATCCCGTAATAATGATATGGCACACTTCAGACGCTCATCGGGTGTACAGGACAACTCGTCGAAAACACGAACGGTATTATCTAGCCAAAATTCAGCTCGCTTTGCATCGTTGCCATCCTCGGCTCTAAATTCTTGAGCTCCGTACTTTCTAATACGGTCAACAGGAGGCTTATTTACTCTTTCAGGATTAGCAATTTAGGGTACCACCGGTTCTGCATGAGGAATGTTCAAATTCAGGGGTGGTTGAACATCCGGATTGGTTCGTATGTATTGGCTGAACCAATCGTTCATCATACTGTAGAAGGCTTGTCTAGCCCCCTCATTCGGGTTACTCGTAGTTTGTCGAGATTCCTCTGGCGCGGTCTCTTGTACGAGAATAGGCACCACGCTCTCGACATCATCAGCTACTGCTCGCTCGGGGTCGGGATCCATAACTATATGAAAGAAATAAACAGATTTCACTGTCAGAAGTCATCACATTATCACATTATAAATCATGGCATGTATAGCTAGACTCACACACGCTCTACGTTAGTCCGAGAATCGACTAAACCGTAGCTCTGATACCAATCAAATGTAACACCCCTCACCCTATCTGTCACCGAATTAGGGCTACTAGATGTTACTCGACTAACCACCAAGTACATTCAGTCACATGAACCATAAAACTTAAGATATAATATTATAAAAATCAAATCATCACAGAAATAAAGTCAATTGCATGATATACAATAAAATAAGTAATCTCATAAATAAAATATAATTTCAAAGCAATGTTCATTTGAGACAAATTGGTATATTATAGCCAAATATAAGTATTACCCTTATTAAACATATACCAATCAAAGACTATAATAATAAAATCACATTCATGTCATTATTAATAATTCACTACTAAAATTTTACCATTTCCAAATCTCAAAACCGAATATATAAGCATACATATATTGTACAATTTCAACTCCAAAATTAATGTAAATACTTTAACCAAATACTAGCAAGAAAGTATAATTCAATTCATTCATTGGTATAATTCACATAGCATAACTTAAATTATCCTTCAACTTAAGGTTTAAATTTATGCCAAATATATTCAAGAAATTAAGATCATTACCCAATCGAATCTAAACCATATTTAAAATACCTACTTTAACAACATTTAGAATATAAATTATTCTTGAACATTCATTCGAAATTTATAAAAGAAATATCCTTTTGAATTCACATAACTTACATATCAAACATGTGTAAGTTAAAATCTACTATGCACCAACACATGAATATATATATGCATTCATATCATTTCGTACATAATCATGTCATTCCAAATATGAAATTTATAGCCATTTTCGTATGGCATCTTCATACAAACATATTTACCCATTTAAAACATTTCCATACATAATTCAGCCTATACATGCCATGGACCTTGGGTTCAAAAACAAAAAGGTACCAAAAGAGATGATAATGTGATTGACTTCGACGACGATCCTCGAGCTTGAGCTTCAACTTCAAAATCTAATGAAAAATGCATAAAACACACCAAGTAAGCTATTATAGCTTAGTAAGTTTAAGCAATTTATATTCATTGAATAATATAAACAAAATTTTATTCAAGATTTCGAAACCTAATCTCTTGGTAACATCCATACCAATCATCCCAAACCATAATAAAAATTGAATTTATAACCACATCATATACTTCTAACAACTTCCATATACCATCACCACATGATAAATAACTAATATTTATATCATATACTTACCAAAGTTTCTATTTGCATTTCAAGCTACTAATAGTCTCAAATTAATAGGTATATTACATACCTTTAATTTACTTACCCTTTCCAAACTAAATTGTTCATACATAACATGTAATAATACACTTCTTACATTTCCGTATGCATAATAACATTACTCATAGAAATCCTTTAACGAATCTTATACTTACACAATTGTTGGTAAAATTTAGTAACGTATCGCTCACATAGAGCCGTTACTTAACACTTCTCGTAATGTATCGCTCACATAGAGTCGTTACTTAATACTTTATGTAACGTATCGCTCACATAGAGCCGTTACTTGACATTTCCGAACACATAGTGCCCTTAAATCCAATTACTCTTATTCCATATAGACATATGTTTAAATCCACCAATTCTTCCCATGAATTTCCAACATATTCGATACATTCATATACTTCAAAAATATATATATATCTCATACTCGAATACATACTTCTTTCTCAATTCATTTCCACATATAATTATCATTTAGTACATATATATAAATTCAATTCACCATTCGGCTATCACTGATTCAATTCTTTGTCACTTTCGGCATTAAGGAATTAAATATAATAACATGAGGTTAACAAGTACATGTTCATATAAATAACTTTTATTCAATCCAAAAGCTTAAAATCTTACCTCGGAAGTCGATAAATTTGAATTTCCTGGCTATTCGTTTACTTTTGTTTTTCCACAATCTAAAACTTTCTCCTTTTGTCCTTGATCTAAATGATTCAAATTGAACTAATTCAACCACATATTCATTCATTTAAAAGCAAAATCATATAAGTATACAATTTGCCAATTTACCCCCTAACATATATAATGTTTATAATATAATCCTTAAAATTCAAAACACGAAATATCAAGAATTTAATTGCCCCTTTCAAGGGCCAAATGCTCACCATCTCCATACAAGTCTCTATGAATTATTTATTTTATATTTTAATACACTTAAGTTCATGAAGGCCGAATACACAAGCTTAATTTCTTCTTCTCTTATGGCCGAATATGCTAACTCACTGTACACATACATATTCTTCAATACATGACCAAACAACAAGCTAAATAAACTCTATTTATACTCATCCCAAATTTAGCCGAATAATAAGAGCACTCCTATGCTCAAATCCAAAATAAATTCTGTTACGTTCATACAATTTAAGCCACTAGACTTCAATTCATCTAAGTCTCTTAAGCAAGTCATGTTGTTGTTTTTTTTTTAAATCTATACTAAACATTTTTCAATCAAACACAACAACTCAAGAGTCCTCATCCATGGCCGAATATTAACATGCTTAACTCCCAAAATTTTAACATGATTTTATTAGCATTCAAAGAAACCAACTCCAATATGTAAAGATTTACTAAAACCAAGCTAAAATACCCACCTTATTACTACATGCAAGGCCGAAAAAAAATGGAGGTTTAAGCTTCCTTCATTTCTTTGGAAGAGAATCGGTGAAGAAGAAGATGGTGAGGAAAGAGAGAATGAAATTAAAGCATATTTCCTTTATTTTATAAAATAAATACTTATTATAATATACTTAAAATAAAATAATATACCCATTATACATATAAAATTGTTTTCCTAGCATGCTTGCCGTCCACATCATGAAATTGGGCAATTTGACATGCAATTCCTCATGCAAGAAAGACAATTCAATTAACCCTTCAACTTAATAGATGCTATTTTTACTACTTTAACTATTTAGTCCTTTCTCTTAATTTAAGCACACCAAAGCAATTAAATTCATAAATTTCAACACATATTCATTCATGATTATTACACACGACACAAAAATAATATTAGGAAATTTTTCCGGCTCGGATTCGTGGTTCCGAAACCACCATTCCGATTAGGGTCGTAATTGGGCTGTTACATTGAAGGCGTTTCAAGTTTTGTAATATCCTGAATTTGGGGTTATTTGTGATTGTATTGTTTTGCATGAGTTCGGATTGTTGTGTTGTTAAGTGAGATGTTCTAGGGCTTAGGAATAAGCCAAGGGTAGGCTCGAGCTGTAGGAAAAATTTTATTTTTAAGCTTTAGTTAAAGGGAGTTGAAGGAGCTAGGGGTTTAGAGTAATTCGTGGGGAATTTTAACACAAGTAACCAGTTGGCAAAGTGACAAGGAGGCACCACTTAGGGCTTTGGAAGGTGACGCCACAAGCATTGAAAGGGGGCTTAGGTTTGAATCCCATGGATGGACTTAAGGTGACTTTTATTTTTGCATTTATATGGCATGTGTTGGTCAAACTCTAATTAAGGTAAGATTGGACTATTATCTTTTATGGTTAGTAGACTACGGAATAAGGCAAGTGCTTATTTATGGTATGGTATCAAGGAATTTTGGTAGGATAAGGGGACATAAGGCTTGAAGTATGGAGTGTTGTTTTGGAAACTTTTCTATGGCCATTTGAGCATGAATGTAGACGGTATAGTGGACTAGGGGGGTTGGCTTAATTTTGAATGTGATTAGGAGGAAATAAGGAGAAATTTAGGAGTGAGTTTAATTCAAAATTAGTTTGAATTGATGGCAAGAAGAATTTTGAGTGTGGTGGCCGAATGTGGGTCTCTTTTGGGTGATAATTTTCGGTCATGGGTGGGGGGGAATAGCAGAATTTCCTATAAGAGGTCTAGAAGTTCTTTTTCGGTTCTCTTTTCTTTCTTTAGTATTCTCTTCCGAAACTTTCTTTTCACCCTTGCCATTGCCGAAATTTGCACCCTATTTCTTGACCAAAAGCCGAAAGTTGGAAGTATTTTGTGCATCTTTTTCTTTTTCCTTTTGCAACTTATTTTCCTTCCATTCACTTTCTAAAAATCGAAACCCATCCTCTCATTTGCAACAAAGCCGAAACCTCTCCACCTTTGTTCTTCATTTCCGAATTCTCCTAACTTTCATCTACACTTCTTTTCTTCTTCTCAACCTCGGGGCTATACCTATTTTGTGTTATTTGAATATCCCTTCTCCATTTGGGAGTTCTTGCCGAATCTTTTAGAGCCTTTAGAGGGGGAGGTGTCGACATTCCTTTTCATCAATCTTCCAATCGGTTTCGAGTATAGTAAGTATTTTCTTAGCAATCGAATTCTCTTCTTCTTCATTTAGTATGCCGAAACCAATGGTTGGCCTTGGTTTCTAAGGGATGGCCGAATGTATGTAGAGTCATAATATTGTGTTTCTTTTGTGTAGCCAACGGTAAGGAGCCTTAAGGAGGATTGTAAGGATTCGATTCATCAAGGTAAGTGTTATGTGGTGATTCGGGATTTAGTTAAGCAAAGTAGGTGGTTTGTAGTATTCGGCCATAGGCCATTTTATGAGTTTAAGCGATGACTGATTTCTGACTTTGGTTCTTAGGAGCAAATCGACAGGAATAAGAGAGTTTCAGGATTGAGTAGACTGTACCAAAAAGGTGTGTAGTTATTGCACTATTCTCTTGATTGTTTATGTGTGTATGTTGTTATATATGTGTGATATGATGTGAATGGTAGCCAAAATAAGGGCTAAGATGGTGGATACCCATGGGGGGTGATCGAATAATCAGGTAAGTACTTTATGATATTAAATTATCGCTGATGAATATGTGCAATCGTGGTAAGTATGTGTTGAATACTCATCTAAATGATATTATTGTCATGATATATATATATATATGCATGGGAATTTGGGACATGAATATTGAAGGACAGGGTGTACATTATGTACGTGGTCTGATGTTAGCCTTGTGCTATATTGGCGCTTGATGTTAGCTATGTGCTTCATCAAGGTGGGGTGTTGGCTATGTGCCACCTCCTGGCGGATGATAGCTGTGTGCATCACCGTGGATCGAGGATGACCTCGAGTCACCTCGTGGATATTGACATGTGGGGTCACTTAGGTGATCAGTGGCTTAGCCACGGCCTTGGGCAGCAAGTCTGCCAAGGTAGGTGTAATGGATGGACTCTAGGTTGGGTTGGGATGGATTTTTGCATGACTGATTATGTGGATCAATGTGGATATAGGCCAAGCCCAATATGTGAAATTATGTGGATGAATTGTCTTACCATCTGATTTGTAATTGATTTGTGGATGTGGGCCAAGCCCATGTGTGGAGGCATGTGAAATAATTACACACTGAGTCTGTGTGACTCACCCAATTTTTCTCAAACCTTACAGGTGATGCATAAAGCTTGGACCGGGTTGGAGTGGATACGAGGTGGCCCATGCAGAAGAGGATTTTCTTTATACAATTTATGTTTCAGTATTTTAAGTATTTATTTATTGTAATAAGGGCCTCCTAAAGTATTTAAGGATTTTTATTATGTTATAATTTGGACTATCGATTATATTACTATCTGAAAATGTTTTATCTTTAGTAACTTTCCTTTTAAAATATATGATAAAGTTTTTAACCGAAGAATTTGAAACATTGTAATTTATGTCGAAATTTTAAATATCCAATGTTTTATTAAAGACAATAAATTTTTATGTTTTCACTCTAAGTCAAAATATTTTTCAAACATTTTCCGAGTGGCATCCTAAATTCGGCCGTGGCTCGTGGGCTAGGTTTGGGGTGTTACAAATTTGGTATCAGAGCTTGGTTCAAAACTCGGCTTTGAGGGTTTTGGGCCCAAAAACATTTTTTTTAAGATGGGCTTTTCAAAGATTTGGGCTTTCATAAATTTTTCAGGTTTATTCTGGCATGGCACCTGTATCTCCGACCCGAAGTCCACCAGGTAAGTACCTCTAATTGTTGTGTGAATTATTATATGATTGGGATGTGGGTATGATGGGCACGTAGAGTAGTATATTAAGTTATTGAACTTTAGGATTAGCTTACTCCAACACAGAATTGCATAAAATTTTAAAGCCTAATTAAACAAACCTATGAGTAAGTCGCCGAGTTAGGGTGTGGCAACCATTGTGCGCATGTCTAGGATTGGTTTCGGTGGGAGCTTGGTAATTAAGCAGTCCTAGTGACTCACCTCCTCTCCACTTGAATCCTACCTGGTGCGTAGTAACGGTTCACCCTAACCAAGAGGACTTATTCACGGGCTAAACTCGATAATTAAAACCCGAAAGGGACCAGCCATACTGTTTTATAAAAACCTTAAGTTTTCAAAATTACTCCTTTGATTTGTAAAACCATTTTATACTTCGAAAAATTTTTCGAAATATTTTCGATTTACAAAATTACCCAAATACCCCTGGGTGTAAAATTACCAAAATGCCCTTGGTTTATAAAATTACCATACTACCACGACTTTTGTAAAAACATTCTTACTTTACAAAAATACCAAAAACTCCTATTTTACAAAATAGTAAGATACCCTGATTTGGGAAAATTTACTAAAATGCCCCTGACTTCCAAAATTACCAAAATAACCTCGATTTCTGAAATTTCTGCAATATCATTGATTTGGTAGAATTTTCAAAATAACCTCAAGATTTGTATATTTTGGAATGCCTTTGATTTGTAAAGATTTTCAAATTGACTCCGATTTATTACTAAAATACCCCTGTAAGACAAATGACGAAAATACCCCTGGGATAGGAACAGACAAAAATGTTTGAAGAGTGAATGTGTATGGTAGATACTACTGAATGGATGTGTTTCTGTGAATTAAGGTAGAAGACTTGAAACTTTGATTTATCAAAAGAACTACTATTAAGCTCTTTTCATAAAATTGTTCGCGGATAAACAGTGGAACAAAGACTAATGCATAAAATTTCTTAAATCAGACTAAAGCACGAGCGTAGACATGAGCTTTAGGGGACGTAGTCGTAATGTGCGAGGACGTGGTAGAGGCAGAATGGCTGTGTCGGAACCCGTTAGATCGGGTCAAGGGTCTGAGAATGAGGTACCACCACCACCATCACCAGCTGTTGGTGTGGAGCAGCAAGATTAGACGGGGAATGATGCTGTATCGCAGGCGGTGTTGCGAGTTCTGGAGATGGTGGCTGGAGCAGGTGGAAGTAGGAGAGCTCAGAAATCGGTACCCGAGCGACTTCGAGCCAATGGAGCTGAGGTGTTCCGTGGCATATCTGGTGTGGCACCCAATACTGCTGAGTATTGGTTGGAGGCGACCGAACGGATTATGGATGAGCTCGATTTAACGGCTGAGGAGAAAGTGAAAGGAATGGTGTCGCTTCTTCGCGATGAGTCATATCAATGGTGGCTCACAGTTCGGGATGGTGCTACGGCTGAGGAACTCACTTGGGAGTACGTTAAGGCGGCTTACCAGAAGAAGTATGTTGGTACTCATTATATTGATGCGCAGAGAAAGGCTTTTCTGGGGCTAGTTCAAAGGAACAAGTCCGTGGCGAAGTACGAGGCTGAATTCCTAAGGTTGAGCCGGTATGCTCGAGGAGTAGTGGCTACGGAGCATGAGCGATGTGTCCGGTTTGAGGACGGACTAAGGGATGACCTGAGGCTGTTGATAGCTCAACAGCAGGAGCGAGAATTTGCTGTGTTAGTAGAAAAGGCTAAGGTAGCTGAGGGGATTAAGGACTCTGTGAGACAGAACAGGGATAAGGATAGGAACCGGGACAAGAGGAGTTTTGGACCGTCAGAATCGTCTGAGAGCCTTCAGAAAAGACCGAGGGTTGAGAATTCTGCTCGTGTTGCTAAGCCAACTACTGGAAATCCGGACCGTCCGTGTGCTCGGTGTGGAAGGTATCATGTTGGCGAGTGCTGGAATCGGGATCGAGAGTGTTTTAGGTGAAAGTCTAAGGCTCACTTGATTAAAGATTGTCCCTAGGATCCGAATAGGGCTCGGACAGTAGGTCAGGGTGGTGTGCAGCCGGACAGAGGTGGTCAGCAAGCGACAAGGGGTCGTGGTCCGAATCATGGAGGGAATGGTTCCGGCCGAGGTCGTGGAACACCAAACGGAGGTGCTGGAGGTGCAGACGCGAGGCAACCAAGGTTGGTTTATGCAGTCAGGCGTCACGAGGATAGTGATGCGCCAGATGGGACAACGGATATGTCCCTTATTTCTGTAATACCCTTTATTGCCTTGTTTGTTATAGAGCTAGTTCGTTCTTGTGTTGCTAGTGAAATGTATGCAACCTTGAGTGTGAACTTTGAGACTGTTCATAGAAAGTATGTTAGTTTTATTAAGATCAGAGTGCGCAGTAAGAGCGTAGTGTGGTGAGTGAGGATGCACGACTGTTAGTTAGTTGGAAATTTTGAGGTCGAAATTTCTTTAAAGAGGGTAGAATTGTAATATCCTGAATTAGGGGTTATTTGTGATTGTATTGTTTTGCATGAGTTCGGATTGTTGTGTTGTTAAGTGAGATGTTCTAGGGCTTAGGAATAAGCCAAGGGTATGCTCGAGCTGTGGGAAAAATTTTATTTTTAAGCTTGAGTTAAAGGGAGTTGAAGGAGCTAGGGGTTAAGAGTAATTCGTGGGGAATTTTAACACAAGTAACCAGTTGGCAAAGTGGCAAGGAGGCACCACTTAGGGCTTTGGAAGGTGACGCCATAAGTATTGAAAGGGGGCTTAGGTTCGAATTCCATGGATGGACTTATGGTGACTTTTATTTTTGCATTTATATGGCATGTTTTGGTCAAACTCTAATTAAGGTAAGGTTGGACTATTGTCTTTTATGGTTAGTAGACTAAGGAATAAGGCAAGTGCTTATTTATGGTATGGTATTAAGGAATTTTGGTAGGATAAGGGGACATAAGGCTTGAAGTATGGAGTGTTGTTTGGGAAACTTTTCTATGGCCATTTGAGCATGAATGTAGACGGTATAGTGGACTAGGGGGTTGGCTTAATTTTGAATGTGATTAGGAGGAAATAAGGAGAAATTTAGGAGTGAGTTTAATTCAAAATTAGTTTGAATTGATGGCAAGAAGAATTTTGAGTGTGGTGGCCGAATGTGGGTCTCTTTTGGGTGATAATTTTCGGTCATAAGTGGGGGGGAATAGCCGAATTTCCTATAAGAGGTCTAGAAGTTCTTTTTCGGTTCTCTTTTCTTTCCTTAGTATTCTCTTTCGAAACTTTCTTTTCACCCTTGCCATTGCCGAAATTTGCACCCTATTTCTTGACCAAAAGCCGAAAGTTGGAAGTCATTTTGTGCATCTTTTTCTTTTTCCTTTTGCAACTTATTTTCCTTCCATTCACTTTCTAAAAACCGAAACCCATCCTCTCATTTGCAACAAAGCCGAAACCTCTCCACCTTTGTTCTTCATTGCCGAATTCTCCTAACTTTCATCTACACTTCTTTTCTTCTTCTCAACCTCGGGGCTATACCTATTTTGTATTATTCGAATATCCCTTCTCCATTTGGGAGTTCTTGCTGAATCTTTTAGAGCCTTTAGAGGGGGAGTTTTCGACATTCCTTTTCATCAATCTTCCAATCGGTTTCGAGTATAGTAAGTATTTTCTTAGCAATCGAATTCTCTTCTTCTTCATTTAGTATGCCGAAACCAATGGTTGGCCTTGGTTTCTAAGGGATGGCCAAATGTATGTAGAGTCATAATATTGTGTTTCTTTTGTGTAGCCAACGGTAAGGAGCCTTAAGGAGGATTATAAGGATTCGATTCATCAAGGTAAGTGTTATGTGGTGATTCGGGATTTAGTTAAGCAAAGTAGGTGGTTTGTAGTATTCGGCCATAGGCCATTTTATGAGTTTAAGTGATGACCGATTTCTGACTTTGGTTCTTAGGAGCAAATTGACAGGAATAAGAGAGTTTCGGGATTGAGTAGACTGTACCAAAAAGGTGTGTAGTTATTGCACTGTTCTCTTGATTGTTTATGTGTGTATGTTGTTATATATGTGTGATATGATGTGAATGGTAGCCGAAATAAGGGCTAAGATGGTGGATACCCATGGGGGGTGATCGAATAATCAGGTTAGTACTTTATGATATTAAATTATCACTGATGAATATGTGCAATCGTGGTAAGTATGTGTTGAATACTCATCTAAATGATATTATTGTCATGATATATATATGCATGGGAATTTGGGACATGAATATTGAAGGACAGGGTGTACATTATGTACGTGGTCTGATGTTAGCCTTGTGCTACATTGGCGCTTGATGTTAGCTATGTGCTTCATCAAGGTGGGGTGTTGGCTATGTGCCACCTCCTGGCGGATGATAGCTTTGTGCATCACCGTGGATTGAGGATGACCTTGAGTCACCTCGTGGATATTGACATGTAGGGTCACTTAGGTGATTGGTGGCTTAGCCACGGCCTTGGGCAGCAGGTCTGCCAAGGTAGGTGTAATGGATGGACTCTAGGTTGGGTTGGGATGCATTTTTGCATGACTGATTATGTGGATCAATGTGGATATGGGCCAAGCCCAATATGTGAAATTATGTGGATGAATTGTCTTACCATCTGATTTGTAATTGATTTGTGGATGTGGGCCAAGCCCATGTGTGGAGGCATGTGAAATAATTACACACTGAGTCTATGTGACTCACCCAATTTTTCTCAAACCTTACAGGTGATGCATAAAGCTTGGACCGGGTTGGAGTGGATACGAGGTGGCCCATGCAGAAGAGGATTTTCTTTATACAATTTATGTTTCAGTATTTTAAGTATTTATTTATTGTAATAAGGGCCTCCTAAAGTATTTAAGGATTTTTATTATGTTATAAGTTGGACTATCGATTATATTACTATCTGAAAATGTTTTATCTTTAGTAACTTTCCTTTTAAAATACATGATAAAGTTTTTAACCGAAGAATTTGAAACATTGTAATTTATGTCGAAATTTTAAATATCCAATGTTTTATTAAAGACAATAATTTTTTATGTTTTCACTCTAAGTCAAAATATTTTTCAACCGTTTTCCGCAGTGGCATCCTAAATTCGGTCGTGGCTCGTGGGCCGGGTTTGGGGTGTTACAAGTTTGGTATTAGAGTTCGATTTAGTCTATTCTTGCACGATGAAGATAAGAGAGCCATGTATGTATAACGCGCCAATCTTGGCAGAGTCTCTCAGGTATGTGTAGACAGTTTTATTTAATATAAGGTAAAGCATGTAATGAAATGACAAGCAAGATAGTAGCAAAAGTAAAGGAATGATTGCATTAATAAGAAGGAAAAATATTACATGGTTCAAGGTTTTTTGAGATAAAGGATGAAAAGAAATGAAGTACAAGATAAAAGAAGTGGTTTTTAATCTTCCCCTACACCGGGCTGACTAGTGGGCTCAGTAGGGATCCCTTCAGTGGGAGAAGCGTCTTCTGGAACTTGATCCCCAGACGCTGAGCCCTCCTTATTGTCTTTAATAATAGGCGTGGTTGGAATAATAAAACTTTCTAATTGCCTCCACTCTCTTTGGAAAGCTTCCCATTCATTGCCTTCTAGGTGGTAAACATCGAAGCCAAGTGAGTTAGTGGAAAAGTCCTTGAGAAGTCAACCTTTCTAAGATCAAAGGTGATGCAATCCCGGTCGCATCATGTTTTTACTCAAATCGACGACACCGGGAATGGGCTAAACACGAGGGGCCCAGCTACTAAATGAAATTTAATTTTGGTTTGTTAATTTGTGTGCAAATCTTAATTGATCGAACATGGGGTGGAAACCATTGTTGGCTTTATCGAATAATCAAGGAAGTTCAACTCAAGTGTTACACGCAACTTGCTACAAGCTCATTTAGCTAATTCATCGCTCATCCTAGCTCATTGAGCTCAACATTATTCGGTTTTAGCTTGTGCATCAATTTGCTAGAATATCTAATTCGGTTTAGCTCAATTTTAACTTTCTTTAGTTTATGCGTTTAAGCTACTGGAATAATTACTTTGGGTTTAGTTAAATTAGTTTAATTAGCTCAAATAATTAAGGTAGTGTTTAAGTTGTGTCATAAATTAAGTAGGATTTAAATATGCATTGATCTGAATGTATTTAATGTGGTTGAGTTTATTTAATGTGTTTTATTTAGTTCGGCAATTTATTATGTCTTAAGTTTATTTAATATTCATTAGTTAGCACAACTATTTAATATGTCCTAGGATCAGACATTTTAATTGTGTCTAAAGTTTAGACAACTTAATTGGTGTCTTGAATATGTCCTAAACCGATTGTTAATTTTGCTTGTAGGAGTTCACACCAGCTGATTAGTTAGTCAAATTCATGGGATGGCATTAAAGAGAATACATGCACTCAGCTAGTTCATGGACGGCAATAAATTCAGCTGTTGATTTCTCTTCTCCAAGAGGTTGTTCGTGAAGATTAATGGACAAGGAGTTGTTCACACAAGTCCATTTAGCTCACAAACGTTTTCACACCATGGTAGCTGTTCAAATCCATCCATTCACACCTTGTGGCTGATTGTATTCAAGTGTTCACATTCAAGGGTTGTTCGTGCGCCTAAAATGCCATCAATGTTCACTGCTACTTATTCGGCTACCCAAGGAAGAATTAAAGGATGTATTAAATTTCCTTGGCTGCTCAATCATTGGACATTTCAGTTCAAGTCATCAGCTCATTAATTTAGTTGAATTAGAAGACTAAATGATCTGACCATTGGCGTCACCTACGCATAGATTTTGATAATAGACATGTAATTATCCTAGAAGCTCATTAACAGCTTAATTAAGCTGATTGCATGTGACCATTCGTCTAGGCTTAACTTAGGCCTATAAATACTTTATTTTCAGCTGGTTGTAGGGACTTTTTTCTCATTTTTATGAACTTTATACTATTGGCGAGTGTTCATACTCTTCTTGTTCTCTCTAGGACTGAATTGACTTATCAAGTCTAGTCTTGTGGCGTCATTCCTTCCTTTTTTCCGAACTTATCTCTTGCCTAAGTGTGGTGTTCGTTTATACATGGGGTTCCTATCTGACATAGATAGTGGGTTAAGGTTTACTTTCACTTTCATCACCATTTCCACCGATCTCACCTAAGTGCTGTTTAAGATTCGGGTCAACAATCATCTATATTGTTGGTTCAATCTTGGCCTTAGCCCAATTCCTCCATCCATCACCAAACTATCCTTACACCCTTTGTTTTGAACCTATCTTTCAACCCTTCTTTAGCCATTTTCAAAACAACCTGTTCTTACTTAATTTAACGATCAGGCAACCTAAACGACTCGAATCATCACTTAGGCGAGTTCGTATCTAAAGAGACCTGTAGCAACTTAGGTGTACAGGATTAAGTTGGACTTCCACTCTGGTAAGGCTTCAATAAGGTTTTTATGGGTGTCTTCCTGATACTTTTTAAAGTCCACGACCTGAGAACGACGTTGGTTCTCTAGCTCTACCATATGATTTTCTCCCAGAGCTTTGAGCTTCTCTTCTCAAGCAAGTTTTTGACCCTTCAGCGAATTGACCTTCTCCTTCAGTTGCTCATTTTCAGTTTGAGCGTCTCTATATTTGTTTGTTAAAATGGAAAGTTGTGCATCCAATTTCCCAATCAAATTGGTATCTTCTCGATGTTGTCAACATAACTCAGCCAAGTAGTCTTCGCTGGATTTTGCAGCCTTCTCTAAATCAAATATTTTATTTTTGTATTTCTGGCTGGCAACCTTGAAAGCCCTACTCCACAGGCCTTGCTTAAAAGACATACTCTCTAAGACTTGGGCTATGACAATCAAAGGATCTACATTGAAAGTTAATGTGAGATAAGAAATGAAAGCCTCCTTTAACTGAGTAGGCAATAAGCTTTGTTGTTACTAAAAAATGTCACTACGAGAGGAGAAAAGTGGCACAGACTTTAAAATAGCTTTCCAAGGAAAGTCATTCTATGCTAACCAGAACGCTCCACCTCCTCCACCCCTTCCAATTCCCCAGCCTGCCCCTACATCTCCCAAAGTAATGGAAATGATTAGAAGAGAAAAACCTCTGGTAGACAGAATTTGAAAGCAAGGGGCCGAGGAATTTAGAGCGAATATAGATGATGATCCGGAGAGGGTAGGGTTCTGGCTAGAAAATACCATTAGAGTATTCGATGACTTATCTTGCACCCCTAAGGAGTGTATAAAGTGTGTTGTATCACTCCTGCGAGACTCGACCTACCAATGGTGGAACACCCTTATGTCGGTTGTACCAAGGGAAAGGATAACTTAGGAATTCTTTCAAGAAGAGATCCGTAAAAAGTATATTAGCCAGAGGTTCATAGACTAGAAAAGGAAGGAATTTTTAGAATTGAAGCAAGGCTGAATGACAGTAACCGAGTATGAGCGTGAGTTCGTGAGGCTCAGTAAATATGCTCGGGATGTGTATCTGAAACACCCCAAACCCGGCCCACGAGCTTCAAATTCTTTAGTTCCTTTGGAAAAACTTAAGCGATTTTAAGAAATATATTGTTTTGGGTTAGGCTTGAGTTGGAAACCAATTTATCTTATATTGAAATCCATTTAATTAAGGTGACAAAACAATTAGGGTTTATTTTTCAAAAAAAAAATTTACTCAAACTTTAATTGATAATAATTCGCAAACATAAAAAAAAAATAAAGAAATAAAACTATGGCCTTATTACATCAAGTAAAAACCCAAAATAAAATTCTTAAGTACTTAAATAAAATAAAATGTCCATATTGAATAAAACTTCAAGCTGAGCATGGCCACCACAAGTTCTGCCGTCCCGGTCCATCACTGTTCATCACCTGAAAAATGTTCCCACAACGGGGTGAGTCAACAGACTCAATGTGTACACAACACTAAAATTTAATAGATCAGGTATACCATAACGTATCACATGCACATTCATATACAGATAAAATAATGATGCAACCCATACCCAAACCTAGATGCCATCCGCTACACATCCCCGTACCAACCTGTACACCGTGAGGACTACTAAGTCGACCCTCCTTCCGCTACACTCCATCGAAGGCAGTCGCTGCAGTCGACGTGCTCATCACCCATATAAAATTCGTGGCATAGCCACAAGATTA
The DNA here is from genome assembly GCA_005393395.2 of Gossypium australe. Lineage (NCBI taxonomy): Eukaryota > Viridiplantae > Streptophyta > Magnoliopsida > Malvales > Malvaceae > Gossypium > Gossypium australe. The sequence goes on along the minus strand of CM016614.1, from coordinate 91,030,088 downwards.
AATAATTGTGTCATGAGACACCACATTCAGATAATGTAACCGAAGTTACCACATTCAGATAATGTGACTGAAGTCACCACATTCAGATAGTGAGACCGAAGTCATCACATTCACTTCCCCTTTTTCATATAACCCGAATGCCCCATATATTTCATATCATGCATATCATACTTAAATTCACATTCATGTCACTTTTCACATGTTAAAATATAACATATTTCGTAATCCTAGCAGAAGTAGGAAACGTACCTGAGTACTTTGTACCACATTAGGGTATTTTAGCCACATTCACACTCTTATACATTCATATATTAAATATTTGCCATATAACATATTAAAAGTTAGTGTGGGGTACACACCTGATTCGCTTAATGCTTTCAATCCAAGTCCCGAAAAGCTTGATCTAATGCCTTAGATCTTAAATCTCTACATTTAATCAATAATTTAATACTTAGCAAAGAGCCATTTGGCCATAAATCCAAATCCTAGTAGGATTAGTACACTAAAACTTACCTTGTTGCCGATTGACTTAAGAACCAAGTCCCGAAACTTTGTATCCTTCTTCTTTGTATTCGGCCAACTCTAGATCCCTTTAACATATTAGTTTCGGCTTTTAAGATAATAAAAGATAGATCCAAACACTAAAATAAGCCTTGGCCGAATGCTATAGACACTTACCTTGTGGATTTTAAATCCCGAAATTCACCGAATAACTAGGGAACACGTAGCTTATGGTGTACCTTCGGGAAAAGAACTTCTCCTTCCTTGTAGTCGAACTTAGTAAATCCCGGAAGATCCTTCCAAATTTCGGCAAACAAGTTTCTAATGGGATTAGTCCTAGATTTCGGTAAATCTTAAAAGAAAAAGGATGAAACCGAATGAGATCTTACCCTTACTTTAGATATCGACAGTTCCTTTACTTGAAGTCTCAAACTATTCGGCTATGGCCTTGATCTTAGCAAGCTTTCGGCTTTTGGAAAATTGAGAGGAGAAGAATGAAGAAGAAAAGAATAGGGGTTGCAGAGAAAATTCGGCAGTGGTTATCAAGGAAGAGAAAATAATGCTGAATGGCCTCTCTTTTCCTTTTATAGCCAAATTTACTAGGCTAGAGTCCCTTACTTGGCCACCACTCTTCTATAACTTTATCCCTTGATTTATCACTTTAATTATCAACAAGACTTAATCCAATATTTATCTCTTATCTCCTAATAAAAATAATACTAATAATAATCCTCTTTTATCTCTTCCTTATCTATCAAAATAAAAGAAATAATATCCACATTTATCTCCCCTTTTAGCCGAATTTTAATAAGAATAAAACCTCATCTTAAACTCCTCCCCTAGTCTCCCTTTGCCGTCCACTACCTCCCTTCCTTGCCGAAAATAAAAAACTTTTATTTTAGCTTCCCATGTGACTCAAACCCAGGCCCAATTGCACCTGCCTGTGGCGTCACTTACTGGGCTTTAAGTGGCATTTCCAAGCCACTTTTCTAAGCCTGTTTGTGTGTCAAATTCCTCCTATTATTTTTCTTAAGGCCACCTTGCCTTAGTTTTCTCTTTTTAAGCCTTAAAACTTGACATTTCTTTACATTTCCAAGTTTCCAAAAATTTTCGTTTGCCTCTTTAAACTTGACATTTCCTTACATTTCCAAGTTTCCAGAAATGTTTACTTTCCTCTTTTGAATCATTTCCACATCATTTCCTTACATCCCCTAGTTTCCAAAAATGTTCACTTTCCTCTTTTAAACTTAACGTTTCCAAAGCATTTCCTTACATTTCCTTACATTTCCCTACATTGCCTTACATTTCCATACATTTCCATACATTTCCATACATTTCCATACATTTCCATACATTTCCAAGATTCTAATAATGCACACCACACATTCATATCACAGTAAACATGCTATTTCATAAAATTAAGCAAAAATGCACACAATGGGATTCTTCCCTCAAAGTACTTCACTTGATGCCATAACCCTTGCACCTTAGATGGCGTCCCTTGCCACTTTTCCACATCACTTCTTGTGTCCTAAACTCCCCAAAACTTTTCTTAAGGCTACCTTAGCCTAGCTCCCCCTTTTTAACTTAAAAACCAATAATTGTCCAAAGCTTTCTCTTCCATCCTAGGATTTTAAAAACCCTTAATTCACTTCCAAACACTGCCAAAACCTACTACTCATGAATTATGCACGAACGCATAACCCCTAATCTAGGATGTTACAGTATCCACCGAAGCCATCATGTGTAAGAGGTTTGGGGATGGATTAAATGAGGACATCCGATTGTTTGTTAGTATTCTAGAACTGAAGGAATTTGTTGTACTAGTAGAGAGAGCTTGCAAGGCCGAGGAATTGGCCAAAGAAAAAAGGAAAGCTGATATGGAGTCTCTTGACTCAAAGAAAAGACAGTTGGGAAAATCATTTCAGTCCTCATCCAAGAAATCGAGAGAATTCAATACCCGATCAAATGCTTCAGCGGGATTCTCGAATAGAAATAGGAGTAAGCAGTACTCGGTTTCTAAGGCTCAGACCACTTCTATTGCGAGTGTTGGTAGTGCTCGACCAAATAAACTGGAGTGTTTGCAGTGTGGTAGACGATATTTTAGTGAGTGTCGAGAAAATGATAGAGGTTGTTTCAAGTGCGGTTCACTAGACCACTTCATTCGAAACTGTCCTGAAAATAGAGGAAAAAGACAGAAAGTAAGATGTGTGAGTGAGTAACGCACCTTCGAGAGGTAGACCACAAAAGAACCCGGGAAGTGGGGCTAGCAGCAGAGGTGCGCCTAGAGATTCACCATGAGGTCCGAAGGTTGAGCGCCTGCAAAGACTTTTGCCATTCGCGCTCGCGAAGAGGTATCGTCACCAGATGTGATAACATGTGCTTTTTCCTTTCATGATATCTCTGTTGTTGCGTTGATTGATCCGGGGTCTACCAATTCGTATGTTTGTATGAAATTGGTGTCTAGTATGAATATGCATGTTGAGTCTACAAAATTTGTGATAAAAGTGTCAAACCCGTTAGGCAAGCATGTGATAGTTGACAAAATATGTAGAAATCGTCCCTTGATAATTAGAGGTCGTTATTTGTCGACTAACCTCATGTTGTTGCCGTTCAATGAATTTGACGTGATTCTTGGTATGGACTGGCTAGCAACCCATGATGTGATAGTAAATTGTGGGAGAAAATTTATTACATTGAAATGTGAAAATGGGGATATCTTTCGGGTTGAATCAGGTGAACCGAATAGCTTACCTATACTGATTTCTTCTATAACTGCTGAGAAATACATGAGAAAAGGGTATGAGTCATATCTTGCATTTGTGTTGAATACCCAAGAGTCGGAAGTAAAGATTGAGTCAGTGCCTATAGTATGTGAGTATCCGGATGTGTTTCTGGAAGAGTTGCTCGGATTGCCTCCAGCTAGAGAAGTTGAGTTTGGTATTGACTTTCTCCCTGGTAAGGCACCTATTTCGATTGGCACAGTTGGAGTTAAAAGAATTGAAGGCTCAGTTACAAAAGTTGACGGATAAAGGTTTCGCAAGACCGAGTTATTCTCCGTGGGGTGCTCCGGTACTTTTTGTGAAAAAGAAAGACAGGCCGATTAGATTATGTATAGACTACCGACAACTCAACAAGGTTATAGTTAAGAACAAGTATCCTTTGCCAAGGATCGACAATTTGTTTGATCAATTGAAGGGAGCCACAATGTTTTCTAAGATAGACCTGAGGTCCGGTTATTACCAGCTGAGAGTTAAGGAATAAGATGTATCAAAAACTACATTTCGGACGAGGTATGGCCATTATGAGTTCCTTGTCATGCCCTTTGCCTTAACAAATGCTCCCGCCGTGTTTATAGATTTAATGAATCGTATTTTCTAACCGTACTTGGATAAGTTCGTTGTTATTTTTATCGATGATATATTAATTTATTATCGTGACGAGAGTGAGCATGCGGAGCATTTGAGAACTGTTTTGCAGACTTTAAGAGATAAGCAGTTGTATGCTAAATTTAGCAAAAGTGAATTTTGGCTCCGAGAAGTCAGATTCTTAGGACACATCGTGTTGGGTGATGGAATTAGAGTTGACCCGAGTAAGATATTGGCTATCGTTGATTGGAAACCGCCGAGGAATGTGTCAGAGATTAGAAGTTTTTTAGGCTCAGCTGGATACTACAGACGGTTTGTTAAAGGATTCTCCATGATTTTCACACTGATGACGAGGTTGCTACAAAAAGATGTCAAGTTCGAATGGACAGAGAAGTGCTAACAAAGTTTTGAGAAACTGAAAGCATTGTTGACTGAAGCCCTATTTTAGTGCAACCGGAACCGGGAAAGGAATTTGTAGTGTATAGCGATGCATTCTTAAATGGATTGGGGTGTGTGCTTATGCAGGAAGGCAAGGTAATAGCTTATGCCTCGAGACAGCTGAAGCCACATTAGAAAAACTATCTGACACACGACTTAGAGTTAGCCGCCATAGTGTTCGCACTGAAGATTTGGAGACACCATTTGTATGGTGAGAGATGTCGATTCACCGACCATAAAGTCTAAAGTATTTGATGACTCAAAAGGAGTTAAACCTACGGCAGTGAAGATGGCTAGAGTTGATAAAGGATTATGAGTTGATAATTGACTATCACCCGGGGAAGGCAAACGTGGTTGCCAATGCTTTGAGTAGGAAGTCATTGTTTACCTTGAGGGCTATGAACACTCAGTTGTTAGTAACCGACGATGGTTCAATTTTAACCGAGTTGAGAGCAAAACCAATGTTATTGCAAGAGATCTGCGAAGCTCAGAAAAGGGATAAAGAATTGCAAGCTAAGATAACTCAATGCGAGAAGGTCATAGAATCAGACTTTCAGATTGGTTCAGATGGTTGTTGAATGTTTTGAGACAGAATTTGTATACCCAAATATGATGAGCTTATTCAAAAAAACCTTGCATGAGGCACATAGCAGTTGTATGTCTATCTATTCGGGTAGTGTGAAAATGTACAATGACTTGAAGTAAATGTATTGGTGGTCGGGAATAAAAAAAAATCTTAGAGTTTGTCTCTAAGTGTTTAATTTGTCAACAAGTGAAAGCCGAACACCAAGTACCTTCGGGTTTACTTCAGCCCGTGATGGTTTTCGAGTGGAAATGGGACCGTATTACCATGGATTTTGTGTTTGGATTGCCGATGACGCCAAAGAAGAAAGATGTTGTGTGGGTTGTGGTTGATAGGCTAACTAAGTCATTTCATTTTATACCTGTGCGTATCGATTATCCACTTGAGAAATTCGTCGATTTGTATGTTTCTAAAATTGTGAGACTTCACAGGGTACCTTTATCAATCATTTTAGATAGAAATCCGAGGTTCACATCTCACTTTTGGAAAAAGTTACAAGAAGCGTTGGGTACGAAACTGAATTTTAGTACTGCTTTGCACCCGAAAACCTACGATCAATCTGAAAGAGTAATTTAGATTCTTGAAGATATTTTGCGGTGTTGCGTTCTTGAGTTTCAAGGCAGTTGGAAAAAGTACTTACCGTTGGTAGAGTTTGCCTACAACAATAGCTATCAGTCGAGTTTGAAAATGGCGCCTTATGAGGCTTTGTATACACGTAAGTGTCGAACGCCCTTGTATTGGACCGAACTCAGAAAAAATCAGATTCATGAGATTGACTTAGTCAAAGAGACCGAAGAGAAAGTAAAAGTGATTCATGACTGTTTGAAAGCTGCTTCGAACAGACGGAAATCCTACGCGAACTTGAAACGGAAAGAGATTGAGTTTCAAGTAGGTGATAAGGTATTTTTGAAAGTATCTCCGTGGAAGAAAGTCCTCAGATTCGGTAGGAAAGGAAAACTAAGTCCACGTTTTATTGGACCTTATGAGGTGACTGAGAGAATTGGACCGGTAGTTTATCGACTAGCCTTGCCATCCGAGTTAGAGAAGATCCACAATGTATTCCATGTGTCTATGTTGCATCGTTACCACTCTGACCCATCACATGTGATTTCACCAACAGAGGTTGAGATTTGTTCAAACATGACCTACGGTGAAGAGCCGGTTAAGATTTTAGATCAAGAAGTCAAGCAATTGAGAAATAAAAGTACAGCACTCATGAAAGTACTATGGCATGGACATGGGATTGAAGAGGCCACATGGGAGCTCGAGGAGACTATGAGAGACCAATACTCAAACCTGTTCGCTGGTAAGATTTTCGGGGACGAAAATCCCTAAGGGGAAGAATTGTAACAGCCCGAATTTGGGGCTAGTCAGAACAGTGATTTCAGAACCACTAATCCAAGGCCGAAGAAATTATTTTTAATATTATTTTATGTGTTATAGCATGATTATAAGAGTGCATGAAAATTTTAATTAATTTTAGTGATTTCTTGTTTAATTACGAAAAATGACTAAATTGCATAAAGTGCGAAAGTTTTGTTCTGTAAGCTAAAGGTGTTAAATAGATATAGAACCTTAAATTGGAGGTCCTTAATGTGCAATTAGGCTCTTAAAAGAGTGATGGTCGGCCATAGGGGACAAAAATATGAAAATTGGTCAAAGTTGGTGGCATTAGGTGACTTAATTTTGATGAAATAAAATAAAATAAAGAGAAAAAGATATCATCTTTTTCATCTTCCTCCCTACTACCAAAAATTTGAGCAAACTTAAGGGTTTTGAGAGCTCAAAATTTCAGCCAAGCTTTTCTCTTGCAAGTAAGTCATTTTGATGGTCATTTTAGTTGATTTTTGTGTTTTTGGAACCCTTGTAGCTTAATCTAGATAATGAGAGGACTATTTTGCACTATGGTTGAAAGTCTAGAGTTTTTCCATGAGAGCATTAGTGTTGTTTGCTGAATTTTTATGGAAGAAAATGAACCTTGGTTGTTAAATAAACAACTTTTGTGAAAGGGGTTTCCATGAAAACACCTAAAATGGACCTTTTTGTAAAGATTGTAAAATGGGTAGTAAATGTGAGAAATAATTGGAATTGTGAGTTGCTATAAGCTCAAAATAGATTCGGCTAGACTTGGTTAATGAGGAAACTTGATGAAAACTGTTTTACGAGCCTAGGGGCAAAATCGTAATCTTGTGATAGTGTAAGGGCAAATTGGTAATTTTGCCAAAGTAGCAATTTTGAAATGTTTTGATTAATACGGTGATTAAATGAGTAAATTTTGTCATTATAGATCAAGAAAAATGGGATCCGGACTTAGATTGGGGGAAAACCAAGATAGTGGACTAAATCGAACTAGTCACCCAAATTTTGTATATCGAGGTAAGTTGTACGTAAATAATACAACTTTATTGTTATTATGCATTAAACAATTGATTTTGCATAAAATGTTTAATTATTTCTATGAATATGCATGACGAAAGTTGATGTAGTATACTCTTGGTTGAACCTTAGGAATAGATTGGATATCCAAGCAATGACATTTGAGTGATATGTGCGCCAGTGTAAGACCATGTCTGGGACATGGCATCGGCATTGTTATGTGCGCCAGTGTAAGACCATGTCTGGGATATGGCATCGGCATTGATATGTGTGCTAGTGTAAGACCAAGTATGGGACATGGCATCGGCCACATTATGAGAGCCAGTGTAAGACCATGTCTGGGACATGGCGTCAGCATTGAGATGAGAGCTAGTGTAAGACCATGTCTGGGACATAGCATCGGCCTCGATATGTGAGCCAATGTAAGACCATGTCTGGGACATGAAATCAGCATCGTACCCTCTTGTGTGAGGCTTGTCAAGTATCCTTTGGTATTCCAACTGGTTCAACGGGTAATTTAAAGCTTGTGTCAAAAGTGAGAAAAGTTACGACTATGTTGTAAGTGATATAGGTACCTACACGAAATTATGAGAAATGAGCTCGATTTATATTGTATGATTAGTAAGGATGAAAATCAGTAAGTTATGCCTTTAATCATTCGAGAATTATGTGAAAGTTTATAATATGTTATGAGTATATAATGCATGGTAATTGTTGTTAATTATTTACATACGACTTACTAAGCTTTATGCTTACTCCCCTTTCTTTTCCATTTTCTTATAGTATCACCAAGCTAGCTCGTGGATCAAAAGACGTCGGAGGCTCAATCACACTATCAATCTGAACATTTGGTATAGTTAGATTTAGCATTTTGAGTATGGCATGTATAGGGACTTAGTCTTTGTTAAGTGTCATATTGTTATGGCCAAATGTGTTGGCTAGTCTTGGAGATTGATTCATTTTGTATAAGGCCATGGATGATGGCTATTACTTATTATTGACATGTGCAAATGATGATACTTTTCATGATTGAGCAAATTGCATGGATGAATGAGTAGGTTGTGTAATTGGATTAATAAGTATGTGATAAGTTTTGCATGTGAATAGAGTGTAGTGGCCTTGATGTGTGTATGTCTAGATGTGGCTTATATTGGTGTAAGAGGGTGGAAAACAGGGCTTGGTAAATAGCCTTGTTTTTGTCCACACGAGTAGTTACACGGGCGTGTGTCTAGGTCGTGTGTGACACACCGTCTGCCCCATGGGCGTTTAGTCCGACCATGTATCCCCCTGCACCCTATGTTGGCAAAACAAAATGCCCAGTACTAACCACACGGGCTGAGACACAGCCGTGTATCCCAACCATGTGGATGACACGGCCATAACACATGGGCATGTGCCCAGGCCGTGTGGAGTTTGCACTTAATTTTAGGAATTTAATTCGCCACATGACCTAAGGACACGGGCATGTGCCTTGGACGTGTGACCTTATTAGGTTGATGACGTCAGAAATAGAATGTCAAGGTTTTTACACACGGGTAGAGACACGGGCGTGTCATGGCCGTGTGAGGGACACTGGCCATGGACACAGGCGTGTGCCAGACCGTGTGAAAACCCCTGTAGGATCGAGTTGAAAAATAAATCCACACGGCTAGAGACATAGGCGTGTGTGACCACACGGTCTACCCACATGGGCGCATCCCTTGCCACACGGGTGTGTGCCTTTATTTTTAGTGAAATTTTCTAAAGTTTTCTAAAGATCTCGGTTTGGTCCCGAATTGTTTCCAAAGTATGTTTTGGGCATCGTAGGTCCATATTAGGGACTTTAAGCCAAAGTTTGAAAATTTTTAAAATTAAACTAAATTTTATGACTCGAAAATGTATGTTTGCATGTGTTAAAGATAGGTAACGCCTCGTACCTTAACCCGGCGTCAGATACGGGTAAGAAGTGTTACACTAGGACTGAATTGACTTATCAAGACTAGTCTTGTGGCGTCATTCCTTCCTTTGTTTCAAACTTATCACTTGTCTAAGTGTGGCGTTCGTTTATACCTAAGGTTCCTATCTCACATAGATAGTGGGTCAAGGTTTATTTTCACTTCCATCACCATTTCCACCAATTTCACCTAAGTGCTGTTTAAAACTCGGGTCAACAAGCATCTATATTGTTGGTTCAATCTTTCCCTTAGCCCAATTCCTCCATCCATCACCAAACAATCCTTAAACCCTTTGTTTTGAACCTATCTTGCAACCCTTCTTTAGCCATTTTCGAACCAACATGTTCTTACCTAATTTAACGACCAGGCAACCTAAACGACTCGAATCATCACCAAGGTGAGTTCTTATCATTTGGTATCAGAGCTAGTAAAAAATAAAGTAAGTATCGACATTTTTCGCATCTTCGGGTTGTGATTTGTTGAAAAAAATCGAAAAAAAAATTGTGTTAAAAAAAGAAGAATACCTAGTATTTGATTTGCAAAAGTTGAAATATAAAAAAAGAGAAGAGAAAAGCTCGTTTGAAAATGTTTGTTTCTCGAACACATTTTTTTTCACCAAACGTTTCCAGCCACTCTTCAAGTAATTTTTTTTTCTAGCCTACCCTTTTGCACTAACATTAATCCATATGCAAATCGATCATCACTTTTGCAGAACCGATTCCACAACGACTGCTGGTTTGTCTAAGTAGTACATTGAGAATTTTGAGAGGCGAACTTGAGTGGGAGAAGGCAAGAGTGCGGTGAGACTATTCGAACGAGTAAAAAGCCAAAGTGTGTGAAAATTTCTTTGCGAGAGAAGTTGTGAGATTTGTTGTGTGATTAAACCAAAATGTCAAGAATTACTGAAAGGATTGTTGATGGTGACGGTGTTTTGTCCGATCCATCATATCATATATTTATTCATGAGATGGATCGAATACCCAAATGGAAACTAGATTCCATGCTTAAAAGATTAGATCGTGTAAAAGAAAGATTCTCGAAGGAGTCTTTTATGCGAAAAGATTCAATTAGGAGAGAGCCACGACTTGATTCCTATTCTTCATGGAATTCAAGTTGGAGTAAATAAAATAGCAAGTTTGAAACCCTTCGAGGTAGCAAACGAGAAAGCACAAGTAATTCTTCGTATTAACCAAAGTACTCGTCCACGAAGGATCAATCACAAAGAGGTGAACGAGTTTCGTATGCATCAAGGTATTCGCCCACGGAGGGTTATTCACGAAGAGTTGGTCGTGACTTATATGAAAATTCTACTACTTCTTTTCAACGAAAAGCTTGTCGTTATGATCCTTATATGTTATCGTCTTCTTGTAACGAAAGAACGAGACAAAAAGAAATTAAATGAAAAGAGAGACTAGAAATGCTAATAAGAGAAAATGAGCGAATATTGAATGAAATTGAGAGAAGGAAAAAATAAATGAAAGAAAAAGAAAATTGAAAAAGAAAAAGAGAGTGAGAGTGAGAGTGAGAGAAAGAAAAAAGAGAATGAGACTCAAAAAGCATGTTAGAAAGAAAAGAACGTTAAAAAAAGAGAGAGAGATTGAAAAAAGAAAAGATGGTGAGCAAGAATCGAATGTTATTGTTGAAAAAGAAAATGAAAAGAAGAAAGAAAGTGAGTTTTCAACAGTAAAGGAGACTGAGTTAAAAGAGAGAGGATTTGAAAATGAGTTAGAAAAAGAGAAGAGTGAAAAGGATGCAAGTGAACAAGAAAAAGTGAGGAATATTTTTACTAACCAACATGCGAGTTGTCCTTGTATTGTTTCTTCTTTCCAGGTTTCTAGAGATTCAATTTCCAAATTTCAACTTCAATACCTTCCCGATGAGAGACGATTTCAATTGATCGAGAAAGGTATGGTTGAAAGTGAAATCCAGCCACAAGTGCTTAAAGGTAAGCAAGGTAAGGAGTCTTTAGCCATTGAATTACGGCAAACCAATTTAAATACTGATTAGAAAATTACCGATGACTTAGTTTTTGAAAGATCTCATTTTAATTTGGTTTATTGTCATTCTATGTTTAATGTTGACAATTTCGTTTTAAGTGGAGGCATGATGAGTTGTTCACTTGATGTGTCGTGTGTTGAAAAATCAGTTGATGTCGCTCGGTTAAATCGACAAATACAAAATGAGATATTGTGTGATAACGAGTTTTCAAGTAAAACGCTTAATTTGTTTGAATGTGATGTTAATGTGAACTTTCTAAAGTTTTGTATGGAATCCTCATGTATATGGAAGAATTTTAAGAGGTTTGATTGTTTGAATTTGTTTATGCCTAAATCCTCTTTATTTGGCATGTGTGATTTCTTTGTGAAAACGAAATTTTTGTTGCATTGTGGAACAAGTGATCAAAACCATGTGTTTAAACCCGGAGTCTGTGTTCCTAAAATGTTGAGGGAGGGCATGAACATAACATGTTTTCTTTTCTAAGCATGTGTGATTTTCATGTTCTTGGGAGCAACTATGTCAATTTCATCATCCAAAGGGTTCGTGACCTTCTAAGATTTTTCGCGAGCAAATGGACCAATTTGAGGACAAAACGTCTTCAAGAGGGAGGGTATGATGCGATCCCAGCCGCATCATGTTTTAACTCAAATCGATGACATTGGGAATAGCCTAAACACGAGGGGCCCAACTGCAAAATGAAATTTAATTGCGGTTTGTTAATTTGTGTGCAGGTCTTAATCGATAGAACGTGGGATGGAAACCATTGTTGGCTTTACCGAATAATTAAGGACGTTCAATTCAAGTGTTGCATGCAACTTGCTACAAGCTAGTTTAGCTAATTCATAGCTCATCCTTCGGTTTTAACTTGTGCATCAATTTGCTAGAATATCTAATTCGGTTTAGCTCAATTTTAGCTTTCTTTAGTTTATGTGTTTAAGTTGCTGGAATAATTAATTTGGGTTTAGTTAAATTAGTTTAATTAGCTCAAATAATGAAGGTAATGTTTAAGTTGTGTCATAAATTAAGTAAGACTTAAATATGCATTAATCTGAAAGTATTTTATGTGTTTGAGTTTATTTAATGTGTTTTATTTAGTTCAGCAATTTATTATGTCTTAAGTTTATTTAATATTCCTTAGTTAGCACAGCTATTTAATATGTCCTAGGATCAGACATTTTAATTGTGTCTAAAGTTTAGACACCTTAATTGGTGTCTCGAATATGTCCTAAACTGATTGTTAATTCTGCTTGTAGGAGTTCACACCAGCTGATTAGTTAGACAAATTCATAGGACGGCATTAAAAAGAATACATGCACCCAGCCAGTTCATGGACGGCAATAAATTCAGTTGCTGATTTCTCTTCTCCAAGAGGCTGTTCGTGAAGATCAATGGACAAGAAGCTGTTCACACAAATCCATTTAGCTCACAAACATTTTCACACCATGGTAGCTGTTCAAATCCTTCCATTCACACCTTGTGGCTGATTGTATTCAAGTGTTCACATTCAAGGGCTGTTCGTGCGCCTAAAATGCCATCAATGTTCACTGCTGCTTATTCGGCTGCCCAAGGAAGAATTAAAGGATGTATTAAATTTCCCTAGCTGCTCAATCATTGGACATTTCAGCTTAACTCATCAGCTCATTAATTTAGTTGAATTGGAAGACTAAATGAGCTGACCATTGGCGTCACCTAGGTCTAGATTTTGTTAATAGACATGTAATTATTCTAGAAGCTCATTAACAGCTTAATTAAGTTGATTGCATGTGATCATTCGTCTAGGCTTAACTTAGGCCTATAAATACTTTGTTTTCAACTGGTTGTAGGGACTTTTTGCTCATTTTTATGAACTTTATACCGCTGGTGAGTGTTCATACTCTCCTTGTTCTCTCTAGGACTGAATTAACTTATCAAGACTAGTCTTGTAGCGTCATTCCTTCCTTTATTTTGAACTTATCACTTGTCTAAGTGTGGCGTTCGTTTATAACTGAGGTTCCTATCTGACATAGATAGTAAGTTAAGGTTTACTTTCACTTCCATCACCATTTCCATCTATTTCACCTAAGTGTTGTTTAAGATTTTGGTCAACAATCATCTATATTGTTGGTTCAATCTTGGCCTTAACCCAATTCCTCCATCCATCACCAAACTATCCTTAAACCCTTTGTTTTGAACCTATCCTTCAACCTTTCTTTAGCCATTTTTGAAACGACCTGTTCTTACTTAATTTAACAATCAGGCAACCTAAACTACTCGAATCATCACCGAGGCGAGTTCGTATCAAAAGAGGCCTGTAGCAACTTAGGTGTACAGGATTAAGTTGGACTTCCACTCTGGCAAGGCCTCAACAAGGTTTTTATGGGTGTCTTCCTAATACTTCTTAAAGGCCACGACCTGAGAACGACATTGGTTCTCTAGCTCTACCATGTGATTTTCTCCCAGAGCTTTGAGTTTCTCTTCTCAAGCAAGTTTTTGACCCTTCAGCGAATTGACCCCTCATTCTTCAGTTGCTCATTTTCAGTTTGAGCGTCTCTGTATTTGTTGCTTAAAGTGGAAAGTTGTGGATCCAATTTCCCAATCAAATTGGTATCTTCTCGATCTTGTCAGCATAACTCAGCCAAGTAGTCTTCGCTGGATTTTGCAACCTTCTCTAAATTAGATATTTTATTTCTGTATTTCTGGCTGGCAACCTAGAGAGCCCTACTCCACAGGCCTTGCTTAAAAGACATACTCTCTAAGACTTGGGCTATGACAATCAAAGGATCTACATTGAAAGTTAATGTGAGATAAGAAATGAAAGCCTCCCTTAATTGAGTAGGCACTAAGCTTTATTGTTGCTAAAAAATATCACTACAAGAGGTGGAAAGTGGCACAGAATTTAAAATATCTCTCCGAGGAAGGTCATTCTATGTTCAAACAAGGGAGTATCTGATGTATGAGGAGGAAGAACTAATGGGTGAGCCATAAGAATTTCTTCTGAAGGACTCGGTGACAAAGGGGGATCAAAAGAAGGTTGGTGTAAACCAGGATGATCAACAGACTCCTTTAGAAGTGATATAATCTCTAAAAGAGTAAGAATTGTAAAAGTAGGGGAAATTGTAGCCACAGGCTCCCTAAGTGACCTATGCCTTATCAGAGGAGGGCAATTGCTGCATGTTGTGTTGATATGCAAATGCATAACTGATTGTACTTTTATCCATGTGGTGTAGATGAAATGTTTGGCACAATGTGTATTGTGTATGAGCAGTAGTATTGGTTGATTGCTTGTGTATGAATGCATGTAAATGAATGATATGTGGAATAATAGAGGTCTATTGAAATGTGATTGACATGGAAAGAGTGACAAAGAATATGATATGTTACACGTTTTGCCTCCGATAGGGCATGTGAATGCAAACTAAAATTGGCGAATGACCCCGACCTTGCGAGGGAACACGTATGTGTTCAAATTAATAGGATTTACGAAGGTTCAGGTGTACTATAAAGAAAATGAATATTAATGGTATTTAGCGTTGTGGAGGTTTGATTGGTTTTTATGGGGAATATGTGCACATAATTATGAAAACCATTTTACGAGTAGTATGAAAGCCCTTTAAGGGTAGTATGAGACTCTACAGATTCTAAGGCTTTAAGTTGTATAAAGGAAAGCAAGACCATGGCCATGGCATGATCCAAGAAAGTCCGCCAGACTCGCCTATATGGCATGATCTAGGGGGTCAGCCAAACTCATCTACATGGCATGATCTAGGGAGGTTCGCCATATCCACCTTTAAGGTATAATCCAAGGAGCTCAGCAAGACTCGCCTATATGGCTTGATCTAGGGAGGTTCGACAGACCCATCTTTACGACATAATCTAGGTAGGTCAGCTAAACTTGCTTATACGGCATGATCTAAGGAGGTTCGCCAGATCCACCCTTAAGGCATAATCTAGGGAGGTCAGCCAGACACGCCTATATGGCATAATCTAATAGAGTCCATGAGATAATTCAAGTATGTGAATCTATTTCTACATGAGATAGTATGCATATATAAATTTGCAACTTCCGTGAATCTATGTATATGTGTGCATCTATGTTTCCGCAAATATTTGATTTGCTTTTATAAGTCCACCAAGAATGAGTTTGTTTACTTGTAATCTATTTCTATGCGCGAATCCAAAGAGGTCTTCTTTTATGAATCCGTCGATATGTTTCGCATGTATGAATTTTCATACTTGGGTCTAAACATGAATCCACAGTTATTGTACTACGAATTTGAGTCCGTTAGGACAAGCTACTAATAAAATTTCAAAGCATGAACCATTCACCAAGATCTATCTCATATGGTTATCTGTATTTTTTGGTGCAAAACGTGCCATGGGAATTATCTATGGGTCTTCTTTCATAAGTCTACAAGTTAAAATCCACAAGGATTATCTCTCAATAAAGTAATTGCACAAGAGTTTGCAAGGACAACTATTGAAGAAACAATCCGCAGGTGTTATCTGCCACAATGGAAAACATCTATACATATGTACACCCGATTATATTTTTATGGAATCTCATAAATGGAAGCCTGATATAGGCAAGATCGCGAATAGTCCAAATGTGTAATCTCCTATTTTCGATCCGTCTCTGATATATGGCAGTCAAGCAAAGTCGAATTATTCTCCAAGATACACAATTCAATAAGTGATGGTGTCATCAAGATAATGTATCAAGTACAGGTTAAGCCAAATTGTCCAATGTCAAGACTATGTCAATAAGATTGGCAAACTGTCGTAGTGTAGATAAAGTCAAACATGAAATCTGAATCATGAAATTCAAGCTTGCTACCGTCATGCTAATACAAGTTATGGACAACTCACTAAGTTCATTTGAACTTACGTATGTGTTATTATGCATTGCAAGTAAAAAGGGAAATTCAAGAATTCAAGGAGGGACCAAGTTAGAATCTATCGTGCTTGGCAGATTTGCTTCTCAGTCATAATATGCATACAGTGGGCCGACCTAGAGGCGGAGCCTCAGGGTCATAGTCATATTTGTAATTAGTTATGGCCAAAAGATTACTTTCAAGACTAAGCAAATATTCAATATGTTAATGTTACTTTGTGAAATTTTTGGATCTTAAATTAAAGTATATAATTGAAATAAATTCTTATGTTTGGCAAAGATAATTAGCTAACCGTGTTAGATAATGATTATATTACGTAATTATGAATTACAGATTGTAATATTGAATGTCTTAGTTAAATTCAATCATGGAGCATAACACCCTAGAGTCCGGATCCGACAATCGGATCAGGTGTGAGGTGTTACAGATAGTGTTCAAAAATTGACTGGAGAATCCTGAACTAACACTATTAAATGAACAAATTGGACCAGAATATCTACCTAAAGAAAAAGAAATAACCCAAACAAAGAGCCTTAGGTCTCACCATGCTCAGCACCACCGATTACAGAAAAAGGAAAGGATCCTTGATGGGAGCATACTGGGAACCATGCACCTTCAACTTGCTTCCATGCCAGTGTAGATATTTTGAATCCTTCATACCCTTGCACAAAGACAAATCAAACCTGCAGCTAAGCGGCTTACCCAAATCATGAATTGGAAAACTACGGATCCACCCCATCAAAGCTAGACGTATGTTAGGATTTGTGTACACCCTTAACCCGTATCTGTTGTCGAAACAGAGTTTCAGGGCGTTACCAGAACATTCAGAACATTTATTGATTAATTCAGGTAAGTTACTATTCATTCACCGAGGTCATTCATAATTTCCCTTGAACGGACGCTTGAGGCCCAATATGAGCATTAGAATCAAGTCAGGATTAAATCGGGAACTCGGGGAATTTTTCGCGAAATTCCAAAATTTTCCAAGATACAGGGCTCACACACCCGTGTGGTCCAAGGGACACTCCTGTGTGACCCTGGGACTCGCCCGTGCTGCAGGCCGTGTTCAAAACTAGGTAGCTCTCTGACTTGTGCCACACGGACATGCCACACGCCCGTGTGCTAGGCCGTGTGGTTAATTAATTCAATTCGAATTAGGTGCAGGTTTCACACGGCCAAGACACACGCTCGTGTTCAAGGCCGTGTTACCCACACGGCTAGGCACACGCCCGTGTCTCTGCCCGTGTGCTTAATTTTGAGCATTCTGTTTTCTCAAATTTAAGGTGCAGGGGACACACGGCTTAACCACATGCCCGTGTTACCAGCCGTGTGTCACACATAGTCTAGACACACGCCCGTGTGTCTGCCCGTGTGGAAAAAATAAAGCCATTTCTAGCTCTATTTCTCACCCAAAATTTCACCCATTACCTGCACTTGAATCACACATACAAATACCAACTACTTCAAGCGAAAACTCTATCATTCAACATGATATATCATCACAAGCATTCATGTTTACAATCTTACACTTTAATAAGCATACTTGTTTCCCATTTCTTAATCAAACAATATATAGTACCTATGTTATCACCATAACATGAACTTAAATACAAATATGCATGTACCAAAACTTAATCATCACTAGCCATTCCAATGGCTAGATTACAAGCATCATTTACATTTACATGCCAATATGGCCAACATATCCTATACATGTCATTACAATCGTAATTGAATTACCATACTATACCGACATGGGTCGATGGATAGTGTGAGTGATCTCCGCCAAGCTTCCGATTTACTCTAAAACAGGGAAAAATAAAACAGGGTAAGCATTGTATGTTTATTAAGTTCGTATAACATGGTACTTAACTTACCATTTATTCTATTTTGAGGTAACTATGTAAAGCACATTCATTCAATTTGACCTCAAGCCCTACACATATCCTCATTGACCTTGTTAGTCATATATACCATAATAACCTCAAAACATATATGGGTTCAACAACCATCAAGTTTTCATGTACATATGCTTTCCATAACATGTATTCATTCAACATGCATGATTCATCTCATTATTACAAGTATAATTTCATAATAGTTCACTTTGGGTTCAGATCATTTCGCATTAGAACTTTACTCATTTTACTCAGAATATCAGGGCCACGATTAGTACACTCAAGGTGTAAAAGTCTTTAATCAAGAATGCACATATTCGCCAATAAAGTCAATGTACAAATCTATTCTCATAAATGAACGTATTCATCAAACTATTTCATATTCATATATAAACATCTCATACTTTCCATATTTCATTTCATGTAACATCATTTCATATTTTTTCGATAGATATATGTAAAAAATCCCTTTTCTTCTGATATCAGTAGTTTTACCCGTTGAATTATTAAAAACATCGATGGATACACCGATAGTACACTTGAGGTATACAATTCCATAATCCGTCAATTCATATCCAGTAGTACCTTTTAGGTACACTCTCGAGCCGCATATCATACAGCAGAATTACCAGTCCAGGCTAAATTCTGACTGTAACATATACTCTAAGGGCTTTGTCGGATTACCAATCTAGGCTAAATCCTTTATATGACAAAGAATTTCCCTATAGAGTCCATTTTGGATTACCCATCTAGGATAATTCCAATCCATAACATATGCTCGAGAGGACTTATATTAGGATTACCCGTCCGGGCTAAATCCTATCAAAATTGAGGTCGAATGATTACTCATCCGAGCTAAATCCTATCCGCAACAAATGCAAGACCTTTTTCGTTTTGGAAAATCACATATCCATCCATTTTCCATTTATTCAACAGGGATTTAAACACTTTTCAAGCATTATCGGGCATTTGATTATTTCATACCTCCGTAACATTTATGTAATTCGAGTGAAACACACTCCACATTCATGTCAAGCATACAAGTAACATTTTATTTATTTACCATTTTATCGGGTTATATCAAATAGGTGCCATTTCACATATTTATGACATCGATAAAATTCACAAACATAATATTTAAACCAAGCATAAAAACATATATAATTTAGTTACACGAACTTACCTCGACAAAGGTTCGTGCTACATTTTCCTCATTCCTCGTTCTAACTTCGAATTTAGTCTATCCAGATCTATACGAGTAAATTTAACATCAATTTATCATATTTTACATTCATGTGGACTAAATTTTCATCTTAGGCAAAATTACTATTTTGCCCCTAACTTTTCCATAAATTACCATTTTATCCCTAGGCTCGAAAAATGAAATTCATGAAATCCAACCCTCTACCCAAGCCTATCTGAAATATACATGCAACTTTTACAGCACATACATTTCACAAATTTTAGCATTTTCCATGGATTTTCACCAATTTTCATTGTAGTCCCTGAATCAAGTTTTCATGAAAAATTACTTTGTAAAAGTTGTTTATCTATCATCAATCTTTCATTTTCTACCATCAATATCAAATTTCCAGCATATACATCCTTGACCCAATTTTTATACTTTCATAACTTTTCAATTTAATCCCCCAGATAGAGAGATTAAGCTATCCCGATTCTAAAAATATCAAAATTACTAAAAACGGGAAAAGAAAATTTAGCCAATTTGGTGATGAAAGTCTATTCTCTCTCTCCTTGGGTTTCCATGTTTATTTTTGGGGAAGAAGATGACATAAAATAAGATGATATCTTTTATCATCTTTTTAATTAATAAGTATTTTGCTATTTCTAATTTACTCCTTACCCTTTTTCTATATTTCCATGGATGAGTCACCAAGAAAAACTATATACTTTTCTTAATGGTCTAATTACCATATAAGGACCTCTAGTGTTGAATTCCATAGCTATTTGATCATTCTAGCTACTAGAATCCAACTTTTACATTTTATGCGATTTGATCCTTCTCGTAATTAAGCACATTATCGGTAAAATTTTCTTTTCAAAATTTTCACACGAAATTTCTAGTATACTATGTATCATATAATAAAATAAAAATAAATTTTATTTTTCGACTCGGATTTTTGGTCCCAAGACCACTGTTCTTGTAACATCCCGAAATAGGACCTAAATGGAACAGTGGTTGCAAAACCACAAATCTGAGATAGAAAATTTTATTACGATTAATTATTATGATTTACCGAGTGATTAAATACATGTGTTAGAGTATCGATAAAAAATTTATTGATTGCATGCTTAAATTGCCTATTAGGACTTGTTTGCAAATTGCTAAATAGGGGTTCTAATTCATAGAGTACTTGATTGAAATGGGGGTTTGAAGTAGGATTCCTTAAATGGTAATTAGACCATTATATTTTCCATGGAAAAAAATGGACATAAACATGTAAAAATAACTAAAGTTTTAATGAAGGGCATTTTAGTCATTTTGGAATTAAAAAGGAATTAAAAGGGAAAAAGATGGCAAAATGTTGTTCATCTTCTTCATTAGGACGAAATTTCAAAGGGGACACCATAGCTAGGGTTTCTTCAACTTCTCAAGCTCATAGTAAGTGCATTTAAGCCCCATTTTTAATTTTCTTTACTTTTTTGGAGTCTCGGTAACTTGATTTAGCTTAATCTAACAATAATTTAACCTAGGGTTCATATTTGGAAAAATACCCAAAGGTGAAATGTGTTTGTTTTGATGTTTTATGATAGAATATGAAGTCTTAAATTATGTTAAACAACTTTTGCTAAGCGATTCTAAGTGAAAACGGGTAAAACGGCTTAATCGGTAAAAATACATAATGTTCATAAGTACATGTTAGAGTGAGAATTTGATGTTGTCATAAAGGGAAAAATGATTAGCATGTCATAAAACATAAGAATAAGGGATAAATTTTAATTTTCGAGCTTTGGAGAAAATGTGTAAATATGTAAAAATTTAGGGGCAAGACTCATAATTTTGCCAAAGTTAGAGTCAAGGACTGTTTTAATAAATGTGAGTATTAAATAAGCTAAATTTGCTATTATAGATCAAGTGGAACG
This sequence comes from Gossypium australe, assembly GCA_005393395.2. Taxonomy (NCBI): domain Eukaryota; kingdom Viridiplantae; phylum Streptophyta; class Magnoliopsida; order Malvales; family Malvaceae; genus Gossypium; species Gossypium australe. The sequence goes on along the minus strand of CM016614.1, from coordinate 91,009,016 downwards.
AAATTCGAAGTTAGACTGGGAAAAGAAAAAGATAGTGGACTAATTCAATATAGTTGATCGTATTTTGTTCCGAGGTAAGTTTGCGGTAAATAAATGCAATATTCTATTATTTTTCATTTAATACTATTAAATTCCAGCATTTGCATATTTATTCTGTAAATTTATCATTTAAAAACTTGAGCATGAATTGACGGAGAAGCAACCTTAGAAAGTCTCGGTTGAACCTTAGGAATGTGTAGGATACAAATGCCATGACATTAGGGTTTAAGGAAATCATGTAAGACCATGTCAAGACATGACATTGATAAGTTTCTATAAGGCAAAAATCCCATGTAAGACCATGCCAAGGCATGGCATTGGTGAGTTCATAAGGCAAGGATACCACGTAAGACCATGTCAAGACATGGCAATGGTAAGTTTCAAAAGAAAAGGTACCCGTGTATCCTTAGTATTCCAAGTGGTTCAACGAAAAATTCAAAGAGTATACCAAAGGAAAGGTAAAACAAGTTCATGCTAAAAAGATACAGGTAAGAATTCAAGACTTAAGCATATTGAGTTAAAGGCTTAAATGATCTTGATAAGAATAGAATAAGATAATTCATTAAGAATGTTGTTATTCATTTACATGCCAATTTACTAGGTTTTATGCTTACTCCCATTCCTTTCTCTCTTTTTATAGTATCGCAAACCAACTCGAGGATCGTAAGGACGTCAGAGATCGTTTCACACTATCAAAGGATTATTTTGGTATTTTGTGACTCGAAACGTTTTACGTTATGGCGTGTATAGGGACTTAACCATTTTGTGTGTATGTCCCTATGATATGGCTAAAGAATGGTAGTAAATACTTGATAATTATTAGCCATTACAATGGCTAATTAAGAACATGTTTTGGGTGTTATGTATGCCTAAATGATAGTTTTATGTATGCCTAAATGATAGTTATTACAAAGAAATTATGAAAGAGTAAAATTTGCAATGGAACAGTTTTTGGACAGCAGCAGTGATGTGATTTTGAAAAAACACTAAGGATAGTAGAAATGGAATTAGGGTGTGAATGAGGTATAGGATTAAAGCTTATGACGCAAATGGATAGTTTCATTATGAATAGGGAAATAAATTGTTTTGATTTGTTTAAGAAATCAGAAAATTTTTTTATGTTTCTGGTTTGGTCCCGAACCATTTCAATTGCATGTTTTAGGGCCTCGAAGGCCCTTTTTAGGAACATATTGGATGCATGTGAACGAATTAATTTTAAAAGCAAATTTTTATGCCCCGAACTAGTAAGTTAAGTCTGGTAATACCTCGTACTCGATTCTGGCAACGGTCTCTAGTAAGGGGTGTTGCAGTTCCAATTTCACCAAAATTGGGCTGTTACAATTTGAGTTTTTCTTGAAGGAGACGACGAAATGAAAATTGGAGCTCAAGGTTGTCTCCATAATTCTGCATTTTGTCCCCAAAGAAACCTCAAAAATGGGGTTCAAACAATTTATTGTAAAGTGGGCCACAACGGTTAAGTTTGTTGAAAAAATAGATTAAGAAAATGGTTGTTTTAGGTACAGCAGAAGTTTTAAAATTTTCTAAAACTAAAATCGGTATGTTATTTATAACAGTAAACTTAACCAAATATTGTGCTTTGTACAAGACGGAATAAAGTCGATCCTGACTTTCTCCTGAATGGTCTTCTCCATTATTCTCGAACCACGAATTACCTCGAGTGTGGACTCAAGTAATACAAACCAAATCAAAAAAAATGAAAACTTTAACGCAACTTTTAGTAAGAAAGTTAATTCTCTCTTTAACCGAAAACTGTGTTTTTTTCCTAGAAAATAGAATTTATTCTTTAAAATAAATTTACACTTTTTTCTGATAGAATAAACATATGAGAAGTGTTGTGTATTGTTTAATACATTGTTCCTATTTATAGTTTAACAATACAAGAATTTTGTTCAAATAAGGCTTGATTAAATAATAATATTTAATTGAAAATACAATTTCTACTCTAATTAGAAGTATAATGGGGCGGCATGCCCTAGTAAATACTAGGGTTTGTCACCCTTTGTACTAATCAAGTCTATTTTTGGACCTCTCATATATTGGGTCACTTATATGTGTTATCTATGTTTTTATCCAACACTCATAATTTATCCAACCCAATATTTATTTTATAATTCTCAAAATATTATTATTTAATTGAATTAATATATTAATTCAATTGAATAAATTTATTTCTCAATTAAATTATTTTCTTAACTCAATTCTAATTTCATTAAAGTCATGACAACTTTACCGCACTGGACTCTATAAGGAAAATATATTTAATTTCCTTATTCAACAAATCCATAATAACTAATTAATTTATTTTCATCTTCGAACTTTAGTTATTTAATTATAATTAATTAAATAATAATTCTAAAAACTTAAATTAATTCTCAAGACATCTTTTGTACTTAACGAGAAAATGCAATCACTACAGATAGTGATACATGCAGTTTATTTCTTTTACTTCATTGTTTTCAGTCATTCCATAGTGTTGGCTTCTTACATGCAATTCGTTTGTTATCTTAAGCTAGCGAAAGGACTGATTAGATATATATATAATTAACGCTCAAATAATCTGTAATTAAGTTCTGACTCTTCACCTATTAATTACAACATTATTTAGTCATGAAGTCATTCTACTAAAATATCATGATTGAGCTCTCATTTATTATATACTATTACAAAAGTTACTTATCAAGTGTTCATCTAATAACCTTATCATAAGTTTACTACCCTCATAAGATATCCTTAATCCATTTGAGATAAATTCATTCTCCCAATATTATCTTGTTTTATCTCATGATAACCATTACATCTTTTTTTATAAAAAATCAATTATTATCAAATAGTAATTAATTAATTATCATAAAGACAAATGACCCATGATCATATTTACTTTTCATCTATCATGTAATGTCAATAAAAAGATATAATTTACCCTTTATTAGAATATGAATTCCACTGTTGTGAAATGATGTTACATATTGCAAAAGTCGTACACCCAACATATCAACTTTCGATTCCTTATATATTTGAACTCAGGTTTTCAATTGCATCACTTAAGATTGAAGTATGCCATATTATGAACATCACATAAGAATAAGTCCATAAACGAATTTAAGATCTATTCTACGTGAGTTATGTCTGATGTACAGTCAATCTAATTAGTCACATCTATGTCTTTCTAAAAGTCATCCACTCCAATCCCCAAGAAAATGAATCCCCAAATTAGACTAAATAGCCAAAATATTAATCAATCAATTTCTCAAGCAATTAAACTAAGGACATGTTTAGATTATCTACCAATATAAATCATCTTTTCGTATTACAATCCGGGTGTGATCCCGGCCGCATCATCTTATGACTCCAATCGACAACACCGAGAATGGCCTAAACACAATGGGCCCAAGTGCAAAATGAAATTTAATTTCGATTTGTTAATTTGTGTGCAAGTCTTAATTGATCGAACGTGGGGTGAAAACCATTGCTGGCTTTATCGAATAATCAAGGACGTTCAACCCAAGTGTTCCATGCAACTTGTTACAAGCTCATTTAGCTCGTTCATAGCTCATCCTAGCTCATTGAGCTCAACATTATTCGGTTTTAACTTGTGCTTCAATTTGCTGGAATATCTAATTTGGTTTAGCTCAATTTTAGCTTTCTTTAGTTTATACGTTTAAGCTGCTGGAATAATTAATTTGGGTTTTGTTAAATTAGTTTAATTAGCTCAAATAATTAAGGTAGTGTTTAAGTTGTGTCATAAATTAAGCAGGATTTAAATATGCATTAATCTGAATGTATTTAATGTGTTTGAGATTATTTAATGTGTTTTATTTAGTTCAGCAATTTATTATGTCTTAAGTTTATTTAATATTCCTTAGTTAGCACAGCTATTTAATATGTCCTAGGATCAGATATTTTAATTGTCTAAAGTTTAGACAACTTAATTGGTGTCTTGAATATGTTCTAAACCGATTGTTAATTCTTCTTGTAGAAGTTCACACCAGCTGATTAGCTAGTCAAATTCATGGGACGACATTGAAAAGAATACATGCACTCAACTAGTTCATGGACGGCATTAATAGGGAGCTGCTGATTGCTCTCCTCCAAGTGCCATTTTCGTGGAGAGCAAAGACCACCAGCTCATTCATACTAGACCATTCAGTTGCAGCTGATTTCACACCTTAGAGGCTGCCTAAATCCGTATGTTCACACTTGGGAGGCTGATTGAATTCTTATGTTCACACCTAAAGCCTGTTGAAGTGCCAAGCTGATTTTAATAGCTCAAAAACTGTTCAGCTAATCAAAGTAGCACACTAAAACTTGTTATTTCCTCTTGGCTGAAGTGTCCATTCAGCTCATCATTCATTCTAAATTAAGCTAATTGGCCTAGGAAACTACAAGGGACGTTCAAGGAAGCTTCCAAGCAATTTCAAATCAATTAAGATGATCACAAGCTGTCCATTTAGATTACTTAGTGTCCATTCGGCTAGCTTAAGCATTGAGCTATAAATATGAAGCTCTTGATTTGTATTTCAGACTATTCTGAGACTTTTGCTCATTTTTATGAACTTTACACTATTGGTGAGTCTTCATACACTCCTTTTTCTCTCTAGGACTGAATTGACTTATCAAGACTAGTCTTGTGGCGTCATTCCTTCCTTTATTTTGAACTTATCACTTGTCTAAGTGTGGCGTTCGTTTATACCTTTGGTTCCTATCTGACATAAATAGTGGGTCAAGGTTTACTTTCACTTCCATCACCATTTCCACCGATTTCACCTAAGTGCTATTTAAGACTCAAGTCAACATTCATCTATATTGTTGGTTAAATCTTGGCCTTAGCCGAATTCATCCATCCATCACCAAACTATCCTTAAACCCTTTGTTTTGAACCTATCTTTCAACCCTTCTTTAACCATTTTTGAAACAACCTATTCTTACTTAATTTTACGATCGGGCAACCTAAACGACTCGAATCAACATCGAACCGAGTTCGTATCATTCGGTATCATAACTGGTGAAAATTAAGTAAGTATTGACGTTCTTAGCATTCTCGGGTTATGATTAGTTTTAAAAAATATTCAAACAAAAATTTCGTGAAAAAAAAAGGTATATTTATAAGAAGTTAAAAAATTCAAAATATTAAAAAAAAAAAAGAGAAAGGATTACGAAAATTTAAAAAAAAAAAAAGAAGAGAAGCTAGTTGTACCAAGTTCTTGCTGCTCGGTTCTACTTTACCATCTCACCCAATTCAGCCACACTTCAAGCCTTTCCATTTTTTTTCTAGCCTACCCTTTTGTCCTAACATCAATCCATATCCAAACTGATCATCACTTTTGCAAAAATCGATTCCACAACGATAGTTGATTTGTCTAAGTAGTCCATTAAGAATTTCAAAAGGAGAACTTGAGTGGAAAAAGGCAAGAGTGTGATGAGACTATTCGAGCGAGTAAAAAAGCCAAAGTGTGAAAATTTCTTTTGCGAGAGAAGTTGTGAGATTTGTTGTGTGATTAAACTAAAATGTCAAGAAGTACCGAAAGGATTGTTAATGATGATGGTGTTTTGTCCGGTCCAACATATCATATATTTATTCATGAGATGGACCGAATGCTCAAACAGAAACTAGAACCCATGCTTAAAAGATTAGATCGTGTAAAAGGAAGATTCTCGAAGGAGTCATTTGTGCAAAAAGAGCGAAAAGATTCAATTAGGAGAGATCTACGACTTAATTCCTATTCTTCATGGGATTCAAGTTGGAGTAAATAAAATCGCAAGTTTGAAGTCTTTCGAGGTAGCAAACGAGAAAGCACAAGTAATTCTTCGTATGCACCAAAGTACTCGTCCACAAAGGATCAACCACGAAGAGGTGAATGAGTTTCGTATGCATCAAGGTATTCGCCCACGGAGGGTTATTCACAAAGAGTTGATCGTGACTTACATAAAGATCCTGCCACTTCTTTCCAATGAAAAGCTTGTTGTTATGATTCTTATATGTTGATCTTCTTGTAATGAAAGAAGGAGACAGAAATTAAACGAAAAGAGAGACAAGAAATGCTAATAAGAGAAAATGAGCAAATATGGAATAAAATTGAGAGGAGAAAAAAAAGAAGTGAAAGAAAAAGAAATTGAAAAAGAAAAAGAGAGTGAGAGAAAGCAAAACGAGAATGAGATTGAAAATGCATGTGAGAAAGAAAAGAAAGATAAAAAAAGAGAGAGATTGAAGAAAGAAAAGATGGTGAGCAAGAATCGAATGTTGTTGTTGAAAAAGAAAATGAAAAGAAGAATGAAAGTGAGTTTTCAACAATAAAAGAGACTGAGGTAAAAGAAAGAGGATTTGAAAATGAGTTAGAAAAAGAAACAAGCGAAAAGGATGCAAGTGAACAAGAAAAAGCGAGGAATGTTTTAACTAACCAACATGCGAGTTGTCCTCGTATTGTTTCTTCTTTCCATGTTTCTAAAGATTCAATTGACAAATTTCAACTTCAATACCTTCCCGATGAGAGACGATTTCAATTGATCGAGAAAGGTAAGGTTGAAAGTGAAATCCAACCACAAGTGCTTAAAGGTAAGCAAGGTAGGGTGTCTTTAGCCAATGAATAACGACAAACTAATTTGAATATTGATGAGGAAATTACCAATGACTTAGTTTTTGAAAGATCTCCTTATTTTGATTTGGTTAATTGTCATTTTATGTTTAATGTTGACAATATCGTTTTAAGTGGAGGCATGAGGAGTTGTTCACTTAATGTGTTTTGTGTTGAAAAATCAGTTGATGTCATTCGATAAATCGACGAATACAAAATGTGATCTTGTGTGATAACGAGTTTTCACGTAAAACGCTTAATCTGTTTGAATGTGATGTTAATGTGAACTCTATATAGATTTGTGCGGAATCCTCATATATGTGGAAGAATTTTAAGAGGTTTGATTATTTAAATTTGTTTATGCCTAAACATTCTTTATTTGGCATGTGTGATTTCTTTGTGAAAACGAAATTTTTGCTGCATTGTGGAACGAGTGATCAAAACCATGTGTTTAAACCCGGAGTATGTGTTCTTAAACTATTGATAAGTGAAGGTGAGCATCATAATTTCATTGTGAGTAAATGTGTTGAACCTTTTCATCTGCTCCGAATTTTATCATTATGAGCATGTGAATCTTGTTGGCTTGGAAAGTCAAAATCAGATTTATGATTCTGAATATTGTTCTATATCATTGTCAAAGGGATTTGAACCATGGATTGTTGATTTCCAAGATTGTAACTATCGAAAACTTTGTTATTCTGGATCATTATTAAGAGAAATCAAACACCCTGAATTTTGTGTGAATAGATTTGTGAACAATTTGTGCTTGCTTGTTGTTTTGTCTTTAAATCTGAAAACAAAGTTGTTGAACTATGATAAGTTACAAATGCTAAATCAAAGTTTTGGTTCTATATTTTCGTTCAAAGGATTGGAGGCATGTACTTTTGTTGTCCAAAATTATAATTCTCGAATACTTTCGCAAACTCGAGATCGTATTCATGATTCTGGTATTACCATCGAAGAAATTTTTGATTCATTTTGAAACGGTAAGGCCAACTTATGTTTTTGATCCCGGCATTGGGTTCATATGTTCAACTTTTGAATAAAATTTCTAAAAGTTCTTTTAAGCTTATAATTTCTAGTGTCACTAATCTATTTCATTCTTGTGTAGGTGACACTTTGGAATGGTTTCCTCTTAAAGAGGGAGGGCATGAACACAACCTGTTTTCTTTTCGAGGCATGTGTGATTTTCAGTTTCTTAAAAGCAACTATGACAATTTCATCATCCAAAGGGTTCGTGACCTTGAAAGATTTTTCGCAAGCAAATGGCACGATTTGAGGACAAATCGTCTTCAAGAGGGAGGGTATAATGCGATCCCTTCCGCATCATGTTATGACTCAAATCGACGACATCGGGAATGGCCTAAACACGAAGGGCCCAAGTGCAAAATAAAATTTAATTTCGATTTGTTAATTTGTGTGCAGGTCTTAAGTGATTGAATGTGGGGTGCAAACTATTGCTGGCTTAATTGAATAATCAAGGGCGTTCAACTCAAGTGTTCCATGCAACTTGTTACAAGCTCATTTAGCTCGTTCATAGCTCATAGCTCATTGAGCTCAACATTATTTGGTTTTAGCTTCTACTTCAATTTGTTGGAATATCTAATTTGATTTAGCTCAATTTTAGCTTTCTTTAGTTTATGTGTTTAAGCTGCTGGAATAATTAATTTGGGTTTAGTTAAATTAGTTTAATTAGCTCAAATAATTAAGGTAGTGTTTAAGTTGTGTCATAAATTAAGTAGGATTTAAATATGCATTGATCTGAATGTATATAATATGTTTTAAGTTTATTTAATGTGTTTTATTTAGTTCAACAATTTATTATGTCTTAAGTTTATTTAATATTCCTTAGTTAGCACAACTATTTAATATGTCCTAGGTTCAGATATTTTAACTGTGTCTAAAGTTTAGACAACTTAATTGGTGTCTTGAATATGTCCTAAACCGATTGTTAATTCTGCTTGTAGGAGTTCACACCAACTGATTAGCTAATCAAATTCATGGGACGGCATTAAAGAGAATACATACACTCAACTAGTTCATGGACGGCATTAATAGGGAGCTACTGGTTGCTCTCCTTCAAGTGCCATTTTCGTAAAGAGCAAAGGCCACCAGCACATTCACACTAGACCATTCAGTTGCAGCTGATTTCACACCTTGGAGGCTGTCTAAATTCGTATGTTCACACTTGGGAGGCTGATTGAATTCTTGTGTTCACACTTAAAGCCTATTGAAGTGCCAAGCTGATTTTAATAGCTCAAAAATTGTTCAACTAATCAAAGCAGCACATTAAAGCTTGTTCTTTTCTCTTGGCTGAACCTAAAGTGTCCATTTAGCTCATCATTCATTCTAAATTAAGCTAATTGGCCTAGGAAACTACAAAGGACGTTCCAGGAAGCTTCCAAGCAATTTCAGCTCAATTAAGATGATCACAAGCTGTCCATTTAGATTACTTAGTGTCCATTCAGTTAGCTTAAGCATTGAGCTATAAATATGAAGCTCTTGATTTGTGTTTCAAACTTTTTTGAGACTTGCTCATTTATGAACTTTATACTATTGGTGAGTGTTCATACTCTCCTTTTTCTCTCTAGGACTAAATTGACTTATTAAGACTAATCTTGTGGCGTCATTCCTTCCTTTGTTTCGAACTTATCACTTGTCTAAGTGTGGCGTTCGTTTATACCTGTGGTTCCTATCTGACATAGATAGTGGGTCAAGGTTTGCTTTCACTTCCATCACCATTTCCACCAATTTCACCTAAGTGCTATTTAAGACTCGGGTCAACATTAATCTATATTGTTGGTTCAATTTTGGCCTTAGCCGAATTCATCCATCCATCACCAAACCCTTTGTTTTGAACCTTTCAACCCTTCTTTAACTATTTTCGAAACAACTTGTTCTTACTTAATTTTACAATCAGACATCCTAAACGACTCGAATCAACACCAAACCAAGTTCGTATCAAATCCCACTATGTAATACTACTTAATACTACTTGTCAATTAATTATATTGGGCATTTTTCTAAACCTTCCAAATTGATATTGCATTCATGCATCTCTTATTTCACTGAAACTTATCCTTTTATATATATATTATCTAGAATTTTCCAAACTTACCAATATACTTCATCTTTGATATTCATTGTTTTCAATCCCATTGCAAACTCAACTATTAGATCGTATCTTACAATAACATCACACTTTACGTTTCACCTCAAGCTAAAAAAGTCCAAGTATATCGAAAATCCATTTTATGATGCTTATTATTCATAGTCCTATTGTGAGATTTAAAGCATATGTACAAATGTACACAGTCATCAACAAGTAATAAAGTAGTAAGTATAGAGTACCGTCTCCATAGGGACTAAAGTTAATTCAATTAATTGCAAAATTAACTCATGTCAAAATGGTAAGTAACAGAAATATGAGTGAATTGAGTTAGTACTAAAATTAAATCCAAGTATGCGGAACAATTTAAAACAATAACACAAAATTGTAATTGCAGTGAAAACAGTGACACAAGTTTCAATAACAATGACATGAAAGGTTAGAACATTTATTTTCCCCTAACATGGAAATATCGATAGCAATGCAGGAGAATGTTGCAGTAATATGGTGGTTTACTAATTCGGAATCCACTGGTTGTAGGCTTCTCTAGAAGTCACTACTTTAGACCTTTTAATCACCTTAACACATCTTTATGTCAAGTTAACCTCAAGATCACCTTTTCAGACATCGTTCCTAAGGATTATGCAAGATAACAATATATTTCTATACCACTACAAATTTAATTACTAGATGAATTAAACATGCACCTTTCAAGTGACGTCTTGGCTTATCTTGATGGAAACCATGCCAGTGACTATATGCTAATATATATACCCGTGGTTCAGTACACTTGATACACTACCTTACCTTTAAACTAATTTATTTGCCGAAGCAATACCTCAATTCTCGTATCAAGAAAAGCATGCAACCCATAATCAGTGCTCATTACTTATCTACATAATAATAATAATAATAAGAAGAAGAAGAAGAAGAAGCTCATTTGGAGGGGAAATCTAGTCAAACGAATACAGTTAGAAACTGTAAAATACATATCTCAGTGCAGTCTGTCAAGAACTCTTTCAACTACTCTTTGAAGAAGAATCAACCCACTCAATTCCTTCGAGATGCTTCCCAAAGTCGACGTTCGATGCCCAATTTCCGAAGCTCCATCAGTCCTTCCTCAACTAAACAAAAACAAGAAAAAACATAAGTGCTTACTTGCAAGAAAGATTGGGTTCGGTCTTGTATATGCAAGAAAATAATTGACATTTTTAAGTTCAAAGTTTAGAGAGTGAGAAACATTGCACCAATACTTCCATTTGAAGAAATTAATGCTACAATAGATATTACCATCAACAGCATCATGTGAACTTGGTGAATGCACAGAACGGCTGATCCAAAATTTAAGTCGTTCTTTGGCTGTATCCTCCTCTATGCCATGGGATTTGGCTCTTCTCCAAAAATATGTAAGCCATGCCTATACAGTATGTTTTATAAATGGTCAGCCAGATAATACTATATTCCTCTTTCTAAGTGTCGAACAGGACACACAAAATACTAAAGGGAAAATGTTATTGCACACTGTACAGTGAACACTGCTTAATCAGGAACCATTTAACTATTTAACTAAGTGGCTAACTAATTTTAAGTAAAACAAATTGAGAATCCAATATTTAAGCTCAGCATCATGCCAAACAGGTCTCATCCCTTGTTGGCAAGAAAAGCAATACGGACAAGAATATGGAAATTCTAAAATTTGAAGCCGCTGCAATTTCGACACACATAAAAATACGTATTATTTATTGGGTTTTATAAACAGACTGAAGGCATGTAGTTGGGCAAGGATAAAGTTAGTGCCACCAACAATTAAACAAAACCGTTTAACAGGAAGACCAAGAAATTGATGAACTTTGTGGATAAACCTCATTGAGATAAAATTGAAGATAACAAAGAAAGATGACTGACATACCTCCTTGAAGAGAACATCCTCAGACTCCTCTGGACTCAATTCTGCAATAAAGCATACCAGTCATTCTTGTGATCGCAAGTCTGGGAACATGGGAATACAAAGAAACAAACAAGACAGCAACTAAATAAATAAATTAGACTTACCAAATGCCTCCATAAACTTTGGATCACGTGGTGACTTGATATCTGAAAAACATGCAAATAAGAATTCAGTCAGATCAGAGGAGACAGCTCTAAGCAGTTAGCATGGGTTGAGGTTAAAAAATGCGTTGAATTAGAAAAATTGCAAAGAAATGAGTTTGCAAAAAGAAAAAAAAAAAAAAAAAAAAAAAAAAGAGCAACCAACCAGCCAAGCAAACAAACTATTTTAAAGTAATCAGAAAATTAAGCAAAGATGTTACAGTGATATAGAGCATACCAGACAATGAAATTCTAACAGAACTTGCTCTTCTCTGTTGGGCCAATGCATTCACGATGGCTTCCTCAACCTTCAAAAACATAGCCAGAATTAAACCAGTGGAATGCATGTAGCATCTTAATTCCAGAAATGCACCACTTTTTTCTTTTGGATGGGTTGGGAAGAAAAGAGGGGAGTACCTTTAAGGATGCAAGCTCCTTCAAACCCATTTCAACTGAAAGCATACTCTCAATATTTCCTTCTCCAGTCAGGTCACTCAAATCCTCAACAAGTTTGCTCCTCTTTTCATTCTCATCATCACCTGCTCGACATTGTTATAGTCTAAAAACACGAAAAATGTGTGATAGGACAAGAGAAGGATGCCACTATCTAGTTAACCACAAAGCATAAAATTATTTATTTACTAGCCTTTTTCAGAAAACTCCTCCTTAGCTTTTTGTCCAGCAGAAGCAACCACCTCAAAAGGAAGAGGAGCTAATGATGACCAGTACTCATGCTTAGACACAGCGATATCTGCACAGATCCCTATAAAGCACAAGAATGAGGTGAAACGGTAGGGCTTAATGATGGATAACTGAACATTTATCTCTACCTTTAAGTGCAATGGAGTTATAATTGTCAGTTTGAATATATTATTACCGCATTCTCAACCTTTAACAACTTGACAAGGGGCAGGATGAAGTAAAATTTCTTTTACAAAAAACAAATGACCGTAATTCATTCATGCCCTTTAAAATGACTGTCGAATGATTCAACAAGATTTAATCAACAGAAAGTGAATGGTGCATTTCTCTTCACAACAAATATAAGTTACCAGTAACTACCATATCTCACAGCTAAGCCCCAGTAACGAGCAAGCCAACACCTCTTAAGGACAACTTCTTCCTGAAATTCAAATGCATAAGGTAATTGATCTTCTAATAAATAGTGGGCTCCTAAAATTTTGAGGCAATATAAGCACATACCATCTCTTTTTGAGTCAATACCATTCTTTGAGTCATTGAACGAAGGGCTTTTACTTCAGATTCAGCTCCATGAAGCTGCCTTACAATGGCTGTTGCCTCATCTTTAGCATTCTAATTCAAGCAAAATAAATAAAGCATAAGAGAATATGGAATAGCATGAGCAGAAGTTATTATATTCATTTAAAAGGTGAGAAGATTATAATACAGGAAGACTACTTGCTGATATTTACCTCAACTTCAGATCGAAAAGACAAAATCTCCTTGTCTACAACATCCTTAGTTTGTTTTGAATCCTTAATTGCAGCCTGGGAAGATAAAAGAAAAGGAAAAGAATGATTCTTTTTTTTTTTTTTTTTTTTTTGCATTATCCTGAAGATAAAATTACAAGAAAAAAATTGCCATTCCTATTCTCAAAAGGAAAAATGTCAAGATTACCACAATAGATGAAACTCAAAATTCAATACAGTTTGTGCTATAACAACAAACCTGAGTCTGCCTAGCTCAAACCAACATTTAAAAAACTTAAAAGAGAAAAAGAACCAAAAAACTAAAATATAGCTGGGAAGCCTAGAATTAATCATCTATCCACAAATACAGCAGAATCCAAATTCTGAAGTACCTCTCTTTGACGCAATGCAGCCTCTTTTCTGTAGATGGTAACACAAGATGTTAGGAAAAGATAAATAAAACTAAAGTGTAAAAAAAAAAGGTATACATTAAGGTTGTTTGAACCAAAATCTACCTGCTTAACAGTTTGGCTTCCAAAGATACCCCTTCACCAAGAGCAGCAACCTAAAAGCTCAAAAAAGAAAAATTAACAGGTAAAAACACATTTATCTAATTATGATCCCTTATAGTTACTACTCATTTTTAAAAAACTAGTTTACATTATCACACACGTTACATGTGAATTTATTATTAAGTTCTATAATTTATTAGATGATATAAATTTCGATAATGTAACTAATGCAAATAATATTATTCAAAATAAATACTTTTTAATAATGTAATTAATGCAAAGTAATATTATTCAAAATAAAATCTTATAAAATAATTGAAATGTACAAATTATTTTATTAATTCAAATATTATAATAATAATAAATTCTTAATCATTATTAAAGCATTTTTACAATACTAAAAAAGTTTACATATCATAAATAACCCTTTAATTTTCATTTTTCCCTTAATAATATAATCAATAAATCAACCATCATAGTTTGTTGACAATATATAATTAATATAATATGTTATATTATAAATGTATTATTTATAAAATCATATATATGAATATAAAGATATTTATTATATAAATAATTAAATTTTGATTTTAAAACTAAAGTACATTTATTTTTTTACTTTTTGATTAATGAAAAAAAATACTTTAAAATAAGTAATTTGATAAAAAAAAATTAACTTTTTTATTTATTATCATATGAATGCATTAAACAAAAGTGTTTTAAAAGAATCAAAATTCTTTTTTATACCTGTGAAAAATCTAGTAAATAATAAAAACCATTTATATAATAAATTATATAAATTATTATTTATAAAATTATACACATGAATAAAGTTATTTATTATATAAATAATTAAATTTTAATATTTAAAACTAAAATAATATTTTTTCACTATTTTATTATGAAACATATACTTTAAAGATAAAATATTTCTATATAAATTTAACCTTTTTAAAATTGTTATATAAATTCATTTAACAGAAGTGTTTTAAAAGAATCAGAATTCTTATTTATAAATATGATAAATTTATAAATAATAAATAAATATTTAAAATGACAAAACAATAATATAATAAACAATGAAGGATATATTACTAGTTCAATAGTTTCTTCAAATTTGTGATTTTATATATATTACGAATAAAGGATATAATGTCAAAAAAATTTAATGAAATTTTTCATTTCTGGTTTTATTAATATTTATATCAACCGATACAATTTAGAGCAAATTACCTTTTTTGTCACAACTTTTAGAAATTTTCTAGTTTGAACATCCTAAACTATGAAAGATTTTGGTCACCTAGCAAAAATATGCCATCTAAGCAAACATATCATGACACAAAAATCCAAATGGCAAGGCCATTATTTTTAACCAACAAATTGTCAAGTGACCAAAATAATAACATTTATTAAAATTGGTGACCAAATGTTGAACAAAACCTTCCAAAAGTTTAGCAACCAAATTGGTAGTTTGCCCTTGCCTTGTAGTAGTAAGGGAAAAAGAAAACCATAAATAAAAACAAAAAGGAAAAAGTCAATTTCCATGTTACCTGTTTCTCAAGCTCTTTGACTCTAGCCTCCACTTCCTTGCACCTTTCTTCCTCAAGTCTGAGCTGTAAAGTTCATTCAAGAATTACTAATGATGTGGTTTAAGGAAGATAACAACAACCAAAAGTATTAAATTTTAAAGATGAGTCAAAGAGAAGTTAAAACTCTAGAAAACGTAGAGTTACAGAAACTTGTAGGTTCAAGGTTAAACTATGAGTAACCTTGGAGAGCTTCGGAAGCCTAAACCTAGAGTTACATGCGTGAAAAGGAGAAAAGTGGCGCAAAGCGCCAATGATAGGACTTGATTGTGAGGTGACTTAGATGACTTGAACGATCAATGCCATGGGTTTGTTGTGGTGAGAAACCTTAGGTTTCCTTGAAGTCTTGAGAAGCATATGTCCGAGCTTAGGTGATGTGAGGCCTAACCATGGAAGCTTAGGGAGCCTATACCCACAGTTAGGTGACGAGGGACCTTGGGGCCTGAGGTGTCTTATGCTCAGGGTTACTTGGCTAGTCAGAGGAAGTGAGGCACCACTCTCTGAGGTTAGGTAACAAGGGTCCTTGGGACTTGCGGAGCCTACACTCAAGGTTACATGGCTTGCGAACTTTTCAAACTTGAACTTCCCAAACTACTTGAACTCAGCCATATGAGAAAGTGAGGCACCACTCTTCGAGGTTAGGTAACAAAAGGCCTTGGAGCCTAAGGAGTCTAAATCTGAGGTTATGGCACGACTAACAAACTTGCCGAATTGCTCAAACTCCTTTCGGGGACAACGAGCGGTGAGGGGTTCAAGGCAACACCTTCAAGGATTATGTGATGAACAAGCTTGGACTTCAAGAGCCTAAACCGGGGATTCCTTCTGGCTAATGGACCTCTCTCGAGTTTCTCAGAATCATCTTGAAAACTTGTGAGAAAAAATGTTGAATTGGTGCACATTGGAGATTTTACCTCCAACAAACACTTCGATGATTAAGTGAGCAATGTCATCAAACTTAAATTTTTAGAGAGGAAGTAAAGAACTTCTAACCAAGTGATTTGGTGACTTATAAGATGAATTCAAATGGCAATAGTGCTTGCTATTTATAAGAGGCTTTGAGGTAATCTAGGTGTCAAGTGTCACACCCCCATTAGGGGCTTGTGAAGTGGCTCCAATAGGTGCACCTTGCACTCCCTACACCCTGATTTGACTTCTTTTGAGGTTTGCATGGTCGTTGGATTATTCCCCAATAATACTAATCAAAACGAGGTTGCTAATAGAATAAATAAACCTCTTGAAATAGCCAAAGCCCTTCTTTCTCAAATGAGTATTCTGAAACAATTTTGAGATGCAATTTTAATAGCTTGTTTTTTATTAATCATATGCCCCCTTCTATTCTCAATGGTGATATTCCTTGCATCATCATTTTCTTTCAAAATATTTGTTTACTTTTGAATTTAATATATTTGATAGTACTTATTTTGTTCATGATATTCGTCCATAGGTCACTAATTGGATCCAAAGCCTGTTCCTTAAATATTCTCGACTTCAAAAAGGTTATAGATGTTACTCTCTCGATCTTAAATACTATCTTGTTTCTACTAATGCTACCTTTCTTCAAATTACTCCTTTCTTGATTAAACTATTTACAATAGTCAATAGGAGGAAGATGATCTAATGGATAACACTATAACTTGGCCTACAAGTTCTACAGTTACCATTGCACTAGATCAAACAACCACTCAACACCTATTGTTCTTGTTTATTTAAGACAAGAATCTCATAACTCATGTCTTCTACTCATCTCTTCGTCGAAGGATCCCTTCTCTTGTGATTCTAATCCCAATCTTGATCTATCTCCCTATGAAAGGGTAAATGTCAATGTACTTATTTCATCTTTTATTTTTTAGGACAATTTTCTCTTTTGCTTCCAACTCTTTTATTGCATCCTTAGATTTTGTTTCAATTTCTTAGATTATTGATGAAACATTGTCCCATCTTAGCTAGCATGATGCAATGGTACAGGAGATGATGACTTTAGATGGTAATAGTACTTGAGATTCAGTAATCTACTAGCAACAAAAAGTATCGAGTGCAAGTGGATGTTTACGATTAAGTCAACCCTAATGGGTCAATATTCACAACTTAAAGCCCAACTTGTTGCTAAGGGACTGTTCAAACTTACAGCGTTAACTATTTTAATACCTTCTCCCCAGTAACTAAATTGACTTCGATTTGATTGTTCATCTCTATGGAAACTATGTATGAGTGGCGTTTACACCAGGTAGGTATAAAAAAAAATGTTTCTCTCTATGGTATCTTCAAGAGGAAGTCTAAATGAAGTGACCACCGCTCAAAGAGGACTTGTCGACTTCGAAAACCTTTGTATGGTTTGGATGGAACAAATTCCTCATGCTTGGTTTGGTAGATTCAATAAAGTAGTCCAAGAATCTAGATTGAAAAAAAGTGATTGTGATCACTCAATATTTTATAAAAAATAAAAAAAAAAACTATAATATTGTTAATGATGCATGTTGACAATATTGTCATTACTAGAAGTGATGATGCAGGCATGCTTTGAAATCTTTACTACACAATCAATTTCAAATAAGTCTACATTTGAAGTATTTCTTGAGTGTTGAGGTCACAAGAGGTATTTTCTTGTCTTAAAGGAAATATACTCTCGACTTACTAGCATAAACTAGAAAACCAGGGTCTAAGCCATGTAGTACTAAAATAGATCCAATGGATAACTTATGACCAAAAATAGTGATTTATCTGAAGATCCTGCGAGGTATAGAAGGCTAGTTGTTAAACTGAATTATCATATAATGACTCGTCCTAACATTGCATGCTCTGTTAGTGTTGAATCAATTAATATCTTCACCAACAATAAAACAGAGGCAGCTTTAAAACAAACTCTTTATCTAAAAAGAGGCTCCAAGACATGATTTATTATATGGGCTCAATGACATTGAATGTTTCTCAATGCAAATTGAGTGGGATCTAAGATGGACAAGATATCCACTACAAGATATTGTGGTTTGTTAAAGGAAATTTGATTTCATGGTAAAACAAGAAACAAAATGTAGTATTCCAATCAAGCACAAAGTCAAAATATAGAGCTATAACACAATCTATGTGAGATTGAGTGCACTAACTATTAAGTGAAGTGGATCTAGAGATTTCATTGTCAACAAAGATATAGTGTGATAACTAAACTGCTCTTCATATATCTTTTAGTCTTGTGTTTCACAAAGAACCAAGCACATTGAAATTAACTCCCATTTTGTTTGTGAAAAGCTTCAACAAAAGCTATCTTTGTAGGCTACGCTAAAACTGAAGATCAACTAGGAGATATCTACACAAAAGCTTTGAATGTAGCTCAAGTTGATTATATTTGAAATAAGCTGGGCATGATTAATATTTGTACTCCAACATTAAGGGAGTGCTAAAGAATATTGTACAGTTCTAAAGATGCATTCACTCAATTTGTTCTATTCTCCTTCTAGCACTCTAAATTCGTTACATAGACAAAATGCTTCAAACAAATAATTAGTGTTCAAATGGAAAGGAAAACAATCACCCCAACTTATTACCAAAAAGTCTTCATTTGTTACTAGCCTTCATGTTTTTTTAATCCATTAGCAACTATCTTTCAATAGAAACCATTTAAACTTGACTTTCAGTAATAGCTTTCATGTTGATTGCAGGTAGTTTTTTCTCTGAAACAATGCATCACCTTCACATCATTACTAGCATTCAAGTTTTTTCTACTTTTCTTGAGTTTGGCATTGAAATTACTCTCAACAAAATATGTTTCAATTGTAAAAACTGAATCAACTCTTTTACTCCATAATTATCACCCAACATTGTCCCTTGAAATATCCCAAAAGATTTCTAACTTGCCTTCAATCCCTCCCTTTCTTCCGAGAATGTGGTTGTCATTCTTGGAACAAACAAGATACACATAAATTTCTTCACTTTCTTGAGGATACACATTATAAATAAGATCTAATAGATCATGGTCTTACTCTTCCACATGCATTTTGCCAAGAAAATTGTAGGAATTATCATCCCTTTAGTAAAGGGATTATGTAAGATTATCTTTCCTTAGTTAGATTCTACAAATATTTACAATCCCTTATTCTAAGGAATCATATCTCTATTAATTTCTTTCCTATTTTAGAGTTTCCTAAATTAGAGACATAGTTTTGTATAAAGATGTAATATGTTTTATTGTATTTGAAAAAGAAAATACAGAGTTTTACTCTAAATTCCACATGGTATCAGTTTAGGTTCCGGTTCTTTTCCACCCTAGACCATGTCAGAAACTTTTTCTTCTACATAACCTTCTCCTACTTTGGAGATTACCTCAAATCCAGAAAATTTTTCTGGTTCTGATGTTCAATCAGACTCGTCTGGTCTGAATATCACCTGCCATAAATTAAATGGCAACAATTTTCTAGAGTGGTCCCAATCGGTTAAGATTTTTCTCTTGGGAAGAGAGATTCGACTATGTTACTGGTGAAATCAAGCAGCCTGCTGTGCCTGACACTAATTTTGCTAAGTGGATGCGTGACAATGGTCAGGTTATGACTTGGCTCCTTAATTCCATGACCCCAAGTATAAGCAGAAATTTTCTCCTTTACAACACAACTGCTGAAATCTGGAGTGCAGTCCGTGAAACCTACTCAAGCAATGATAATATTGTCGAATTATATCATGTTGAAAATCAAGCAACCACGCTTAAGCAAGGCACCATGCCCGTCACTCTCTACTACAATTCCCTTACCGCTCTTTGGCAGCAATTAGATTTGTATGCACAGCATGATTGGGCAGTTCCCAGAGATGCTGCCCTTTTATCAACAAATTGTCACTCAAAGAAGGCTATTTCAATTTCTACAAGGCCTAAACAAGGAGCTGGATGAGGTTCGCGGTAGGGTCTTGGCTATTTCTCCACTTCCCTCCCTTCGAGAGGCCTTCTCTATGGTCAAGAAGGAAGAAAGTCGACGAAGTGTGATGCTTGATGAAACGGAGTCAACTCCTGAAGGATCTGCCTTAGTGACACACCAATCATCTCTCTCTTCCAAACGGGGGAGAGACCTTGGTGTGATCATTGCAAAAAGCCTGGCCACTCTAAGGAAAAGTGTTGGAAGATTCATGGTAAGCCTCAGGACTGGAAGTCAAAGAACTCCAGAGATAATAAATTCAGTCTTGCCGCTGCTACATCTGTCACAAGCTTCTCTAAAGAGCAGATTGCTGAACTTCAAAAACTGTTTGGAAAGTTTCAGGGGTCTAGTGCGGGTAATCTGGTCATGAAAGAACCAGAAGGTAACCCTTCTTCCACAGCATTGTTTTCCCCTCAGTTCACTCCTAATTGGATCCTCGATTCTGGTGCTACGGATCATATGACTGGTAATAAGGCCTTATTTCACAATTTTTTCCAAACCTTTGGTAAAGCTGTCAAAACAGCTGATGGTTCCTTATGCAAAATAGAAGGCCATGGAACTGTTATTCTCAATGATCAGATTGCACTTCCTAATGTTCTCTTTGTACCAAATCTGGCTTGCAATCTCATTTCCGTAAGTAAAATTTCCTCGGACTTGAACTGCTTCGCAACCTTTAACAGTCTTGATTGTACTTTGCAGGCACTGAACTCGAAGAAGATAATTGGTAAGGCCAGCTTGCAAAATGGTCTCTACATCCTCCCTTCCTCTCCTAAACCCGAGATCTCCAAATCTTTTACAGCTTTAAATATAGTTGATACTGTTATGTTATGGCATTGTCGTTTAGGCCATCCTAGTTTCCAATATCTTGCTAAATTGTTTCCTGATCTATTTATTAATAAAAGGTCAGACTTTTTTTCTTGCAAAGTTTGCTCTTTTGGTAAACATACTAAATCTTCTTGTTTTCCTTCTCCATACAAGCCTTCTCACCCTTTTGCCTTGATCCATAGTGATATTTGGGGCCCTTCTCGGGTGAAGAATGCTGATCATAGTAAGTGGTTTATCGCTTTCATTGATGATCACAGTAGAGTAACTTGGACTTATTTGCTAAAAGACAAATCTGAAACTGCTGATATTTTTGCACAATTTTATAACATGGTTCTCACTGAATTTGGGGCTAAAATCCAGCTCTTTAAATCTGATAATGGCAGTGAATTTTTTGCTAGGTCTTTGGGTAATTTTTTCAGGGACAATGGCATAGTTCAGCTTAGTTCTTGTGTTGGAACTCCACAACAGAACGGCATTGCCGAAAGGAAAAATAGACATCTCCTAGAAGTTACTCGTTCCCTTCTATTTACTACCAATGTTCCTAAATATCTGTGGGGGGAAGCCTTATTAACGGCTACCTATTTAATCAACCGAATGCCTAGTAAGGTTTTAAAATTTCAAACACCTCAATCTATATTTTTGCAGCACTTTCCTCATTTTAAGCCTATCTCCTCAATTCTGCCACTTAAAATCTTTGGCTGCACAGTTTTTATCCAAAACATTGCTCCTCATAAGTCCAAGTTAGACCCTAAGTCCTTAAAATGTGGACTAGTTGGATATTCTTCACTTAAGAAGGGATACAAATGCTTTCATCCTCCTTCAAAACGATTTTTTACCACTATGGATATCACTTTTTATTCACAGAATCCTTATTTCACACAGGTTGAATTTCAGGGGGAGACATGGAGTGATTTTCAGCCAAATCAGGTATCTTCTCCTAATTTCCATTTTCAACCTTCAAAATTGCTACCAATTTTACCTTTACCTACAGATTTGTCACCTGTGACTACTTCGATTAATTTTCCTGTTATACCTATCACTACCTCATCCACACCTACTTTAAACACTTCTCTTGAAAATACACCTACTCCTATTGAAAATCTTCAACAAACATCACCACCCAAACAGCTTCGTGTCTACACAAGGAAAAAGAAAAATATCCCTGAGACTGTTTTGCAATCTGATTCTTGCCGAGAATTGGATTTGGGTCCAGCTGCCGGAATAGAAGAAGAAATCAGTAAGTCCTCGACTCTAGATGACTTTCCTATTGCTATTAGAAAAGGGGTTAGACAATGCACCAAACATCCTATTGAAAAATTTGCTGGCTATAATTCTTTGATGCCTTCTTTTCAAGCATTTACAGCAACCTTAGATAAAGAACAGATTCCTACAAGCATAGCTGAAGCTCTAAAGGATCCTAAATGGAGAAGGGCTGTTGAAGAGGAAATTGGTGCACTAGAGAAAAATGCTACTTGGACAGTTACAGACCTTCCTCAAGGAAAAAGGGTTGTTGGCTGTAAATGGATCTTTGCTGTAAAGTACAACTCCAATGGAAGCATCCAACGATACAAAGCTAGACTGGTGGCTAGAGGCTTTACGCAAATTTATGGGATAGATTTCACAGAAACGTTAGCACCCATGGCAAAGCTTAACACTGTTCGAGTACTTCTAAGTTTGGCTGTAAATTGCGATTGGAAATTACACCAACTTGATGTAAAAAACGCATTTCTTAATGGCATGCTAGAGGAAGAAGTTTACATGAAATTGCCACCTGGCTTAAAGTCTGTTGAAGGTAGCAACAAGGTGTGCAAGCTCAACAGGTCTCTATACGGGCTAAAACAATCACCCATAGCTTGGTTCGAGAGATTCACTAAAGTCATTCTTAAAAACAGCTACAAGCAGTCCCTTGCTGACCATACACTTTTCATCAAGGTAACTTCTAGAAATAAGAAAGCTATCCTAATTGTGTATGCTGATGACATAATTCTTGCTGGAGATGATGAGGAAGAAATTAGCAATTTGAAGAAGCTGTTAAACAGGGAATTCGAAACCAAGGACTTGGGAAAGCTAAGATATTTCCTAGGAATGGAGGTGGCAAGATCAAAAGGACTTAAATCAAAAAAAGTATGTACTCGATTTACTCAAAGAAACTGGTTTTCTTGGTTGTAAGCCAGCTGATACACCAATGGAGGCAAACTTGATATTCAACAAAGAAGATGAGTCTTTAATAGACAGAGAGAAATTTCAAAAATTAGTTGGGAAACTTATTTACTTATCCTTGACGAGGCCAGATATAGCCTTTCCTGTAAATGTGATAAGTCAATACATGACTAATCCCACTGAAGAGCATATGGCAGCAGCAAATAGAATTCTCAAGTACTTGAAGAAAACTCCAGGACACGACCTAATGTTTAGAAAGACACAAGGCAGAACTGTTAGGATTTTTACAGACTCTAGTTGGGCGGAAGATCTCACTGAAAGAAGATCCACTAGTGGCTACTGCACTTTTGTTTGGGGTAACCTTACAACTTGGAGAAGTAAAAAACAATCTGTTGTTTCAAGAAGCAGTGCTGAAGCTGAATTTAGAGCACTAGCTTTGAGAATATGCGAAGGAATTTGGCTACTTAAATTGCTAAAAGAACTTGGCACTAATCAGGAGGATCACTTTGAAGTCTCATGTGATAATCAATCTACTATTCAGATTGCCAAGAACCTAGTCCAACATGACCGAACAAAGCATGTGGAGATTGATAAGCATTTTATTGCTGACCAAGTCAACAAAAAGACAGCCACTCTTTCATACATTCCTTCAGAAGGACAGATTGCAGACATTCTTACTAAGGCTTTACCAAAGCCTGTTTTCAATAAATTCCTAGTCAAGTTGGGACTATACAATGTATATTCTCCAGCTTGAGGGGGAGCGTAGGAATTATCATCCCTTTAGTAAAGGGATTCTGTAAGATTATCTTTCCTTAGTTAGATTCTGCAAATATTTACAATCCCTTATTCTAAGGAATCATATCTCTATTAATTTCTTTCCTATTTTAGAGTTTCCTAAATTAGAGACATAGTTTTGTATAAAGATATAATATGTTTTATTGTATTTGAATAAGAAAATACAGAGTTTTACTCTAAATTCTACAAAAATCTTCTTCACCAAATCAAATTTATCAATGCAAGTACCTTCTGATATGTCAAACTGGTTGTAAGCAGCTTTTAGAATTTCCATCTAGATTCCCACATATTCTTGTCAAAGCCAAGAATAAATTGCACGACAATTCTTCAATCACACATCATACCATAGTCAATTCTGCTTTTCAATCCTGATTTTTCTCTTCCTCCGCCTCTAATGTGTCCATGGCTTAAAGACAAACCCTAATATTTAATTAAGCTCTGATGCTAAATTTGGTGGGGATTAAAATAGCATTAAATCAATAGAATTAAGCTAAAAACTAGTAAGAAAGAAGTTGGATCTCTAAATAATCTAGGGTTACTGACAGAATAGATTTTTCTCTGTTAATTTTTACAAGAGACTACACTAAATATTTATATACAAGAGAGCCTAACTTAGAAGACTCTAGACTTAGCAGCACTACTGGTTTTAGGGTGTAGTGCCTTAAAACCAGCCTTAAAGTTAGGGATAACAATAAATAAAATATTCATATGATAACATTTAATATACTAAATATCCCTTATTGGACAACTGTATTCTGACACTCCCCCTCAAGCTGGGAAGTGGATATCATCCATTCTCAGCTTGCTTACTAGTCTCTGAAAGGTCTTCCCAGAGAGTCCTTTGGTTAGGATATCTGCCAGTTGACCATCAGTGGGCACATATGGAGTGCAAATTAGGCCACTGTCAAGTTTCTCCTTGATGAAATATCTGTCAACCTCAATGTGCTTTGTACGATCATGTTGTACTGGATTATGTGCAATGTTGATAGCAGACTTATTATCACAATACAGTTTCATTGGTTCTTCCCACTTGATCTTCAAATCCTCCAAAATAATTTTCAGCCATAATAATTCACAAATTCCAAGAGCCATCGCTCTAAATTCTGCTTCTGCACTAGATCTAGCCACAACATTCTGTTTCTTACTTCTCCAACTTACAAGGTTGCCTCCCAGAAATGTACAATAGCCCGAGGTTGATCTTCTATCCACCATAGATCCTGCATAATCTGCATCAGTATAGGCTTCAAGGGTTAAATTCCCCCTTTTCTTAAATAGGATTCCTTTGCCTGGAGTCTCTTTTAAGTACTGTAGAATCTGGTATATAGCTCGAAGATGTGACTCTTTAGGATTGTGCATGAACTGACTTACAACACCAACTGCATAGGCAATATCCGGTCTAGTATGTGACAAGTAAATGAGCTTCCCTACAAGTCTTTGATATGAACCCTTATCAACTACTTCCTCTTCTAGTGCATCTCCAAGTTTGTGGTTCACTTCTATGGGTGTCTCTGCTGGTTTACATCCCAACTTTCCTGTTTCTGTCAACAAATTAATTATGTATTTTTGCTGAGATATGAAGATCCCTTCCCGAGAGTGTGCTACTTCAATACCAAGGAAATATTTTAACTTACCAAGCTCTTTGACCTCAAACTCTTTTACTAGACATTTCTTCAAATTTTCCATTCCTTCCAAATCATCACCTGTTACTATAATGTCATCTACATAGACTAATAAAGCAGTCATTCCCCCTGAAGATAAATGCTTTACAAACAGAGTGTGATCTCCTTGACTCTGTTTATATCCCAGTTTGAGCATTACTTTGGTAAATCTTCCAAACCAAGCTCTCGGGGACTGTTTTAGTCCATATAGAGCCTTTTTTAGTTTGCAACTACCTGTCCTGTATCAGAACCGAACCCCGATGGAACATCCATATAGACTTCCTCCTCAAGATCACCATGTAAGAAAGCATTCTTGATGTCGAACTGTTATAGTTTCCAGCCTCTGTTGGCAGCAAGTGACAGCAACACTCTCACAGTGTTCATCTTTGCAACCGGGGCAAATGTCTCAAGGTAGTCTATTCCATACTTTTGAGTGTACCCTTTAGCAACTAATCTTGCTTTGTACCTCTCCAAAGAGCCATCTGAATTGTATTTTACTGTATACACCCAGCGACATCCAACTGTTTTCTTTCCATTCGGTAATTTTACCAAATCCCATGTCTTATTTTTTTCAAGTGCTTCCATTTCAACTTTCATAGCATTTTTTCAATTCTCATTATTTAATGCCTCGGATTCAGTTTTGGGAATGGGGATGGAATTTAGGCTAGTAAGAAAGGTTTTGTGGTTATGGGACAAATTTTTGTAGGATATGAATGAGTACAAGGGGTGTTTTGTACAGGCCCTAGTTCCTTTTCTAATAGCAATAGGAAAATCATACTCTCTTTGATCTGAATTCTCACTAGTATTCAAAGTAGGTTCAGTAGTTACCTCGGGTTGTAGAGCAGTAGGGTGTTTATCCGAAGAAGATTATTGAACTTGCACCGGTGCCTTCTTCCTTGAGTAAACCAGTAAAGGGCGAGTAGTGTCCTGAATTCCTTTTGGTGACTTAGGTGTAGTAGGTTCTATTTCAGGTTGCACAGGGTTAAGGTGGGCAGACTGGTTGGTAGGTAAGGGCTGAGTGTTTGGAGCTGGAAAATTAGGTTGAGCAGGCTGAACAGAAGCTGGAAAATCAAGAAGAAAAAACTCTCTACCCTTATCTTCTTTAAATAAATTCTCCCCCTGAAGATAAGGACAAGTAAAAAAATTTTCTTCTTCTGCAAAAGTGACATCAGCGGAAACAAAAAATTTTTTGGTGGCTGGATTGTAGCATTTGTACCCTTTTTGTGTAGAGGAATAACCTAAAAAAACACATTTGACAGCTCGTGGATCGAGTTTTCCCCTATTTTGAGAATGGACATGGACAAAAGCAACACACCCAAAAATTTTGGGAGGAAGATTGGAGGTATTAAAATCAGGGAAAAATTTCAATAGAGCTTGTATAGGACTTTGAGAGTCAAGGACCTTTGTAGGCAACCTATTTATCAAGTGAGTGGCAGTTAAAACAGCTTCCCCCCAATATTGTTTAGGGACATTGCTTTGAAACAATAGAGCTCTAGTAATAGCTAAAATATGACCATTCTTTCTTTCGGCAACACCATTTTGTTGGGGTGTGTTAACACAAGAGGACTCATGGAGAATGCCTTTTTCTTGAAAAAAGGAGGAGAGAAACTGATTGAAGTAATCTTTAGCATTGTCTGTCCTAAACCGTTTTATTGCAGTCCCAAATTGTGTTTTGAGGAGGTTGTAGAAAATTTTAAAAACAGACCCTACATCAGATTTTTGTTTTAAAAGAAATATCCAAGACACACGGGTACAGTCATCAATAAAGGAAACAAACCACCGAGCCCCAGAGACGTTTGAAATGTTTGATGGTCCCCAAATATCACTGTGAATAAGAGTAAAAGGAGTAGATGTTCTTTTATTGCTTACGGGAAAGGAAGTACGTTTGTGTTTGGCAAGTTCGCAAACATCACAACAGAAATTTTTAACATTTATTCCTTTGAACAAGGAAGGAAACAGAAATTGAAGGGTTGAAAATGAAGGGTGACCAAGGCGGAGGTGATGGAGCCAAATTTTGTCTTTGGGAGCTTGAACAGACTTGGATAGGAAAGATAACGGTGAGGAATTCAGAGCACTAATTTCTCTACTAGACTCTTCAAGGTAATATAGGCCATTTGCTTCCTTAGCATGTCCAATCATCCTCTTCGTGTTCTATTCCTGGAAAAAACATTTATTGGGATAAAAAACCACACTGCAATTAGAGTCCCTAGTAAGTTTTTGAATGGAGAGAAGATTGGGAAATAGTTTAGGAACATGAAGGACATTTTTAAGAGTAAGGGTCTCATTTATAACAATATCACCTTGACCAGCCACTGTTATTACAGAACCATCAGCTACTGTAATTTTTCTATTACTAGGACAAGGTGTATATGAAACAAATTTGTGTGAGGAGTGGGTCATATGTTCAGTAGCTCCTGAGTCAATGACCCAAGATCTGTTGGTGGTTGTGTCCGAGACATTAGAATTTTGAGAAAATGAGATACCTGAAAGTGCCAAACTGCAAGTACCTGTGGAAGAAGTTTTTTCCAATGAGCCCAGCAACGTCTTTAACTTTGCAATGTCTTCTTTATTAAAAATACCAGAATGCTGTTCTTCATCCATCTGTCGTGCTATATTTGCATGCCCTTGTTCCTTTAGTTGTCCACTGGTTGCAGGAAAATTCCTTTTATTCTGCTGTGGTTTCCCATGGAGTTTCCAGCAGTGTTCTTTTGTGTGACGAGATTTTTTACAGTATGTGTACCATACAGAATCCCTCTTAATAGGCCTTGTAGAATCTGGTTGCTTCATATCAGTTGGCTGTTCCATGGCAATTTTCCTCTCACTAACAGCCTTTGTAACTAAGGCAGACCCATCTACGCGATTATCGTCAAGCATAACTCCTCTTCTTCCTTCTTCAGCACGAACTATCGCGAGTGTCTCATTTAGTGAGGGTAGCTCCTCCTTACCAAGAATTTGGACTCTTACTGCATCAAATTCCACATTTAGCCCAGCAAGGAAATCATAAATTCTGTCTTTTTCAACAAACCTTTTTAATAGTGTTGCATCTGTACTGCACTGCATTTTAATGCACTGGTAATGATCCATCTCCTGCCATAAACTTTGCAACAGATTAGAGTATTCCGTGATGGAACGATTTCCTTGCTTAGTGGATGAAATCTTAGTCTTGATTTCGTAGATTTGAGCAGCATCTCGAACTTTAGAATAAGTCTGCTTCACAGCCTCCCATATTTCTTTGGATGAGTTAAGAAATAGGCATGTGTCACTGATTTCAGGCACCATAGAATTCCATAACCAAGACATGACCATAGAGTCTTGTTCATCCCAAGCAGCAAACTAAGGATCTCCTTCTGGAGGTCCTGTGCCGAGTAAGTGGTTCAGCTTGCCTCTGCCCTTCAAGAACGTGCGAACCAGCTGAGACCACTTCAGGTAATTCTTCCCATTTAATCTGTAGGCCACTTGAATATTCTGCAACTCACTGGTTTGGTTGGAGTGTTTCATAGAGATTTCTGAACTGTCCCCATTGGTATTGGGGTGGACAAATTCAGACATATCTCTTTTGATCACAGAAGCAGGCTTGAGGATTTTGTGGGAGTAAAAGATTACCAGAAAAAATTCCCAGAAATCGTCTGCTCTAATACCATGACAGAATAGATTTTTCTCTGTTAATTTTTACAAGAGACTACACTAAATATTTATATACAAGAGAGCCTAACTTAGAAGACTCTAGACTTAGCAGCACTACTGGTTTTAGGGTGTAGTGCCTTAAAACCAGCCTTAAAGTTAGGGATAACAATAAATAAAATATTCATATGATAACATTTAATATACTAAATATCCCTTATTGGACAACTGTATTCTGACAGTTACAAAAAAACCTCTAATTTCTCTCTATTAATTCAAAGAAAATAATAACAATAATAATAACAATGTTAACTGGAAGCTTACAAGTTATTTATATAGGCCAAGTTGCTTGGCTTTCTTGCAAATAATGTTTTATTCCTAGCCTTGGGTTTAAACCCTAAAGATAAGTAATAACCCTACTCATCCATAATATATCTCATACTTAATAAGTAAAGCTGAAACAATAAAATATTAATAAATAAAGCTCTTGCATCAATTAAATTGCAATCAAATGGCATTAGAGCCCACACTACACGTTAAATCGACTAAGAATAAGATTTGCACACCTTATCTATGACATTCTCGTTTTCTTCCAGCAGCATATCTAGCTGTATGACAAATAATTATCAGTTTCATACATTGCAAATTAAGAATGCATTTAATTCCGTGAATGAAAAAAATGAATATTTATGTTACTAGAGTGTGATTAGCATACTTCATCTCGAAGTGCAGAAGCCTCACGGTAATCTCCTGTATCTTTCAAGTTAAACCCAATGTCTGATGTGAATCTGCATTCATAGATATTTACATAGTTTATTTGCTACATAAATAACTATAAAGATATTTCCCTTAATAGCTAGTACTTTCCATACAAACTTACAAATATAAAAGTATGCTTTTTGTTTGAATGGTGTAAGAATTAATATAACATATATATTTTTAAAAGGAAAAGGTGATTGCTTTCAAAGCAATAATTCAATAGTAACGCTTAATCAAGATGGTATAAATTCCTGCTACCAAAATTTGATACTCAACATACAAATGCTAAAAGACCATAAATAAATAAAAAAAAAACATGTAATACACCCTAGAAAGTAGAAATAAAACAATGAACTAGTTGGTATCGTGATTTATTTGATCATCTAGAAAGTCCTATGATAAAAGAAGGAAACTAATTTTTTTGGCTTTGCTTTTGTTAGTCTGAGTGTGAGGCTTTATGTTCATTGCTACATTTTATACCTTTTCTCTGGTTGTCGGTTTTTCGGAGACTTAGAAGGTAGAGATACAGCAGTCCTCAGTGATGTTTTATTGGGCGGCGGTACAGGTGGTGCTGTACGAAGAGACATTGATGACCTTCCAGTTGATGTCGATCGAACTGATGGTGCTTCCTCTACCAAGTTCTGTGCTAACTAGTCCCAAAGTATCAGATATTCTGGTGAGACCTCCATATACACTAGTAAACTAAAACATCTAGTTTGGAGTTTAACATTAGCAATCGATGCATAAAACATTATTAGATTAACCATTATCCACGCTATTATTTTGCATTTATTAAAATTCTCCTAGTACAAATCTTACCAACAAATTTTTTGATCGTATACAATCTGAATTTAGAAGAAATCACAAAACGTAAAGCAAGAGAATTTACAACACAATGCAACTAATATCAACTTTGTGCCGCATTGAACTCAGAGATCAAATCCGATCTCTGCTTTTATTAATATTCTCCTGATACAAATTCCTCAGCAACAAATTTCTCGATCAAACACAAAATCCAAATTAGAAGAAAATACTAAACGTCTAGCAACAGAACTTAAGACAGAATGCAACTAAAATCAACTTTGAGCCGTATCGAACTCAAAGATCAAACCCTACTGCAAAGAAAAAGGAAACGAGTAAAAATAGAACAGTAAGAGTTTAGCAAATGAAGTAAACCTACCGCAGGTGAAGGAGATCTCCCGATCCTCGTAGAGTTAAGAGCGGTTCTATTATCGACACCACCAGCCGTAGCGGCGGTGTTTTTTCTAGACAGAGCGAGAGGAGGTGGAGCACTGTACCGGAAACCTAGATCGTCGCCGTCATCTTCTTCGTCATCGTCAGTGGTTTGCGAAGCCATGACCTGAGCCAGCCGCTGAGCCGCAGCTTTCGCGGCGAAGTTTTGCGTGCGCTTTATGCTGGAAATGCCAGTGGCGGAGGAAGAACGGGCGTGGCGGGGTTGGTTTTGCGCCGGCGACAATGCAGGTGACTCAACACCGCCGCCAGTGCTCCCCGTGCCCGAGTGACTACTCCACCGGCGCGTGTAGCTGGGGCTCTCCGTTCGCTTCCGGTCCATCAAACCGAAGTTAGTAAAACTGGATTCTATTCTGTTTCTTTTATTCGTAACAACAGTAATAATTAACAATATAATTAAAAAAGAAAGTGAGTGAAGGCAAGCCTAGATCTTAGTGGAAGGAGAGTAGCAAGAGTAAGACAGAAGACAACCATGTTTTAGAGATAGACGGAGAATTTCTTTTTTATATTATTTTTTAAAATTTAAGTTTTGTTTCTCTGGTCAGACTCCGTTTTTTTATTTCAACCGCACGATTTAAATGAAAAACCAATATTGTAAAATAATTTCTCCTTAAATTACATGCATTTGGAAATTAAAATCTAGATTTGAATTTCTTATTTTCTTTAGAAATTTAAAATAATTTAAATCTAGATACTATTTTAATTAATTTTAAGTCTTAAAAATATTTTTTTTAAATTTAATTATTTAAGAGAATTTGAACATTGTTGTTTGAATTGGTCTAGACGTGTCGGTTAGACCGCAAACCGATCAGGATAGTAGTTTGGAGAAAAGCATTAGATCAGTTGACCTAGGGACCGATATGGATCAGTTGATTGGACGGTTGAACCATTTTTTTATGATTTTTTTAATGATTTGTTTAATAAAATCAGATGGATTGTCGAACCGGTCGTACTAGCCAAATTGATCGAACTGGTCGAATTGATTGAATCGATTGGGCCAGCAAACCGATGGTCCTATTATGGAAATTATAAATTAAAAGTTAGGGGTTTATAAATTAAATTTGTGAAAATTATGGTATAAATGAATTTTTTTGAATATTTATATTGTATTAAATTAAATGCATGAGTTTGTCACTATTTTCAAAATCGAACTGAATGACCAATTAGACCAATTGGATCGGAAATTGGTTGAGGTACTAGTCCAAAAAAGGGGTTAGATTTGTTGACTTGTGAACCAATTAAACTGATTGGATAGGTCGAACCGATGGTCAAACCAGTTTTAATTTGTAGTTTTTATTTTTAATAATTTATTCAATCAAATCGATTAGATCAGTCGAACCGGTTGAACCAAACCGGTGATTTGGCCGGTTCGCCTACTAGTCTAATTTTGAAAACTTTAAGTTTCGTTGGTGATATATTATAAGTAAAATTAATTATTTATTATTTGAGTTTTGAAATAACTATGAAAGAAGAAAGAACAAATAAGTTCTCATGTTTTTTTAATTAATTTTGTATTTTGAAAATTCCAAGTTTTAAAATGCATTTTGAAATCCAAAATTTAAATATTATGAAATTGGACTTGGATTTGCCCTGTAACACCCCAAACCCAGCCCAAACGTTACGACCGGATCTGGTATGTCACATGGAAAGGTTGTTTCAAAGAAACATTGAAATTTTAAAAACTTCGTGTTTTGTTCTCCTTTTTGAAAACCATATTCGGTTCTAGGGTTTTCTTGCAAACTTTTATTACCAATGCTAACAGTCGAAAGCAGGTTTTGTAATACAAAAAGCCGAAGCTTGTGGTATTTAGAACGTGACATTTTGAAAACAGTGTTTGTAGTTCTAAGAAAATTTTCAAATTTAATTATTTATTCTGCATGTTATTCGCTTGTTAATATTTTGAAGAAAATGATTATTTATGTTTTTTTTTTAGAAAAACTCAATGTTTAATATTTCGTAATGTAATAATAACAGCATTAAATCAAAACCCAAATTAAATCCCGGAGGCCTTATTACATAACAAAATCCCAAATTAAAATAAATTTAAATAAAGAAAACGAGTTTATGAAAGAAGTAATGCATGGCCACTGCTGAGTCCACCTCGGCTCCAAATCCTCACACTAGGGGTTACCTGCAAAATTAAGCAGAGGGGTGAGTCACAAGGACTCAGTGTGTAACTCCCCTTACGAACGCATTATGGGCCTAAGCCCACAGAAGCACATTGAGCCTTAGCCCTCACAGTAATGAATTCGGTCGAAGCCCTTATGAATCTCACTAGACCGTAGCCCTAACAACATGGCATATCAAAAAGTGTATGCAATGCAACCCAGTCCAACCTAGTAATCCATCCTCTACACACCACTCGTACCAACCAAAACACCTGTGGAGATTTCTACGATCAACCCTCCATCCGCTACACTCCTCATATTGTGGCACCAAGCCACTGAATGTGGTACCAAACCACTAAATACACTTTCCCTTTTAGTCAATATCATATCCCAATCCCATACAACATATAAGCATAATATCATGACTGCAGCATATGTCAATGTAAATCGTATAATCAAAGCATACATATATTCATTCATGACAAGGTATTACATGACACAATCGAAAGGTAACTAACCTAATGTCTTCGATTTCACCCCTCAAGGGTAACTTAAAGTCGTTACCAATGTTCCGACTTTTATACAAATCACATACTACTTAATAATCAAACAAAAGATGGTGTGGATATTACACACCTGATTACGCGAAAGACTAAACACTCCTGATCGTTGCTACTCTCATTAGCGGGAATAACCACTATCTGCCTATCCCAAACGGATGTCTGCTCTCTACCACAACCTGGCAGAAAGTCTCGAACCGCCGACACAGCACGTCGTTTGAACTTAGGAGCAGAGACTACGAGTCCACTCCCCTCCTTAGATTGGCTAGCACTCGCATCTATGAAGAGAATCTTTGATCAGTACCGTACTTTCAGAGAGAACAATGGTTGTCTAACAAAGAGATTGGGTTAAAGCAGAGTAGAGAAGAAGAGAGACTACTCGTATAAAACTAGAGAAAAACTCCTTACCTTGGTCAAAGAAGAACCGAACACAGATAGACTTGCCTATCGATTCTAACCCGATGCGAACATGCTACGTTAAGAGGAGAGAAGAAGAGATTAGCCGCGAACTAACACTAAGAACAACATAGCCATTTTGGCTATGACCATATAAGACCGAAAAATAGAGAAAGAATCGAAAGAGTTTCCATTACCTTGCACAAACAGAAACCGATTGAAGAGAAGACTGCCGGCAAACCAAAGGGATGCTTCTTAATGTTCGGCTTATAACAAAAGATGAGAGATACGGGTTTAGTTTGACACAAAGGATGATTCGGTCTTGAAAAAGGAGGAGAATAGAGAAGAACGAAGAAGTAAAGAAGAGGGACAGGATTCAGCTATGGCACACACACTCAAAAAGAATAACTCAAAATGGCTATAAGGGAGATTCGGCTATGGAGAAGAAACAAATTGCAAGAGGGAAAAGAGAGGTTTGGTCGAAGAAGAAAAGTAGTAGTGAGGTGGTGAGAGTTGATGAGAATGGATGAAGGGAGAAAGAATGCACAAATGGCCACTTCTAAAATTTGGCTACTACCAAAAACAAAAAGAAGAAGAAGAAGAAGAGAGAAAGTGTGCTACGATTTTGGTAAAAAGAAGTGAATGAAAAACTCAAATGTAAAAGAAAGGAAAAACTTCTAAAATGGGTTTCGGTTTTTTTTTACTTTTCTTTCCAAATGGCACAAATGGCACTCCCACCTTCCCTTATGACCTAATGTTGAAAAAAAAGATGCCTAAAGGAATAAAAGAAAATCGGCACACACCCACACTAGTTCAAAATCGAAAATGCTCCCTTGGCACTACCCATATTTGGCCAAACACTCCACACACCCACAACCCACGATTCTCTCCTTGATTTCCTCTCCCACTTACTCTCCATCCATCATTTGAAATGGTTGACCACTTCAAACTCCCCAAACTCCTCTCTTCCATCCATTCAAACCTGTTTGACCCATTCAACAACCACCTTGGTAGAGTCCCAGCCGAAAGCTTCTTCTACCTTCCCTTGAGCACAAAAATAAAGTTCTTGTTGCAGCAGATAGGATTCGAACTCCTCCCCCTTTCATGCTCCCTTGTGATGCCAACCACTAAGCCACTTAGCTCTTTGTGACATCAAATAACAACCAATCATACTTAAGGCCTGCATCCACTAGCTCTCCCTCTAAAGTGCCCTAAAGAGAAAAATTTACCAAAGCTTTGACTTAAACCCGAGCCTTCCCAAAACCCCCCCAAACACACCAAAACAATAAGCATAGCTAGCCAAATGCAAGAGATAGTGCAAAATGCAGAACCCCTAATTCTAGGATGTTACATGCCCAAATTCAAATCCAACTTTTTATTTGCTACCCAAATAAACAAGTTGGATTTAAAAATACATTTTAATCACGCAACATTTAAAAAATTATATAATAGCCACTAACTGTATCTAGTTATTACATTTTTCTCACGT
Organism: Gossypium australe; assembly: GCA_005393395.2. Classification (NCBI taxonomy): domain Eukaryota; kingdom Viridiplantae; phylum Streptophyta; class Magnoliopsida; order Malvales; family Malvaceae; genus Gossypium; species Gossypium australe. The sequence continues at coordinate 90,973,148 of CM016614.1, read as the reverse complement.
ATCCATTAACTTCCCTTAAAATTAAAAAAAATATATATAAAAATTTAAATAATTATAAACAATTTTCAATATATATATATATACATATATATATATGTACCTTCTTTTATCCCATCGCTAACCCATCATCTACCTTATTCTTCCTCCCATCCTTACTTTATCGTTGTTTAGTGGTCTTCATTAACTAGCAAGGGCACCTATCTAACCATATATTGAATGATGATGGTAACTTTGATTTTCAAAATATTTTGACATAGCAAACTATTAAGATGAAAATATTTTGATATAACAAACTATTAAGAATCAAATTAGATTTTCAAACCCTTCAAGTTAAGTGAAAACTAATCTGATAAGCTTTAAAATGTTTTCTAGTGTTACAAAATCACAAAAACAAGTTTACAAAATGCATTGAACCTTTACAAGTATTTTTGAGTAATCTTAAGACCCTTCAAAAATGTTTTAAAGTGTTTCCCAAGTTTTTTATGGCCAATTATCAAATATCATGTATTAAGGTATCAATATTTGACCCTATCTACCGACACCCAAGCCTGAAGTATCTATACATTGCAAAGTTAATAGCCAAAAATACATTTTAGAGAAATAAGGTATCAATACATGTGCTTGAGGTATTTGCATCTGCTATTGAGGTATTGGTACTTGGTATCAATACCTAGACACTTCTAATGGTTACTTTTACATGAGGTATCAATTCCATATTTATGGGCACTAATACCACTGCTTGTAAGATGTCCTAAATTCGTGAATTTAATACTTCCAATGGTTACAAAACTCCTGCCAACAACCCTACACAAGACCTAGAAGACAATTAAATGCAATATGCAACATTAGTTACCGAAGTAATCTTAAACAAAACAAAATAATCGAACTCAATTACATACGTAATACTTAAACCACATTTACAGGGGTGTCATGCTTCAATGATGATGGTCAAGTGAAACTCAAAGAAAATGGGCTTTGGAACGACATTTGGGGCAAAAACATAAAAAAACAGGGGAAAAATATCAATACTTAGTCCCAATGTATCGATACATTGACTAGAAATTCAAACAGTTAGCTCTAGGGATCCATGTCTCGATACCATAAAGACAATGTATTGATACCTTGGAACTTGTTCAAAAACAAGTCTCAATTTCCAAATACTACTGACATAGAATGTATCGGAACATTGAAACCATGTATAGAAATCTCTTAAGAAGTACCAATACCTGCTTATGAGGCTCTAATTCCTTATCCCAAAGCCCAAAAATTTGTAGAATTTTAATAGTTTATGACTTTCAAACAGGTCTCAAATTTGCACCAAACGAGGTCTAACATATATGCACACACATTTGACATATCAAACCAAGTCTAAAACACATAAAAATCATGCTTATTAACACAACTGATCAAAATTTAGCTAAGTAAAATTGCATACAAAACAATATATTCAACATCAATTTTGATTAAAAAATTTCAATTATAAGCACAAACATAATACCAACATACCATATAAGCACTAAAAAACCAAAACCAACATAACGATCCAACAATTAACAAATAGTATACAAAAATCACACTAGGGTCTTAATACATGCCCAAACTATAACAAAAGTTTAAAGTTATTACAAAATCACTAAGAATAGTTGAAGTTTCCTTTCTTGATGTTGCTTGAGCCCCAAAAAAATTCGAACTTCAAAGACCTACACATAGAAAACAAATTCGTGCATTAAGCAAGCAATGATCAGTGGTGCAAATCAATTCTAGATATACCATAACTTATAACTAAATTGCTATACATATAAAACTACATTGAAATCATAATCTCAACAACTTACATTCTTTTAACAATCTCAACTTAACATGCTTTTAACAAGTACACTAGATAACATTGAGGCTGTAACAACCCAGTTTTAGCTAAATCGAAACAGTGATTTCGGAACCACAAATCTGATGTCAAAAAATTATTTTAATATTATTTTATGTGTTTAGAGCATGTTATTTGACATTTTTGAAAATTTCGTGAGCTAATTTTATCGTTTAAATGGTTAATTAGAGAAAAAGGACTAAATCGCGTAAAGTGCAAAACTTGTGTTCTACTAGCTAAAAGTGTCTAATAGCTATAGAACCTTTAAGTTAAGGTCCTTATGTTGAATTTAGACCATTAACATGATAGTGGATGATAGTGGCTTGGTAAATTTGAAATTTTTAATGTTCATTAAGGTTAAAATTGTAGTTTATTAAATAAAGGTTAATAAAATAAAAACAAAATGAAATGGTGTCCATCTTTCTTTCCTTTAGCCGAATTTTGCAAGAAGAAAACCAAGAATTAGGTTTCCATTCAGTTACTTTGAAAGCTTGATTAAGGTATCGTTTTAGCTCGATTTTTGATGATTTTTACGTTTTTGATATCGTTGCTTCGTATTCTAGCTAGCCCATACCTTAGATTTCGAAATTGTTAAAGATTGAACATGTTACCATTATTTAATACTTGATTAATTTGATGATTGATGATAGATTATGAAGGTTAATTGATAGCTTAATAGTTTTTGTAAAGTGATTTTTGACAAAAATGTTAAAAAGGGATTAAATTGAGAAAATTTGAAATCTAGTGGTTAAAAGTGTGAATAAATAAAATATGTGGGCTACTAGGGACACTACTGAAATTCAGCTATGGTGAAATTGGTTTAAATTGCATGAATTTGTGATTTTAGGAAATAATGACTAAATTGTGAAAGTTGTGAAACATTAGGGGCAAATGTGTAAAAATCCCAAATATGTGTTTTCGGATTAAATTGAATGAGTAGATGATTAAATGAGTTAATTTTGAATACATATAGATCAAGAAAGAAAGAATTCGAATTTAGATCGGGGGGAAGCAAGGTTATCAAGTAGTCGATCCGATCTGTCAATTCCGAATACGAGGTAAGTTCGTATGCTATGAGCTTATTTATAATTGTATTTTATATGCTTTGATATAGCATGAATTGTAACTATGTGATTATGGACAAGTTCGAGAATGATTCAACAGTAATTCGAAATGATTCGACTACAATTTGGTATTGGAAAAATCTCGAATGAACTTTAGGAATAGTCTAGGATGCTAGTGACATGTCATTAGGCTATTATGTTGGCTTCGGGCCATGATATTGGCACTTCGAGTGTGATTACCTTGATTTGCTTCGGGCCATGGTATAGGTATTTTGGAGATGAGTTATCTTGATTTGACTACGGGCCATGGTATACGTACTTCGGGAATAAGTTACTTTGATTTGGCTATGAGCCATGGTATAGGTGCTTATTGATTGAGATCCTTGAATATCCGACTTCTATTCCAAATGGTTCAAAGGGAAAATAAAAGATATGGACAAGAATAAGATTGGTACGAGTTGGTACAAGCATGTACGTAAAGTTTATAAACATGGAATCCATGAAATGAATGAATTCTTGGTAAGTTAGTGAATGGATGATTGAATGGCTTGAGATTTAATGGATTTTTGTTATCTTACATTATTATTGTTTGAATTGTGAATGAATGGTGAAGTTTCTCATTACGTTAATACGAACTTACTAAGCTATAAAGCTTAATTCGTGTTATTTTTTCTATATTTTATAGGGAATCAAGGCTAGCTCGGATCCGGGAGTCGTCGGGAATATCATCGAACTATCAAACATCTAAGTTGGTACTTTTGAGTTGTGTAAATATGGTATATGGCATGTATAGGCTAGATGAGGTATTTTTGTTGTGATTATAGCCATGAGCGTTGGCTTGTAAATGATGTAAGTATTGATGTGTGTTTGGCTATTAGAAATGGCTTGTGAATGTATATGTTTTGGTATATATATATATATATATAGCCATGAGTGATGGCTTATTATGGCATGTTTGTTATGAATATGGTTATGGATTTATAGTTGTTCAAATGGCTAATTGATTTGTGGAGTATAAAAGCTTGAGAAAATGCTTTGATGAAGTATGATTTTAGAAGTTGAGTTGATAAGTATTTGTTTAGGTAAATGGCATTGGATTGAGTATTGATTTTGGTTGAAATGGATATGGTATGAATTGTGTATTGGTTGATGATTTTGCCTGTCTCATTGTATGATGATATGGTACCATTTTGGTTGTTTAGGTGAGCATGAGTTGGGGTGGCAAATTGGCATAGCAAATGGCTTATTTTTGTCTATACGGGCAGAGACACGGGCGTGTGTCTCAGCCGCGTCCGACACACAGTCATGTTACACGGCCGTATGTCCCCTAGTGTTGAAATTAAATGAAGTCAGTATGCTCCACACGGTCTCACTCATGGGCGTGTGACCGGCTGTGTGGTACAAGTTAATATACCCCTTAATTGGCATACGGCCTAGCACACGGGCATGTGACTTGGCCATGTCACATAAGTCAGTATACCCTACAGTTTTGGCATGGCCTGACACATGGGTGTATGTGGCCACTTCGAATGGCACACGGGCTAGACACATGGGCTTGTGAATGGCCGTGTGACCCAAGTCAGTATGTATGCCCTATTTCTACACGACCTAAGACACGGGCGTGTCTGGAGCCGTGTGAGGCACACGGCCTATTCACATGGGCGTGTGACCCCTGTATTGATGAAAAATTTCTAAGTTTTCCAAAATTTTTGTATGTTATCAGTTTAGTCCCGAACCATTTCTAAAGCATGTTTAAGGCCTCATAGGCCCTAATAAGGGACAATGTGATTGTGTTGAATGGTATTTGAGTATGAATGCAGAAATGTATGAGTTATGTATGCTTTATAATGTATATTGACCGGTAATACCTCGAACCCTACTCCGGTGACGGATACAGGTTAGGGGTGTTATATTTTATTGGTATCAGAGCTACGGTTTAGTCAATTCTAGGACTAACGTAGCGTGTGTGAGAGCCTAGCTATACATGCTATATATACTTTGTGATAGTAGTTTAAATTGTACTTTCGTATAGTAATGGATCCGAACGAGTTGTAGCTAATGATGTAGAGAGTAATGCGCCTGCTCTTGCTCAAGGGGTAGCTCCATCTGATACTAGGCCTGTAACGAGTAGCCACGAGGGAGAGGCTAAACAAGCCTTTTTCCAAATGATGAGTGAGTGGTTCACGGAGTTTGTTCGAATGAATTCGGCTGCTCAACGACCTACGCCCTTACCTATTCCTCAACAAATCCCTGTTGTTCCTCCAAGTTATAGATACGATACAGTTGAATAAGCTGCCAGTAGATAAGATACGTAAACATGAGGTTGAAGAGTTTCAGGCTACTACTGATGATGATGCTGAGAGAGCTGAGTTCTGGCTCAAAAATACAATTCAAGTATTTGATGAATTGTCTTGTACTCCCGAAGAATGTATTAAATGTGTTGTATCTTTGCTGAGGGACACCGCGTATCAATAGTGGAACACGTTAATATCTGTGGTTCCGAAAGAATAGGTTACTTGGGAGTTCTTTCAATCTGACTTCTGAAAGAAATACATCAGTCAAAGATTTCTCGATCAGAAGCATAAAGAATTTCTAGAGTTGAAATAAGGCCGCATAATTGTAACCGAGTATGAAAGAGAATTCGTACGGTTAAGCAAGTACGCTCGAGAGTATGTGTCTACTGAAGAAATAATATGCAAGCGGTTTGCTGATGGGCTGAACAAAGATATAAAACTACTAGTCGGAATTCTAAAGTTGAAAGAATTTGTCGTTCTGGTTGAAAGGGCTTGTAAAGCCAAAGATCTTAGCAAAGAAAAGAGAAAGGCAAATTTAGAAGCTAGAGGCTCGAGAAAAAGATCAATGAGTAAGCCGTATCAATCTTCATCGAAGAAATCCAGAGATTCGTACGCTCACCCAAATGCTTCAAATGAATATTCGAACATAGATCGTAGAAAACAATATTCTGGTTCTAAAGCTCAATGTAAAACCCCTTACCCGTATTCAACGCCGGAACAGGGTACGATGCATTACCAGACTTACAAGCAAGCAACCATACAAACCGTTACATAATTTTTCACCCAAATTTAAAACTTTCTAGAGACATTTATATCACTCCTTAAACGAGCCTACGAGGCCCAAAACATACATAAAGTGTAGTTCGGAATTGAACTGGGAACCCACAAACACTTAGAATATTTTTGCTCAAAACAGGGCCACACTCCTGTGTGGAAGGGAACACGCCCGTGTGGTAGGCCGTGTTATCGCACACGCCTATGTCCCTTAACTGTGCAAATTTATTTCTCGATTCGAACCTACAGGGGTTTTCACACGGCCTGACACACGCCTGTGTCCCTCACATGGCCATGACATGCCTGTGTCTTAACCCGTGTGTAAAAACCTTGACATTTTGTTTTTGAAGTCATCATCTCCATAAGGTCACACGGCCAGGGCACACGCTAGTGTCCTTAGGCCGTGTGGTGAATTAAATTCCTAAATTTAGGTGTAGACTTCACATGGCCTGGGCACACGCCCATGTCCTAAGGCCGTGTATACCACACGGTTGAGACATACGGCCGTGTCTCAGCTCGTGTGATTACTACTGGGTATTTTGTTTTGCCAACTTGGAATATAGGGGGACACACGGCCAAACTACATGCCCATGGGGCAGACTGTGTGTCACACACGGCCTAGACACACGTTTGTGTGTCTACCCGTGTGGACAAGAACAAGGCTATTTACCAAACCCTTTCTGCCACACCTACTTGCACTATCATAAGCCACATTAAGAACCAACTCATTCATGCATAAGTAAACCAATAAATCAACCAAGCAACTTGCACATTCATGAATAACATCATCATCTCATAGATTAATAAGAAAGAGCCGCCAACTATGGCCTTGTACAAAAGAATTCATCTCAAGACAAGCCAACACATTTGGCCAAAATAAAATGACATTTAACAAAGACTGAGTCTCTATACATGCCATACTCAAAAGAATGATCTAACTATACCAAATGTGTAGATAGTGCAAGTGATCCTTTGACGGTCTCCGTATCCCGAGCTAGCTTTTTGACACTATAAAACAAGGGAAAAGAAAAGGGAGGAAGCTTTAAGCTTAGTAAGTCTATATGTAAACAATGAACATCATACCACATACTTATCAATCAAGATCACTACTTACTATTCAAGAACAATTCAGTTCCTCATAATTATACTTACTCATTCAAATCTTACCACATCCCAAACACATATTGCTCACATTTACATGCACTTATACCCTGCACTTATCACCATAAAGCCACACAAATTTCACTTAGTCAAGTTTCTCGATGAACACTTCGGAATAATACCTGACACACGGTGGTTTCGCACACAGCCCACCATTTATAAATAACACGGTGGTATCACACACAGCCCACCTATATAATCACATGTTCACGGTGGTATCGCACACAGCCCACCAATAATAACATGACCAAGGATATTTATCCGTATCCTTTTTCCTATTCCGAAGGTTCATCCGAGAATTTCCTCACTTTCTATCATTTTATTTGATACCAATATTATTCATTCACATTTCACACAATGCATTAACATGTAAAAACATAAGTAAAAAGGATGTATCATTTACATATAAACTTACCTCGATACAAAATATGTTAATTTGCAATTTAGTCTGAAACTTTGCCTTTTCCTCGGTCAAGGTTGATTCCATGTTCTTCTTGACCTATAATGATAAAATTTACTCATTTAATCATACATAAATCAAGACACTTTAAAATGTCTACTTTGGCAAAAATTAACGTTTTGCCCTCAGACTTTGGCAAAATTATGATTTTGCCCCTAGGCTCGTAAAATGAAATGTATTCATTTTTCTCACACCCAAGCATAGTCGATCCATATTCCCTCTTATATAAACTCAAGATTTCAATTATTACACACATTTATCACCTATTTTACAACCTTTATAAAAAGGTCCTTTTAGGTGTTTTCATGGAAACACCTTTCACAAAAGTTGTGTATTTAACAACCAAGATTTATTTTCTTCCATAAAATTTTAGAAATCAACATGAATATTCACATGGAAAAAACCTAGACTCTCTACTATTTTGCAAAATAGTCCCCTCACTAGCTAGCTTAAGCTTTATGGGTTCCAAAAGTACAAAAATTTTCAAGAAAGACCACCAAAATCACTTACTTGCAAGGAGAATAAGTTGCTAAAAATTTCAAGCTTCCAAAACCCCTCTTTGGCTGATATTTTCGGTGGAAGATGATGAAGATGATATGTGATATCATCTTTCTCTTTATTTTATTTTAATTTATCAATTAAGTCACCAAAACCACACCTAACCATTGACCATGTCTTTTCTTTGTCCCTATGGCCGGCCATCACCCTAAACAAGGCCTAATTGTACATTAGGGACCTTCAATTAAAATTCTATAGCTTTAGCTTGTAAATTAAAACTTTCGCACTTTATACGATTTAGTCCTTTTTCGCAATTAAGCATGAAATCACTAAAATTAATTCACCAAAATTTTAATGCACTCATATAATCATGCTATCACACATAAAATAATATAAAAATAATTTCTCTAACTTCGAATTAGTGTTTTCGAAACCACTGTTCCGACTAGCCCCAAAATCGGGCTGTTATACTCAAGCTGCATCATTATCGAGTGTTGGTAGTGTGAGAGACAACAAACCCGAATATTAGCAGTGTGGAAGACGACATTTTGGAGAATGTTGGAATAAAAGTAATAAAGCTTGTTACAAATGTGGTTCATTAGATCACTTCATCCGAGATTGCCTTGAGCTGGATGAGAAAGATAAAGTTCAGAATGTGAGACTAAGTAACACGTCGAATAGAGGTAGACCACCTAGAACTGCCAGAAATGTAAGTGGTAGTAAAGGGGTGACAAAGGATTCAGTTGTGAGAGCTGAGGCCAGAGCACCTGCTAGAGCCTATGCTATTTGCGCTCACGACGTCATCTCCAGATGCTATCACCTGTATTTTCACTCTTTATGATACTAATGTGATTGCATTGATAGATTCAGGATCAACTCATTCTTATATATGTATAAATTTAGTATCTAGTAAGACTTTGCCTGTAGAGTCTACTGAATTTATGATTAGAGTATCGAACCCCTTAGGCAAATGTGTTTTGGTTGACAAAGTTTGCAAGAATTGTCCGTCAATGTATCGGGATTTCTATTTTCCAGCTAATCTGATGTTGTTGCCATTTAATGAATTTAATATGATTCTGGGTATGGATTGACTAACGATGCATGAGGCTATAGTGAATTGTAGATGAAAGACAATCGAATTGAAATGTTAGAATAATGAGACTATTAGAATTGAATCAGATGATCTGAATAGTTTGCCAGTTGTGATCTTGTTTATGACAGCTCAGAGGTATGTGAGAAAAGGTTGTAAAGCTTATCTCGCTTATGTTTTACATACTAAAGTGTCTGAAAAGAAGGTTGAATCAGTACCAGTGGTATGCGAGTATCCAAATGTATTTCCTGAAGATTTACCGGGTTTACCACCCATCAGAGAAGTTGAGTTTGGTATTGAATTAGTACCTAGAAAAATGCCGATATCGATAGCTCCATACAGAATGGCTCCAACAGAGTTAAAAGAATTGAAAGCTTAGCTGCAAGAGTTGACAGATGAATGTTTTGCTAGACTAAGTTTCTCTTCCTAGGGTGCACTGGTATTATTTATGAAAAATAAAGATGGCATGATGAGAATGTGTATAGACTATCGATAGCTCAACAAAGTAACGATTAAGAATAAATACCCTTTGCCACGAATAGATGATTTGTTTGATCAGTTAAAAGGGGCAATGGTGTTTTCAAAAATTGATTTGAGATCAGGTTATTACCAGTTGCGAGTTAAAAACTCCGATGTGCCAAAGACTACATTTAGAACAAGGTACGGACACCACAGATTTCTTGTTATGCCTTTCAGACTAACAAATGCACATGTTGTTTTTATGGACTTGATGAACCGAATTTTCAGGCCGTACTTAGACCGATTCGTAGTTGTATTTATTGATGATATTTGATTTACTCTCGTGATGAATCTGAGAATGTCGAGCATTCGACAATAGTGTTACAAACTTTGAAAGATAAACAGTTATTTGCAAAGTTCAGCAAATGTGAGTTTTGGTTACAAGAGGTTGGTTTTCTGGGACATATAGTTTCAGCCGCGGGTATCAGAGTCGACCCTAGCAAAATTTCTACGATTATAGATTGGAGGCCCTCGAGAAATGTATCCGAAGTTCGTAGTTTTCTGGGACTAGCCGGTTATTATAGACGATTTTTGAAATACTTCTCAATTGTCTTCAAAAAGATGTTAAATTTGAGTGGACAAAAAAGTGTCAATAGAGCTTTGAACAGTTGAAAGCATTATTGACAGAGGCACCCGTGTTAGTTCAGCCTGAGTCGGGTAAAGAATTCGTAGTTTTTTGTGATGCATCATTAAATGGCCTGGGTTGTGTTTTGATGCAGGAAGGCAAAGTTATAGCTTATGCCTTGGGACAATTGAAGCCACACGAAAAGAATTATCCGACGCATGATCTAGAGTTAGCCGCGATAGTGTATGCATTGAAAATTTGGCGCCATTATATGTTTAGTGAGAAATGTCATATTTATACCAACCACAAAAGCTTGAAATATCTGATGACTCAGAAAGATTTGAATTTGCGACAGCGGAGATGGTTAGAATTGCTAAAGACTATGAATTGTTGATTGACTATCATCCGAGAAAAGTGAATGTAGTTGCTGATGCTTTGAGCCGAAAGTCCTTATTTTCCTTACGTGCTTTGAACACACAATTAGCTTTGTTTGATGACAGTTCAAACAACAGATTTGTGATGCTAACAAATTTGATAATGAATTGCAAGCAAAACGAGCTCAGTGTGAGTCAATTTCTAATTCAGGGTTTTGAAAAGGGCCTGATGATTGCTTGATGTTTCGTGATAGAATATGTGTACCAAGAAATTCTAAACTCATTTAGAAAATTGTAAATGAAGCACACAATAGTTGTTTATCAGTACATTCAGGAAGCACGAAAATGTATAACGATTTGAAACAGCTTTATTGGTGGCATGGCATGGAACGAGATATCTCAGAATTTGTTTTGAAATGTTTGATTTGTCAGCAAGTCAAAGCTGAGCATCAAGTACCTTCAAGTTTATTACAGCCTATTATGATTCCTGAGTGGAAGTGGGATAGAGTAACCATAGATTTTGTAATGGGTTTGCCTTTATCTTCGGAAAGAAAGATGCGATCTGGATTATTGTTGATAGATTGACAAAATCGACTCATTTCATTCCTGTACGTACGAATTATTCACTTGATAAATTGGCTGAGTTGTATATCTCAAAGATTGTTCGATTACACGGAGTGCCACTATCTATTGTTTTAAATAGAGATCTGAGATTCAGTTCACGATTTTGGAAGAAATTGCAAGAAGCTTTAGGTACAAAGCTGCATTTTAGCACTGTATTTCACCAGCAAACAGATGGTCAATCCGAGAGAGTTATTTAGATACTTGAGGATATGTTGCGTTGTTGTATTCTTGAGTTTGAAGGTAGCTGGGAGAAATATCAACCGCTGATTGAGTTTGCATATAATAATAGCTTCCAATATAGTATAAAGATGGCACCGTACGAAACTCTATACGGTCGCATATGTAGAACACCGTTGTACTGGACTGAGCTTAATGAGAATAAGATTCACGGGGTAGATCTGATTAGAGAAACAGAAGAAAAAGTGAAGGTAATTCGCCATAGTTTAAAAGTAGCTTTGGATCAAAAAAAATCGTACGCAGATTTGAAATGGAAAGATATTGATTTTCATATCAGAGATAAAGTTTTTTTGAAAGTGTCACCGTGGAAAAAGATATTGTGGTTTGGTCGAAAAGGGAAATTGAGTCCGGGATTCATCGGACCGTATGAGATTACTGAGCGAATCAGGCTAGTTGCTTATCGACTATCTTTACCGTCTGTTTTAGAGAAAATACATAATGTTGTTCATGTGTCGATGCTTCGACGATACGATCTGACTCTTCACATGTCATTTCCCTGACCGAGGTTGAAATTCAGTCTGATATGTCGTATGCAGAAGAACCGATTTGAATTTTAACTTGTGAGATCAAAGAGCTGAGAAATAAGAGAATTGCATTAGTGAAAGTATTATAGCATCGACACGGGGTTGAATAAGCTACATGGGAACACAAGGATGCTATGAGAAAACAATACCCAAACCTATTCAACGGTAAGATTTTTGGGGATGAAAATCCCTAAGGGGGGAGAGTTGTAACAGCCCGGTTTAGCTAAATCAGAACAGTAGTTTTGGAACCACAAATCTGATATCAGAAAATTATTTTAATATTATTTTATGTGTTTACAGCATGTTATTTGACATGTGTGAAAATTTCGTGAGCTAATTTTATCATTTAAACGGTTAATTAGAGAAAAAAAGACTAAATCACGTAAAGTGCAAAACTTGTGTTCTATTAGCTAAAGGTGTCTAATAGCTATAGAACCTTTAAGGTCCTTATGTTGAAATTAGACTATTAACATGATAGTGGATGATAGTGGCTTGGTAAATTTGAAATTTTTAATGTTCATTAAGGTTAAAATTGTAGTTTATTAAATAAAGGTTAATAAAATAAAATAAAAACAAAATGAAATGGTGTCCATCTTTTTTCCTTTAGCCGAATTTTTGCAAGAAGAAAACCAAGGAATTAGGTTTCCATTCAGTCACTTTGAAAGCTTGATTAAGGTATGGTTTTAGCTCGATTTTTGATGATTTTTACGTTTTTGAGATCGTTGCTTCGTATTCTAGCTAGCCCATACCTTAGATTTCGAAATTGTTAAAGATTGAACATGTTGCCATTGTTTAATACTTGAGTAATTTGATGGTTGATGATAAATTATGAAGGTTAATTGATAGCTTAATAGTTTTTGTAAAGTGCTTTTTGACAAAAATGTCAAAAAGGGATTAACTTGAGAAAATTTGAAATGTAGTGGTTAAAAGTGTGAATAAATGAAATATGTGGGCTACTAGGGACACTAGTGAAATTCGGCTATAGTGAAATTGGATTAAATTGCATGAATTTGTGATTTTCAGAAATAAGGAGTAAATTGTGTAAAAATGTGTAAAAATTAGGGGCAAATGTGTAAAAATCCCAAATGTGTGTTTTCGGATTAAATTGAATGAGTAGATGATTAAATGAGTTAATTTTGAATACATATAGACCAAGAAAGAAAGAATTCAGATTTAGATCGGGGGAAAAGCAAGGTTATCGAGTAGTCGATCCGATCCGTCAATTCTGAATACGAGGTAAGTTCGTATGCAATGAGCTTATTTATACTTGTATTTTATATGCTTTGATATAGCATGAATTGTAACTATGTGATTATAGAAAAGTTCGGGTATGATTCAACAGTAATTCGAAACGATTTGGCTACGATTTGGTATTGGAAAAAATCCCGGATGAATCTTAGGAATAGTCTAGGATGCTCGTGACAAGTCATTAGGCTATTGTGTTGGCTTCGGGCCATGATATCGGCACTTCGTGTAACACCCTTAACCCTTATTCGTTGCTAGACTAACTTTAAGTGGCATCACCGTACATATCGGATCATACCAAAAACATTTCACTAACATCAAATATTCACAAAATTCCGTAGCAAAATATACACATAGAGTCCCTTTAGAAGGTCTACGAGACCTTAAACATGCATTGGGAAGGGGTCGGGACTAAACCGAGCACATACAATTTATTTCAAAACTTAAACATTTTTCAAAGTTATAGAGGTCACACGCCCATGTGGGCAGGCCGTGTGCCTCACACGGCTTAGACACGTCCGTGTGTCCAAGCCGTGACAAAACAGGGCATACATATTGACTTGTCTACACGGCCACAAGACACGCCCGTGTGCCAGGCCGTGTGAAAATTAGGGAGGCTACTGACTTAGTCACACGGCCAGTCACACGCCCGTGTGTCTAGCTCGTGTACCTATTCAAATTGGCCTCACATGCCCGTGTGCTCGACCGTGACAATCGAAGTGGGTATACTGACTTGGCCACAAGGCCTAGCATACGCCCGTGTGTGCGACCGTGTACTCTGCCCAGGCTCACATTGAAGTGGCCCTCGAGCAACACGGTAGAGACACACGCTCGTATCCCTGCCCGTGTGGGCACAAAATAGGCCATTTACAAGGCCAATTTGCCACCCAATTTGCCATATTTCTAGCCAATTTCAAGCACAAAACATACACCATTTAAACCATCTCCTCATCAACCAATTTCATGTTCAAAACCTAAACAAAAACATACCAAAATCTCATAACAACTCATTAATTCATACATGATCAATGTCCCAAAATATCACTTCCATTTTCATACTAAAATCATACCAAATTATCAACAAAGCACATACCAAATTGACCATTTCTTCTGGTCATTTATAAACATAAAAAATACCATTACTTAGCACAAATCATGTACCACATCCAAACTATATTTTCTTCCACAAGCAAGCCATATCACATGGCTATAAAATGCATATCTCAAAACATATCACACTAGTCCTAGCCTATACATGCCATAATTTTAACATTTACACTTCCAAAAGGTACGAAAATAGAATTCGATAGTGTGGTGATGATCCTTGACGATCCCCGAGCTCCCAATAGCTTCAATAATCTATAAAACAATGCAAACACACACAAAGTAAGCTTTCAAAAGCTTAGTAAGCCATATACAAATAAACTTATCACATAGAAAAATTATAAACCATTTCATACATATGGTTCATGGCATAACACAATCACAAGTCATATTTCTCTCTTATATCTCAATTGATCATGTTCACTTGCTCATAATCACATATCATGTAATATAGCTCACATATCAAATGATCATATACATACATACCTTTCATTGCCAAATTTCATATACATACATAGGTACCGGAATCCAGATGCACAATCGTATACTTATTCATTTCTCGGAATGCCCGTTGAACTGTTTGGAATCAAATAGGATTCTCGGATAGCTCGGAAAGCTCGTACAATGCCAACGTCCCAGACGTGGTCTTACATGTAATCAAATTCGATGCCACTGTCCTAGATAGGGTCTTACACGAAATTAAATATGATGCCGATGTCCCAGGCATGGCCGTACACGTAAATCACAAATCAATGCCAACATCCCAGACGTGGTCTTACACGATAACACATATCGAATCCTATGTCATGACATACGTATCCTAACTATTTCCTAAGGTTCGTACAGGACTTTTCGGACGTCGTCATATTATTGGAACTTTCCCGGATTTCACATATTTAGATCAAATAGCCATATATCACAATTCATTCACATATAAGCAATAATAATTCAATTCAAACACATTTATTTGTATATCGACTTACCTCGTAAGATTCGGATGGAAATAAACGATTACTCGACCACTTTAGATTTCCCCCGATCTAATTCCGTTTCCTTTGGTTCTTGATCTACACACATTCAAATTTAGCTTATTCATTCACCAAATCATTCAATACAATCCAAATACACATATTTAGGGCATTTTACAAATTAGCCCTCATATTTTCATATTTTGACATTTTAGTCCCTATTTCATAAAATCAAAAAATACACATAATTTAACAATATCATAGCTTGGCCGAATATTCCTTTGGCTCATATAAGCCCACATATTTCATTTATTTCACATTTTAGCCCCTCAATTTCTTATTTTCACAATTTAGCCCAAAATACTCAAATTCATCAAAAATCTCAAAACAAAACATATTAATCCAACAAGTATCTTTCATAATTCATCAATTAACATCATTAAACTCACTAATTCATCAATGGCTTAACTCATAATCTTCATCAAAATCAAAAATTGAGGCATGGGCTTAATAAAATGCTAAGCAACAATCACAAAAACAAAGAAATTGTCAAAAATGGATCAAAACACATACCGCCGAACCCTAGCTTAGTTGTGTTCTTTTCTTTTCTTGTTATTTTTGGTCAAAGGTGAACATAATGGCCTATTTTCGTACTTTTGTTTTATTATTACATCATTTAATTATCAATTTCCATTTTTAACCTTTATAATATCATTTAAAATCCCTTAAGTAATGTCCAACTTTGTCATTTAATGCATTCAATGGTTAAATAACCACATAAGGACCTCCTCTTTACAAAGATACATCAATTCGGACATTATTCAAATAGAAGGATAATTTTGCATTTTCTGCGATTTAGTCCATTTTGCAAATTCAGCACAGAAACGATTAAATTAAATCACGCAAATTTCACACATACCAATTCACATGCTATGGACTCGGAAAATAATACTAAAATATTTTTTAGACTCGGATTTGTGGTCCTAAAACCACTATTCTGACTAGGGTCTAAACCGGGCTGTTGCAACTCTCCCCCCTTAGGGATTTTCGACCCCGAAAATCTTACCGTTGAACAGATTCGGATATTGCTGTCTCATAGCATCTTCGGGCTTCCACGTAGCCTCTTCAAAACCGTGTCGATGCCATAATAATTTTACTAACGGAATTTTCTTATTTCTCAATTCTTTAACCCCGCGAGTTAAGATACGGATCGGTTCTTCTTCATAAGTCATATCAGACTGAATCTCTATCTCAGACGGGGAAATCAGATGCGAGGGATTGGATTTGTATCATCAAAGCATCGATACATGAAACACATTATGGATCTTTTCTAACTCAGATGGTAGCAACAGTCTATAAGCAACTAGCCCAATACGCTCGATAATCTCATACGTCCCGATGAATCTCGGACTTAATTTGCCTTTTCTGTCGAATCAGAGTATTTTCTTCCACGGAAACACTTTCAAAAATACTTTATCACCGATCTCAAATTCAATATCTTTTCGTTTCAAATCTGCGTATGATTTCTGTCGATCAGACGCTGCTTTCAGACTATTTCGTATCACTTTTACTGTCTGTTCAGTCTCTTTAATCAAATCAACCCTGTGAATTTTATTTTCACTAAGTTTAGACCAGTACAGAGGTGTTCGACATTTCCTACCATACAAGGCTTCGTACAGTGCCATTTTAATGCTCGATTGAAAATTATTATTATACGCGAATTCAATCAATGGCAAATACTGTTCCCACATACCTTCAAACTCAAGAATGCAACATCTCAACATATCCTCGAGTATCTGAATAATCCGCTCGGATTGACCATCTATCTGTGGGTGAAAAGCAGTACTGAAGTGCAATTTTATACCTAAAGCCTATTGCAGTTTCTTCCAAAACCGCGAAGTAAACCTCGGATCTCTGTCAAACACAATAACTCAGCTAACTTATCAAGTGAATTATCCGTTCTAACCAGAATAAAATGAGCTAATTTTGTCATTCTATCAACTATAACCCAGATTGCATCTTTCTTCCTCGGAGTTAAAGGCAAACCTGAAATAAAATCCATTGTCACTCTATCCCATTTCCACTCGAAAATCATAATCAGTTGTAACAAACCAGATGGCACCTGATGTTCAGCTTTAACTTGCTGACAGATCAAACATTTCGAAATAAAATCAGAGATAACTCTTTTCATTACAGGCCACCAGTAAAGTTGTTTCAAATCATTATACATCTTTGTACTTCCCGGATGAACCGATAAGCGACTGCTATGAGCTTATGTCAAAATAAACTAAATCAACTCTGGATTTCTCAGAACACAAATATGATCTCAGAATCTCAGACAATCATTATCATCAACTTGAAATTCTGAATTAGAGTTCAAATCAGACTGAGCTCGTTTCGCTAGTATTTCATTGTCAACTTTTTGGGCATCACAAATCTGCTGTAAGAACAACGATCTTGCTTTCAATTCAGCTAAAACCAAACCATCGTCAGACGTAACTAAATGAGCATTCATCGCAAGTAAGGCAAACAACGATTTCCGACTCAAAGCATCAGCAACAATATTTGCTTTTTCTGGATGATAATCAATCACAAGCTTGTAGTCTTTTAACAGTTCTAACCATATTCTCTATCGCAGATTCAAGTCTTTCTGAGTCATCAAATATTTCAGAATTTTGTGATTTGAAAACACATGAAATTTCTCACCGAAAAGGTAGTGGTGCCAAAATTTTAGAGCAAACATGATCGCAGCTAACTCAAGGTCGTGCGTCGGATAATTCTTTTCATGCGGTTTAAATTGTCTTGAGGCGTAAGCTATAACTTTGCCTTCCTGCATCAAGACGCAACCCATACCATTTAAAGAAGCATCACTAAAAATCATGAACTCTTTACCCGATTCTGGCTGTTCCAAAACTAGAGCTTCAGTCAAAAGGGCTTTCAACTGATCAAAGCTTTTCTGACACTTTTCAGACCATTCAAATTTTACATCTTTCTGAAGCAATCTCGTCAACGGAGTTGCAATCATTGAAAAGCCTTTTACGAACCGTCGGTAATAACCAGTAAGTCCCAGAAAAACTGTGGACTTCAGACACATTTTTTGGAGGCTTCCACTCTAAAATAGCTGAAATCTTGCTCGGATCAACTCGTATACCGGATGCTGACACAATATGCCCCAAAAAGCCAACTTCGCACAACCAGAACTCACATTTACTAAACTTTGCATACAATTGCTTATCACACAGAGTTTGTAGCACAATTATCAAATGTTCGGCATGCTCAATTTTATCACGCGAATAAATCAAAATGTCGTCAATGAATACAACAACAAATCGATCTAAATACGGTCTAAAATTTCTTTTCATCAAGTCCATAAAGACAGCAGGAACATTTGTTAGTCTGAAAGGCATAACTAAAAACTCATAGTGTCTGTACCTCGTTCGGAAAGCTATTTTCAGAATGTTTGAATCTTTTAGTCTCAACTGATAATAGCCTAATCTCAGATCTATCTTTGAAAACACAGTAGCACCTTTCAATTGATCGAACAAATCGTAAATTCTAGGTAGAGGATATTTGTTCTTTATAGTCACTTTGGTCAACTGACGGTAATCAATGCACATTCTCATTGTGCCATATTTCTTTTTCACAAATAGAACGGGAGCGCCCCAAGGAGAAAAGCTCGGTCGTACGAAACCTCTGTTGTCAATTCTTGCAACTGAGACTTCAATTCTTTCAATTCTATTAGAGCCATTGTATACAGAGCTATTGAGATAGGGGTCTTCCCCGGCACTAACTCAATGCCAAACTCAACTTCTCGTATCGGAGGTAATCCCGATAATTCTTCAGGAAGTACGTCAGGAAACTCACAAACAATTGGCACAGATTCAACTTTCTTTTCTGTCACTTTCGTGTCATTCACATACGCAATATAAGCTTCACATCCCTTTTTCACATAATTCAAAGTTTTCATCGAAGATATTACAACCGGTAACCCATTTAAATCACTGGACTCAATTCGTATTATTTCATCATTCTGACATCTCAAATCAATAGTCTTCCGTTTGCAATTCACAACAGCATCATGCAATGTTAGCCAATCCATACCCATAATTATATCAAACTCATCAAAAGGTAATAATATTAGATTAGCCGGGAAACAGATATCTCGAAACATCAACGGACAATTCTTGCACACTTTGTCAACCAGAACACACTTGCTTAAGGGGTTTGATACTCTAATTACAAATTCAGTAAACTCTATCGGCAAAGTCTTACTGGATACTAAGTTCATGCATATATATGAATGAGTAGATCCTAGACCTATCAATGCGATCATAGAAGTATCATAAAGAATAAAAGTACCGGTAATGACGTCTGGAGATGAAGCTTCTTCCCGAGCGCGAATAGCATAAGCTCTGGCAGGTGCTTTCACCTCAGATCTCGCAGCTGCATCTTTCATAGCTCTCTGGCTACCACTCACATTTCCCGTGTTTCTGGGAGATCTACCCTTAGTTGAAGCGTTATTCGACTTCGGATTCTGTATAATCTCTTACTCAACAGACTCGAGACATTCTCGGATAAAGTGATTTAAAGATCCACATTTGAAACAAGCTCGATCATTTAATCGACAATTTCCCGAATGTCTTTTACCATAATGTCTACACTCGGGTCGTTCAGATCTGACATTTCCAACACTTGCAATCGAAGTAGCTGGAACTCAGAAGCTAGAATGTGATCTTGCATGATCTCTACTTGAATGTCCCACATTTGTAGCAGCCCGGTTTAGACCCTAGTCGGGATAGTGGTTTCGAGACCATAAATCCGAGGTTGGAATAATATTTTAATGTTATTTTTGGTGTTGATTATATGTGATATAGCTTGTGTGAAAATTCTATGTGGTAATTTTATCGACCATGTCTCGAATTATGAGAAAGGATTTAATCGCATAAAGTGTAAAATGCTATGTGCTAATTGTTAAGTGCTTAATTGCTATTGTCTTAATAATAGGATGGCCTTAAGAGGCAATTAAGCCATTTTAAAGGTATTGGATGACTAATGGATGATTTTGGACATTGTATATATAGTTTTCTTATTTTTTTTAAAGGTTAAATGTGTAAAATAGATATTAATGTATATTACATTAAAACAAAACACAAAAACCAAGCCGTTAACATCTTATATTGCCAAAAATCAAAGAAAAGAGAAATAAGGAAGAACACTTAGGTTTCAGCTAGTTTGGAGCTTGATTAAGGTATGTTTTGACTTTAGTTTTTGATGATTTTTATGTTTTTGAGATTGTTGCTTAGTTTACTATCAAGCCCATGTTGTAATTTGAAGAATTGACGATGTTTATAAAATGTGCTATTGATGAAATGGTGAGCCTTGTGATGAGTATTGATGTTAAATGATAGATATGTGTTTAATGAACATGTTTTGTTCTTGAAAATTTGATGAATTTGTGAAATTTGAGCTTAATTGTGAAAGTGAGAAATGGAAGGACTAAAATGTGAAATAAATGAAATGTGTGGGCTTGTATGAGTATAGTAATAATTTGGCTAAGCATAGGTATAAGAAAATTATATGTATTTTGTGATTTTGTGAATTTGGGACTAAAGTGTCGAAATGTGAAAATGTGAGGGTTATTCTGTAAAATGCCCTAAATAAGTGTGTGAGGACTAAATTGAATGAATTGGTGATTGAATGGATTGAGTTTGAATGTGTGTAGACCAAGAAAGAAGAGGTTCGGATCGAGATTGAGGTAAAGACAAAGTGCTCGATTAATCGACCGTTTTGGTATTCTGACATTCGAGGTAAGTTCGGATATAATACCAGTTGTTAAATTATGTCTATGTGATGTGATGTGAATTGAATGAAGATATACCTAATTATGAGATTAGAAATGCTATGTGCGGAATGGAAATAGATGGCACTAAGTGTGCGAAATTAGAAACGGGATAGAGATGATTAGCACTATGTGTGCGATAAGATAAAAGCTTCGGCTTATTAAACTGGCACTGTGTGTGCGATACCGATATAAGTTTGGTTTAACTATTTGGCACTGAGTGTGCGATGATGACTTTGTTTCAGTTTATGAAATTGGCACTAATTGTGCGAATAAATCAAAAGAATAGCAAGCATTGATCGAGAGGTAATATCGAGTTATTGAGTAGCACAACTGGTGAGTAACTATGTGTTGATCAAGGTACGTTTGAACCTATGTGGTTGATGATAGCTTTAAAAGTTGAATGAATGGATATTTGAGTATATGGTTGAGATTGATGATGAGTTTAATTGTGCATTTATCCTAGTGATGGTTTAATTACATGTGAATTGGTATTATTGAGTTGTATGTATTGTATTTCGAACTTACTAAGCTTTTGAAAGCTTACTATGTGATTGTTTCACTGTTTTACAGTGTCAGTAAAACTAGCTTAGATCCGGGAATCGTTAGCATATCACACTATCAACAATATATTTTGGTACTTTTGGAAGGATGTATATAGTTGAAATATGGCATGTATCGGCTAGAAGTTATGATATGTTTTGAAATGTTTAATCCTTGCCATGTGATTTTGCTTGGAAGTGGAATGATGTAGGTTTTAATTGTGAGCTTTGTAATTGTGAATATGGTATGTTTCATACTTAAATGGTTGATAGAAAATTGTGGCTTAAATGTGAATGGTGGTAAGGTTTACATGATGTTTGGTCTGTATGCTTGAAATGTGAACTTTGGTACTTTGGTTGAACCAATATGAGATGAAATTGATTATTAATATTGATGGCATGGTTGGTGATTAATTGGTGCATGAAATGGTATGTTTGAATGCATTTAAAAGAATGAATTGGTATTGTTTTGAAGCTTGTTGGTTGACCCTTGTATGGGTGGCAAATTGGCCTTGTAAATGGCCTATTTTGCATAAATGGCCAAGAGACACGGGAGTGTGTCTCTGCCGTGTGGTTTAAGAATCACTTCTAGGTGTGTCTGGATAGGTTACACGGTCGAGGCCCACGGGCGTGCAAAGTGGCCGTGTGATCAAGTCAGTAGCTAGTCTAATAACACACGATCATGGCACACGAGCGTGTCTAGTGGCCGTGGGGATAAGTCAGTATGTATGCTCTGTTTTGACACGGCCTGGACACATGGGTGTGTCTGGTAGCCGTGTAAGGCACACGACCTGATTGCATAGATGTGTGACCTCAACAGTGTTGAAGAATGTTTGAAATTCTGAAAACTTTCGTAAGTGTTCGGTGTAGTCCTGACCTCTTTCTAACACATTTTTAAGGTCTCGTAGACCTAGATAAGGGACTATATGCTCATATTTAAATATGTGTGATTGATGATTGACTTTGTGTCGAGAAGTGAATGTAAATTGTTCCGGTGAATTCGGTAATGACTCTTAACCCTAGTTCGGCAACGATTATGGGTTAGGGGTGTTACAACATTAGCCTTTGAACGGCTATAATCATCTTGGAATTTCTTTGATGTCGACTGATATGACTTACTCGTTGTTTGTTTTCACACCTCTCTAGCTTTCGAATCAACTTTTCTTTTCTCTTCCCTAAGTTCTTCAGCTTTACAAGCTCGGTCAACAAGCACAACAAATTCTTTTGTTTCTAGAATTCCGACTAACAAATGGATATATTCATTCAAGCGTCTTCGAACCTTTTACACATTATTGCCTCAGTCGAAACACATTCTCGTGCATACTGGCTCAGTCTCACAAATTCTCGCTCGTATTCTGTAACAGACATACGTCCCTATTTCAATTCAAGAAACTCTTTGCATTTCTGATTTATAAATCTCTCACTGATGTATTTCTTTCAGAATTCAGTCTGGAAGAAATCCCAGGTAATTCGCTCCCTCAGAACAACATAAGTCAGAGTTTTTCACCATTGGTAAGTTGTATCTTTCAACAAAGAAACGACACATTTAACACATTCATCAGGGGTACATGACAACGCATCAAATACCTGAATCGCATTCTCAAGCCAGAACTCGGCTCTCTCAGCCTCATCATTAGTAGTAGCACGAAATTCTCCAGCCCCATATTTTCTAATCTTATCAACCGGAGAATTCTTCAGATGAATCAGATCTATAACTTGGGGAGCTACGGGAACTTGCAGGGGCGAAGGTTGAGGAACAGCCGAATTTACTCTAACATACTGAGGGAACCACTCATTCATCATTTGGAAGCAGGCTTGTTTAGCCTCTCCTTCCTGACCGCTAGTAACCAATCTAGAATAAGATGGCGCTGTCCCTTGAGCGGGAGTAGGAGCATTACTTTCAACATCTTTAGCTACGGCTCATTCGGGATCCATTTACTATACGAAAAACACATTTTATCTGTCAGGATTCATCACACTATCACAGTTCGTATATATGGCATGTAAAGCTAGACTCTCACACGCTACATTAGCCCTAGAATCGACTAAATCGTAGCTCTGATACCAACAAATTGTAACACCCCTAACCCGTATCCGTCGTCGGACTAAGGTTAAGAGGCATTATCGGACATATCGGATCATATCACAAACATTTAACTAACATCAAATATTCAAAAACATTCCATAGCTAAATATGCACATAGAGTCCCTTTAGAAGGTCTACGAGACCTTAAACATGCATTGGGAAGGGGTCGGGACTAAACCCAGCACATACAATTTTTTTGAAACTTAAACATTTTTCAAAGTTATAGAGGTTACACGCCCGTGTGGGCAGGTCGTTTGCCTCACACGGCTTAGACACGCCCGTGTGTCCAGGCCGTGGCAAAACAGGGCATACATACTGACTTGTCCACACGGCCACAAGACATGCCCGTGTGCCAGGCCGTGTGAAAATTAGGAAGGCTACTTGTAACGCCCCAAATTTGGGGCTAGTAGAATTGGGCCTTAGGCGTGGGAGCGTTTAAAATTTTTGAGAACGAGAGAACAACACTAATGCAAGTTAGACCTATTAGGTGAGTGATTTTGGAAGGTTAGGGGGCTTCTATGAAGTCCCGGGATGAAACTTGGGCTTTAGGAAAATTTTGGTTTTAGGTGAGTAAAGTCCTAGGA
Source organism: Gossypium australe (assembly GCA_005393395.2). Classification (NCBI taxonomy): domain Eukaryota; kingdom Viridiplantae; phylum Streptophyta; class Magnoliopsida; order Malvales; family Malvaceae; genus Gossypium; species Gossypium australe. The sequence continues at coordinate 90,948,732 of CM016614.1, read as the reverse complement.
GTTAGTAAGTAGGCTTTAAGAATAAAATGTGGAGAAAAATGACACAAAAAGGAGTTGTGGTCTAGTGGCAAATGACGCCACATAGAAGACAAGGGAATGATGCCACACAAGGAAGCAAAGGGTCTAAGGTTCAAGTCTTGGCGCTTGCATTTCATTTTGATTTATTTTTAAGTGAACTTAGACTTTAACCCATAGACTTATATTTAGTTGCGCATGATTTTAGACACAAGAGGAGTTTGTAGCCTAGTGGCTAGCGGCGTGGATTAAGTTACAGGGGGAGCCTGAGTTTGAATCCCATCGCAAGCAAAAAGGGATATATATTTTGCTAAGTTGGGAATGCTAGAGTTTGTGTTGGAATTAAACTCTGCTGAAGGAGGGATCCCATATCGAGAAGCTAGCAAGAGGGAAGGTGAGAATCTGGATTTAAATAGAGCAATCTATGAGGAGAGTAAGCACACCTTGGTTGGTGTTTGGGCACAAGAGTGGTCGGAGCGCGGATTAACTCCAGATTCCTATCAGGTGTGTATTTCGCCCTCCTCTAGCTGTAGAGCGGCAAATGCCGAAAAACTAATCACACGGCGATGGTAGCCACACGAGCGTGCGAGCACACGTGTGGGAGCTTCGACGCGATAGTTGAGGCCCTCATGAGTGTTCTCATGAGTCTAGGCTGCCTTGGGCCAAGTGGGCCCAATGGGCCCGTGGGCCCATATGAATAAATTGTATGATTGTGTAGTAGATAATGAACTGGTCTATATGAATCTCATATCTGTGGCTAGATTTGGGCTAAATGGGCCACATGAGCGTGTGGGCCCATTTGGGTCAAGAATGGGCCATAGGCCCATTCGCATCGTTATCTCTGCTTAGAATACCTCGGTTTACAAAATTATTGAAATACCCTTGGTTTACAAAATTCTCGAAATACCCCCGGTTTGTAAAATTACTGACATACCCCTGATTTGTAAAATTACCGAAAGACCCCTGATTTGCAAAATTATCGAAATCCCCCAATTTATGAAATTACCAAAAAACCCCGGTTTGCAAAATTACCGAAGTACCCTCGGTTTGAAAAATTATCGAAATACCCTTGGTTTGTAAAATTACCGAAATACCCTCAGTTTGGAAAATTACCGAAATACCTCCAGTTTGTGAAATTACCGAAATACCTCGATTTGTGAAATTATCGAAATACACTCGAAGGGTAAAAATCGAGATGCCCTTACGAGGCGAAATGACCGTTTTACCCCTAACCGATTAAATGACCGTTGTACCCTCGGGGTAGTACTAGTGTTGTATGTGTTAATTGAATGATTGATTATGTTTGAGATGCACTGCATACATGGATTAGTTATGAGTAGAATTACCAAATTACCCCTGTAGGGTAGGATTATCGAAATACCCTTATAGGGTAAAATGACTATTTTGCCCCTGAGGGTAAAAGACTGATTTTGTGCCATGATTTGTCTGTGATTGTATGACTGTGTTTTAACCGACTTAACTGTGGGCGTGTGTCTGATTTGCTGTTAATATGTGTTGAAATGACTGTTACTAAGCATGACCATTTTGCATACACGTGTAATGATTGAGCATGACATACACGGCATACTGCATTGGGTTGGGTTGATGATTTGGAGGAAGTACTGTACTGGTGGCTATGCCACGTTATACTGATTCAGTGGCTCTGCCACGATATACTAATTTTAGTGGCTCAGCCACGTATACTGTTACTGGCAGCTTTACTGCGTTGATATTGGCAGCTCAGTTGTGTTCTTGGTGTGTAGGGCTGGGTGGGTTGACTTGGTCCCCATATGGAGTGTAGGGCTAATACGGGTGGTGTGATGGTTGGATTGGGTTGGGTTGCATTAATTTGTTTGCATTACCATGATTTTTGGCCCAATTGATTCTGTTATGGGCTGTGACCCAAATGATATTGTGGTGGGCTTGGACCCATGTTTGCTCTGAACTAGACTGTACTGTAACTGTTAAAGGGCTTTGGCCCAGACTGTTAGATTTCTGATTCTGTATACTGACTGTTACTCTAGTAAGGGGATTACACATTGAGTTCTTATAACTCACCCTTTTTTTCCCATAACCTTGCAGGTAATCCCCAGTGATATCGGATTTGGGAGCTGCGGAGAACTCGGTGGTGGCCATACTTTGGAGTTGTTTCTCACGAAACTCAGTAAATCTGGCTTTTATCTAAATTTTAAGATTAGTTAATTTGGGTTATTGTTTTGTAATAAGGCCATTGGTTTTATTTTACTTTTTAAACTTTCATTTTGGCATTTATTAATCTGTTAAGTGTTTGAAAATGGGGTTTCGTAAAACTTTAATAATCGCTTTCAAAATGGAACATTTTCGCAACTATTCAAGTTCGATTTTCACAACCAAATAACAGCTTTTCAAGATAATAACAACTTTAAAAAAAAGAGTTAGTAAGCAAGCTGCGTTTTTACAAACAAACAACGAAACTCGGAATTTTGAAAAGAGAAGCAACATTTTTACGATCGCCTAGCTTTTCAACTATTTTTCTCATGTGACATGCCAGATCCGGCCATGACGTCTAGGTCGGGTTTGGGGTGTTACATTACTGACTTGGTCACATAGCCAGTCACACGCCCGTGTGTCTAGCTCGTGTACCTAATTGAATTGGCCTCACATGCCCATGTGCTCGATCGTGACAATCGAAGGGGGTATACTGACTTGGCCACACGGCCTAGCACATGCCCGTGTGTGCGACTGTGTGCTCTGCCTAGGCTCACTTTGAAGTGGCCCTCGAGCAACACGGTAGAGACACACGCCCGTGTCCCTGCCCCATGTGGGCCCAAAATAGGCCATTTACAAGGCAAATTTGCCACCCAATTTGGGTTCTCCCTACAAGCATCAAACAAGCAACAAATATGCCACATTTCTAGCCAATTTCAAGCACAAAACAAACACTATTTAAACCATCTCCTCATCAACCAATTCTATGCTCAAAACCTAAACCAAAACATACCAAAATCTCATAACAACTCATTAATTTGTACATGATCAATGTCCCAAAATATCACTTCCATTTTCATACTAAAATCATACCAAATTCTCAATAAAGCACATACCAAATTGACCATTTCTTCTGGTCATTTATAAACATCAAAACATACCATTACTTAGCACAAATCATGTACCATATCCAAACTACATTTTCTTCCACAAGCAAGCCATATCACATGGTTATAAAATGCATATCTCAAAACATATCACACTAGTCCTAGCCTATACATGCCATACTTTTAACATTTACACTTCCAAAAGGTACCAAATAGAATTCGATAGTGTGGTGATGATCCTCGACGATCCCTGAGCTCCCAGTAGCTTCGATAATCTATAAAACAATGCAAACACACACAAAGTAAGCTTTCAAAAGCTTAGTAAGCCATATACAAATCAACTTATCACATAGAATAGTTATAAACTATTTCATACATATGGTTCATGGCATAACACAATCACAAGTCATATTTCTCTCTTATATCTCAATTGATCATGTTCACTTGCACATAATCACATATCATGTAATGTAGCTCACATATCAAATGATCATATACATACATACCTTTCATTGCCAAATTTCATATACATACATACGTACCGGAATTTGGATGCACATTCGTATACTCATTCATTTCTCAGAATACCCGTTGAACCGTTCGGAATCAAATGGGATACTCAGATAGCTCGGAAAGCTCGTACAATGCCAACGTCCCAGACGTTGTCTTACATGTAATCAAAGATGCCACTGTCCCAGACAGGGTCTTACACGAAATCAAATACGATGTCGATGTCCCAGACATGGTCTTACACGTAAATCACAAATCGATGGCAACATCCCAGATGTGGTCTTACACGATAACACATGTTCGGAATCATATGTCATGACATACGTATCCTAACTATTTCCTAAGGTTTGTACAGGACTTTTCAGACGTTGTTACATTATTGGAACTTTCCCAGATTTCACATATTCAGCTCAAATAGCCATATATCACAATTCATTCACATATAAGCAATAATAATTCAATTCAAACAGATTTATTTGTATATCGACTTACCTCGTACGAATTCGGATGGAAATAAACGATTACTCGACCACTTTAGATTTCCCCCGATCTAATTCCTATTTCTTTGTTTCTTGATCTATACACATTCAAATTTAGCTTATTCATTCACCAAATCATTCAATTCAATCCATATACACATATTTAGGGCATTTTACAAATTAGCCCTCAAATTTTCACATTTGACATTTTAGTCCTTATTTCATAAAATCACAAAATACACATAATTTAACAATATCATAGCTTGGCCGAATATTCCTTTAGCTCATATAAGCCCGCATATTTCATTTATATCACATTTTAGCCCATCAATTTCTCATTTTCATAATTTAGCCCAAAATACTCAAATTCATCAAAAATCACAATACAAAACATATTAATCCAACACATATCTTTCATAATTCATCAATTTACATCATTAAACTCAGAAATTCATCAATGGCTTAACTCACAATCTTCATCAAAATTAGAAATTGAGGCATGGGCATAATAAAATGCTAAGCAACAATAAAAAAATCATAGAAATTATCAAAAAATAGATCAAAACACATACCTTAATCACCAAATATCAAAGCCAAACCCTAGCTTAGTATTTTTCTTTTCTTTTCTTGCTATTTTCGGCCAAAGATGAACATAATGGCCTATTTTCATACTTTTGTTTTATTATTACATCATTTAATTATCAATTTCCATTTTTGACCTTTATTATATCATTTAAAATCCACTAAGTAATGTCCAAATTTGTCATTTAATGCATTCAATGGTTAAATAACCACATAAAGACCTCCTCTTTATAAAGACACATTAATTCGGCCATTATTCAAATAGAAGGACAATTTTGCATTTTCTACGATTTAGTCATTTTTGCAAATTAAGCACACAAACGATCAAATTAAATCCCGAAAATTTCACACATACCAATTCACATGCTATAGACTCAGAAAATAATATTAAAATATTTTTAGACTAAGATTTGTGGTCCCAAAACCACTATTTTGAATAGGGTCTAAACCGGGCTGTTAAACTTCGGGTGTGAGTTATACCTTGATTTGGTTTCGAGCCATGATATAGGTATTTTAGGGATTAGTTACCTTGATTTGGCTACGGGCCATGGTATAGGTACTCTTGGAATAAGTTACCTTGATTTGGCTACGGCCCATGGTATAGGTATTTATCGATTGAGATCCTTGAATATCCAACTTCTATTCCGAATGGTTCAACGAGAAAATGAAAGATATGGACAAGAATGAGATTGGTACGAGTTGGTACAGGTATGTACGTAAAGTTTATAAACATGGAATCCATGAAATGGATGAATTCTTGGTAAGTTAGTGAATGAATGATTGAATGGCTTGAGATTTAATGTATTTTTGTTATCTTACATTATTATTGTTTGAATTGTGAATGAATGGTGAAGTTTCTCATTACGTTAATACAAACTTACTAAGCAATAAAGCTTACTTCGTGTTATTTTTCTATGTTTTATAGTGAATCAAGGCTAGCTCGGATCCAGGAGCCGTCGGGAACATCATCGCACTATCAAACATCTAAGTTGGTACTTTTGAGTTGTGTAAATATGGTATATGGCATGTATAGGCTAGATGAGGTTTTTTGGTTGTGATTATAGCCATGAGATTTGGCTTGTAAATGATGTAAATATTGATGTGTGTTTGGCTATTAGAAATGGCTTGTGAATGTATATGTTTTGGTATATATATATATAGCCATGAGTGATGGCTTATTATGGCATGTTTGTTATGAATATGGTTATGGATTTATAGTTGCTCAAATGACTAATTGATTTGGAGTATAAAAGCTTGAGAAATGCTTTGATGAAGTATGATTTTAGAAGTTGAGTTGATAAGTATTTATGTAATAGTACAAATTTTAGTGATTTCAGAAATAGTGGTTCGAGACCACCAAATCCTACAAATAAATTCGTAGATTATATTATTTAATATTTACGAGCTAAATGTAGCTTTTAAAAGATTTTTAAAATAGTAAATTGTGTTTTATAAAGATTTATTTGGTCAAGAAATTAAGAAAAAGAGGTATTGAGATCTCAGTGTTATAAACCGAGCCATAAATATTTTTATGAATATTTATGGAGTGTCAATAAGGTAGTATTAAAATTTTATTAGAAAATTTTGACGTTCGGGTGGTTAATTAAATAAAAAGGACTAAATTGAAAAAGGCGTGAAAGTTGCTAGAAGGATTAAATAGTGTAATTGTCAAATGAGGAAGGATCTAAAGTGATAATAAGCCCAAAGGAGATATTTTTGGTGGCAATAGCTGAGAAAAATCAGGAAATGGGTGAAATAAGGGCAAAACTGGAAAATTGCCAAATTAGCTAAATAAAAATGGGACCAAATTGGAACATCTAGAATTCTTCATTTCTCTTCATTTTCATCAGTTGAAAAACAGCCATGGAAGAGGGTTCAAGCTTGTTTTCATACTCGAGCTTCATGTAAGTTTAATTCTTGCTTTCTCCTTGAAATTTCTATGTTTTTGGACTTTTACAATTGGGTCCAACTTACTATGTCATTAGTTTTTAATTTTATGGCTAATTTTTAAAGTTGCTATGGATGAGTGCTGGAAGCATATGATGAATAAACATAGAATTGAAGCTTTAATTTTGATATATGATGATTTTATCAAGTAAAATTGATGGAAATTGGTTGTAGGACCTATTTGTGAAAGAGTTTGGAATTAAGGTCTAATGCTAAAGTTCTGATTTTCAAGGGTTATGAAGTAGTTTAAAATGATAGAATAAAGTACTATTTGAGAAAAAGTAGCCTAATTGAGGGTTAATTGGACAATGACTGAATTGTATGAACTGTGAAATTTGGGGCAAAATGGAAATCATCACTTTGCACTAAAACAGTTTTGGACAGCAGCAGCAGTCTAACTTTGAAAAATTACCAAAAATTGTAAAACTCTAATATAGGATTAATAAAATATGGAATTAAAGCTTATTGAGTCTAGTTTATTATAGAATAAACGATGTAAGAAATGAAATTGTAAATCATGAGATATAATAGGTTTTGTGAGACAAGGTCAGAATGATTTTGGATTCCCCTATTCTGACTTTGGAATATCATCAAAAATTGGAGAAAAATAATTATGAGCTTAAATTTATATGTTTAAAATCTTTAATGAGTCTATTTTCAAGAGAAACAAACGGGAATATCATTTGAATCCCGTATGAGAAGATAATTAATTTTTAGTGAAGAAGGGTCGGAACTGTCAGACAACAAAATAGGGGCGACTTTAAAGAATAAACCGTACTTATTGGCTAAACCAAAAATTCTAAAAATTCTATGGTAAGAAGATATATGAGTCTAGTTTTAGGGAAAATTAGTGGATCTTAATTTGGAGTTCTGTATCTCAAGATAAAAATAATTGAGTGACTATGACACGGATGGACAACTTGAATATTCACATAAATAAATAATGAAAATTATAGATGATGTTACTTACAAGTGTGTTATTTATACTAAGGATGTGGATGGAGAGGAGGAGGGGGAAGAATATATGAACGACTTGTGTATAAATTGATCACATGCCTGATTATAATTGATAAATGTTGAATTAGGAATGATATAATGTTTTATTTGGAATATTTATTATGAAATTATGATTATCGTTATAATACAAAAATTGAATTTGTGAGTTTATATGGCTAGAATTTTAGTGATCATTTGTTAATTTTATGAACTTCATGATGTTTTATTTCATATGTATTGATGATAAAATCGTGAATAATGTAAAAGCATGAAAATTGAATAAATGATCAAATTGAGCATTTCAGTTCAGTGACAAGATGAATTGACGGAAAAGACCATGGTTGAACCATGGAAACAAGTAATAAGTGATAGCTTCGGCTACACTTATCTGATCAAGGACAATTGAATAGTGATAAGTTGTAATATCCTAGATTTAGGGGTTATGCGGGCTTAGTGTGTGTTGGGATGTGGTTGAGGGGTTCCTAAAACCCTAGGGTGTAGGTGAGTGCCTTAGGGAAAATTGGATTTTTTAAGCTTAGAAAAGGGAGCTAGGTGAAGGAGGTCTTAAGACAAATTATGTGGGAGTTATGACACAACAAGTGATGCGGTAAAGTGGCTTGGACGCTACCTTAGGGGCTTGAAAGGTTGCGTCAGCAAGGGGGTTCCAAGGGAGGAGGTTCGAATCACGTTGGCAGCATGGGAGTGTGTTTTTATTTTGCTTTTGGCGTCAAGACAAGGGGGAAGTGGTGGACGGCATTTGGGACTTTGGAAGATGAAGATAAGCCTCAGATTTCTTTTTAAATTTAAGCTAAGATTAGAAGATAATTATGGATTTATTTTTATTTATTTTGAATGGGTGTTAAAGAGATAAAGGAGGAGAAGAAAGTGGGATATGATAGGAGGAAGGTTGGTGGCCGAATGTGGGATTCTTTGGGAGTGCCTAATCGGTTTTGAGGCATAGATAGGCAGAGTGTGCCGAAATTCATAGTTGATAACTTTGTTTCCTCTCCTTTTTCTCTTCAAGTTCGGCCATTTGGTGCACTAGGTGAGTTGCCGAAATTTTTCTGCTTTCTCTTCTTATTCTTTTTCTTTCCTTCTACACCTATTTCTTTATGGCCGAATATCCCTTTGTTCTTTTGAACCTTAGCCGAATTTGGTAGCCTTTTTCTTCTCTTTTCTTTTCCTGAAATCTTTATAGCCGAAACCTTCTTCTTTGGAGAGCCATAGCCGAACCCTATAAGCCCTTATTTTCTTTTCCTCTTCATCACCATTTTGAGCCATAGCCGAATGTGCAACTACCATTTGAAAGGCTTAGCCGAATCTTGTTGTGAGTTTTAGAAGCCGAAACCTTTTTCTCTTTGAGTCTCTTCAAGCAACATGGTGTCGAAGGAAGGAAACACTAAGGAGCCTTTCGGGATTTGAAGTGTTCAAGGTAAGCAACTATAATATTCGGCCAAGGGCCATTCTTCATAAGATTATGCTGAAGGCCGATTCTAATATGGTTTCACTCAGGGATTTCGACAACTTCATAGACCAGTGGTGATTCGTGATTTAGTTAAGCAAGGTAGGTGATTTGTAGTATTCGGTCATAGGCCATTTTATGAGTTTAGGTGATGACTGATTTCTGATTTTGGTTCTTAGGAGCAAATCGCCAGGAATAAGGGAGTTTCGGGATTGAGTAGACTGTGCCAAAAAGGTGTGTAGTTATCGCGCTGTTCTCCCATTATTTATGTATGTTGTTATAAATATGTGTATGATGTGAATAGTAGCCGACAATAATGGCTAAGATGGTGGATACCCATGATGGGTAATCGAGTAACCAGGTCAGTATTTCATGGCGTTAATTTACATATGGGATATGTATGAAATTGTGATGGCATGTGATGTTTATTTGTTCAAGTGATATGTTGTCATGATACATTTATGTGCATGGGGCCTAGGATATAATTGAAGAAGGACAGGGTGTACATATTTATGTACGTGGTCTAATGTTAGCCTCGTGCTACATTGGCGCTTGATGTTGGCTATGTGCTTCATCAAGGTGGGATGTTGGCTATGTGCCACATCGTGGGCAGATGATAGCTGTGTGCATCACCGTGGATTGAGGATGACCTCGAGTCACCTCGTGGATATTGATATGTGGGGTCACTTAGGTGATCGGTGGCTAAGCCACGGCCTTGAGTAGAAGGTCTGCCAAGGAGGTGTGTAGCGGTTGGAGGGCGATTTAGTAATCCCCTGGTGTGTGCGGTAGGTACGGAGGTGTGTAGCGGATGAACTCTAGGTTGGGTTGGGATGCATTTTGCATGACTGATTATGTGGATCAATGTGGATATGGGCCAAGCCCAACATGTGGAATTATGTGGATAAATTGCCTTATCATCTGATATGTGAGTGATGTGTGGATGTGGATCAAGCCCATGTGTGGAGGCATGTGAAATAATTACACACTGAGTCTGTTTGACTCACCCAAATTTTACCAACATTGCAGGTGATGCATAAAGCTTGGACCGAGTTGGAGTGGATACGAGGTGGCCCATGCAGAAGAGGATTTTCTTTATATGTTTGAGTATTTTAAGTATTTATTTATTGTAATAAGGGCCTCCTAAAGTATTTAAGGATTTTTTTATTATGTTTTAAGTTGGATTGTCGATTATATTAATAACTAAAAATGTTTTATTTTTAGCAACTTTCCTTCTAAAATATATGATAAAGTTTTTAACCGAAGAATTTGTAACAACGTAATTTATTTCGGAATTTTAAATACCCAATGTTTTATTAAAGGCAATAAATTTTTATGTTTTACTTTAAGTCAAAATATTTTTCAAACATTTTCCGCAGTGGCATTCTGAATTCGGCCGTGGCTCGAGGGCCGGGTTTGGGGTGTTACAGTTTTGGTATCAGAGCTCGGTTCAAAACCCGGCTTTAAGGGTTTTGGGCCCAAAAACATTTTCAAAGTTAGGCTTTTCAAAAATATGGATTTTCATGAAATTTTCAGGTTTATTCTGGCATGGCACCTGTATCTGCGACCCGAAGTCCACCAGGTAAGTACCTCTAATTGTTGAAGTGATTTGTATATGTGAATCTTATGGGCATTATGGGAATCGTAGATTAGTAGATTAGGGCTATTGAACCCTAGGACTAGTCTACTCCAACACAGAATGCATAAGACTTAAGTGCAATCAAACAAACCTGTGAAGTATGTCGCCGAGTTAGGGTGTGGCAACCATTGTACGCATGTCTAGGAGTGGATTCGGTAAGAGCCTGGTATTTAAGCAGTCCTAGTGACTCACCTCCTCTTTACCCGAATCCTACCTGGTGCGTAGTGACGGTTCACCCTAACCAAGATGACTGGTTCACGGGCTTAAAACCATTAATTAAAACCCGAAAGGGACTAGCCATGCTGTTTTATAAAACCTTTAGTTTTTAAATCACCAAAATCACCCCTCTGATTTGTATAAACTATTGTTGGAAAAAAAATTTTCGGAAAATTCCCGATTTACAAAAAATTACCCAAATACCCCTAGCGGGAAAAATTACTAAAATACCTTTGGTTTATAAAAAATTGCCACAATACCCTTGACTTTTGTTAAAATATTCTTACTTTACAAAAATACCAAAATCCCTAATTTTAAAAATATCAAGGTACCCTGATTTGGGAAAATTTACTAAAATGCCCCTATTACCGAAATAACCCTGATTTCCAAAATTTCTGCAAAACCCTTGATTTGGAAAAAAAAGAAAACTTTTAAAATACCCTCGAGTTTTGAAAATTATAGAATGCCTTTGATTTGTCAAGATTATTTTTAAGTTGACCCCGATTTATTACCAAAATACCCCTATAGGAAAAATGACGGAAATACCCCTGGGTTGGGAATGGACAAAGATGCCCATAATAGTGTGTTGAACGTTATAAATGAATGTGATTCTCTGAATTAGAATAGTGAACTTGAACTGAAAACTTTGTTTGACCGAAAGAACTACTTCTGAAAATTTCTTTTCATAAAATTGTTCGCGGATAATCAGTGGAACAAATACTAATGCATAAAACTTTCTAATCAGATTAAAGCGCGATCGTAGACATGAGCTCTAGGGGACGTGGTCGTAATGTGCGAGGCCGTGGTAGAGGCAGAATGACTGTGTCGGAACCCGTTAGATCGGGTCAAGGGTCTGAGAATGAGGTACCACCACCCCCACCACCAGCTGTTGGTGTGGAGCAGCAAGATCAGACGGGGGATGATGTTGTATCGCAGGCGGTGCTGCGAGTTCTTGAGATGGTGGCCGGAGCAGGTGGAGGTATGGGAGCTCGGAAATCTGTACCCGAGCGACTCCGAGCCAATGGACCTGAGGTGTTCCGTGGCGTATCTGGTGTGGCACCCAGTACCGCTGAGTATTGGTTGGAGGTGACCGAACGAATTATGGATGAGTTGGATCTGACGGCTGAAGAGAAAGTGAAAGGAATGGTGTCGCTTCTTCGCGATGAGTCATATCAATGGTGGCTCACAGTTCGAGATAGTGCTACAGCTGAGGAACTCACTTGGGAGTATGTTAAGACGGCATACCAGAAGAAGTATGTTGGTACTCATTATATAGATGCGCAGAGGAAGGCATTTCTGGGGCTGGTTCAAGGGAATAAGTCCGTGGCGGAGTACGAGGCTGAATTCCTAAGGTTGAGCCGGTATGCTCGAGGAATCGTGGCTACGGAGCATGAACGGTGTGTCCGATTTGAGGACGGACTGAGGGATGACCTGAGGTTATTGATAGCTCCGCAGCAAGAGCGGGAATTTGCTGTGTTAGTGGAAAAGGCTAAGGTGGCCGAAGGAATTAAGGACTCTGTGAGACAGAACAGAGATAAGGATAGGAACCGGGATAAGATGAGTTTTGGACCGTCAGAATCGTCTGAGAGCTTTCAGAAAAGACCGAGGGTTGAGAATTCTGTTCGTGTTACTAAGCCAGCTACTGGAAATCCGGACCGTCCGTGTGCTCAGTGTGGAAGGTATCATGTTGGCGAGTGCTGGAATCGGGACCGGGAGTGTTTTAGGTGTAAGTCCAAGTCTCATTTGATTAAAGACTGTCCCCAGGACCCGATTAGGGCTCGGACAGCAGGCCAAGGTTATGTGCGGCCAGGCAGAGGTGGTCAACAGGCGACAAGGGGTCGTGGTCCGAATCATGGAGGGAATGGTTCCGGCCGAGGTCGTGGAACACCAAATGGAGGTGCTGAGGTGCAGACGCGAGGCAACCAAGGTTGGTTTATGCAGTTCGCCGGAGGGAGTTTAGTGATACGCCAGATGTGACAACGGGTATGTCCCTTATTTCTGGAATACCCTTTATTGCCTTGTTTGTTATAGAGCTAGTTCGTACTTGTGTTGCTAGTGAAGTGGATGGAACCTTGAGTGTGAACTTTGAGACCGTGCATAGAAATATGTTAGTTTTATTAAGATCAAAGTGCGCAGTAGTAGCGTAATATGGTGAGTTAGGATGTACAATTTTTCGATAGTAAGTAATTTCGAGGACGAAATTATTTTTAAGGAGGGTAAAACTGTAATATCCTAGATTTAGGGGTTATGCGGGCTTAGTGTGTGTTGGGATGTGGTTGAGGGGTTCCTAAAACCCTAGGGTGTAGGTGAGTGCCTTAGGGAAAATTGGATTTTTTAAGCTTAGAAAAGGGAGCTAGGTAAAGGAGGTCTTAAGACAAATTGTGTGGGAGTTATGACACAACAAGTGATGCGGTAAAGTGGCTTGGACGCTACCTTAGGGGCTTGGAAGGTTGCGTCAGCAAGGGGGTTCCAAGGGAGGAGGTTCGAATCACGTTGGCAGCATGGGAGTGTGTTTTTATTTTGCTTTTGGCGTCAAGACAAGGGGGAAGTGGTGGACGACATTTGGGACTTTGGAAGATGAAGATAAGCCTCAGATTTCTTTTTAAATTTAAGCTAAGATTAGAAGATAATTATGGATTTATTTTTATTTATTTTGAATGGGTGTTAAAGAGATAAAGGAGGAGAAGAAAGTGGGATATGATAGGAGGAAGGTTGGTGGCTGAATGTGGGATTCTTTGGGGGTGCCAAATCGGTTTTGAGGCATAGATAGACAGAGTGTGCCGAAATTCACAGTTGATAACTTTGTTTCCTCTCCTTTTTCTCTTCAAGTTCGGCCATTTGGTGCACTAAGTGAGTTGCCAAAATTTTTCTGCTTTCTCTTCTTATTCTTTTTCTTTCCTTCTACACCTATTTCTTTGTGGCCGAATATCCCTTTGTTCTTTTGAACCTTAGCCGAATTTGGTAGCCTTTTTCTTCTCTTTTCTTTTCCTGAAATCTTTATAGCCGAAACCTTCTTCTTTGGAGAGCCATAGCCAAACCCTATAAGCCCTTATTTTCTTTTCCTCTTCATCACCATTTTGAGCCATAGCCGAATGTGCAACTACCATTTGAAAGGCTTAGCCGAATCTTGTTGTGAGTTTTAGAAGCCGAAACCTTTTTCTCTTTGAGCCTCTTCAAGCAACGTGGTGTCGAAGGAAGGAAACACTAAGGAGCCTTTCGAGATTTGAAGTGTTCAAGGTAAGCAACTATAATATTCGGCCAAGGGCCATTCTTCATAATATTATGCTTAAGGCCGATTCTAATATGGTTTCACTCAGGGATTTCGACAACTTCATAGACCAGTGGTGATTCGGGATTTAGTTAAGCAAGGTAGGTGATTTGTAGTATTCGGCCATAGGCCATTTTATGAGTTTAGGTGATGACCGATTTCTGATTTTGGTTCTTAGGAGCAAATCGACAGGAATAAGGGAGTTTCGGGATTGAGTAGACTGTGCCAAAAAGGTGTGTAGTTATCGCACTGTTCTCCCATTATTTATGTATGTTGTTATAAATATGTATATGATGTGAATAGTAACCGACAATAATGGCTAAGATGGTGGATACCCATGATGGGTAATCGAGTAACCAGGTCAGTATTTCATGGCGTTAATTTACATATGGGATATGTATGAAATTGTGATGGCATGTGATGTTTATTTGTTCCAGTGATATGTTGTCATGATACGTTTATGTGCATGGGGCCTGGGATATAATTGAAGAAGGACAGGGTGTACATATTTATGTACGTGGTCTAATGTTAGCCTCGTGCTACATTGGCGCTTGATGTTGGCTATGTGCTTCATCAAGGTGGGATGTTGGCTATGTGCCACATCGTGGGCGGATGATAGCTGTGTGCATCATCGTGGATTGAGGATGACCTCGAGTCACCTCGTGGATATTGAAATTGGGGTCACTTAGGTGATCGGTGGCTAAGCCACGGCCTTGAGCAGCAGGTCTGCCAAGGAGGTGTGTAGCGGTTGGAGGGCGATTTAGTAATCCCTTGGTGTGTGCGGCAGGTACGGGGGTGTGTAGCGGATGAACTCTAGGTTGGGTTGGGATGCATTTTGCATGACTGATTATGTGGATCAATGTGGATATGGGCCAAGCCCAACATGTGGAATTATGTGGATAAATTGCCTTATCATCTGATATGTAAGTGATGTGTGGATGTGGGTCAAGCCCATGTGTGGAGGCATGTGAAATAATTACACACTGAGTCTGTTTGACTCACTCAAATTTTACCAACATTGCAGGTGATGCATAAAGCTTGGACCGGGTTGGAGTGGATACGAGGTGGCCCATGCAGAAGAGGATTTTCTTTATACAATTTATGTTTCAGTATTTTAAGTATTTATTTATTGTAATAAGGGCCTCCTAAAGTATTTAAGGATTTTTTTTATTATGTTTTAAGTTGGATTGTCGATTATATTAATAACTGAAAATGTTTTATTTTTAGCAACTTTCCTTCTAAAATATATGATAAAGTTTTTAACCGAAGAATTTGTAACAACGTAATTTATTTCAGAATTTTAAATACCCAATGTTTTATTAAAGGCAATAAATTTTTATGTTTTACTTTAAGTCAAAATATTTTTCAAACATTTTCCGCAGTGGCATTTTGAATTCGGCCGTGGCTCGAGGGCCGGGTTTGGGGTGTTACATAAGTGATAGCTTCGACTACACTTATCTGATTAAGGACAAGTGAAAGTGATAAGTGATATCTTCGACTACACTTATATGATCAAGGGCAAGTGAAAGTGATAAGTGGTAGCTTCGGCTACCTGATCAAGTGAAAAGTGGTAGCTCATGCTACTTGATCAAGTGAAGTTTCACAATGGCATAATGATAGTGAAGATGTAAGACCATGGTTGAGCTATGGCATTCTAGTGAAAAGACCATAGCTATGTTATGGCATCTGTGATTATCAGTGAAATTCAGTGCATACCTGTGCAGACCAATTCTGTAAGACGTTCACTAATTTGACAAAGTTTGGTAAGTGTTACATAGAATTATGTGATATAAGGAAATACGAGTTGATGAGACATGAACATAGAACTTGGTTGATGAATGAGTTCATTTGTGATTATATATTTGTACACCATTGAGTGTATTATCCGATGAATTGGTATTCCAAATGAGTTAATGAGAAGAGTTCTAATATGAAATAATCTGAATTCGAAATGAAATATTATGAAAACGTACTTGAAATACATTGGTATATCTTGTATATGTTATTTGAGTTCATAATGTGGAAATATGAGATGATGATACCTGTACATGGAATCTATTGGTGGATATGTACATCCAAATTTATATGATAAATTTTAGTGAACATTGAAATTGGACTCAATAAGTGATTTGACAATTTAAATTGTGATTGGCAGGAAGAGTTAGTGAGTTGTATGATTATGAATTGTTACATGTATTTGTCTGAATACGAGGAAATGATGCTATTTGATACATGGAAAATATGAGACTGTGATATATAAATTCATGGAATATGTTTGATAAATGTGTTTATTCATAATTATAGAATCGTACACTTAAAGTGTACTATTTGTGTAAAGATGATGTTCAAATGATTTGATGAGTAAAACTCAAATATGTAGTGGTTAGAAACCAAGACAAATTGTTATGAAAATGTATATGAAATACAGAGGTATGATTATTATATGTGATATGAATACATAATGTGAAAAAGTATAGGTATAAGAGGAATTTAATAAGAATTGAGCCTATATACGTTTCTTGTTATTTATATGAAGTGTACGACTAACAAATGGTGATAAGTATAAGGCTTGGTTGAATATCCTAAATTGGTTCTTGACTGTATTAAAATGTTGGTACAGATAAAGGATAAAGTGATTGAGAAATATGACTTGGAAAATAGCCTAATTTTCGTCAACACGGGTAGACACAGGCGTGTGTCTGGGCCGTGTGTGACAAGCGGTCTACCCCATGGGCGTATGGTCCGACTGTGGTTACACGGGTGTGTGACCCTTATATACGAGAAAAAATTTAAAAGTTTCGCGAAATATTTTCTTGTGGATCCGGTTTAGTCTCGACCTGATCTTTATGCATGATTTAGACCTCGAAGGTCCGTTAAGGGAACGTTTATAATTAGTCTCGGTATTTGAATGATAATGATTTCAAATTATCTGTAAGTGTTCTGTACTCCTTGGTAATGCCTCGTAACCCTGTTCTAGCGACGAATACTGGTTGGGGGTGTTACAATTTGATTAGGTAAATGGCATTGAATTGAGTATTGATTTTGGTTGAAATGGATATGGTATGAATTATGCATTGGTTGATGATTTTGGCTGCCTAATTGTATGATGATATGGTACCATTTTGGTTGTTTAGGTGAGCATGAGTTGGGGTGGCAAAATGGCCTAGCAAATGGCCTATTTTTGTCTACACGGGCAGAGACACTGGCATGTGTCTCAGTCGTGTGCGACACACGATCATGTTACACGGTCGTGTGTCCCCTGGTGTTGAAATTAAATGAAGTTAGTATGCTACACATGGTTTCACACACAGGCGTGTGACCGGCCGTGTGGTACAAGTCAGTATACCCCCTTATTGGCACACGGCCTAGCACACGGGCGTGTGACTTGGCTGTGTCGCATAAGTCAGTATACCATACAGTTTTGGCACGGCTTGGCACACGAGCGTGTGTGGCCACTTCGAAGGGGACACGGGCTAGACACACGGGCATGTGGTTGGCCGTGTGACCCAAGTCAGTATGTATGCCCTGTTTCCACACAGCCTGAGACATGGGCGTGTCTGGAGCTGTGTGAGGCACACGGCCTGTTCATACGGGCGTGTGACCCCTGTTTTGATGAAAAATTTCTAAGTATTCCAAAATTTTCGTATGTTATCAGTTTAGTCTCGAACCATTTCTAAAGCATGTTTAAGGCCTCATAGGCCCTAATAAGGGACAATGTGATTGTGTTGAATGGTATTTGAGTATGAATGCATAAATATATGAGTTATGTATGCTTTATAATGTATATTGATCGGTAATGCCTTGTAACCCTACTCCGGTGACAGATACGGGTTAGGGGTGTTACAAAGGCATGATAGTTGTCTCAACAATGCATCATAGATCCATTACAAGTTTTCATTTCAATATAGCATAAACATATCCAAATTTTTATCATAAAATATTATATTACAATTTCCAATCTCATTATCTAATGACTCGCTTTTTTATGGTGTCAAAAAATTTGATTTCGAGGTTGAAACTTCTTAAACCAAGCTAGTCTGGATATTAAAATGGGAAGTTTGTCAGACGACTATGAAAATTACAAATAGAATTATTAAATACATTGTTAAATATAGTATATGGACTAAATTGTAAAACGGCTAACTAGAAGATGTTAGATGGGAGATTGAACCAAGGACCTAAATGAGAATAAACAATAACTAAATTATGGTTAGTTCTTTAACTTGATCATGTCCATTATCCTCCACCCTTGGTTTCATGAATGAAGTTTAGCCATTGATTTGTATTATTATAATTTTTTTATTAGTTAATTAAGCTTAAAGATATATATATTTATATAGACACATACATGTTAGTAGTGGGAGAGAGAAAGAGTTAAAGCTTCACCTTCATTTCTTCTCAACTGTTCATAAAGTATAAAAAGAAAAAAAATTCTTGGGTTTTCCCTACCATTGGTGTAACATCCTTAAAACTCCATAAGTTGTGAACAAGGTTAATATGAGAATATACGAGTTAGAATTTTTGAAGTAAATAAAATAAGAATTTACTGGGTTAGTAGAGAGGATAGATGGATACTAGAGAGAATTGAAAAGACTCTTGTGTTGAGAAAAATAAATCTGGGAATAGAGAAAAATTATAAGATAGTGAAAAGTGTTGTGCAAAAGTGTGAAAATTAAAAATATAAATGATTAAATTGAATTGAAAGGAGAAATAGGAGATTAGAAGTATAATTTTACCAAAAGTAAGTATGAATCAAGGATGAAATTTTAGAGATTTCCAAGGGTCAAAATGATCATTTCTCAATTTGAATAATTATCAATTATTGAGGTGTAATAATTAAAGATTATTTCGTGTTGAAAAATGATTGCTTGAAATATATTATTATTTTATAATTATTTTATTATTAGATATTTTTATTAAATTAATTAATGGTTAAGTAATTGGAAAAGATGAAAAAAAAGTTCATCTTTGTCCTCTCCATTATCTCACACCACTCTCCATGAAAGAAAACAAGTTTTGTTTTCTTTACAATTTGATCATTTTTCTTGAAATTGAGAAAGAAATTCTTGAATTACACCAAAATTTTTAGTAGAATCAAGCCTCCAACAATCTAGTGAATTTTAATTACAAGATAAAAGCTTGTATGTTCATGTCTGGAGAGAGAGAAAATCAAGTTAGGGTTTGAAAACATGAGAACAACCATGTTTTTAAGTTTAATCTTGTTAGATACATATGGAAGTGATGTTAAAGTAGGGACTTCTCATGAAAATTTTTATGTTCTTGACATGTTGTTGAAGACAGAAATTGTGAATCAAGTGATAAAGAGAAAGGGAGAACAAGTGATTTAAACTGGAAAATAGGTAAGTTCCTTGAATTCTTTTGTTGCCTGAGGACTAAATTTCATGAGAAATGTGAAATTATAATTATAATAGTAAGGAAAATTAATAATATGTACAATAAACAAAAATATATGATTTAATTATATATATGTGTTCATGAAGAATTGTTATTAAAGTTAGTTTGTGATAACATACAATATAAATAATAGTGTTAGTGATTTTGATAAGTAAGATTTATGTAAATAAATATTCTTGTAAAGTGAAAATATTGACTAAAGTGTAAGAAGCAAAAGTAAGCAAAATATATGCCAGATGTGAAATTAGTGTTAGCGAGAATGAAAATCATGGTAATTTTTGAATTAGAGAAATAAAGGTAACTCAAGCATTCAATGCATAATAAGTAGTGAAGTGTGAACTAAATTGTGAGAAATGCAAAGTTTAATTATAATAAGTAATGTGGAAATAAGAAATTATCTAATATGAAAGTGTGAAGGAATATCATGATATGTAACACATGGATATCTTTATTGACCCGAAATTTAAGGAAAGTTAGGATTAAATTGAATGGATTGGTGAATTGTCGAGCTCCACCATGAAATTCAGAAATTTTAGTGGCTGAATTGTGATTGATTGGGTCTCAATTTTGGTTTGGTTAGGATGGAACTGACTGGTTCTATAGTGGGAGACATAATGGTTAGCAATGATTGGCTATAAAGGAGTAAAAAGACTGTGCCAACTTTGGCTATATATATGTGTGGGGGGGAAGAAAGGTTTCTCTTGAATCTAGCTTATAATCTCCTTGCCTATAGCGTCTTCTATGATTGCTCCAAAGAAAAAGAAGAGGAGGTTTGAGAAAGCTCTGCATGAGGTGGTAAATATGAGGTTTGAAGTTTAGGAAACCAAGAATTCAATAAACTGGTAAGCCTTAAGCCTCCCTATACTCGTGGATTAGAGAAAAGAGAAGTAAGGATTCTCGAAAAGTTTTTGTATAACTATGGATTATGGGTTTTTAAGGCTTGAGTACCTTTAAGTTAATCGATAAATGATTGCTATTGTAACAGACCAAATTTGACCCAAATCGGAACGGTGGTTTCGGGACCACGAATCCGAGTCCGAGAAATGTTTTAATATTTTATTTCATGATTATTATATGTGAATGAAAATGTGTGAAAGTTTCGTAGAAAAATTTAATCGTTTAAGTGCTCAATTTGATAAAAAGGATTTAATCGAGAAAAGCGCAAAAGTTGCATGCTAAAGTGAAGAGTACTAAATTGATTGTGGCTTTTTAAGTGGGTGTACCAAAAGGGCAATTAGCCCATTCACCATAGTAAGGGACGGCAATGGGCTTTTATAAGTCCAAATTATATGTTAAATTAGCCTATTATATGTTATGTTGATATATTAGTAAATAAGGTATATTAAATGTGTTATTATAACATAAAATAATAAAGCTAAGTGGGAGGAAAGAGAACATCATATTGTTCATCTTCTTGGCCGAATGTTTGAGGAGAAAAACTCCATTTTTGGAGCTTGAAGTTTCGGCAACTTAAGGCTTGATTTGGGGTAGGTATTTTACTTAGTTTTTGATAAATTTTACGTTTTTGAGATCGTTGTTTCGTGTATTACCCGACCCATGTCTAAATTTTTGAAAATACTATGTATATAAGATTCGGCCATTGACATGCTTGGGTAGTTTTTATGTTTGATGGTTTAAAATTGAATGTATGTTAAGGATTTACAAGTTTTGTATTGGAGTTTTTGGTAATTTTGAGTTTATATGGCTAAATTGAAAAGAATAAAATTGTGAAGGGTTAAAATGTCAAATAAATGAAATGCATGGACACCTATGACTATAATGAAGATTCGGCCAAACTAGGATGTTGGAAAATTTTGCATATTTTGTGTTTTGTGCAAATAGGACTAAATTGTAAAAATGGGAAACATTAGGGGCAAAATGGTAAATTGCCCATTTGGGTGTTTTGGGACTAAATTGAGATGAAATGAGATTAAATGAGCTAAATTCTAATGTGTTTTAGATCAAGAGCAAAGAAAGACCGAATTAGACCGGGGAAAGACGAAGGTTCTCGAATAGCCGATTCGCACGGACTATCGACAACCGAGGTAAGTCCTTTAGTTAAATTATGTCAAGGAATAAATTATGGTTATCTTGACTATTAAAAATTGATGAATGTTAGTATCCAATTGCATCATGGCCGAATGTATATCTACATATTGGTTGATGATTTATGTTGAGTATATGATGGAAATTATTTTGGCTAATGCAAGGTGAATGAGTAAGTTCTTGAGCTACTTATTATTTAAAGATCATTTACATATCTAGTGAATGATAAAATTTGTAATAGCTTGGTGTAAAACTATGAGTTGGCCGAATGTGATAATGATGGATTAGATTGATTACAAATTTATTTATTGCAATGGGAATAAATGTTTATAATTCGATATGTGATAGTGAAATGTGAAAAGCATGTAATAATATTCTGACATTCGGGCTTCGAGCCTAGCAGGCCTCGTGCCGGTGACATTAATCGGGCTTTATGCCTAGCAGGCCTCGTGCCGGTGACATTAATCGGGCTTTATGCCTAGCAGGCCTTGTGCCGGTGTTATTTATCGGGCTTTATGCCTAGCAGGCCTTGTGCCGGTGCTATTTATCGGGCTTCTACGCCTAGCAGGCCTTGTGCCGGTGTTACTTTACGGGCTTTTATGCCTAGCAGGCTTGATGCCGGTGATGTACTTTACCAAAGATAAATCGAATCCTTGTTCAAGATAACTTAAAGTTAATTTATTGGGTTTACGTTTCAGGTAAGCATGTAAGGTATGTATGCTTAATATTACCTGGGTTAAATTAATATTGTGAGAATTGTGTTATATGTGTTTGAAATTAATATTGATGGATGTTATATGATGGAATTCGAGTTAGAATGTGCTATTAGGGAACAATTGGTTTTTAAGTATAAATGTTTTATTATCATGAGTTAGGACTTACTAAGCTAGTAAGCTTAATTACGTGAAATGTTCTTCTTTGTTTTATAGATTTAGGTCACGTTGCGGGCTCGTGAAAGATCTTCAAGAAGTCATCCACACTATCGCCTTCCTTTGGTATTTTGAATTTTTGGTTGCGATTTAGAAGGCATGTATAGGCTAGATGAAGTTTTACAAACATACGATGTTTAACCTTGTATATATAACAGCCATGCGAATATGGCTAAATATTTGGTTATGTATGTTTTTAGGGTTTTGTCATAAATGTGGGTAATAGTGATACTCCTTTAAATCGATGATGTTAGAATATGATGTGAATGTTTTAAGTACAAGCTATCTTCGTAAGTGATTAAAAATGCATGGAGAGTATGAATTGTATGTGAGTATAACCGGTTATAAGCTAGAAAGCATATTTAGTATAGAAATAGTCTTTAGTTACAGCAGTGATGTGAGTTAGAAAAATCACAAAAAATAGGATAAGTTGAATTAAAAGGTGAATGAGATATCTAATTAAACCTTATTGCGTCTATTTTTATATGGAAGAAACAGAGTAGGCAAAAGATTTTTATATTATGAGATAATTCAGTTTTAGTGAGACCTACTCTGAATGCATTCGTGAGTCACTGTTCTGTTTTGGAAAAATTGTCAAAAATTGTACAAAAATAATTAGGAAGCATGGGTTATATGTGTAAAACCCTTATTGAGTCTATTTTTCATTGGTATAAACTAGAACAGTATATGAAAATTGTGCAATGAGATAACTGTATTTTTGTAGAGACAGGTCAGAATTTTCAGACAGTGTAATAAGGGTAACTTTGATGAATAAACTGTACTAATTGGACACATGAAAAATTCTGGAAAAATTATGGTGAAATGTTATATGAGTCTAGTTTCAAGGAAAATTTACGGATCTAAATTTCGAGTTTTATAACTCGAGTTATGGTCGATTTAGTCAGCATGACACAGTTGGACAGCTTTAAAGTTTTACACCTTATGTTAATAGTCAAGTCTAGTAACGCCTCTTGCTCAACTCCGGCGACGGTCTCGGGTACGGGGTGTTACATTTGTTTTGGTATCAGAGCTTACGGTTTAGTCGATTCTAGGACTACCGTAGCGCATGTGAGTCTAGCTATACATGCCTTTATTATATGTTGATAGTGTGGTGACTTCTGACAGCCTGAATTTTGTTTTATATAGTAAATGGACACTGATCCTGAAAGAGCCATAGCCGATGATGGAGAGAGCGTAGCGCCTGACCGTGCCCACGGATCAGCGCCGATAGACTCTCGACCTGTTTCGGGTAGCCACGAAGGAGAGACTAAACAAGCGTTTTATCAGATGATGAATGAATGGTTTGCCCAATTCATTCAAAATAACCAGGCTATACCCCAACCTCCACCCCCGAATAATCCATCGCCGATTCCCCCAGCTCCCCCAATGATAGATCCGATGAGATCTAGTAGGCCCCCAATTGATAAAATCCGAAAATTTGGGGCCGAAGATTTTAAAGCTAATGACGATGATGACGCTGAGAGAGCCGAAATGTGGCTCGATAACACTATTCGGGTACTTGATGAGCTGTCTTGTACTCCGGATGAATGTTTGAAATGTGCTATATCCTTACTGAGGGACACTGCATATCACTGGTGGAACACGCTAGTATCAGTAGTTCCGAAAGAAAAAGTGACATGGGATTTCTTTCAGAATGAATTCCGCAAGAAATATATCAGCCAAAGATTCATTGATCAAAAACGAAAAGAATTCCTTGAGCTGAAACAAGGACGAATGACCGTGACGGAATATAAACGAAAATTTGTCAGACTCAGCAGATATGCTAGAGAGTGTGTTTCTTCTGAAGCTATTATGTGTAAAAGATTTGAAGATGGCCTGAATGAAGATATAAAGATGTTTGTTGGCATTCTTGAAATTCAAGAGTTTGTGACTTTAGTTGAAAGAGCTTGCAAAGCTGAAGAGCTCGGGAAAGAGAAAAGAAAGGCTGAGACTGAAGCTAGAGACATTCGTAAAAGATCTTCGGGTAAAGTCTTTCATTCCACGACCAAGAAGCCTAGAGACGACTACAGCCGACAGAAAGCTAATACAGATCCACCTAGATGGGATCGACCTCCTATGAGCTCCCGAGCTACCTCGATAGCCAGTGTTGGTAATGTTCCACAAAATAGAGTCGAGTGCAAACACTGTGGGAAATGGCACTCAGGGAGTTGTAGATTTCACGACCGGTCTTGCTATAAATGTGGATCATCAGATCATTTTATTAGAGAGTGTCCGAAGTTAACTGAGCAGAATGCAGTCCAGAGCACTAAGCCGAGCAATGTGTCAATGCGAGGTAGACCACTCAGACATTCAAGCAATGTAGGTGGTAGTCAGAAAGGAACGAAAAACACCACAGATCGATCTGAGGCTAGAGCTCCGGCTAGAGCATATGCTGCGCGAGCTAGAGAGGATGCTTCCTCCCCCGACGTCATTACCGGTACTTTCACTCTTTATGATACTACTGTGATTGCACTAATTGATCCCGGTTCGACTCATTCTTATGTGTGTGAAACTTTAAAATTTGGCAAGACTCTGCTAGTTGAGTCTACCGAGTTTGTAATTCATGTGTCCAACCCTTTGGGTAGATGTGTGCTTGTTAATAAAGTGTGTAGAGGTTGCCCGTTGATAGTTCGAGATTATTGCTTTCCAGCTGATTTGATGTTGTTGCCCTTCGACGAATTTGATATAATCTTGGGTATGGATTGGTTAACTTCACATGAGGCAGTGGTGGATTGCAAAAGAAAGTTTATTGATTTGAAATGCCGAAACGGTGAGACAATCAGAATAAAATCCTGTGATGTAAATGGGTTACCTACAGTAATATCTTCAATGGTAGCCCAAAAGTATGTGAGAAAAGGGTGCGAGGCCTATTTGGCTTATGTACTGGATAATAAACTGTCCGAGAAACTAATGGAATCGGTACCAGTTGTATGTGAATACACCGATGTGTTTCCTGAAGAACTACCGGGCTTACCCCCAGTACGAGAGATTGAGTTCGGCATTGAATTAGTGCCGGATGCGACCCCAATTTCGATAGCTCCGTACCGAATGGCGCCTACTGAATTAAAAGAATTGAAAGCGCAGTTGCAAGAATTGACAGAGAGGGGTTTCGCACGACCGAGTTTTTCTCCGTGGGGAGCACCAGTCTTATTTGTGAAAAAGAAAGATGGGACAATGCGAATGTGTATCGACTACCGGCAACTAAATAAGGTGACCATAAAGAATAAATACCCGTTACCTCGGATCGATGATTTATTTGATCAGTTAAAGGGGGCTTCAGTGTTTTCGAAAATAGATTTGAGATCGGGCTATTATCAATTGCGAGTCAGAGATTCAGATGTGCCAAAGACTGCATTTCGAACGAGGTACGGACATTATGAGTTTTTAGTTATGCCATTTGGACTCACTAATGCACCTGCTGTTTTTATGGATCTAATGAACCGAGTCTTCCGACAGTTTTTAGATCGGTTTGTAGTAGTGTTTATTGATGATATATTGATCTACTCCAAAAATGAAGCAGAACACGTTGAGCATTTGAGAGTAGTACTACAAACCTTGAGAGATCAACGGTTATATGCAAAGTTCAGTAAGTGTGAGTTCTGGATGAACGAAGTCAGCTTCTTGGGTCATGTGGTTTCGGCATCAGGTATTCGTGTGGATCCAAACAAAATAGCAGCCATACTTGATTGGAAACCACCTAAGAATGTTTCCGAGATTCGAAGTTTTCTAGGCCTCGCGGGATATTATAGACGATTTGTAAAAGGTTTTTCCGTAATAGCTATACCTTTGACGAGACTACTACAGAAAGATGTCAAATTTGAGTGGTCAGGAAAGTGTCAGAAAAGTTTCGAACAGTTGAAAGCCCTTTTGACCGAGGCTCCAGTATTAACTCAGCCTGAATCGGGTAAAGAATTTATTATTTTTAGTGATGCTTCCTTGAGTGGGTTGGGTTGTGTTTTAATGCAAGAAGGCAAGGTGATAGCCTACGCTTCGAGACAATTGAAGCCGCATGAGAAAAATTATCCAACTCATGATTTGGAGTTGGCAGCCATTGTGTTCGCATTAAAAATTTGGCGTCACTACTTATTTGGCGAAAAATGTCATATTTATTCTGATCACAAAAGTTTGAAGTATTTAATGACTCAGAAAGATCTAAATTTGAGACAACGCCGATGGTTAGAATTGCTGAAAGACTATGAATTAGTGATTGACTACCATCCGGGGAAAGCTAATGTTGTTGCGGATGCGTTAAGTCGAAAGTCATTATTTACTCTTCGTGCATTGAACGCACGGGTGGCTATATCTGATGATGGTTCGATCATAGCCGAATTACAAGCAAGGCCGATGTTCATTCAGCAGATTTGTGATGCACAGAAAGTTGACGAAAAGTTGATTTCTATTCGGATTCAGTGTGAAAATGGTATAGAATCAGATTTTCAGATTGATGCAAATGATTGTTTGAGTTACAAAAGTCGATTGTGTATTCCTAAGAACTCAGATTTGATACAGATGATTCTGAGGGAGGCCCATAATGGTCGAATGTCGATACACCCGGGTAGCACGTAAATGTATAACGATTTGAAACAGTTCTATTGGTGGCCTGGCATGAAACGAGATATATCTGAATTTGTTTCCAAGTGCTTAATCTGTCAACAAGTGAAAGCTGAGCATCAAGTACCATCCGGATTACTTCAGCCAATCATGATACCCGAATGGAAATGGGATAGAATTACCATGGATTTTGTATTCGGTCTCCCTATGACACCTAGTAAGAAAGATGCCGTATGGGTTATCGTTGATAGACTGACTAAATCAGCTCATTTTGTACCGGTACGTACCGACTATTCACTTGACAAACTTGCCGAATTGTATGTGTCACAGATTGTAAGATTGCACGGTGTACCGAGTTCCATTGTCTCAGATAGGGACCCAAGATTTACATCGCGGTTCTGGAAGAAATTGCAAGATGCTTTAGGTACTAAACTTCATTTTAGTACAGCTTTCCATCCGCAAACAGACGGTCAGTCTGAGCGAACTATTTTGATACTTGAGGACATGTTGAGGTGTTGCGTTCTCGAGTTTGAAGGTACATGGGAACGATACCTACCTTTGATCGAATTTGCTTACAATAATAGTTTTCAATCTAGCATAAAAATGGCGCCTTATGAAGCCTTATATGGTCGAAAATGTCGCACACCGTTGTATTGGACTGAGCTCGGTGAGAATAAGATACACGGGGTTGATTGGATTAAAGAAACTGAACAGAAAGTGGTTGTGATTAAAAGTAATTTGAAAGCAGCTTCGGATCGTCAAAAGTCCTATGCCGACTTAAAACGCAAGGACATTGAATTTCAGGTCGGAGATCGGGTGTTCTTGAAAGTTTCTCCGTGGAAGAAAATATTCCGATTCGGTCAGAAAGGCAAGTTGAGTCCGAGATTTATCGGACCGTACGAAGTCATTGAACGTATTGGACCGGTTGCTTATAGATTAAGATTGCCCTCCGAGTTAGAAAAGATACACAATGTATTTCATGTTTCGATGCTTCGCAAATACAGATCGGATCCGTCCCATGTGATCACCCCGTCAGAGATTGAAATTCGATCTGATTTGACCTATGATGAGGAACCGATCCGTATCTTAGCTCGGGAAACCAAAGAGTTAAGAAATAAAAGAATTCCATTAGTAAAGGTTTTATGGAATCGTCACGGAATTGAAGAGGCTACGTGGGAGCCTGAGGAGTCAATGAGACAACAATATCCGAACTTATTCAACGGTAAAATTTTCGAGGACGAAAATTCTTAAGGGGGGAGAGTTGTAACAGACCAAATTTGACCCAAATCGGAACGGTGGTTTCGGGACCACGAATCCGAGTCCGAGAAATGTTTTAATATTTTATTTCATGATTATTATATGTGAATGAAAATGTGTGAAAGTTTCGTAGAAAAATTTAATCGTTTAAGTGCTCAATTTGATAAAAAGGATTTAATCGAGAAAAGCGCAAAAGTTGCATGCTAAAGTGAAGAGTACTAAATTGATTGTGGCTTTTTAAGTGGGTGTACCAAAAGGGCAATTAGCCCATTCACCATAGTAAGGGACGGCAATGGGCTTTTATAAGTCCAAATTATATGTTAAATTAGCCTATTATATGTTATGTTGATATATTAGTAAATAAGGTATATTAAATGTGTTATTATAACATAAAATAATAAAGCTAAGTGGGAGGAAAGAGAACATCATATTGTTCATCTTCTTGGCCGAATGTTTGAGGAGAAAAACTCCATTTTTGGAGCTTGAAGTTTCGGCAACTTAAGGCTTGATTTGGGGTAGGTATTTTACTTAGTTTTTGATAAATTTTACGTTTTTGAGATCGTTGTTTCGTGTATTACCCGACCCATGTCTAAATTTTTGAAAATACTATGTATATAAGATTCGGCCATTGACATGCTTGGGTAGTTTTTATGTTTGATGGTTTAAAATTGAATGTATGTTAAGGATTTACAAGTTTTGTATTGGAGTTTTTGGTAATTTTGAGTTTATATGGCTAAATTGAAAAGAATAAAATTGTGAAGGGTTAAAATGTCAAATAAATGAAATGCATGGACACCTATGACTATAATGAAGATTCGGCCAAACTAGGATGTTGGAAAATTTTGCATATTTTGTGTTTTGTGCAAATAGGACTAAATTGTAAAAATGGGAAACATTAGGGGCAAAATGGTAAATTGCCCATTTGGGTGTTTTGGGACTAAATTGAGATGAAATGAGATTAAATGAGCTAAATTCTAATGTGTTTTAGATCAAGAGCAAAGAAAGACCGAATTAGACCGGGGAAAGACGAAGGTTCTCGAATAGCCGATTCGCACGGACTATCGACAACCGAGGTAAGTCCTTTAGTTAAATTATGTCAAGGAATAAATTATGGTTATCTTGACTATTAAAAATTGATGAATGTTAGTATCCAATTGCATCATGGCCGAATGTATATCTACATATTGGTTGATGATTTATGTTGAGTATATGATGGAAATTATTTTGGCTAATGCAAGGTGAATGAGTAAGTTCTTGAGCTACTTATTATTTAAAGATCATTTACATATCTAGTGAATGATAAAATTTGTAATAGCTTGGTGTAAAACTATGAGTTGGCCGAATGTGATAATGATGGATTAGATTGATTACAAATTTATTTATTGCAATGGGAATAAATGTTTATAATTCGATATGTGATAGTGAAATGTGAAAAGCATGTAATAATATTCTGACATTCGGGCTTCGAGCCTAGCAGGCCTCGTGCCGGTGACATTAATCGGGCTTTATGCCTAGCAGGCCTCGTGCCGGTGACATTAATCGGGCTTTATGCCTAGCAGGCCTTGTGCCGGTGTTATTTATCGGGCTTTATGCCTAGCAGGCCTTGTGCCGGTGCTATTTATCGGGCTTCTACGCCTAGCAGGCCTTGTGCCGGTGTTACTTTACGGGCTTTTATGCCTAGCAGGCTTGATGCCGGTGATGTACTTTACCAAAGATAAATCGAATCCTTGTTCAAGATAACTTAAAGTTAATTTATTGGGTTTACGTTTCAGGTAAGCATGTAAGGTATGTATGCTTAATATTACCTGGGTTAAATTAATATTGTGAGAATTGTGTTATATGTGTTTGAAATTAATATTGATGGATGTTATATGATGGAATTCAAGTTAGAATGTGCTATTAGGGAACAATTGGTTTTTAAGTATAAATGTTTTATTATCATGAGTTAGGACTTACTAAGCTAGTAAGCTTAATTACGTGAAATGTTCTTCTTTGTTTTATAGATTTAGGTCACGTTGCGGGCTCGTGAAAGATCTTCAAGAAGTCATCCACACTATCGCCTTCCTTTGGTATTTTGAATTTTTGGTTGCGATTTAGAAGGCATGTATAGGCTAGATGAAGTTTTACAAACATACGATGTTTAACCTTGTATATATAACAGCCATGCGAATATGGCTAAATATTTGGTTATGTATGTTTTTAGGGTTTTGTCATAAATGTGGGTAATAGTGATACTCCTTTAAATCGATGATGTTAGAATATGATGTGAATGTTTTAAGTACAAGCTATCTTCGTAAGTGATTAAAAATGCATGGAGAGTATGAATTGTATGTGAGTATAACCGGTTATAAGCTAGAAAGCATATTTAGTATAGAAATAGTCTTTAGTTACAGCAGTGATGTGAGTTAGAAAAATCACAAAAATAGGATAAGTTGAATTAAAAGGTGAATGAGATATTGAATTAAACCTTATTGCGTCTATTTTTATATGGAAGAAACAGAGTAGGCAAAAGATTTTTATATTATGAGATAATTCAGTTTTAGTGAGACCTACTCTGAATGCATTCGTGAGTCACTGTTCTGTTTTGGAAAAATTGTCAAAAATTGTACAAAAATAATTAGGAAGCATGGGTTATATGTGTAAAACCCTTATTGAGTCTATTTTTCATTGGTATAAACTAGAACAGTATATGAAAATTGTGCAATGAGATAACTGTATTTTTGTAGAGACAGGTCAGAATTTTCAGACAGTGTAATAAGGGTAACTTTGATGAATAAACTGTACTAATTGGACACATGAAAAATTCTGGAAAAATTATGGTGAAATGTTATATGAGTCTAGTTTCAAGGAAAATTTACGGATCTAAATTTCGAGTTTTATAACTCGAGTTATGGTCGATTTAGTCAGCATGACACAGTTGGACAGCTTTAAAGTTTTACACCTTATGTTAATAGTCAAGTCTAGTAACGCCTCTTGCTCAACTCCGGCGACGGTCTCGGGTACGGGGTGTTACAGCTATGCTTAGCTTTCAGGACGAAGAAGGCTCTGGCATTTGGACAAGCTAAGCTCTTCAGGATAAAGGAAGTAAAGTGAGTTTCTACACTCTGTCTTGGGTGGTTGATGAGATTGAGTTGTTGAATGATTTGTGTTGTGAATATTCTGGGTAGTTCAAGCCTATTGTTGTATGAAAACAAAAGGTGACTAAGCATATTGTGTTTGCATAATCATGTACGAGTATGTGAGTATCTATAAGAATGATCATTGAATGTTAAACCTATCACACCCAAAATCCTTAAAAATCGAATATTAGGAACTTTAGGAGTTAAATTAAAAAAGACAGAAAGTTGGTAGTCTCTGTTGGAAAAACATGAAAATTTAGAAACGAAATGGGATATCGTTGAAAACCAATCCTGGTTTGGCTATGGTATAACCAGTAGACCCCTTAGTGGGAGATAAAATGATTATGGATGAATGGTTGATATACGGTGGGTGACCGTGCATGAATGGTTATAAATAGCTAAGAAATGAATATTCAAATTGATTCCTCTCAATCTATTTCATTCTCTCTTCTTCATTTTCCATGGTTACACTGAGGAAGCAATGGCATTAGAAGGCTCTACATGGAGCGATGATCGTGAGGTTCAAGTCAGAAAAATAGAGAAACCAGTAGGCTGGTAAGGTTCTAAGCCCTTCGGTGTACGTAAGACATAGAAAACAAAGGTAAGAGTTTTCAAAAACCATTTTTAAGGTGTCTACATGTTTTTGGAAAACTAAGTTTTAAACTAGGATCGCTAAGTTTAACCCATGGATTGGTTGTCTTGCTTAGCTGCCAGGAGAACAGAAGCTTTGAAATTTGAAAAACCTAAGCTAGTAAGACAAAGGTGTATCAGGTGAGTTTCTGTACTCAAACCTTGAATTGCTAAAGTATGTTGTATGCTTTTATGAGTTTATGAGTATCTACCATTCTAGTTTAGTGTGCATAATAAGGGAAAATTATAAAAGGGATTAGAAGAAGTTAGATACTGCCATACGATATTACTGAGTGCAAACCGTGATGGGCGAAGGTTCGGGCCTTGTGGAGGGGAAACTACAGTGTTCGAGCATTAAGGTATAGGATGGAGAATGGAGGAATGGATGGCATATGATGAAGAGGGTGAATAAAAGATCATGGCTAGGCCATGGGATCAATGGGAGGCTATATGCCTAAAATGAATAAGACCGTAGCTGAAAGATGCTATAGCATCATGATGGAAATGAGTAAGACCATGGCTAAAAGATGTTATGGCGTCATGGTAAATATGACAAAGACCATAGCTAAAAGACATTATGGCATATTTTGATTGTCTGTCGAGACGGTAAACACAGGGTTATATGGTGTAAGACCATAGCTAAAACACGCTATGGCATCATAGCTAGTCCGACGAGACAATAAACATGGGTTAGTCTGTCAATACACTAAACTCAGGATAGTCCTGTGGGACAGTAAACACGTGGTAAAACCATAGTTAGGCTACGACAACTAATAGAGTCCACCATGATATTAAATGTGGGACACATTGCATGAGACCACAGTTCGGCTGTAGTGGTATGAGAAAGAGAATGTCCTGGGACAGTCAAATGGGTGGATAAATTGGACAGAGTCGGGGAAAACCCCAAAATCATAGAAAGGATGATAGAAGGAAATTAGAAGCATAGACAAGCAATGGATAGCCAGTAGGTTAAGGAAATCTGCCAACGAATGATAAGCGTAAGAAGAGTTAGAAAGAAAGGTCAAAATAGTAAGCCAGGGAGGCATGACTATGGTAATTTGGCAGAAATCAATCATGCAAACGATCGATCCAGTAGTGCTTAGTGTATAAGGAAACTGAAAGCATGAGTAAATAAAGGATCGCAAAAGAGGTCTGTTGTTAAGAATTGTCGAGAGACGTACAGTGATACGGGTAGATAGAGTTAATATCGTCAGCACCCTGGTAAAAAGGAACTTGGAATAGAGGGGTCAGTTAGGGACCCATGATATAAAAGTATTAAAAGGGATGATACAAATGATAGGTATGTATGTCAAGATTACTCCTATTATAGAAGAAATCAGCAAGGTAGTGTCAGCTAAAAAGGCTAGTTAGGTGGAAATGCGGTAAGAAAGAGAACTCGTAAACCCTGATGGTCACTCAGTGACAGTGACTGAGTATTATTATCCATAAAGGTCCGTAGTAGAAGGATGTGTTACACTTAAGGGTAAAGCCAACAAGGCGGATTATGAAAAAGCAACTGGACTACTATTTAGACCAAGCGAGATTTGGTTAGCCGGAGTGGCATGGGACCTTGTTAGTCATACTAACAGACAAAATGCGAGCAAGTCATATGGGGTTAAGATAAGTGCAGAGTATGTCACGAACTAGATAGATTGAAAATACTAACCAAGAGCCTTTAAAAGGGTAAGCTAGGAGGATGCCTTAATAACACAAAATGGTGGGAAGAAGAAATCCACAACAGGGATAAGTGGAAAGAAGAAAATAGGTAAAGGAATGATAAAGTCCGTGGAAATGGTGAGACATTCAGAGAAGTTGTCAGGGTGGCTTGAAGTTTGATAGAATTGTAGGAAAAAAAATTGCTCAAAGATCTGTCCGTAAATAGATAGGATGGGGAACAAATCAGAGCCTACTATGACATGATAAGAGAATTTACTCTTCCAAGTAGGGAGTTATTTATATTTAGTTCTTTTTATATAACTCCTATAAGATGGGAGCCATTATAGTGTAAATAAAAAGGAAACTCACTAAGTTCATGAAACACCCCAAACCCGGCCCACGAGCCTTGACCGGATCTGGTATGTTCCCCGGTGTAAACCGTTTCAAATTCTTTTGTGACTTAGGAAAAACTTGGGTGTTTTGAAAGAAAGTTTGTTTTGGGTTGGGCTTGAGTTGAAAACGAGTTTATTTGAGGTGACAAAATATTTAGAGTTTATTTGAAAATAAATTTCACTTGATCTTTAATTAATAAAAATTTGTACCGTAATAAATAAAGGAAAAATAAAGTAGTTCAACTATGGCCTTATTACATCAAATAATTCCCAAAAATGAATTAAAGTGCTTAAATAAAATAAAAGTCCAAATAATAAAATTTTCTTTGTTGTGCATGGCCACCTTTAAGCTCCTGCCGACCCAGTCCATTACTGATCATCACCTGGAGGAAAAAGTTCCCCAACGGGGTGAGTCAAACAGACTCAATGTGTACACAAACACTAAGTCTTAACATTTCAGGCATGCATTATCATATCACATACATATTCAAATAACAGGTAAAAATAATGATGCAACCCAAACCCAAACCTATTAAGCCATCCGCTGCACTCCCCCGTACCAACCTGTACACCGTGGGGACTACTAAGTCGACCCTCCTTCCGCTACACTCTATATCGCGGTCTTAGGTCACCGCATTCGTGGTCTTAGGTCACCACGTTCAGATTACTGTGGTCTTAGGTCACCACATTCAGATTACTATGGTCTTAGGTCACCACATTCAGATATCACGGTCTTAGGTCACCGTGTTCGTGGTCTTAGGTCACCATATTCACTTCCCCTTTTCATAAAACCCAAATGCCCCATATAATAGTAATATGCATAAATATGTCAGAGTTCACATTCTTATTCTTATTCTCATGTTACAATTAACATATTTCATAATCCTAGTAGGAGTAGGAAACGTACCTGAGTACTTTGTACCATAACATGGTACCTTAGCTACTTTCATATTCTTAATACCACATATATTAATTAAACTTAGCCATATAAGGTAGTATGAAATAGTGTGGGGTACACACCTGATTCGCTTAGGGTTTCCAATCCAAATCCCGAAAAGCTTGATCTAAGGCCTTAGATCTTAAATCTCTACATTTAATCAATCATTTAATACTTAGTAAAGAGCCATTCGGCCATAAATACAAATCCTAGTAGGATTAGTACACTAAAACTTACCTTGGTGTCGAATTGACTATAGTCAAATCCCGAAACTTCTCAGAGTTGTCCCCTTGCAATCGGCTAGGCACTAAAATCACTTAACTAATTAGTTTCGGCTTTTAAACGAAATAAGAAATAGATCTTCATACCAAAATAAGCCTTGGCCGAATGCTATAGACACTTGCCTTGTGGATTTTAAATCCCGAAGCTCACCGAATAACTGGGGAACACGCGGCCTATGGTGTACCTTCGGGAAAAGAATTCTCCTTCCTTGTAGTTGACACTTAGTAAATCCTGAAAGATCTCCTCAAGGTTTCGGCAACAAGAATGTTGATGGGATTAGTCCTAGATTTTCGACAAATCTAAAAGAAAAGAATAGAAATCAAACTTGTTCTTACCTTTGAAGAAATCGACAGCACCTAAGCTTGAAGCCACTTGAGATATTTGGCTATGGCCTTAAAAGGCTTACTTCCGGCTTTTGGAGGGGTTAGAAAGAAAAGAGAAGGAAGAATAAAGATGGAGGATTCGGCTAGAACACAAGGTATTTCGGCTTTGGCTAACAAAGAGAAGAAGAATAAAAACTGTAGGAAATTCGGCAGAGAGAGGAGAATTTGCTTAAGAAATTCGGCAAAGGAAAAGTGAATGAATGAATGGCCTCTCTTTTCCTTTTATAGCCGAATTTATTAGCTAGAGTCCCTTACTTGGCCACCACTCTTCTATTTTGATAGCTTTATCCCTTGAATTATCACTTTATTAAAAGAATTTAATCCAACAATTATCTCTTGAAAATAATGATAAATAAATCCTTTATTTATCCCTTATTTATCCACTAATTATAAAAGAATAAAAGCTCCTAGAATTTAGCCATGTGCCGTCCAACTCCCTTGCTCCTTGCAGCAAAATAAAACTCTTTTATTTGCTCCCCAAGTGACTCGAACTCAGGCCCACTTGCATAGCTTGCGGCGTCACCTACCTGGGCCTTAAGTGATATCTTCAGGCCACTTTTCCAAGCCTGTTTGTATGTCAAATTCCTCCTATTAATTTTCTTAAGGCCACCTTGCCTTTGTTTCCTCTTTTTAAACATTAAAACTTGACATTTCTTTACATTTCCAAGTTTCCAAACATTTTCGTTTGCCTCCTTTAAACTTAACATTTCCATACATTTCCAAGTTTCCCGAAATGTTTACTTTCCTCTTTTGAATCATTTCTAAATCATTTCCTTACATTTCCTAGTTTCCAAAAATGTTCACTTTCCTCTTTTTACACTTAACATTTCCATACATTTCCAGGTTTCCAAAAACGTTCAAAACACATTCATAACACATAAGACATGTCATTTCGTACAATTAAACCGAAAATGCATAGGCCCTTTTCAGGATGTTACAGTTCATTTTAACTTACCAAAGTGTGGCTTGTGTTTTGTAGGATGTAACAGCCCGGTTAGACCCTAGTCAGAATAGTGGTTTTGGGACCACAAATCTGAGGTAGGAAAAAAATATTTTAATATTATTTTCTAGGTTTACGATATGTGATTTAGTATGTGTGAAAATTCTGTGTGAAAATTTTGTGTGAAAATTTTATCGATTGTGTGTTTAATTTGCGAAAAGGACTTAATCGTATAAAATGCAAAAGCTATGTGCTGATTGTTAAAGTGCTAATTTGGCATGGCTTTCTAAATGGGAAGTCCTTATGTTGTTACTAAACCATTAAAAGAATGGATGGACAAAAATGGGCTAAGTTAGTGGAAATTTAAATGATATACATTAAGGGTAAATTGGTAAATGGTGTAATAATATGTATTAAATAAAACAAAAAGAAAAATGAAGCCATATTCTCATCTTTTCTTGCCGAAAGTTGAAGAAGAAAAGAAAGAAAAAAAGCTTGTTAGGTTTCGGCTAGCAATTGGTTTAATCAAGGTATGTTCTGTGCTCGGTTTTTTATGATTTCTACATTTTTGTGATCGTTGCTTAGTGTTCTAGCTAGCTCATGCTTTAATTTTGTGAATTGATGATGAATTTGAAAGATGCCATTGATGAATACATGAGTTTTGTGATAATTGATGATGAAATATGAAAGATATGTGAAAGATTAACATGTTTTGTCTTTGAATTTTTGGTGAAATTGAGAAAATTGGATTAAATTATGAAAAAAAATATTTTGAGGAACTAAAATGTGAAATAAATGAAATATATGGGCTTGTATAAGCACAAGGAAAATTCGGTTAGGCACAAATGAAGAGAAATATTGTGTATTTTGTGATTTTATGAAATAGGGACTAAAGTGTCGAAATGTGAATATGTGAGGGCTATTTTGTAAAATACCCTAAATATGTGTGTTTGGACTAAATTGAATGAATTGATGACTAAATGAGCTAAATTTGAATATGTATAGGCCAAGAAAGGAGAGATTCGGATCGAGATCGAGGCAAAGACAAAGTACTCGATTGATCGGCTAGTTTCGGTATTTCAACGTCTGAGGTAAGTTCGGATATAATACAAGTTGTTAAATTTATATCTATGTGATGAAAAATGAATGAATTGTATAGTTAATGAAATAGCAATGTTATATATGAAATTGGGTA
Organism: Gossypium australe; assembly: GCA_005393395.2. NCBI lineage: Eukaryota > Viridiplantae > Streptophyta > Magnoliopsida > Malvales > Malvaceae > Gossypium > Gossypium australe. The sequence continues at coordinate 90,910,815 of CM016614.1, read as the reverse complement.
ATGAGGCACTAAGTGTGCGTAATTAGAAATGAGACAGAGATGATTGGCATTGTGTGTGCGAAATAGTAGAAGCTTTGGCTTATTGATTTGGAACTGTGTGTGCGATACCAAGATAAGTTCGGTTTAAAGTACAGGCACTAAGTGTGCGATGACATTTATACTTCGGCTACGAAATTTGCACTAAGTGTGTAACACCCCAAACCCGTACCTGTCGCCGGACTAGGGTTATGAGGCATTACCAAACTGAACTCAACTCCGAAAAGTCATTCAATTGTAATCAACACAAGCAAATGGTACCTCTGCTGATTCGTATAACATTATAATCTAACAATTTAAACAAGGTACAATAAGTTTTATTTCTAGAACTCAATACATACAAAGGTCCACGTATTATGACTTAAATTTCCATGACATATACATATACACATGTAATCATAAATAATATGCGTTCAAACCTTAACTCAATCAAAATCTTCTTATAACATATACCCGACATTTGTACAAGATTCATGTAACAAAATCCGGATTTCAATCAAGCTTCTAAGTTACAAACATACGTGTGATAACCTCAACTAAACCGTTAATACTACTTTGACAGCAATTTCATATATAGCAAAATCAAAGCCTCACCTTAACTGAACATTCAATTTCACTTTTCAATTTACTATGCGACTAACCAATCAAGAAACATATATATATATATACCCAACCTACCATTAACAATTAGATCTATAAAACTAACTTTCATATACATATCTCATTGAGTTCATAAATATCACATTTCTAAGTTCACCTCTTCACATTTTCATTTCATGTTGTCAAACACATCAAGCTTACACTATTTACCATATTACCGAAACCCTTATCTAACTCAACTAGAATTCAATAAACGTGTTAGACAAGTAGCTCATGAGTTCAATTTGATCACAACCAACCATACAGAATAACCTCAACAACCATGTTCGACATAAGTCAACCTAAAGTCAAATTCTTCAAAATCAAATACATATCATCTATATTATATAATCACATTTCAAACATAATTTAAAATATAACCGAACCTAACATTCATTAGTAATTGCATAGATCATTATACCGAAACACATAAGTGAAACTTAACCAAAAGAAATAGCCATTTTCGCAAGGCTATACTTATATACAAAATTATTTACCATTAGCTACAACTTAGCCTAGCTTATACATGCCTTTCGAATCAAAACTACATTTATGAATACCAAAATAGTTGATAATGTGGTTGACTTCTCCAACGATTCCCCGAGCCCGTAGCTTGACCAAAATCTATAAACAGAACATTAAACATAAACGGAGTAAGCTTACGAGCTTAGTAAATCTTAAGCCAATACAAATTACTATTCATATAATTAATCTATTAGTCATTAAATTCATAGAAATGAATATGAACCTTATGATAAATAAACATATCATGATCGAATATCATCAACATTCCATACTTAATTATTAACACTTTACCATTATGTTCATATGTACTATTCAATCTTATAACTAACATAAATATACCTATTTTCTAGGTAATATGAATGTATCATACATATCAATCACATATTCTTCTTTTTGTACGCATATAAATTCTCATCCAAATTCATTTCTCATTAATGGATTTATTTATAGCCGAATCATCAAAACAACATGTAAACATTAGGCTCAATTCATACATAGCTATATATATATAGTTCACGTTCATCCTTTATAAACTCGACAGATATTACACTTATTCACTTCATTCCATACTAAACTAGTAGGATAGTACTTACCTGAGCTAATAGCACATAGCATTAAATAATATGTCGCACCTCATTTATCACATGAGTTCTCGGTTTATAACTTATCACCGGCATTAAGCCTGCTAGGCATCAAGGCCCGACATATACACCGGCATTAAGCCTACTAGACCAGAGGTCTGAAATTAATTCACCGGTACGAAGCCTGCTAGGCTCAAAGCTCGAAATAGATCACCGGCTCAAAGCCTGCTAGGCTCGAAGCCTGAAATATCAACATTTTCAACATTTCAATACACATTATTTAGTGCTAATATCACAACCATCTCATGCACTTCATGCCACTTTCACATTTTAACCGAACATACTTATTAACATCACATTTAACAAAATGATTTCATTACAATCTCATACCCCTGTATTCGGCCAACATGTATTTTTATACTTTAAATTCCAAATTTTCTAATATGCTACTATCGTAAATGATTCTTCGGCATAAAATTGCTTAAGGACTTACCTCGACTGTCGACGGACCACGTAAACCGGCTATTCGATAACCTTCGTCTTTCCCCGGTCCAAATCCGTTTTTCTTTGTTCTTGATCTAAACACATTAAAATTCAGCTTATTCAAGTAAATTTCATCTCAATTTAGTCCTTAAGCATTTAAATAGGTAAATTACCATTTTACCCCTACTATTTCACATTTTTACAAATTAGTCCCAATTGCACAAAACACAAAATACACAAAATTTCAATATAATATCTTAGGGCCGAATATTCATAGGGACTATAATAGTCCATATATTTCATTTATTTTGCATTTTAGCCCCCTCAAAAATTCATTTTTGCAATTTAGCCAAAAAATACTCAAATTCACCAAAATTTCCAATACAAAATATACTATTCTTTAACATATCTTTAAAATAAAATCATCAAACATCAAAAAATACATGAACACATCAATGGCCGAATATCAAGCATGCTTAGATTCAAAAATTTCAACATGGGTAAGCTACCGTTCGAAGCAACGATCTCAAAAACGTCAAAATTAACAAAAACAAACTAAAAACTCACCTTGAATTTTAGCCTAGAAGTGCCGAAAATCAAAGAACCCAAAGCTTTATTTCTTCCTCCAATATTCGGCCAAGAAAGAATGAAAAAGATGATGACTTTGTTTTATTTTATTTTAACATATATTAAGTAATTATTTAATTACAAATTTAACCTTTCAAACAAAATAAAACTAATATATAACTTAAGGTTATTCTTGTCATAAACCACCCACTAACTTAAAAATGGGTTATTTACCCTTTTAATACCTCATATTAAAAAGCCACTATCATTCTAGCACTTTTCACTATAGTTTGCAACTTTTACAATTTAAGCGATTAAGTCCTTTTTCTAAATTAAACACACAAACGATTTAATTTTTCTATGAAACTTTCACACACATTAATTCACATATATTAAACATAGAATATGTCATTTAAAAATATTTCAGACTCGGATTCGTGGTCCCGAAACCACCATTCCGATTAGGGTCAAATTCAGACTGTTACAAAGTGTGTGATTAAATCAAATGAATAACAAAAGTTGATCGAAATGTAATATCGAGCATTGAGTAGCATGGATGGTGAATAACTATGTGTTGGCTAAGGTATGTATTGAACCTTTGTGGTTGATGAAATTGTGTATGGAATTATGAATGGTTGAGTGAGTATATTAGCTATGGATGATATAGTGTGAATATTTGGGAGTTGATCTATGTGACGGATTATCTTTGTATATTGTGATTGTATTATTGAACTAAATGTATTATATTACGAACTTACTAAGCTCTTAAGCTTACTATGTGATGTGTTTGTAACACCCCCAGACCCGGCCTAGAAGTTAGGCCCGAATTTGGTGATGTCACATCAAAGGCATAATTTAAAACGATTTTGCTAAGTTAAAATTTAAGGCCTAAAAGCCCAAAATCCTTGAATCTTGTTAAGTAATGATAAAAACCCATTAAATTATTTTAAGTATTCCGAAAACCCTGCTTAAACATAAGAAATTTACTCAAGTTTAATAATTAAATAAACAGTTGAGATAACAAAACTCAAAATCCAAAGTCAAATCGGACTACAAGGCCTTATTACATCCAACGAAAATAAATTAATTAAAATCATGTCTTTTGAGACAAATAAATAGCCGTCTACTGAGGATCACTTGAAACATTTAATAAAAAAGGGTGTGAGTTTCGAAACTCAGTGTGTACGACCCTTGGTAACCAATCAACATGCAATTATCACATTGGGCCTAAGCCCTATAAAAACGGTGGTCTTGGGCCTTAGCCCACAATGACCTCATATCACATCAGTATCACATGAATGCAATGCACCCATCCCAAGTCCAACCCTGCACTCCATTTCCCTTCCAACCCTACACTCTTGTGGGGATATAAATATCAACCCACCCATCCCTACACTCCAAAGGTAGCACCAGCAGCGGCACTACTCAAACGTTGCAGCAAAGCTACTATAATAGGCTTAAAGCCACTAGTGGATCCACAGTCGTCAAGCGACTATGCGATCCTTAAATCTTCCTCCATATCATCAAAACCCATCCAAGTGCAACATATATTTCATGAATGCAACATACACATTTCTACACATTCAGCACCTAGGGGTATTTTAGTCATTTCACTACCCAGGGGTATTTTCGTAAATCTACTCTACAACGGTATTTAGGTAATTTTGCAAAATTGGGGTATTTTAGAAATTTTGTAAATCAGGAATATTTTGGTAATTCTGCAAATCAAGGGTATTCTGGTAATTTTACAAATCGAGGGTATTTTAGTAATTTTGTAAATCTAAGAATATTTTGGAAAATTTTAAACTAAGGGTATTTTGGTAATTTTCAAAACAGGGGTATTTTGGTCCCTCTCAGGTTTTAGTTATGAACTTTGGCCCATTAACAAGTCCTTGCGGCTAAAGTGAACAAACACTATGCACCAGGTAGGACTCTAGAGAAGAGGAGGTGGGCCGTTAGGACCGCTTAAGTACCGAGCTCTCCCTAGATCCAATCCTAGACATGCATATGTCCATTGCCACACTCTAACCCAGCGACTTGTCCTCGGACGTATTGATTATTAAATTAAGTCTTATACGGTTTAAGAGTTGTTCAGAACTAGGCCTAAAGTCCATTAAACCCTAACATACTTGTCTACGTCCCCATAAAGCCCATCAAGCCCATTTCACGTTCATATAGCCCATTAAGCCCAAATCACATCCTTATGGCCCATTAGGCCCAGATCTCATTCATATGGCCTATTAGGCCCAAAACAATTCCAGATCATGTAACATGCATGACTAACTCAATTCATATAACCAAATCAATCAATTTCATCAAACTTAGCCTCAGGGCCCACCGGGCCCATTTAGCCACTTTCGGCTTTTTGGCATTGCCGATATCATGTGTGTGTAGTGTTTGTACACACCTGGTTACTGCGACGTGCTATACTATCCTTAGCCTTGAACCTACAACCAACCAACCTTCAATCAATCACCCATACTTAATCGAAACATTTACCAAAAGCCGAAGCCTTACCGTAACCTTACTGTGTGCCACCAGGTTCTAGTAGCCCTTCCTTAGCTACTATCACGAGTATCCCCTAGATCTGCACTCACACATACACCATCAAACTTCGAAGGACTCATAATCCACACAAGTCACCCCTATAGATCATACTCACATTCGACCATTTACTTAAACCATAATCGCGTTGAGTACACTTACACTTTGCTAACGATCCTTACCACGCTTGCGATCTCTGGACCTTACCCTTGTTAATACAAGATTAACAACAATGAGAAGTTAAATAGCCCTTCGGCTTTTAACAAAACACACTAAGGGGTTAACTGAATACTTACCGAATCCACTTTTGATCCTGCGGCCTAGATAACTACTGAAGGAGATTCGGCTTTTAACCTTGACCAATAGTAGGTAACAATCGATTTGTGATGGAGGAAAACAACAAAGATTCGGCACTAATAGGGATTTCGGCAAGAGAAGATGATGATACTTCGGCAATAAAAGAGTTTGGCTATGAGAGAATTCGGCAAAAAGGGATTCGGCTATAGGAGATTTCGGCAACAAAGCAAGGTATTTTTGGTTGTGAAAAAATAAGGTTTCGGCAAGGAAAAGAAAAAGAATGGAAAATTTGGCATTACCTAGGACCCCAGATTTAGCGCACACACATTTATATAGCCTATAGTCGAAACTTAGCCACCCCTAAAGTCCAATTCGGCACCACTTCATCCACTGCTCATCTCCTAATTTTCCTCCATGATATCTTCCTTATCATTCTCCTAAATTCTCTCTACTGATCACTTCTCCTTAGAATCCCTCTATACGCCACTTCCAGCCTTCTAGAAGCCTAAAATTAAACTCCAAAATAAAGCTAAGATAGCACTCGAACCTCAGACCTTCCTGCATGCATATATCGCCACCTCTCTACACCCTAGTGGCGTCACTTAACCACTTCACCATAGGCTTCTTTGTGCCATTTTTCACTTATTTTTATTTAAAATCCCACTACTCACAACCCTGATTCCTTGATTAATTAAAATTAAGAATCCTCCACCACAAAACTCGAACCCAGAGCTTCTCCAACACACCTAGACACTCCAAATTCATTAAACCTTTAAAGTAGTCATGTCATTTGTCATTTTCTTGCTCACTTAAAAATTTTATGAGACCCAAAGCCCAATAGGCCCAATTCTTCTAGGCCCAAATTCGGGGCGTTACAGTGTTTCTCTGTTTTACAGTGTTCGTAAAGCTAGCTCGAATCCGGGGATCGTCAGCGACTCAATCACACTATCGACAATCTATTTTGGTACTTTTGAAAGATGTGTATATTTGGAATGGCATGTATAAGCTAGTTAATGTAACATGTTTTGAAGTGTATAAACCTTGCCATGTGATTTGGCTTGGTAGAATGATGGTTGATATATGTTTTGGGCTTGTGAAAAGAATGTCTTATAAGTATAGGTGTATTCTCTATGTGAGTGATCATTATTGCATGAATTAGTAAGATGGAAATGGTATGTTTTATGGTAGGATTAATAAGGAATGAATGTTTGATAGATTACATGATTTTGGTTGTGTAGCTAATAGTTTAGATTGGTATATTTTGGTGGATTTGTATAGGAAGTTGAATGATGTTGTTTTAAGTTTAAATTGAATATGATTTAGTGTGTTTGAATGACAATTGGAGTATGAAATTGGATTGGTTTGTGCTGGTAGGTGTGACACTAAGTATGGGTGGCAAATTGGCCTTGCAAATGGCCTATAATTGGCCACATGGTTGAACACATGGGCGTGTGGCTCGACCATGTCCTTCGAGGTTTTCTTTCAAAACAATTCAGACTCGACTGCGGGCTGGACACACGGGCGTGTGACTGGCTGTGTGGTGCAAGTCAGCGTCGACCACGGGTGAGGCACACGGGCGTGTCTCAGGCCATGTGGACAAGTCAGTATGTATGCCCTGTTTTACCACGGCTTGGATGCACGGGCGTGTCCAAGGCTGTGTGAGGCACACGGCCTATCCATACGGGCGTGTGACCTCTATAACTTAGAATAATGTTTGAATTTTGAAAATTTTCGTATACGTTTTCTAACATGTGTTTAAGGTCTCATTGACCTATTTAAGGGACTATATGTTTATATTTGGACATGTTTGATTGATGATTGACTTTTGTTATAAATGAATTTAAATGTTCCAGAATGATTGGTAATGCCTCTTAACCCTATTTCGGTGATGGTTTCGGGTTAGGGGTGTTACATTTTATTGGTACCAAAGCTACGGTTTGTCGATTCTAGGACTAACGTAGCGTTTGAGTCTAGCAATACATGCCATATATATAATTGCGATAGTGTGATGAATCCTAACAGTTAAAAATGTGTTTTCATATAGTAAATGGATCCCAGTCGAGCAGTTGCTGATGATGTAGAGAGCAATGCGCCTATTCCCGCTCAAGGGACAGCGTCGGCCACATCTAGGCCGAATGATAGTAGCCAAGAGGGAGAGACTAAGCAAGCCTTCTTCTGAATGATGAGTGAGTGGTTCTCAGAGTTCGTTCGAATGAATCTGTAACATCCTAAAAATTTGAGTATCATTATGTTGCTTGTGTTAGCTCGGGTATGATTTTATTATGTGCTTAATATAGTCTTGAGAAGGCTCGGGTTTAATTGGAGTTAGAATAAATTTTAGTAAAGAGTACTTTACTATAGAGGAATCAGGTGACCTTGAAGTTTAAGTTAATTAAGTGATAAAAGATGGCATAAGATGAGTAATTGGCAAAGTGGTGATGGCGCCATAAGTTGGACTTGAGGGGAGAGGTTCGAATCTCCTAGCATGCAAATTGGGAGCTTTTATTTTTGCTTTTTCCTAGCATGTGTCAGCCAAGCATCATTCATGGATAAGATGGACTAATTTTTATGCTATGAAGACTAAAGTTTATGGCAAGCATGATTTTAGGGATGAAATTGCTTGATTTTGGGGATAGGATTCTCAAACTTTAGGAAAATGGAGGATTGCCAGGCTTGAATCAAGGTTGATGTTTTGGTAACTTTTTTATGGCCATTTTGACCATGAACATGGACGGCATTGTGGACTAAGGGGGTTGGCCGAATGTGTTAGTAGCTTGGCTAGGGTTAGGAGTTAGCTTTTGGTCATTCCTAGCATTTTTTGTGCAAAATTTGCAATTCTCTTCTCAACCTTTTCTCTTAGCCGAATTTGAGCTTTTGGTAAGCCTTGTTCTTTTGATCATTTCATTTTTATGTTACCATTTGGGCACATTTTAGCTTAGCATCCCAATACACTTTTCTCTTTTTGCCGAAATACCAAAGCCAAGATCATTTTCTTTTCCTTCTCCTTCTCCATTGCCGAATACACATTGTTCCTAAACTCATCTCTTTTCCTCATTCTCTTTTCTTCTTCCCATTCTCTCTTCTTCTTCATTTTTATCACTCAAACACTTTCTTCATTATTTTTCTCTTATGGCCGAATGTTAGTTTACTCCATTGCCGAATCTTTTTTCTTTTCTTTGATTATTCATAGCCGAATCTCCCATTATACATAAGTATTCTTCTCAATCAATTCTTTTTCAACTGTGGACAATAGGTAAGAGTTTCTTTTTAGTTTATGTTGGTTATTAGTTGCTTTGGCCAAATCTTAATGATGATAGGGAGAATCTCTTTGATCGAAATCATCGTTCATTCTCTTAAACGTTTCCTTTCGTTATATTTTAGTGTGATTTTGGAGGGCCGAAACTCATGTGTTCGTGAGCATCGTGAATCGTTGGAATCGATCTAAAGAGTTAAGGTAAGGAGTTTATTCAAGGATTCTCATATTACTCGTCATATTGATATAGATGGATTATTAATCGATTTTGATTTAGGGGACGTTATCGCTCGATTTACATATTGTGGAACAAGGATATTTGTGGTAAGGCAATCTCACCCTTAAAACCGTTAGTCATAATTTCGATATATTATTAAGTCGGACTGATGATCTTTTGTCAATGGAGACAATCAATATAGGGACGAAAAGGGCGGTGAATAGTGTTCGGAAGAGGGGTGGTTCCGCTATTCCCCCTAAGTTTAAGCGAAAGGCTGTTTCGGGAATCCGAGATTTTCCACCGGGTTGTGGACGCTCATCCGAGGAGAATTAGTTGTTTGAAGTCGTTCGTACTCCCGAACCTTTGTTTGTTCGTGGATTTTCATCGGGTAACGAACCAACAATCGGGGAGAAACCGCAAAGAGAAGTGGTTCGAAATTCTGAGGGTAAAAAGTCTAGATCGTTATTTCTAAGATTTGATTTGTAAATAAATTATAGTGTTCTAATTTATCGTGATGCGTTTAGGTATCGACGAACGGGAAAGTCTAGTTCTCACAGTAACCAGGTGTGTAACTTCACACTTATCTCGGGTTAGATACTATACCGTAAGTATTGGGATAAAATCGTAAAGATGGCAAAATCAAAAAATACGTAGTAATTAACTCTTTTGTATAAATGCATGAAAACAGTTAAAGTCGTGAAATTTACGAAAAACTGCTAGATCGTTAAATGGGCCGAAAAACTGCTAGATCGTTAAATGGGCCAAAAAACTGCTAGATCGTTAAATGGGCCGAAAAATTGCTAGATCGATATATGGGCCAAAGTTTGCTAGATTGCTAAATGGGCTAAATGCTATTTTGTCTTATGGGCCAAAATGAAAATTTGAAATATAGACTCACATGTATTATGGGCTTCTGTTAAATTATCATATGGATATAGAGTGTTATGCATACATGATTGCATGGGTTGGGATAATTGATGAAGAGAAGAAAGGCCTGTTGCCAAAATCTAGTTCGGTGGCTCTGCCACAAATTTTTAATGGCTTAATGCCTCTAGTTCGGTGACTTTGTCACAATCTAGTTCGGTGGTGCACCACAATATTATTTAAAAAATGGCTTTATGCCTACGATTGGTGTGTTGGCGGGGTGGGTTGACTTGATCCCCACAGGTGTGTTGGTTGGTACGGGTGGTGTGTAGCGGATGGAAATTAGGTTTGGTTGGGAAATTTCATTTTACATGCATTTCATTTATTATATTTTTAAATTCGTAAATGGGCTCAAGCCCAAAATAATATCTTGATGATCTGGCCCAATGAATGTGGTAAGTGAGTTATACACTGAGTTCTGAGTAACTCACTCTGTTTAATTATCCATCTCAGGTAATGGCAATTGACGGAGGCTTGGGCCGAGGATGACTTCGTGGAGGCCATACTGCAAATATGGGTTTTATAAACTATGAACTTTTATTAAGTGATTTCTTTTAATTACTATTTTGGGTATGATGTAATAAGGCCTTTATTAATATTTTTATGGATTTTTTATGTGTGGATGGATTTAATTTTGTTTTAAAACATTTGAGATACTTTAACTATTCTTGATTTCAAATTCTTTTGAACTCTTTAAAAACTACTTTAAGATTTTTGACAATTAAATACTTAATGATAAGATTTCAAACTAGTATTTCTTAATTCATCGATTTTAAATCATTTTTCTTAATTTTTATTAAACTTCACTTTCAAAAGGTTTTGTAGAACTGTTTTACCTAAATCATTAGAGAATTTAATGGATGTTCGATCTGTGTGACAAACCAAATCTTGTCTTAACGCATAGACCTGGTTTGGGGTGTTACATTTAATGGTATCAGAGCCAGTTTCAAAACTCGGCTGTGGTTGGGTTCAACAAATAACTTCCGTATGAAATTATTTTAATTATGTTTTAAAGTTAGTATGGCACCACAAGCATCCGGCACCAAGTCAAGTAAGTATTCATTACTGAATGATTATTATGATGATATGATCATAGGAACACTCTAGAACTTCTAGTTTTAGATGTTGAAAATCGTAGAGATTGAGACTATAGGATGTGTTTGCGAAAAATAACTTTATCTCTTGAATCTCATAAAATATCGTTAATAAACACTGAAACAGTTTTCTAATTCATAAAATACGTAACCAGATTAAAACGAGTTAGTTAGTATGAGCGCCAGAGGACGCGGATATGGTAGACGTGGCCGTGGTAGTGGCCGAGGAGCTAGAGTTGTGTCTGCAGAATCGGGACATATTCCAGAAATGGATGCACCGGCATCACCAGCGTCAGAAAATGAATCACAAGAGAATAGGAGAGAAGATAATGCTTTGACACGAGCAATGTTGCGAGTCCTTGAAAGGGTCGCTGGAACTAGAGCTGGGCCAGCAGCTCGAGGGTCGATATCGGAGCGACTGAAATCAAGTGGTGCTGAGGTTTTCAGAGGTGTCTCAGGTGTAGCTCCAAATGTTGCTGAATATTGGCTTGAGGCGGTGGAGCGAATTATGGACGACCTAGAGTGCACTGTAGAACAGAAACTAAGACGAGCGGTGTCCTTGTTAAGGGACGAAGCATATAAATGGTGGCTTACTGTCCGAGAAGGCACTAAAGCTGCATTAGTTACTTGGGAATTCTTCAAAGCTGCCTTTCAGGGGAAATATGTAGGAACAAGTTATGTGGATGCCCGAAGGAAGGAATTTCTGAATCTGGTTCAAGGAAATAAGACGGTGGCAGCGTATGAGGCTGGGTTTTTACGCTTAAGTCGCTATGCTCAGACAATAGTGGCAACGGATCATGAGGATTGTGTACGCTTTGAAGATGGGTTGAACGATGAGTTGCGGGTTCTGATAGCCCCACAACAAGTTAGAACTTTTGCCACGCTTGTGGAGAAAGCCAAGATAGCTGAAGAGGCTAAGAGCTCAGAACTTCAGAATCGGGAAAGAGTTAGAGGCAAGAGAGATATAAAGTATTCGGATTCTTCAAAAAGGTTTTCAGAAGAGGCCTCGGAATGATGAGCCAGCTCAAGGCAGAGCACCTGTAGCTATTAATCAGAGTCAAGACTGTACTGAATGTGGGAAACGACATTCCGGAGAGTGCTGGAGGAAAACTGGTGCTTGTTATAAATGTGGTTCAATGGATCATCAATATAAGAATTGCCCTCGACGGATGGATATGACTCAGAAAGCTCGTAATCCTGATACACAGCCGGCCAGAGGAATCCAGCAGCCACCAGGAGGCCGTGGACCAAGTCATGGTGGTAATGGGGCTGGACGTGGTCAAGGTGCACCGGGTCGAGGCAATGGTTCTAGAGGTAACGCGGATGCAAGACAGCCAGGATTGGTATATGCAATTGACGCCGCGAGGATAGCAATGCACTTGATGTGATAACTGGTACGTTCTTCATCTTTGATGTAACTGTTACTGCTTTGATAGATATTGGTTCTACCCACTTGTATGTTACTAGTGCCATATCTGAAAACTTGAATCTAGAATCTGAAATTACCGATAGTGAGATGACGATAATTAGTCCTTTAGGATAGTCGGCAATTGTAAATAAACTGTTTAGAGACATGCCTTTAGAAATCCAAAGAGAAATATTTTTGGCGAATTTGATGGAATTGCCTTTCGACGAGTTCGATCTCATTCTGGGCATGGATTGGTTGGTTAAGCACCGGGCGCATTTGGATTGTGCTGAAAAGCGGATGTCAATAAGGACTTCGAATGATAAGGAAGTAGTAATGATAGGCGAATGAAGGAATTACTTGGCAAATGTGGTATCTGCGTTAAAGGCAGAAAAGTTGGTGCGAAAAAGGTATGGAGCATTCCTAGCTTTTATTAGTACTTTGGGAGCCAAAGAGTTATCAGTGGAAGATGTGAGAATGGTGAAGGAATTTCTAGATGTATTTCCCGAAGAACTTCCTAGTATACCTCCAGATCGGGAAGTAGAATTTGGTATTGAGCTTTTGCCCGGAACGGCTCCAGTGTCCATTGCTCCTTATAGAATGGCACCGAAGGAGTTGGCGGAGCTTAAAGCTCAAATTCAAGAATTGCTGGATCGGGGTTTTATTCGACTGAGTGTGTCTACGTGGGGAGCACCGATTTTGTTCGTTAAGAAGAAGGATGGGTCGATACGTATGTGCATTGATTACAGGCAGTTGAATAAATTGACGATCAAGAATAGGTATCCTTTGCCGAGAATTGATGACCTGTTTGATCAATTGAAAAGAGCTTTAGTTTTCTCCAAAATTGATTTGAGATCGGGTTATCACCAACTTAAGGTAAAAGAAGCAGATATTCATAAGACGGCATTCCGAACTTGTTATAGACATTACGAGTTTTTGGTGATGCCATTTGGGTTGACCAATGCACCAGCTGCATTTATGGACATGATGAACCGGGTCTTTCAACCATATTTAGACCGGTTTGTGGTAGTGTTCATAGATGACATTTTGGTATATTTAAGGAATGAAGAGGAACATGACTCGCATTTGTGTATAGTATTACAGTTACTTCGAGATAAGCAATTTTATGCCAAATTCAGTAAATGTGAATTCTGGTTAAGAAAAGTGACTTTCTTGGGTCATGTGGTATCAGCTGAAGGAATAAGGGTGGATCCTCGGAAGATTGAGGCTGTACTGGATTGGAAACCACCAAAGTCAGTAACTGAGATTCGGAATTTCTTGGGTTTGGCTGGTTATTATAGACGCTTTGTTGAGGGGTTTTCGTTGATTGTTGTACCCTAACTAAGCTGTTGCAGAAGGGAGTACCGTATATATGGACTGAAAAACAACAAGAGAGTTTCGAGAAATTGAAGAAGATTTTGACGGAAGTACCAGTTTTGATTCAGCTTGAGGCTGGAAAAGAATTTATCGTTTATTGTGATGCGTCTCACACGGGTTTAAGTTGTGTGCTGATGCAAAATGGAAAAGTGGTGGCTTATGCTTCTCGTCAGTTGAGACCGCACGAAGTAAACTACCCTACTCATGACTTGGAGTTAGCTGCGGTAGTGTTTGCTTTAAAGATTTGGAGGCACTATCTCTACGGTGAGAAGTCTATCATCTATATGGATCACAAGAGTTCTTATTCAGAAGGAGTTAAACTTGAGACAGAGAAGATGGATAGAACTGTTAAAGGATTATGATTTCTCAATCGAGTATCATCCTTGAAAGGCTAATGTGGTAGCTGACGCGTTAAGTCGTAAGGTGGTATCTGATTTGAGAACAATGTTTGCTCATCTGAGTTTGTATGAGGATGGTAGTCTGTTAGCGGAACTTCAGGTGAAGCCTCTGTGGTTAGAACAAATCAAGGAAAAGTAGATATCAGATAAAAAGTTGGGACCCTTAATTCAGCAAGTTGAAAGTGGTGAAATAGGGGATTTTGGTATAAACACGGATGGAGTGCTGTGTTTTCGTGGAAGAGTTTGTATGCCTAAGGATTTAGATTTGAAACAAATGATTCTGCGGGAGGCGCATAGTAGCCCTTATGCTATGCACCCCGGAGGAAATAAGATGTACCGAGATCTCCGTGAATAGTATTGGTGGCCAGGGTTGAAGCGTGAGATTTCTGAGTTTGTAGGAAAATGTTTGACTTGTCAACAAGTGAAGGCAGAGCATCAATTGCCGTCAGGCTTATTACAACCGGTAAAGATTCCTCTTTGGAAATGGAAGCGAATAACAATGGATTTTGTTAGTGGGTTACCTTTAACACCTACTAAGAAAAATTCTGTTTGGGTAATAGTTGATCGATTGACGAAGACTGCTCATTTTCTACCAGTTCGTACGGATTACTCATTACAGAAGTTGGCTAAGCTGTATGTATCTGAAATCGTGAGGTTGCATGGGGTACCAGTGTCTATTATATCAGATAGGGATCCTAGGTTTACATCACGATTTTGGAAAGCTCTGCATGAAGCTTTGGGAACAAAGTTAAACTTCAGTACAGCTTTTCATCATCAGTCAGATGGTCAGTCGGAAAGAGTAATTCAGTTATTGGAAGACATGTTAAGGGGATGTGTGATTGATTTCAAAGGTAGTTGGGAGGATTTTCTACCGTTGGCAGAATTTGCGTATAACAACAGCTATCAGTCTAGCATTCAGATGGCACCCTACGAGGCATTGTATGGTCGTAGGTGTCGTACTCTTACTTGTTGGACTAAATTGGGTGAACGGCAGATGTTGGGTCCTAAGTTGATATCTGAGACGGAAGAAAAGGTAAAAGTTATTCGAGCACGGTTAAAGGAAGCTTCGGATAGACAGAAGTCGTATGTAGATCTGAAACGTAAGGATATCAAGTTTGCTGTGGGGGATCAGGTTTTTCTGAAAGTCTCACCCTGGAAGAAGATTTTCAGATTTGGAAGGAAGGGCAAGTTGAGCCCTAGGTTCATTGGACCATATCGTGTGATGAAGCGTGTTGGTCCAATGGCCTATTAGATTGAATTACCTCCGGAGTTGAGTCAAATTCATAATGTTTTCCATGTTTCCATGCTGAGGGGCTATAGATCAGATCCGTCTCACATAGTACCGGTAGAAGAAGTGGAGTTGAGATCAGATTTGTCTTTCGAGGAGGAACCGGTGGAAATCTTAGACCGAGATGTTAAGGTGCTAAGAAAGAAGACCGTGCCGTTGGTCAAGGTTTTATGGCGCAATCACGGAGCGGAGGAAGCTACGTGGGAGCCTGAGGATGCAATTCGGCAACAATATCCTCACCTCTTTCAATCAGGTAAATTTCGAGGACGAAATTTTCTTTAAGGGGGTAGAATTGTAACATCCCAAAAATTTGAGTATCATTATGTTGCTTGTGTTAGCTCGGGTATGATTTTATTATGTGCTTAAAATAGTCTTGAGAAGGCTCGGGTTTAATTGGAGTTAGAATAAATTTTAGTAAAGAGTACTTTATTGTAGAGGAATCAGGTGACCTTGAAGTTTAAGTTAATTAAGTGATAAAAGATGGCATAAGATGAGTAATTGGCAAAGTGGTGATGGCGCCATAAGTTGGACTTGAGGGGAGAGGTTCGAATCTCCTAGCATGCAAATTGGGAGCTTTTATTTTTTCTTTTTCCTAGCATGTGTCGGTCAAGCATCATTCATGGATAAGATGGACTAATTTTTATGCTATGAAGACTAAATTTTATGGCAAGCATGATTTTAGGGATGGAATTGCTTGATTTTGGGGATAGGATTCTCAAACTTTATGAAAATGGAGGATTGCCAGGCTTGAATCAAGGTTGATGTTTTGGTAACTTTTTCATTGCCATTTTGACCATGAACATGGACGGCATTGTGGACTAAGGGGGTTGGCCGAATGTGTTAGTAGCCTGGCTAGGATTAGGAGTTAGCTTTTGGTCATTCCTAGCATTTTTTGTGCAAAATTTGCAATTCTCTTCTCAACCTTTTCTCTTAGCCGAATTTGAGCTTTTGGTAAGCCTTGTTCTTTTGACCATTTCATTTTCATGTTACCATTTGGGCACATTTTTGCTTAGCACCCCAAGACACTTTTCTCTTTTTGCCGAAATACCAAAGCCAAGATCATTTTCTTTTCCTTCTCCTCTTCCATTGCCGAATACACATTGTTCCTAAACTCATCTATTTTCCTCATTCTCTTTTCTTCTTCCCATTCTCTCTTCTTCTTCATTTTTATCATTCAAACACTTTCTTCATTATTTTTCTCTTATGGCTGAATGTTAGTTTACTCCATTGCCGAATCTTTTTTCTTTTCTTTGTTTATTCATAGCCGAATCTCCCATTATACATAAGTATTCTTCTCAATCATTTCTTTTTCAACTGTGGACAATAGGTAAGAGTTTCTTTTTAGTTTATGTTGGTTATTAGTTGCTTTGGCCGAATCTTAATAATGATAGGGAGAATCTCTTTGATCAAAATCATCGTTCATTCTCTTAAACGTTTCCTTTCGTTATATTTTAGTGTGATTTTGGAGGGCCGAAACTCAAGTGTTCGTGAGCATCGTGAATCGTTGGAATCGATTTAAAGAGCTAAGGTAAGGAGTTTATTCAAGGATTCTCATATTACTCGTCATATTGATATAGATGGATTATTAATCGATTTCGATTTAGGGGACGTTATCGCTCGATTTACATATTGTGGAACAAGGATATTTGTGGTAAGCCAATCTCACCCTTAAAGCTGTTAGTCATAATTTCGATATATTATTAAGTCGGACTGATGATCTTTTGTCAATGGAGACAATCAAGATAGGGACGAAAAGGGCGGTGAATAGTGTTTAGAAGAGGGGTGGTTCCACTATTCCCCCTAAGTTTAAGCGAAGGGCTGTTTCGGGAATCCGAGATTTTCCACCGTGTTGTGGACGCTAATCCGAGGAGAATCAGTTGTTTGAAGTCGTTCGTACTCCCGAACCTTTGTTTGTTCGTGGATTTTCATCGGGTAAGGAACCAACAATCGGGGAGAAACCGCAAAGAGAAGTGGTTTGAAATTCTGAGGGTAAAAAGTCTAGATCGGTATTTCTAAGATTCGATTTGTAAATAAATTATAGTGTTCTAATTTATCGTGATGCATTTAGGTATCAACGAGCGGGAAAGTCTAGTTCTCACAGTAACCAGGTGTGTAACTTCACACTTATCTCGAGTTAGATACTATACAGTAAGTATTGGGATAAAATCGTAAAGATGGCAAAATCAGAAAATACGTAGTAATTAACACTTTTGTGTAAATGCATGAAAATAGTTAAAGTCGTGAATTTACGAAAAACTGCTAGATCGTTAAATGGGCCGAAAAACTGCTAGATCGTTAAATGGGCCGAAAAACTGCTAGACCGTTAAATGGGCCAAAAAACTGCTAGATCATTAAATGAGCCGAAAAACTGCTAGATCGTTAAATGGGCCGAAAAACTGCTAGATCGATATATGGGCCAAAGTTTGCTAGATTGCTAAATGGGTAAATGCTATTTTGTCTTATGGGCCAAAATGAAAATTTGAAATATAGACTCACATGTATTATGGGCTTCTTGTTAAATTATCATATGGATATAGAGTGTTATGTATACATGATTGCATGGGTTGGGATAATTGATGAAGAGAAGAAAGGCTTGTTGCCAAAATCTAGTTTGGTGGCTCTACCACAAATTTTTAATGGCTTAATGCCTCTAGTTCGGTGACTTTGTCACAATCTAGTTCGGTGGTGCACCACAATATTATTTAAAAAATGGCTTTATGCCTACGATTGGTGTGTTGGCGGGGTGGGTTGACTTGATCCCCACAGGTGTGTTGGTTGGTACGGGTGGTGTGTAGCGGATGGAAATTAGGTTTGGTTGGGAAATTTCATTTTACATGCATTTCGTTTATTATATTGTTAATTCCATAAATGGGCTCAAGCCCAAAATAATATCTTGATGATCTGGCCCAATAAATGTGGTAAGTGAGTTATACACTGAGTTCTGAGTAACTCACTCTGTTTAATTATCCATCTCAGGTAATGGCAATTGACGGAGGCTTGGGCCGAGGATGACTTCGTGGAGGCCATACTGCAAATATGGGTTTTATAAACTATGAACTTTTATTAAGTGATTTCTTTTAATTACTGTTTTGGGTATGATGTAATAAGGCCTTTATTAATATTTTTATGGATTTTTTATGTGTGGATGGATTTAATTTTGTTTTAAAACATTTGAGATACTTTAACTATTCTTGATTTCAAATTCTTTTGAACTCTTTAAAAACTACTTTAAGATTTTTGACAATTAAATACTTAATGATAAGATTTCAAACTAGTATTTCTTAATTCATCGATTTTAAATCATTTTTCTTAATTTTTACTAAACTTCACTTTCAAAAGGTTTTGTAGAACTATTTTACCTAAATCATTAGAGAATTTAATGAATGTTCGATCTGTGTGACAAACCAAATCTCGTCTTAACGCATAGACCTGGTTTGGGGTGTTACAGAATCATGCTGCTTTACAACCTCCACCCCCACAAGTATCTGTTGTGCCACAAGTGACAGATCCGATCCAATTGAATAAACCTCCTGTAGATAAAATGTGAGAGTATGTGGCCTAAGAGTTTAGAGCCACAACTGATGATGATGCCGAGAGAGCTGAATTTTGGCTCGAGAATACAATCCGAGTGTTTGATGAGATGTCATTCACTCTAGACGAATGCATTAAATATGCAGTTTCCTTGTTGAGAGATACGACATATAATTGGTGGAAAACGTTGATATCCATGGTATCGAGAGAGAACCACTTGGGATTTCTTTCAAGTTGAATTTTGAAAGAAGTATATCAGTCAAGGATTCATAGATCAGAAATGTAAAGAGTTTCTAGAGCTGATACAGGGTCGTATGTCAGTTACGAAGTATGAACGGGAATGTGTTTCGACCGAAGCTACTATGTGTAAATGTTTCGTTGAAGGGCTGAATGAAGACATTAGATTACTGGTTGGACTACTTGACTTGAATGAATTTGTTGTGTTGGTTGAACGATCTTGCAAAGCTGAGGAGCTTAGCAAAGAAAAGAAGAAAGCAGATTCTGAGGCTAGAGATGAAAGAAAAAGATCGATGAGTAAGTCGTCTCAACCTTCGACGAAGAGATTTAGAGATGCAAGCAATCATTCAAATGCTTCATTTGGACATTCGAGTAGAGATCGTATAAGACAAAGTATTGGTCCAAGAACTCAAATTCCGACCGAATCAAGAGTTGGGAGTGTTAAAAGCAACAAGCCTGTGTGTAGACAGTGTGGAAGACGACATGTTGGAGAATGCTGGGGCAAGTGCAATAATAGAACTTGCTACAAATATGGATCACGAGATCATTTTATTCGAGATTGCCCAGAGTTGGCTGATAAAGACAATGTTCAGAGTGCGAGACCGAGTAATACGACGACTAGGGGTAGACCACCCAGAAACACCAGAAATGTGAGTGGAAGCCAGAGAGGGACTACCGATGCAACTATGAGATCAGAAACGAGAGCACCTACCCGAGCCTATGCTATTCATGCTCGTGAGGAAGCGTCATCTCCAGATGTCATTACTGGTACTTTTACTTTATTTGATACTGATGTGATTACATTGATAGATCCAGGTTCTACTCATTCCTATGTGTGTGTGAATCTAGTATCAAGTAAGGCTCTACCTGTTGAGTCTACTGAATTTGTGATTAGAGTATCGAACCCCTTAGGCAAGTGTGTCTTGGTGGATAAAGTGTGCAAGAATTGTCCATTGATGTTTCGGGATAATTGTTTTCCGGCTAATTTGATGCTACTACCTTTTGATGAATTTGATATCATTCTGGGTATGGATTGGCTCACTTTGCATAATGCCATTGTGAATTGTAAATGGAAGAGTATTGAATTGAGAAGTCAGAATGGTGAGATAGTTCGCATTGAATCCAGTGATTTGAATGGGTTACCAGCTGTTATATCTTCAATGAAAGTCTTGAATCATGTGAAGAAGGGTTGCGAAGCTTATCTTGCATATGTGATTGATACAAAAGTGACTGAAAAGAAAGTTGAATCTGTGCCTGTGGTTTGTGAATTCCCTGATGTGTTTCCCGAAGAACTATCGGGATTACCTCCGATACGGGAATTTGAATTTGGTATTGACTTAGTGTCGGGGACGACTCCTATCTCAATCGCTCAGTATAGAATGGCACCGAGCGAATTGAAAGAGTTGAAGTCTCAATTGTAAGAATTGACAGATAGAGGATTTGCATGACTGAGTTTCTCGCCCTGGGGTGCTCCTGTGTTGTTTGTGAAAAAGAAAGATGGTACTATGAGGATGTGTATTGATTACTGACAACTGAACAAAGTAACGATAAAGAATAAATATCCATTGTCGCGAATCGATGATTTGTTTGATCAACTGAAAAGAGCTATAGTGTTTTCTAAGATAGATTTGAGATCGGGTTATTACCAGTTAAGAGTTAAAGAATCAGATGTATCGAAAACTGCTTTCAGAACGAGGTACGGACATTATGAATTCTTAGTTATGCCTTTTGGACTAACGAATGCTCCTGCAGTGTTTATGGATTTGATGAACTGGACATTCAGACCGTATTTGGATCGCTTTGTTGTGGTGTTCATTGATGATATTCTAATTTATTCCTATGATGAGACGCAACATTTCGGGCATTTGAGAATTGTGTTACAGACTCTACATGAAAAGCAATTGTATGCAAAGTTTAGCAAATGTGAGTTTTGGTTGCGTAAGGTTGGTTTTCTAAGGCGTATTGTATCAGCTGCGGGAATACGAGTTGATCCGAGTAAGATCTCAGCTATTTTAGAATGGAAGCCTCCGAGAAATGTGTCTGAGGTCCGTAGTTTTCTGGGACTGGCGAGATATTATAGGCAGTTTGTGAAAGATTTTTCAATGATTGCGACTCCGTTGACGAAGTTGTTACTGAAAGATGTTAAATTCGAGTGGTCAGAAAAGTGCCAGCAGAGTTTTAAACAGTTGAAAGCATTATTGACAGAGGCGCCTATGTTAGTTCAACCTGAGTCTGGTAAAGAATTCATAGATTATAGTGATGCATCGTTGAATGGTTTGGACTGTGTGTTGATGCAAGAAGGCAAAGTCATTGCTTATGCTTCGAGGCAGTTAAAGCCGCATGAAAAGAATTATCTGACACATGATCTGGAATTAGCCGCGATTGTATTTGCATTGAAGATTTGGCGTCATTACCTATTTGGTGAGAAATGTCATATTTATACTGATCACAAGAGTTTGAAGTACTTGATGACTCAGAAAGAATTGAATTTGCAACAGAGAAGATGGTTAGAATTGTTGAAAGACTACGAACTTGTGATTGATTATCATCCGGGTAAAGCTAATGTTGTTGCTGATGCTTTGAGCCGAGAGTCTATATGCGCTTTACGAGCAATGAATGCTCAGATAGATCTATGTGACGATAATTTAGTTTTAGTTGAACTGAAAGTTAGGCCGATGTTTATACGTCAGATTTGCGATGCCCAGAAAAGTGATGATGAGATGATAGCAAAACGAGCTCAATCTGACTTGAATTCTGATTCAGAATTTCGAGTTGATAGTGATGATTGTTTGAGACTCAGAGATCGAATTTGTGTTATGAGGAATTCAGAGTTAATTCAATTGATTTTGAATGAAGCTCATAATAGTCGTTTGGCTGTTCACCCCGGGAGTACAAAAATGTATAACTATTTGAAACAGTTTTATTGGTGGCATGGTATGAAACGGGATATCTCAGAGTTTGTTTCGAGATGCTTGGTTTGTCATCAAGTTAAAGCTGAACATCAGGTTTCGTCCAGTTTGTTACAACCGATTATGATTCCTGAGTGGAAATGGGAGAGAATCAAAATGGACTTTGTGTCAGGACTACCTCTAGCTCCGAGAAAGAAAGATGCAATCTGGGTGATAGTTGATAGATTGACAAAATCAGCTCATTTTGTTCCGGTGAGAACAGATTATTCACTTGAAAAGTTAGCTGAATTATATACCTCTGAGATTGTGAGATTGCACGGGGTGCCACTATCTATTGTATCTGACAAAGATCTGAGATTTACCTCGCGATTTTGGAAGAAATTGCAATAGGCTTTAGGCACGAAGCTGTATTTTAGTACTGCATTTCATCTGCAAATGGATGGACAATGTGAACGGATCATTCAGATTCTCGAAGATATGTTGAGATGTTGCATTCTTGAGTTTGAAAGTACGTGGGAAAAACATTTACCGTTGATTGAGTTTGTGTACAATAAAAGTTTTCAATCTAGTATCAAAATGGCACCATATGAGGAACTTTATGGTCGAAAATGTTGAACTCCATTGTATTGGACTGAGTTGAGTGAGAATAAGATTCACGGGGTTGATTTGATAAAAGAGACTGAGCAGAAAGTGAAAGTGATTCGTGACAGTTTGAAAGTAGCGTCAGATCGTCAGAAGTCCTATGCAGACTTAAAATGAAAAGATATCTAATTTGAGGTTGGTGACAACGTGTTTTTGAAAGTGTCCCCGTGGAAGAAAATATTTCGATTTGGCCGAAAAGGCAAGCTGAGTCTAAGGTTCATAGGGCCATATTAGATCATTGAACGAATTGGGCCGGTTGCTTATAGATTGTTGTTACCACCTGAATTAGAGATCTGATCCATTGCATGTGATTGCTCCTACTGAGGTTGAGATTCAGTCAGATTTATCGTATAGTGAAGAACCGATTTGAATATTGGCACATGAGATCAAAGAGTTGAGAAATAAGAAGATTTCTTTAATGAAAGTGTTGTGGCACAAAAACAGAGTTGAAGAGGTTACGTAAGAGCCCGAAGATGTTATGAGAGAGCAATATCCAAACCTATTCACTAGTAAGATTTTCGGGGATGAAAATTCCTAAGAGGGGAGAGTTGTAACAGCCCGGTTTAGACCCTAGTTGGAATAGTGGTTTCGAGACCACAAATCTGATGTTAGAAAAAATATTTTAATATTATTTTCTGTGTTTACGACATGTGATTGAGTATTTGTGAAAATTCTGTGTGAAAATTTTATCGATTGTGTGTTTAATTTGCGAAAAAGACTTAATCGCATAAAATGCAAAAGCTATGTGCTGATTGTTAAAGTGCTAATTTGGCATGGCTTTCTAAATGGAAAGTCCTTATGTTGTTAATAAACCATTCAAAGAATCGATGGACAAAAATGGGCTAAGTTAGTGGAAATTTAAATGATATACATTAAGGGTAAATTGGTAAATGGTGTAATAATATGTATTAAAATAAAACAAAAAGAAAAATGAAGCCATATTCTCATCTTTTCTTGCCGAAAGTTGAAGAAAAAAAGAACGAAAAAAGCTTGTTAAGTTTCGGCTAGCAATTGGTCTAATCAAGGTATGTTTTGAGCTCAATTTTTGATGATTTCTACGTTTTTGTGATCGTTACTTAGTGTTCTAGCTAGCCCATGCTTTAATTTTGTGAATTGATGATGAAATTGAAATATACCATTGATGAACACATGAGTTTTGTGATAGTTGATGATGAAATATGAAATATATGTGAAAGATTAACATGTTTTATCTTTGAATTTTTGGTGAAATTGAGTAAATTAGATTAAATTGTGAAAATAATATTTTGAGGGGCTAAAATGTGAAATAAATGAAATATATGGGCTTGTATAAGCACAAGGAAAATTTGGCTAGGCATAAGTGGAGAAATATTGTGTAATTTGTGATTTTATGAAATAGGGACTAAAGTGTCGAAATGTGAAAATGTGAGGGCTATTTTGTAAAATGCCTTAAATATGTGTGTTGGGCTAAATTGAATGAATTGGTGATTAAATGAGCTAAATTTGAATATGTATAGACCAAGAAAGGATAGATTTGGATCGAGATCGAGGCAAAGACAAAGTACTTGATCAATCGGCTAGTTTCGTTATTTTAACGTCCTAGGTAAGTTCGGATATAATACAAGTTGTTAAATTTATATCTACGTGATGAAAAATGAATGAATTGTATAGTTAATGAAATAGCAATGTTATATATGAAATTGAGTAATGAGGCACTATGTGTGCGTAATTAGAAATGAGACAGAGATGATTGGCATTGTGTGTGCGAAATAGTAGAAGCTTCGGCTTATTGATTTGGCACTGTGTGTGCGACACCAAGATAAGTTCGGTTTAAAATACTGGCACTAAGTGTGTGATGACATTTATACTTCGACTACGAAATTTGCACTAAGTGTGTGATTAAATCAAATGAATAACAAAAGTTGATCGAAATGTAATATCGAGCATTGAGTAGCATGGATGGTGAATAATATGTGTTGGCTAAGGTATGTATTGAACCTTTGTGGTTGATGAAATTGTGTATGGAATTATGAATGGTTGAGTGAGTATATTAGCTATGGATGATATAGTGTGAATATTTGGGAGCTGATCTATGTGATGGATTATCTTTGTATATTGTGATTGTGTTATTGAACTAAATGTATTATATTACGAACTTACTAAGCTCTTAAGCTTACTGTGTGATGTGTTTATCTGTTTTATAGTGTTAGTAAAGCTAGCTCGAATCCGGGGATCGTCAGCGACTTAATCACACTATCGTCAATCTATTTTGGTACTTTTGAAAGAAATGTGTATTTGGATATGGCATGTATAGGCTAGTTAATGTAACATGTTTTGAAGTTTATAAACCTTGCCATGTGATTTGGCTTGGTAGAATGATGGTTGATATATGTTTTGAGCTTGTGAAAAGAATGTCTTATAAGTATAGGTTTATTCTCTATGTGAGTGATCATTATTGCATGAATTAGTAAGATGGAAATGGTATGTTTTATGGTAGGATTAATAAGGAATGAATGTTTGATAGGTTACATGATTTTGGTTGTGTAGCTAATAGTTTGGATTGGTATATTTTGATGGATTTGTATAGGAAGTTGAATGATGTTGTTTTGAGTTTAAATTGAATTTGATTTAGTGTGTTTGAATGCCAATTGGAGTATGAAATTGGATTGGTTTGTGCTTGTAGGTGTGACACTAAGTGTGGGTGGCAAATTGGCCTTGCAAATGGCCTATAATTGCCCACACGGTTGAGCACACGGGCATATGGCTCGACCGTGTCCTTCAAGGTTGTGTTTCAAAACAAGTGAGACTCGACCGCGGGCTGGACACACGAGCGTTTGACTGGCCGTGCGGTGCAATTTAGTGTCGACCACGAGTGAGGCACACGGGAGTGTCTCAGGCCGTGTGGACAAGTCAGTATGTATGCCCTGTTTTGGCACGGCTTGGACGCACGGGCGTGTCCAAGGCCGTGTGAGGCACACGGCCTATCCACACAGGTGTGTGACCTCTAAAACTTAGAAAAATGTTTGAATTTCAAAAATTTTCGTATTTGTTCGGTTTAGTCCCGACCCCTTTCTTACATGTGTTTAAGGTCTCATTGACCTATTTAAGGGACTATATGTTTATATTTGGACATGTTGGATTGATGATTGACTTTGTGTTGTAAAATGAATTTAAATGTTCCAGAATGATTGGTAATGCCTCTTAACCCTATTTCGGTGACAGTTTTGGGTTAGGGGTGTTACATAGGATTTGTAGAACAAGGAACTCAAGAAGGGACCAAACCATACAGTGGTAGATCGAGGGGAAATTGTTAGTTGATGTCATGCACATAGGAGGGGTACCATAAGGAAATTGATGGTTGTAATTACTTAAACATCTTACAGTCTGGAGTTAGGACGGTGAACTTTATTTTTAATTTTTTCGTTGTTGTAAACTTATTACATAGGTAATATAGTATGTTTAAATATAGAGAGATTTAGTATGAACGACAACCCGATCTAGTTGTAATGCCTGCACTCGGATTTGATGAAAGGGTCGGGTGAGGGTGTTTCAAAACTAATATTACATGGTGTTGAATATGTCACATACTTTGTATTATGTACCTAGTATCTTGATTGCATGAAATATATGATTATATTATATGCCGATTACGGAGGTAATTTACCTTGATAGGGTAAAGGAAGTTGGGAAAAATTAGCGTAATAGGAGGAATAGGCGAATTGTTATAAGGATACAAGGGAGTATGTTTGTGTCGTGGAACTATATCGATTGGCTCACTAGAATGAAACCATGATGACGGTTATTGACTGGTCCTTCTAGGCCAAATTGTGATGACGGTTTATAGGTTCCATAAACAACACCATGATGGCAGTCTACAAGCTCTATGGGGCAACATCGTGACGATGGTATACAAGTCATATGAGGAAAAACCTTAAAAGAGGTTTAAGGTGTAAGACCATAGCTTAGCTATGACCACCAATAGAGTCTGCCAAAATGTTAAACATGGGGTTACAAGGTGTAAGACCATAGATTGGATATGACAACCAATAGAGTTGACCTGGACGTTAAATATGAGTTTCCAAGGTGTAGAATCATAGCTCAGCTATGACAACCAATAGAGTCCGCTAGGATGTTAAACATGGGTTCATACTGAGTAAGACCATAACTCAACTATGACATTATGTGAAGTTCACTAAAAATGTTAGGCTAGGAAGATGACAGGACAAGGTAAGGGATGTCGAAGTGTGACCCACTCGGAGAGTAACATGAATAGCCGAGTACGATGTATCTAAGAACACGGGTAAACGAGATAGCCTAAGGATCTGCCCAATTATGAAGATAAGAAAGGAGAGTAGGAACAATTGATAATGCAGGCAAGCTGTAATGAGGGATAAGTATGTAGAGGTATGAGTCCGTGAATTTTAGTGAGTATATCAAAATTAGGGGTGATAGTGAAATGATTAAGCGAAACCTAAGCCTAAGGGCCCGCGGGTAAAGGTTAGCTAGAAATGGGTAATTCCGCCAAGGTTTACTTGAAGTTAATGATTGCTCAAATGGTTGGATAGGTAAAGTCTACCAGACATCTATAGTGAGGAAGGATGTTTGACCAGGACTAGGTAATCACTTGATGGACCCCAGGGGTTAACAGGATAGGGTATCCAATTAGTTAGCTTATCATCATGTTTAGGAAAACGAGTTTGGACTAAAAAGAGTGTTAGATAGGAAAAATCTTAAGGTTAATCTAAAATGGGATGAATGGATCAGGGTAAGGATCAAAATTTAAGAACATAAATGAAAGTCAGCTAGTAGTAGGCAACGAACCTTATTCCCAAGTGTATAGTTGATTGTGAAAGAGTAAACTCGTCAAAGTATAAAGGAATCCGAGATGAGGCAGAATCAGGCCGAAACCATAGAGGACTATCTCATAAAGGTAACATTCGTATCCATGATAGAAAATAAGTTCGGTAGTGATGAGTTACGAAAAAAGGGGCAAGGTGTCGACCACACCAGTGAAATCTGTGGAAAAGGTCAATGATAGATTGAGAGCTTGAAATATCGGCTTAAAACTTTTATTTTTAATTCTAAATATTTGATATAGCACCATTTGCAAAATATCATTAAGTTCATTTGAACTTACGCACTTGCTGCCTGTTTACAAGACAAATGTGTGATTGGAACATCACGTGGAGGGAACAAGCCAAGTACCATCGAACTTGAGGGTTAGGCATGGGATTTGTACATGCATATTGAGGGGCTCCCTTAGAGGCCACACCTTGGGGATTAAATCGAATGTAAAAATCTTAAGGTTTAAAATTTAGAAATGTAAATACTGCTAAGATTGTAAGGTAGTAACTTTTAGATGTTATGTTTCTTAATATAGTTAATGTACAACTTGAGCATTTAAGAATGTAATAAGAAACAAATAAAATATATCATTAAGTTATTTGGGCCTTTGTTTCATCCAGTACCCATCCTGGTAATCGAATCAGGTATAGGTTGTTACATGATATGTGATTAGTGATTAGTAAGGAAAGATTAACGTGTGTTATAGAATTGGATGCAGTTGTACAAATTATCAAAAACTGACATTGGGCTTACTATAGCCAAAGGGAAGATAAGTGAAGAAAATGTGAAAGATGCAAAAAGTGAGTAACAACAATCTTTACTAAATATGGAGAGAATTTTTACAAGATACATGAAAGTTTCAATTCTTCCTCGAAATGGGCTCTTCTGGAGACTCAGGGTCAAACGTTTCCAAGTTTTGAGCATAGAAGAGTTCTCCAGATTCTCTCCATTCCCTATAAAATTCCTCTTAGCTAGCTCCTGGAAGGTTGTAAAAGTTTAAGTCAAGGTCCGTATTGGTTAATTGGTACAGGCAACTGAAGTTTGCCTAACTTAAGTCAAGGGTACCCATGGCGTCTGTGCGTGTAGGATCAGATTAGCCCTTAACTTAAGCAAAATATCCTGAATTCCTTACTGGGAGTCTACCTTATACTTCTCTAGGGCGTCCTCGTTCTCTTTCTGAATACGTTCCTTATCGGAGAGTTGTTGCTTCTCGAGGGTATTTAGTTGGCGAACCCTCTCCTCCAACTCCTTTGCTCAGGTCTCCAAAGACCGGTATTTGGTCTCCTAGGAGGAGACAGACTTAGAAATCTCAACAAATTGTTGGGCAGCAACTTCAAATACTTGGCTGAGCTGGGTGAGGGACTATTCGTCAGAAAGAAGGGCCTTTTCAAACTTTGCCCTCTTGGAATTAGTCTTAGCACACAACTATTGGATAGCCCAACTCACAAGGTCACACTCTGTGAATAACATGGAGATAGAACCCACCAGTTCAAGGAGAGTGGATTTGTGAACGTCTAAAGAAAGAGACGAAGGATAGACGACCTCCTTTAACTCTTAGGATAGCTCATTGTCCTAATTTTATTAGACAACAAAGGGAGAAAAGGGATAATGTCCTGTGTTGATGTGTTTTTTCCAAGAGAAGAAGGTTTGGGCCTCTTTTGAATGGGGTAATAGAGGGCACCAATTGGGGAAGTATGAGGTTCTTAGCGTTGAGTGTTGGAGCCTGTAAGGAGAGGAAATGAAGTAGTAGGAGGAGGAGGGTCTGTAGTAGTGGCAAACTCCACAAGAGGATCGGAAAAGACCAGAGGAATGAAAAAATGGTGTATTATAGAGTCAGATGTTAGGAATGTTGTCATGGGCACTAGTGGGGGGCAGGAGATTCACCCTCTAAAAAGATGGGCTGTTTGCCAGGTCTGTGGTAGAACGACCTATTGTCACTTCTCTCTCCAGCACTAGAGGACCCCCTCTCAAGTCTCAACCTCTTGCTGCTACTATTACCATCTTACACTCCCAAATCAATAATATTCATGGCTTGTTGTGCACTCTCAAACAAAGCCTTTATATCCATGACTTTGGGCTGGGATAGTAGTGTTAGGAGCAAGATATAAGTAAGACCTGCAAGAGGAACAGTTGGTTCAGCAACATTTTCAACTAAGTTTCTACCCGATGACTCATCCATGAACCCTAGAGTTGAGGAAAGCCAATGGCGGGAAGGAATATTAAAAATGGTGTAGAAGAAATTAGTGGGCTCCCTCAATTTTCTAATGAGAGCACAAGCTCACTCGCCATCAACCTTAAACGACCACACCTCTTCAGTAGACTGAACCATTTTGGGATTCACGCTAAGCTAACGATCTAAGGCATGCCAACCATTTGGGTTCCTTCCTTCCAAGTAGTAGTGAAAGATATTTCTAATAGTAAGAAGCCTTTTAAACTCTAGAGTCCTCTCCGGATTCAATCTTTCAACTTCTGCTATTGCAATTTCTGTGTTGAAGGGTTGGGATTGGCGGCAGGTAGAATCTCTATGAAGTGACCACTTCGTGGGAAAATCGAAACAGCGGGAAAGATTACTTTTCACCAAAATAAATTTATTGTGGTCCAAATGATGGTTTGGGGCCTAATAATTGAGAATGGGTTTGCGATCCTAACGAACACTTAAGTAGATCATTCCAGTTGAAGGCCCCTGAGTCAGAACCTTTAATTGGTAGAAACTAAGTAAGGGAGGCTCATTTTGGCTACTGTAGTGTAAGAAGTATGCCACCAAGGTCCACCAAGATAAACCAGTTAGTCGCTCTAGTGAAATTCCATACCCTTGGAGTACCATGCAGTAGAAGGTGAGATGGAAGCCAACTTCCAACAAGTAGAGGGTAGAATGAGGCCCTCACTAGAATCACTCAGATGTCTCAACCCCATGACGATCTCAAAGTGATATGCGAAGTTGGCCAATTGGATACCCTAGGATGCCAAGTGATGTACCATCTCCTCTAGAGTGGTTAGGCATTTGTACAATGGCATTCTCACTGAAGTACTAGTCCCTTGGGACCGTAGAACATTTTCATTTTCAACAATAACGCTCCTTTGGTAACCCTTTTGACTCCAAGGACCAGATCCCCTAGCCCTTCCTCCAGACGTTGGTGCAACTCTAAACATGATGATATAGTATATGATGAAAGAAAAGAAAAGAAAAGTGAAAGATTACATGGAAACTAAGAACTGGCTATAGAAGATGAGTAAAGCAGGTGAAGGAAAAAAGGAGTGAAGGAAGGAATGAAAGAATGGAGATAAAGAAAGAATACTTAGGGTTCAGAAAGAATCTCAAATGATAAAAGATTTGGGGGAAAAAGTTGATTTCAAATGAAATAATTTCTTCTCCTTGTGTCTTAGTTTAAATAATCAACTATTCAAGTCCCCGAACCCGTTTTTGACATCTGTCAACTAGGGGAAGGGTTTTTCTTAAACTTGTAATAGCCCGATTTTGACCCTAATTGGAACGGTGGTTTCGGGACCACGAATCTGAGTCGAAAAAATATTTTAATATTATTTTCTATGCTTATTATGTGTGATTTGATGTGGGTGAAAATTTCGTATTAAAATTTGATCGTTTTGGTGCTTAATTGTGAAAAAGGGTTTAATCGCATAAAAAGAAAATTTGGTGGTTAAATGTGTAGGTGCCGAATTGTTGATGTCTTCATGAATTGGAGGTTTAAATAGCAATTTGACCATGAAAGTATGGATAGTGGCCGGCCATCATTATGCATGTAATAGTGTTGGCATTATATTATATTATATTATATTTTATGTTAAAATATATTAGTTAATATATATGATAATAAAACACAAATTAGAAAGCCATGCATTGTTCATCTTTTTGACCGAAAAACACAAAATAAAAGAAGAAATCTTGGCACATTCGGCCTTGGATTTTGCTTGATTTAGGTATGTAATTTGTTCGGTTTTTAATAATTTTTACGTTTTTGAGATCGTTGCTTCGAATACTATCCGACCCATGTTAGAATTTTTGAGATTAATGTATATATGATATTCGGCCATAGACGGAAGCTTGTGCTTTGTGATGTTTGATGATTATAAATTAAAGTTATGTTGTAGATTAACATATTTTGTATTGGAAATTTTGATGATTTTGAGTAATTAGGGTTAAATTGTGAAAATTGAAATTTGAAGGGTTAAAATGTGAAATAAATGTAATGTATGAGTTTGTATAAGAGTATTGAATATTCGGCCCTAGAGGAGTATATGCAAATTTTGAGTATTTTGTGTTTTATGCAATAGGGACCAAATTGTAAAAGTTGTAAATGTTAGGGGTAAAATAGTAATTTGCATAATTATGTGTTTTTGGACTAAATAGAATGAAAATATGTTGAATGAGCTTAATTTGAAATTGATTTAGATCAAGAACCAAAAAGATCGGGATTGGATCGGGGAAAGGAAAAGATAATCGAATAGTTGGAAAACCAAATCTGTCGATTTCCAAGGTAAGTTTTTAAGCAATTGGATGAATTGAATTTTAATTTATATGAATAATGGAAGTAAGCTTGTTAAATCTCTTATTGCCGAATGTGTTATGGAATGGAATGAATTATACTAGCCGAATATAAGGTTGGTATATATAAATAAATGTATAAGTTTTGATTAGTTGGGTTAATTGAATATGTACATGAATTAAGAGATAGTTAAATGTCAAAATGAAATGAGAGAGAAGTTTGTTTAAATTGGGGATATATATATTTATATATTTATTGGTTATGCCGAATGTAATGGTATGAGATAAGAGGTTTGAGTTGTTGTTGATCATTTAAATATATGTGTATGTATGAATGAAAAAGAAACCATAATTGTTTTTATGAACAAAGGAATTATCGTTTAAGGGGCACTACGTGTGCGATACATTAATAGTAAATGGCATCATGTGTGCGGTAAAATAGTAATGGCACTAAGTGTGGAATACATTACTAGTAAATGGCACTATGTGTGCGGAAGAATAGTAATGGCACTAAGTGTGCGATACATTACTAGTACATGGCACTATGTGTGCTCTTTCTTAAGTAATGGCACTATATGTGCTCTTTCTTAAGTAACGGCACTAAGTGTGTGATACGTTACATGAATTGCACTGTATGTGCGGATTTACGGATCTTACAAAGATATAAACCAATGAATGGAGATATTCAAAAAGTGATAGATAGGTAAGTGATGCATGATAATTGAGTAATTTAATACTAAAGAGGTAAGTTGTTCTTGTATAAGAAATTAAAGGATTGAGATATGATCATTAATCTTTGAGTTTGTTCGAATGGATAAATGGTATGTTAGTATTCGGTTTTGAGACCTATTGATTTTGGTAATTGTTGAATGGTAACATGCTATATGTATTTGTGTTTACGAACTCGTTGATGTCAAATTAGTTTGATTTAATTTGTATAATTATTAATTGTATATTTTACCAATGCTTAAAACTTACTAAGCTATGTAGCTTACTGTATGTGTTGTGTTTATTTGATTGTTTTATAGATTTTGAAGTTTAAGTTCGTGCTCGGGGATCCTTGTCAAAGTCAAGCACACTATCATCTATCTTTGGTACCATTTTGTTAAATCGAACTTTTGGAAATTATGGCCTGTATAGGCTATTTTCTCTTTGGAGTTACTTTGTTCACAATGTATATAAATGCCATGCGAATATGGCTTCACATCTATGCTTGGGTTGATTTGATTATGCTTGAGGTGATGTGTATGTCTGTGCATTTTCTATCTTATTAAAAGCATGTTTTGGTATGAATGCTTCGTGAGGTTCTAAAAGGGTATTTAATCTATACATTTCGAATGATTGTCCTATGATTGAAGTAGATGCAATTTAAATATAATTTATTCAATTGAATATGGCTTAGTCATGCTTGATTTTGGTTTATTATTGGGTATAATCGGATACATTATAATATTAACTTGGAAGTTATATCAAATTATGTTATGTATGTGATAATTGAGACTATAAGCTTGGTTTGAATAAGGTATATAGTACCCTCTTTGGATAATGAATATACTTTTGCTTAAATCTATATGTACTTACAATACATATCATGAAATAGATTAGGTCATATTTTGTGTATGTGACTAATGAATGTATTATATTCATGAATAAGTCGATGTATATACATTTGCAAATATTCGGCCATAGTATTGTTTTGATTTAGAGTACATATTATTCATGGGAGGTTTATAAGCATACGGTTATGAAGTTTAAAATGGGTAAGTATTGTTGTGAATATCTAGATATAGTGTGTATGTGATTAAATTAGTATAAGTATAGTTATTTGATTAATATAAGATGAATAAAGCTAATATATTTATTCGGCTATAAGATGCAAAATGACCAAATGAATAGTGATTTGCTAATTGAATATAATTAGTTTTTAGTTGATGTTAATGATATTATTTGTGATATGTTAGTTAATGTTATGATATTAGATGGAATATACATGTTATTCGTGATAGACTGAATTGGTACATCTTTATCAAAGCAATAGTTTTTATAAAGTACATTGACTTGGGTTTGGTTAAGTAATGCCCATAACCCTAATCCGGCGATGGATACGGGTTAGGGGTGTTACAAAACTACTCGTAGACCAAATAGCGAGAAAGCCCGCCAGAGTAAGACGTTCGTCAAACGTCCACCAAATTAGTGTATGCTCGTATAGGATCGGTTAAGTAACCTTTTTTTGGGGGAAGTCTAGCACCAGGAGTAATCCAGAGGCCCCACTAGGAAGACATTGATGATATCCTTAAATCTGTTACCCACTACAGATGGAGTATGGGTGGGCTTACTACTCTAGTGAGATGAGTTTAAGGAAAAATGCTGATGTAGTGGTTAATGCAAAAGTACAGGGAAGTGTAGTGGTGGTTTTTCTTAAGTTGTGAAAGGAATATTACCGGAGTCCGCTTTTAGAGTTAGCCGTAAGAGGAAATTTTGAGGACCGAATTTTCTTTGAAGGTGGGGGAGTTGTAACACCCGGATACCTTTATTGGCTTGAAATTTAATGAAAGTTAGGATTAAATTGAATGGATTGGTGAATTGACGGGCTCCACCGAGAAATTCAAAAATTTTACTGGCAGAATTGTGATTGATTGAATCTCAATTCTGGTTTGGTTAGGATGGAACTGACTGGTTCCATTGTGCGAAACATAATGATTAGTAGTGATTAGCTATAAAGGACTAAGGAGACCGTGTCAACTTTGGCTGTATATGTGTGTGGGAGGAGGAAAGATTTCTCCTAAATCTAGCTTATAATCTTCTTCTTGTTTGCATCATCTTCTTTGATTGCTCCAAGGAAGAAGAAGAAGAGGTTTGACAAAGCTCTGCATGAGGTGGTAAATGTGAGGTTCAAAGTTTGGAAAATCAAAAATTGATAAACTGGTAAGCTCTAAGCCTCCTCGTACTAGTAGATCAAAGAAAAAAGAAGTAAGGATTCTCGAAATTTTTTTGTATAATTATAGATTATGGGTTTTTAAGGCTTGAGTACCTTCGAGTTAACCGATAAATTATTGCTATGCTTAGCTACCAGAATGAAGGAGGCTCTAGTGTATGGACATGCTAAGTTGTCAATGATAAAGGAAGTCAAGTGAGTTTTGCACCATGTCTTGGGTGTTTGATGAGATTGAGTTGTTGAATGATGTGTATTGTGACTATTCTGAGTTGTTTGATTTTGTCATTGTGTCTGCAAAAAAATGGTGACTGAGCATGTTGTGTATGCATAATCGTGTATGAGTATGTGCGTATCTGTAAGAATGATCATGGAATGTTAAACCAATATTACATGGTGTCGAATATGTGGCATACTTTGCATTATGTAACCAGTATCTTAATTGCATGAAATATATGATTATATTATATGTGAAGTACAGAGGTAATTTACCTTGATGAGGTAAAGGAAGTTAGGAAAAATTAGCAAAATTGGAGGAATGCCCAGATTGTTATAGGGATACAAGGGTGTATAACTGTGTCGTGGAATGATATCAATTGGCTTGGTAGAATAAAATCGTGATGAAGGTTATCAATTGGTCCTTATGGGTGACATTGTAACGAAGGTTTATAGGTCCTACAGAGCAACACCTCGATGACGTTTGTAGGCTTTATGGGGCGACATCATGACAAATGTATACAGGTCCTACAGAGCAACACCTTAAAAGTGGTTTAGGGTGTAAGACCATAGCTCGGCTATGGGAACCAATAAATTTTGCCAAAATCAATAATAGACGAGGGCACTTTCGAAAGAAATGATTAGAAGTCAAGTGATAGTTATTCCTATAGCTTTGATTTGGAAGAATTAATTGAAGAATAATTCCCCACAGAATTGTTGAGAGAGAAGTTGGAACAAGTTTATCAAGTAGATAGGTGGAAGTAGTGTAAGGAACCATCAGTCCAACCATAAAATTCTCTGGCTAAAATGGTCCATTCAATCATTAAGCCACCAACATTGGAACTTAAACCGCTCCTAGGGCTTTTAAAATATGGGTTTTAGGGTGACAATAATAACACTTTGCCACTAATCATTGCAGATGGTTTATTTGTGGAACAAAAAAAAGACATTATTGGAGGTTCTAAAAACACACAAAAAAGCAATTGGGTGGACCATGACCGACATCAAGGGGACTAGTCCAATACTGTGTCAACATAGGATACGAGTGGAGGAAGGAAATAAGCTAGTATTGGGCATCTTAACCTTGCAATGAAAGAAGTGGTAAGGAGTTGCTAAAATGGCTTGATGCCAGGATCATTTACCCCATATCTGATAATGAATAGGTAAGCCTAACATAATGTGTTCCCAAGAAAGGTGGCTTGACATTTGTTGCAAATGAGAAAAATGAGTTGATTTTGACTCAAATTATAACAAGATGGTGAGTGTGCATTGACTATAGGAAATTGAATGGTGTAACCAAAAAGGATTATTTCTCACTATCATTTATCAATCAAATGCTTATCAGACTGGTAAAAAAAAGAGTATGATTGTTTCCTTGATGGATATTCAGCATATCATCAAATCCCAATCCATCCAGATGACCAGGAAAAGACTACCTTCAAATGCCCATTCAAGGCATACGCATTCTAACGAATGCCCTTTGGACTATTTAACGCTCTGGCCACCTTCATGAGATGTATGACAACAATCTTCGCAGACATGTTGAAAGATGGCCTTGATATCTTCATGGATAACTTCTCAGTGTATGAAGATTCATTTACATAGTGCTTAGGTAACTTGGAATGGTATTTAGAGAGATGTGAATACACCAATCTGGTCCTTAATTGGGAGAAATGTCATTTTATGGTAAAAAAAAGGGATTGTTCTCGGACATCAAATTTCTAAGAAAAGGTTAGAATAAGACAAAGCCAAGATTGAAGTAATAGAGAAATTACCACATCCAACAAATGTTCGAGGAGTTCAAAATTTTTTAGGACACGTTGATTTTTATAAGAGATTCATAAAGTATTTTGCTCAGGTTTCAAAACCTTTTAGCTAAATATTGCAAAAAAAAAAAAAAAAACCCTTTATATTGAAAAATGAATGTGTCAATGCCTTTGAGGTACTTAAAAACAAATTAATCTTACTTCCTATTATAGTTAGTCCAGATTGAAGGAAACTTTTCATGATTATATGAGACACAAGTGGCTACGTTGTTGAAGTAGTGCTGGGGCAAGATAAAGACAAAATCTTCCATGCGATTCACTATGCAAGTAAGACACTGAACCCTGGTCATTGCAGTTATACTACCATTGAAAAAGAAATGTTAGTTGTAGTATTTGCATGTGAAAAATTCAGACCATACTTAATGCCAAACAGAGTATATGTCTACACGGACTATTCAGCCTTGAAATATGTCATGAAGAAGAAGGAGACAAAAGCAAGACTAATGAGGTGGGTATTACTCCTTCAAGAACTTGACCTATGGATTCTAGATAGGATGG
This sequence comes from Gossypium australe, assembly GCA_005393395.2. Classification (NCBI taxonomy): domain Eukaryota; kingdom Viridiplantae; phylum Streptophyta; class Magnoliopsida; order Malvales; family Malvaceae; genus Gossypium; species Gossypium australe. The sequence continues at coordinate 90,873,071 of CM016614.1, read as the reverse complement.
AAGCAAAAAATCAAGTTGCGGATCATTTATCAAGGCTTGAAATAGGAGCTGAAGAAAAGGTAAACATCAACATTAGTGAGAAATTCGCTAGTGAGCAATTATTTCAAGTCGAGTATTGTGAAGTTATGCAGTTGACTTACAGAATGCCTTGGTATGTTGATATTGTCAAATACTTGGCCCGAGGAATCTTCTAGGCAAATGCATCTTGGTCGAGGAAAAAGAAAATCAATCATGACACCAAGAAATGTATATGGGGAAGAACTGTATTTATTTCGATAATGTTCAGACAGATTAATCCGGTGATGTGTGGTTGAAGAAGAGATAGAAGATATATTAGCAGGATGTTATATGGCCCCATGTGGCAATCATTTCGGAGATAGAAAAACAACACATAAAGTACTACAGTCCGGATTCTATTGGTCCACCATAATCAAAGATGCTTAGTTCCCACAACAATGCGATAGATGCCAATAAACGGGAAAATTTGGAAAATGATGAAATGCCACAAAATGGAATTTTGGAAGTAGAAGTTTTTGCTGTCTAAGGCATAAACTTTATAGGACAATTTCCCAGTTCGTTTGGAAACCAATACATTCTTCTAGCGGTTGATTATGTTTCAAAATGGGCAGAGGCAATTGCAGTCCCAGCTAATGATACTAAAGTTATGGTGCAATTTCTACGTAAGAACATATTTTCACGATTTAGGACTCTCAGGGCTCTCATCAGTGACGATTGATCCCATTTCTACAGTAAACAGTTAGAAGCTGTGTTAGCCAAGCACAGTGTGAAACATCGTATCACCACTACAAATCACCCACAAGCTAATAGACGGGCATATGTTTCCAATCGAAAAGTGAAATAGATATTGGAAAAAACGATGAACCCAAATTGAAAATATTGGAGTATGCGACTAAATGATGCACTATTGGCATATCAGAAAGCTCACAAAACTCCATTGGATATGTCATTGTACAAGTTAGTATATGGAAAGAACTATCAGTTACCTGTACAGTTAGAAAAGAATGCATATTGGGCTATCAAAGAACTAAACTTAGACCCTAACTTAGCCAGGAAGCATGTTTATTTTAGTTAAATGTGTTAGAGGAGTTTAGGTTTTTGGCTTACAAAAATGCAAAACTGTACAAAGAAAGGGACAAGCGGAGACATGATGCCATGATCAAGAAACGAGTTTTCCTATCGGGGCAATATGTGTTATTCTTTAACTCCAGATTAAAGTTATTTCTAGGCAAGCTACGCTTGAGATGGATAGGACCATATATAGTAAACCAAGTACTTCCTAATGGTGCGTTAAAACTAATAAGCAAAGACGGGGAAACTTTCATTGTCAATGGGCAAAGAATAAAACATTTTGGGTACCATCGAAACTACAGGTGGAAAACAAGAATTGGAATGTTAAGCAATAATGAACATCAAAGATGAAGTACAGGATTTGGAAGAATGCTTAACTTGGGCGCTGAGCGAATCCAGTAGCCACTCTTAAATGTAACCATCGAACCTTATAACTGTGTGAACATTGTAAAGTTATCTATTTTGAGTTGTATATGTTTATGGTAGATATAAGGTTTTAGGGAGCGAAAGTGTAACAGCCTGTTTTTTAGTGGTGTCAGAAACAGTGGTTTCGGGGCCACAAATCCGATGAGCAAGTTTATAAATATTATTATTTAAGGTATTTACGAGTCAAATATGGTATTAAAATAAATGTTGAATTGGTAATTTATGCTATTCGAGAGAACAATTAGGTTCAAGTGCTAAGACCCTAAAGTCAAGTGGTTTCAGAAAATGAGGTATCAAGACCTCGTTTCTATAAACCAAGACAAAAGTTTCGTTAAGAAATTTTAATGCTTAGATTGTTAATTAATTCAAAAAGACTAAATTGTAAAAGATGCAAAACTTATCAATTAATGCATTTAGCTGATTAAATGACTTAATTAGTAATTAAGGGAGGATCTATGTGGTAATTAAGCCTTAGTTAATATAGCTGGACGGCAATGGAAGTAAAAAAAGTAAAATAACACATGTTTTAATGGCAAAATGGTAATTAACCTAAAAATTAAAACAAATTAATTAGAAAAAGACATCTTCTTCTTCATTTGTTTTGATGGTTGGCCGAATATATCATGGGAGAAAATATTAAAATTTGGTTGGTTTGAACCTTGCCTTGGTAAGTTTTGAGTCCCGTTTTTGATGAATTTTTATGTTTTTAAGGTCGTTGCAACTAGGTCCAGCTAGCTCGTACCTTCATTTTTGAATCTGTTAAAAATTTTGGAAGTTACCATTGATTAATTTTGGTTTTTTGTGATGATAATTATATGTTTGAAGCTTTGGTTATGATTTTTTATGGTTTTATAAATTAATTTTTGTTACTTTTTGATTTAAGGATTTAAATGTTAAAATGTCAAAGTTTCAAGAATTAAAGGTGAATATGTGGTCTTTTATGGACTGTTTAGAAGCATTATATATTCCATTATAATGTTGATTTGAGGAAAAATGGTTAATTTGATGATTTTTGGATTAAGGGACTAAAATTAACAGGGTGGTATCGCACATAGCCCACCATCGAGAATATTTACAGTGGTACCGCACATAGCCCACCAAATGATATTATAAACGATGATATCACACACAGCCCATCGTGAATAAGTAATAAGGTGGTATCGCACATAGCCCACCGACAAGAATTATTAAGGTGCTATCACACACAGCCCACCATTAATTACTACGGGTAATATTCCACACTTACATATCTATTTCAACGTTCATATGGAAATTATTCATTATCTACCAAATCCAATCCACTTGAATCATATATGTTCTCAATCATACAATGCACCAATAAGTAACAACATGTGTATTTAAGATGCATCGTTTACACATAAACTTACCTCAGTGCAAAATGTGTTAAGTTGCGGTTTAATTCGAAACCTTGCCTTTTCCCCGGTCAAGGTTAATTCCGCGCTCTTCTTGATTTGCAAGGAGATAGCTTGGCTGAAAGTTTGAACTCCAAAAACCTCTATTGTCTCTTAAATTTTCGGTGGAAGAAGAAGGGTGAATAGTGAAAGATGATATCTTTCCTTTTTATCTTATTTTATTCATCTTTTCATCACCTATTTCACTAAATTTTGACCAAAAATTTAATGCCTTTGTCTCCTTGTCTCTACGGCCGGCAAACACACCTATAATGGCCTAATTTCACTTTAAGGACCTCCAATTTAATATTCTATGGCTATTAGACACCTCTACCTTGAAAAATAAAACTTTCGCACTTTATGCGATTTAGTCATTTTTCACAATTAAGCATGAAATCATTAAAATTAAAGCACCAAAATTTTCATATAGCCATATATTAATGCCATAACACATAAAATAATATCAAAATGATTTTCCTCAACCTCAGATTAGCGGTCTTGAAACCACTGTTCCGACTAGCCTCGAAATCGGGTTGTTACAAGCCATGTGTCCCCTGTAGGTTTTATTGCATACAAGTCAGGCAATTACATGGTCTAAAACACGGCCTGGCACACGGGCATGTGGGGCTATTTCGAATGTTACACGGCTTGGGACACGGGCGTGTGTCTCAGCCGTGTGAGGCACACGGCCTGGCCACATGGGCATGTGGGGCTATTTCGAATGTTACACAGCTTGAGACACGGGCATGTGTCTCAGCCGTATGAGGCACACGGCCGTGTGACCTCTGTTTTGTAAATTTTGTAACTTTTTCCTAAACTTTCCAAATTGTTTCCAATTTAGTCCTGAATCGCTTCTAAAGTAATTCTAGGGCCTCGAGGGCTCGATTAAGGGACAATATGTTCGTGAACGATTGTTTTATAATGTATTTATGATAATGTATGAAATGTATGTTTAAATGTTTTTTTTGTATGATAATGCTCTGTAACCCTATTTTGGTGACGGATACGGGTTAGGGGTGTTACAAAAAATGGTCTTAGATGCGGTTTAAAGGGATTAGGCACAATTCGAGAAGTCCAAAACAACTCAAGAAGGTAATTTTTGAGACTTCCAGGTCGTTTCGTGACACAAAGCTTCGAAGCTCAAGAAGTTGAAAATTCCAAGCCGCATCGTGACACATACCCTTCTGTGTTGTGAGACGAAACTTCAAAGAAAAAATATTGAAAAATAAATAAGTTGTGTCGTGACACACATACCCTGTGTCACGACACGATATCGAGTTCTGTACTTTTCCAGCCCGCTTTTCTACACGGCCTATCTCTTTCTTTTAAATAGAAACCGCTTATTAGCTCTAACCTCACCTCGGATCAGGCCCTAATCAGCCACCAAGCTATCCCTAAGCTGCCGCAACCCCCAAACCGCTCCACTCCAATCCCTTTTCTTCTTCATTCACTGCTTCACTTGCTACTGTTATTCATTCTATCTTGTATTCTTCGCTTTTCTTTTGCAGGTACTAGGCACCACATTTGGATCGTCGAGCAACCTGACATGTGCAAAGTTTTCAACTAAGAGGTTAGACATTCCGATTTAGTTTTCTGCCATGGATTGTGTTTAGGTAGTTTGTTGTTTTGTTAGTTTGATTAGGATTGTTTCATGGCACCCCAAAAAGATCAAAGACCTAATATCAAGGCACTGATGGATATCGCTGCCAACCGTTTCCAAAACCTGAAAGTAGAGCGGTATTATTTACATATGAATGGGCTTACATTTATCCAGGAATGGGGTTCAATCCCTCATTGACTGAATATGACCCAATATGTGAATTGGTGGATTTCCACCACTGGTGGAATTTCTGCTCGACCCCAAACGAACTGACGGTCAGCTCAGTAGTCTATGAGTTTCATGCCTCTTTGAAAGGTCAAATAATCCTTAAACTATCGAGTACAATACACACCACTTCAAAGTTCGGGTAAAGAAGTGCTAGTCACGCCCTGAGAAATATGTAGATTTTACGACGCTCCTTTCTATGTTTTTGATTTTTTTAGAGTCGCTTGATTTATATGTATATAGGGGCATAGATATAGATGCGATATTAAAATATCTGACACAGGGGTGAGGCGAGTGGACTCACTAAGCTAGTACTAATATACCTGTCAAATTTAATCAGGCCATTATGTTTCCGATAGCCAAAATGTTGATGCAATCTATTTGCACCCGCATTTCCCCAACATAAAATGTTTTACACATCACCGCCTTTTGAGCGATTTTGCTTGATGCTAAACTGCAGAAAAAACAGGTTTGCGTGGGACATTGGATTTATCAATCGATGCTCATGTGCATTAGTGGCCAGAAGAGAGGAATGTATTTCCTGCAGCTCGTGACAACCGTGTACAAACAAGCAAATGTTCCCATGTCGTCAACGAAGTAATTCATGAAGTCGTCAACGAAGTAATTCATGAAGTCGTCAAGGAGCATTCTTGGTAATATAATATATGCTCAGTTTGTTGACCTTCAGTGAAAACAAGTGCACGAGTGGAACCAACGACGCAAACAAAAGATAGATGTCTTGCCATTTGTGGCAAGAAAAAGCAAAACCAATGCGCCTCAGTTAACGGGTTTGACAGGCTTATCGGATATGGAATGGGCAATCCGATGGATGCAAGAGATGTCTCCTATGGGCATCGACTTTGCACAGAGGCACAGCATGCGAGTGCCTAATCTACCTCCCAATAAATATGTACCCTTTCCATATCCTGATGAGTTCAAATGAAAGGACAAGGAACAAGAAGAAGACGATGACAAAAACATGGAAGAAAAGGAAGACCCATTCCCAAAGCTACAGTACTATAAGAACAAGAAGAACAAGAAGAAAAATGCAGAAACATAAACACTACAACTATGGAGAAAGATGAAAAATAGAACACCTTAGAAAAGTGCAGAGAAAACTAAAGGAAAACCTAAGAGAAACTATTTAAAACTAAACCTATGTGTGTCTCCTCTCTCTTCAGTCAAATTTGGTTGTTTTTAGCAGCAATTTTTTGAACCTCTTTGTACCCAAAATACCCTTGTACAGGCCTTGAATGATTGGTTTTTCAGTGGGACAAAAACTACCCTTGCATAATTTTTTGTCCCCTCATGATGTTGGTATCGCAATACAATTAACATACTTGACTCGAGGTGCTTATTGGGCAGGTGTGTATCACGATACCCAAAGTGGGTATTGTGATACCATTGTAGGTGGTCTTCATTTTTGGTGCCTGTTGAGGGTATCGCGATTCCAAGGGTAGGATATCGCAATACCCTCTCCTATGGTGATGTTCTCGCTTGATTTCGACCTCCAACGCGTCCCTACAAAACTCAATCACATGTTAGGGCCTCCAATGGCACAATTGGCCAATTTGGGTCTCAAAATAAGTAAAATGAGACATTTACACTTATTAAATCAAAATTTAAAACTACAAAACTATAGAAAAGACACCAATTTGCTCGAAAACATGCTCCGCAAGTATAACGGGAAAGCCTAATTTGCCATATCAAATTACGAAAAATCACTTATACACATGTCCATTTTTATGTAATGGTCCCATATGAAGGGAAGTCATGTTTCAATTTATTCTTTATCTCTTGCATTGTAAATCTCATGTTTTTAGCATGAGGACAACTCTATTAACAATTTGTAGGAAATAGCCGATTAATCTCATTCTTGGTCATGATGACATTATTTACATTTTCACATTAATAAAACAATTCATACTTATCGAAATAAACTTATTAATATTTTCATGGCATCCAAAGTTCCATAACACCTCATGGAACTAATATGTCATCTCAGTTTCAAGTATATAGCACAACTTAATGAGAATTAACCTCATCATTTTTAAGTCATGTAATTTACATATATTCATTATATAATTATTCAAATATTTATCACATAAATATTATCAAATTCATAAAATTTAATATAAGATAAGTAAGTGTAACTAAGGTACTCTCCTTTGGATGCTTTAACATACATAATCAAGACTTCAAAAACTTGATTCCATCATCAACTAAGCTTGAAAACCCCAATTTCAATATTTCATCATTTTCCATACACATAAAATATATCCAAAATTAATATCAAAACTAAGCTTTCTCATAATTATCAAATTCAAATATTATGTTAGGAGAGAAAGAAAGAATTTTCAATTACTTACCATTTTGAAGCTTTCTCTTACTAGCTTCAATTTCTCACACCAAAACTCATATAACCTTAGGCTAAAAACTGAAGGAATAATGGTAGAAATGAGAGTAGTAAGTAGTTTTCCAAAAGATTTTTAGTAAAACCTCAAAATAGGTGGCGTCATTTTTTAAAAAAAAACTAAGGAAAATGGAAGAGGCGTGTGGAGAACCCCCATGACACAAGGCTGACTGATTGCTCAAGGTTGATGGGGTGAGGTAGTGGGTTGAGCCAAAAGCCCATGTCCAACATCCAAACCCAAATTTAAAAACATTTATGGTCCAGTTCTTTATTTCATGGCAAAAAGGTCCAAGCTTATTTCAATTATCTAATATTTCATCCATATAATATTTCTAATGTTAAATTTTTGGAAAATGACTAAAATTACTATTTTGGAAAATGGGTAAAATAGTAATTTGTCATTTTCCTCACTTTGCACAATTTCTTCACAGTAATAAACAATTATCAACTCCAAATCTCATAATTCACTTATAACCATTAATATAAACCTTTGGGGGTGAAAATTACATATTTTCCCTTTTCTTGATGAAATTGAGAAATTTATAATTTAGTCCTTGTACTTTTCAATCCTTTCAATTTGGTCCCAAAAGTGATCTTCATCATACTAATACATATTCAAACTGATTCTTAATTCAGTTTACCACTAATAACTCTCTTTCCCCATTTTGGCCATATTTGCACTTTAGTCTTTAAACTTTTCAAAATTTTCAATTTAATCCTTTTGTCACGTTTTCACCTCTAAAGTTTATTTCATAAATTTCCATCTCAATTGTCAACTTTTCTTTCATAGGATTCCTTTATCTAACTCATTTTTCATGTTTTCTCACAAATTTATTGTATTTGATACCGATAATGCCACATGTTTAATTAGAAATTTTGGGGTGTTACACCAATAACTTAAGGAGACATTTGTAGAAAAATTCTTGGCCCTAGGTGAAACGATCATTTGACGCTTGAAATTCATTCTTGTAACACTCCAAACCCAACCCTTAATGAGGACCCGAGTATATCGTGTCACTAACATAAAATTAATACTTTTAAAACTATATTTGGCGTAAACCAACTTAAACTATAGCTTAATTTAATATAGAATGTAAATAGTTTACGATTCAAGGTTAGATAAACTGGTACACTTTAAGAACCATAAAGACTTCAATTAAATTTCATGGAAATCATAGTTTCATGAACACAAGTTTAAATACAAAATTCATTCTTCAAAATGTAAGCACCTTGACACCACCCCTATGCCATGCATAATACACAATACTAAAAGTCTCACAACAATGATTTTCATCTCCTAACATAGACAAGCCAAACTATACTAACAACTACGAACAACCACCGCTCATGTACATACATTTCATCTTTACAAAATATGAATACTTACCTTAAACAAAAATAAACAAGGCATTACACACACATGGAAGTAAGAAGGAACTCACCAGAAAACACAGTAAGTCTAAATAGAAAGACCTTTGCCCTTATCACGAGAACCATCTAAAGTGTCTTAAGTAGGTGCTAAAACAACGAAGGAGTTGGCTGAGTATAACGAATCCAAATTTTCAAGAAGGTTTCTGGTCTAAGGTTTTCTAAGAGAAAGTGCAGAGAAAATTTGAAAGGAAGAATGGGTGCAAAGAAAAACGTAAAACTTGCTCAAGAAGCCAATACTAACTTTAAAAAACTAAACATAGAAGCTAGGTTAACTGGATAAGTCAAATTATCCCACTAAGCTCCTCGATTCATGTGATTAAGAATTTTCTCTCTCATCATAAATGTGAGTCATATTGACTACATTAACTTAGTTATATTCTGACCGATTCTCATCAGACCAACTAAATTATCCAACCAGAGTAATAAAATAATAAATGGTCATTTCAAACTAATGACTTAACCCAAACGTCTAGCAACTGGGGTGGCGTGTTCTCTACAGAGGAGTTGCCCAACCACCAAGCTCGCCAAACATAAACTTCGCCCATAGGCGTGATCACAGACTTACATATCTAGTCGCAGTTAATACCTTACTCACTCAGAATTTACTCTTCATACCATACTTCGATAAACAGTAACCAACACTAGGACTTCGCTGGGGCAGATGTTACAATTTTTGTGTTATGACACACCAATACGTCTAGCTGGCCATCATAATTGCAATTAGGCCCATGTGTCACTTAACAACTGTCAATGTGTCGTGACGCACCATCTACAACTACCACAATTTGATTCAAGTGCATCTATTTCTTCTTCATCTTCGATCATTCCTATAAGATAAACACTGAATAAGTTTATAGGTCGAGAGATATTATAAATGTTTCATAATTTAACAAAAAAAGAACTAACTAAAAACATTGAAAATAAGAAAAAAAATGTCTAAAAACTAGACACTATTGGAAACTAAACTAAAAAGGCTAAACACATAAATTTACCTAAGAATAATGTCAAATTAAGACTAAAAATATGCTTAAAATTATGTGTTCTTAGAGGGTGATCAATAATCAAAACCAAATAAAAATAAATTTCACTTTTTTTTTTTCTTTTTGAGATTTTGAACTCAAACAAAATCCAAAGTTTTCGAGATCTTTTTCTAATTAAGTGCTTTTTATTTATTTATTTGCAATTTGCTATCAATCCCAAAGGATATAGACTGAAATTTTATATTTTATGAAAATAAAAAATGATAATTATAATTTACAAGTTATAAATTAAAACAAATAAATATTTTTTGGTTATAGATATTAATTTTATTAAGTTATTTAAAAAAATACTTATTTTATGTTAGGATCACTTCGGATTAAATGTAATCGTATTGTCCAAATCATTCCGTGTTTAGATTAACTGTGTATTGGATAAGTCAATTCAAGCTGCTGATTTTTTATAGTGAAATCAAATTTAAATTAGTTGGGTCAAAAATGGTAGTTACAGAACCTGAAGTAGGTTTGCAAATCTTGACCCAGTCTGTCGTGGGTGAAAAAACAGAGAAAGGTAGCGTGTGACGTGAATCTTTTTCCATACCTAGTACTGGTAGTATATGAACATATTTAATAAAGAAAAATAAAGCGCATAAAATCATTTTCTTTTATGAATCTTCCTACTTCCTTATAACATTCTAAAACATACCATTATGGCAACTGGGAACCCAAAGATGGAATTTCACACCCCAACCCCATTGCCCAAGTGATTTAATGATATGTTTTGTGAACATGGCTTGACTACATTGACCTAACCAAAATAATGGGCTTAAATGACATTTAAGTTAAATATATGGTACCACTTGAGCCTTGGCTTGCCCATCTATCAGATTCAAGACTAGCAGCCGTTATGAAGGATAGCAGAACTGATGAGCAAATTCAATGCACCATAGTGGGGCCGACCTCACAGATGGCTGGCTGGCTTTTGACACCATGAGAATGCGGATTGCACACTATTACTCACTCCATGGACCATCGAAAAGCCAACTGATTTTACATCAGTCAGTCCTGCATTCTTTCACACCATTTTCAACCCCACAAAATACATGTATTCTATTGGAATTAGCTTTTACTAGAACGATGGTAGCTCTAAACTATTGTTCTGAAATAAAAGCTCTGGCAATTTAACGTTACATTTTAGAGTCAAAAAGCCCCAGAGCTGGAGATAAAACTTTAGTTACTTTCCGAGAGCTGGCTGAGCCAACTGCTGCAATTGATGAACAACATGAGACATTCTAGGCCGCATAGAAGGGACATTTTGCGTGCAAGCATACACAAGGTCCACCACCTTCTGAATATCACCAGCTTCTGGAATATCAGATGTTGATGAAGATATTAGAGGATCCAGGAGCTCAGGATAGTGATGTGCCTGCACTAAGGGTGTTGCCCATTCAAATATGCTCTGCCAACCCACTGAATCAACTTGCTGAGCAGGCCTACGCCCGCTTACTATTTCAAGCAGCAACACTCCAAAGCTATATACATCACTCTTTGTTGTGAGCTCATTCCTATATACGAACTCAGGGGCAAGATATCCATAGGTTCCACCAGCCATCACAGTCCTCTCATGCATTACCTCCCAAGGAACAATCTTTGAAAGACCAACCCCCATCAGATGTGCTCCAAACTCTTCATCAAGTAGTACATTGCTTGCGCGTATATCCCTGTGCACAACATGTGGCTTCACCTTGTCATGCAGGAATCTGTTCTAAGAGATTAACTTGTTAGACACTCATTACCAGGAAAAAGAAGAGATAAAGACTTGCAGAAAGCATGAAGATCATAATTTCATTAAAAGATCTTAAACCAGCTAGTAGAATCTGCAAAAACTTGAAAACTGATATGTAATTCTGGTTGTGATAGAAGTTTGCTAATTCAAAGCATGGTGCTGTAGTTATGAGGTAGAAAATGCAAAACTAATGTGGGAAATTCTTTCAGTCATGACAGGGAGATATTCTAAAACAAATGCTTGCAACAGCTTAAATTGACTAGACAAGTAATATAAGAATGAAAAGAACTTACCAGTATAAACTATAAATGCTTTTAATTGAAGTAATGAATAAGAATAATTAATAAGTACAAAAAACAAAAAATCTTTTTGCAAGTATTAAAAATTGTCTCCAAGCAGAAGCAGCAACAGGGATATCACAAGTATCAATTACAGTTGCACTTAACGTAGAAAGAGGATCTAGTGTTTATACTCACGCAATTCCCTGGGCAAGAGTTGTAGCAATTTTGATCCTCATGGTCCAATCCAAGCTCCTACCACCCCTTGGAATGTGGTATAGCCATCTATCCAATGGTCCGTTTGTGATAAACTCATATACGATGTAACGGTCACCATGATCATAGCAGCATCCTTTCACAGCAACTAAATTAGGGTGACGAAGCTTAGCAACCCTACCAATTTCAGAGTAGAACTCCTTTTTCCTCTGAAAACTAGATCTTTTTAACCTCTTAACCGCTACCTTTGATCCATCAGGCAGGAGGCCACTGTATGTGCTACCTGTTTTAGCATCCCCATGAAGTCGATTTCCTTCACTGAAATTTTTTGTGATTGACCTCAATTCATCACTGGTGAATATTTTCCATGAGGGGGGAACTAATGCAGAAGTGGCAGGATTAGATAGTTTTCTTGATCTTCTACGCCGTTTACTCCGCTTATAAGCAAGCAGCCAAACAACAACAGCAAATGTTGTAAAGAGAACCAATCCACTAACAACTGCTAGGATAATGAGATATTCCTTATGGCAGTGCATGTAATAACATTTGTCCTCTGCAAGTGGAAAAAATATAATCTCAACAATGACAAAAAAATGTTGCTCAAATTCTGTTATTAGTCCCTATACTATGCGTAAGTTATAAATTTCATCTTTGTACTTTAATCTGGTTAATTTTAGTCCTAGTACTTCTTGAATTTTAAAATTTCAGTCCTGACCCAAATGATAGTAGTTAAAACCGTTTGATTAAATTCTACTATTAATCATGAACTATTCCTAAAGTTGTTGCTTTAATCCATATTCTTCAATTTGAACATTCTTAATCCTTGAACTTCTTGAATTTTGAAATTTCAATCTTGGAGTAATATGTAAAAATAACAAGCTGACATGCCATTACACTCTAATAATATATTTGCCATATAAGATTTTGGAAATAGAATAAATTAACTTGATGAATTTGACAGCAACCGCCTGGTCAGGACTAAAATTTCAAAATTCAAAAAGCAAAGAGACTAAAAATAACCAATTTAAAGCACAAAAACTAAATCCATAATTAATGCATAGTACAACGACTAATAGCAGAACTTAACAAAAAAAAAATGTGAAACATACTATAGAAAGGAAAGATCAATATATAATCTAATAGTGGTGACAAAAATGCTATAGAGCAACCACTCGAAAAAATTAAAATAACCGTTATCTTACCAATATCAACCATGCACAGAAAAGCACGAGATGCATTGCATCTCTTGCTTACAAGAGGTTCTGATCCATTCTTCACCAATGTACATAAATCAACTGAATTGTTGACAAAGCATGACGATTTGGGGCAAATGGATTGGGCAGATGATCTAAGAACTGATTCATTCCAGACCGATGTATTATCAGACCACTTCCAACCAGAACTGATAGTCGAATTGCTAACTCTTCCTCCAACCCAGCAACCATTGACACTTTGGCCACACAGATGTTGTGCAAAGTTTAGTTCTTCAAATGATGTTAGGGCCGCTAAGTGTCCATGATATCGTTTACAATGGATCTCGGATTCATCCCATGATTCCAAACTTTCATTGTACCCAAAGCACTTAGTTTTATTTGGAGCAAGAACCCATCCCGAAGGGCATTCTGCTATTTGACCCAACAAAATGAAACAACTTAATCTTCAAAAAAATGTCAATATTTACCACAACAATTAACAAATTTAACAAATCCAGCACCTTCATTACCCTTATACTTGGAAGAACTGTTAGAAGGTGCAGTCCATCCATTAGAGGCCTGAGATACCAAAATGATGACAAAAAGAGAAACACTCAGATTCTGAATGCAAGTTATAAATTCTACAACTTGCATATAACTTTTAGATTGTACAATCTTACAGTGTCAGAAGCCACAAGCGGGACTGCAAAAGAAGCAACTAAGACAATAAATTGCAGGGGGGTAACCTTTACTCCCATCACAACTCTATCTTCAATCCTAGAAACGGGCAAAAGAAAAAAGAAAAAAGAAAACTATCAAAGTGATTCTCTAGCGAAATTATAAAAATAATTTAAAAGAAAAACATTAACCAAGTCGTGAGTTCAATGGATTGCTCTTCTTTTTTCTTTAAAAAAGAAACTAAAATATTGGTTATTGAAAAGTAGAAACGATGGCAAAGAAATGAAGATACTTTTTAAAATGCTAAGCAATAAGGCAGGGAATAAAAGTAATACGATATACAAAGAACAACATATACTAACCTCCAAAACCAAAGAGCCAAAAGCTGATCATCAGAATTCCGCTAAGAAACCCTAATGCTCCCTGTGGGTTTAAACTGAGAAACTAAAACAGTACAACAAAATTTTTGGGATCTTCCAGATTTAGTAAATGAAAATATAAATTAGCCTGATATTCAGAAAATGCAATTCTCTATTCATTTCCACAGGGTTTCTCAGCAATAAAACTGAGACACACACGGAGAGAAAGAGAGAGGGGATTGAATGAATGGTTGAAAAAAGCAAGGAGTAGATGGGAATGTTAATAAGAGTAGGAAAGTAGAAAATTAAAAGGCAAAATAGAAAAATAAATGCTAACTGGGCTTGAGAAGCAGAGAGCAGTATGCTTTGCAAAGACCGGACTGGCTGTGGCAGAGGTGAAGTGGGTAGTTGCAACTTGCAAGCTTTTAGACTTTTCCACCTCTATTACTTAGTACTACGACTCTACGACCAACTACCATCATATGTAGGGTATACATATATTTCAGCTCGCAAAATCTAAGTTAACCCAAAAGCCAATCCCATATATTTAAATTCGAATTTGATTTTGTTTTGGGGTTCAATTAAACCCAAAATGCCATCGCATATAAAACCCAGCATCATTCTAAAAGATTGTAATAAATAGAGATGTCTTGTCATCCTGAAATCATTATCAATTATTTAATGTTATTTTAATATTTTTTTCATGTCATTGACTAATTATTTTAGTAATTTTTTTAACCCGAACCCTAAACCCTAAACTTTAGACCATAGATCCTTGATTTTGGATTTTGGACCCTAGACCTTGAACTTTGGACCCTAGACCCTAGACCCTAGACCATAGACCTTAAACCTTAGACCTTGGACCTTGAACCCTCGACCTTGAACACTTAGGTCTAGGGTCTAAGACACACGATTCAGGGTCTAGGGTCCAAGGTTTAAGTTGAAAAAATTACCAAAATGATGTGTCACTGACATGAAAAAAGATGTTGAAATGACATTAAATAATTGGTAAGAGATACTGGATGATGTAGCATCTCTGTTTCATGCAATCTTTTCCCAATAATCATATAATACTCTTCACTTGTACTGACTCCCAATACATATGGACACTAAAGCATATATAAATTAATAATCTTGAAAATATTTAAGATTTTAATCTTTGAAACAATATAAATAAAATCATAAAAATGAGGTAAAATCAACTTGAATGTTTTGAAATAATCTCAAATCGTTTAGAAATCTTTCATAAGTGTTTGGAGGTGCTCGACGCAAAAAAATGAGCTTTAGATGGCTCAAAACACCCAAAACAGTTCAGTGGTACTACCCAAGGTATTAGGTATCAATACATAGCCCCAATGTTTTAATACTTGGGGCTATGTATTAGTATCTAGCAAGGTATCAGTACTTATTTCCCTTTCTTGTAGCTTTTCAACTATTGCTTGTTGAGATTAGTTATAATGGCCTGAATTTTCAATGGTGTCGGAACGGTGATTCGAGGTCACTAAATCCGACAAGTGAGTAGAAAATATTATTAATTTAGTGAGTATAAGTTAAATGTGAAGTTAGGAAAATTTTTGAAATAGTGAATAGTGTACTAGAAATAAATATTAAAATAATTAGAATCGAAAACGAGGTATCGAGACCTCAGAGATTTTTAATCGAGTCATAAATATTTTTATAAATATTTATGGAGGGTTAATAAGTTAGTATTAAAGTTTTGTCAAGAAATTTTAAAGTTTGGATTGTTAATTGAACAAAAAGGACTAAATTGTAACAAATGTAAAATTATGGGAAATGATTAAATAGCTTAAATGATAAAAGAAAGAGGGCTTAAAAGCCAAATAGACCCAAGGTCTATTTGGGCTGGACGGAAAGGGCATGAAATCAGCAAGAAAATAAAGAGAATTAAGGACAAAATTGGAACATTGCAAAATTTACTTAATAAAGCTAGGATTAAAGTGGAATTATCTAGATTTCTCTTTATTTTTCTATATTCTCATCAGCAAAAACACCATAGAAGGGTTCCTTAAGCTGGTTTTTCATATTTTTACTGCAAGTAAGTTCAATTCTTGATTACTTCTTGAAATTTTTGTGTTTTTGTGACTTTTACAACTAGGTCCACTTGTTGAATTCATTAGTTTTAGATTTTATGAATGAAATTGAAAGTTGCTATGAATATTTGCTAGAAGTATATGATGATTTAGCATGGAATTAGAGCTTTAAATTGTTTATATGCTAATTTTATTGAAAGAATTGAATAGAAAGTGAATGTTTGAGACCTAATTGTAAAAGAGTTTGAAGTTAGAGTTTTATGTGGAAATTCTGAATTTTAATAGTTGTGAAATAATTTATAAAGTCTAGGTAAAGTATTAATTGAGAAAAATTAGCTTAATTGAGGGGTTAATTGAGTAAGGACTGAATTGTATGAACTGTGAAATTTGGGGCAAAATGGAAATCAACACTTTGCACTAAAACAGTTTTGGACATTAGTAGTAGTCTAAGTTTTAAAAATCACCAAAAATTATAGAAATAGAATTAAAGGATGAATAAAATATAAAATTAAAGCTTATTGAGTTTAGTTTCTTATAGAAGAAACGGTGTAAGCAATGGAATTGTAAATCATGAGATATAATAGGTTTTGTGAGACAAGATCAGAATGATTTTGGGTTCCCCTGTTCTAACTTTGGAAAATCATCAAAAATTAGAGAATAATAATTAGGGGCTTAAATTTATATTTTTAAGACCCTGAATGAGTCTATTTTCAATAGAAACAAACAGAAACATCATCCGAATCCCGTACGAGAAGATAATTAATTTTTAGTGAAGAAGGGTCGGAACTGCCAGATAGCAGAACAAGGGGCGACTTCAAAGAATTAAATGTACTTATTTGCTAAACAATAAATTCTAAAAATTTTATAGTAAGAAGATATGTGAGTCTAGTTTCAGGAAAAATTAGCGGGTCTTAATTCGGAGTTCTATAGCTCAAGATAAAAATAATTTAGTGACTATGACTCAAGGCGATAGCTCTAAATGAACTATAAATAATAATAGAATTATAGAGAATGCTACATATGAACATGAAATGTATTGAATTGATGATTAAATTTATTTATTTAGATCCGAAAAACTCAAATACGAAGCTAGACCGAGGAAAGAAAAAAGTCCCGGATTAGTAGATTTTTATGTACGAACAAGTATCAAGGTAAGTTCGTGTAACTTGAATTATATTCTTACATGTTTGAAATATATTTTTATTGATGTGAATATGATTTGAATGTTTATTGTATGATAATTGATAAAGTATTGATATTCTTGATGAAAAGGAAAAATAAATCCTGGTTGAATGAAAGGAAAATTCGATGGATATTTGAAAAGGAATTGACGATAAAAAGGATCTAGCCCGGACGGGTGATCCTATCCTGATATAGCCTCCCGAAGAATATGTGGAAAATGGATTTAGCCCGGACGGGTAATCCGAATTAGGGTCTGAATTTAGCCTGGACTGGCAATTCAAATCCAAGCTCATTAGAGTAATTGTCGTTGCAGGGGATTTAGCCTGGACTGCTAATCCCGACAATACTCTATGAGTTTATATTACAGGGGATTTAGCCTGCATTGGTAAACCCGCTGTAAGGATGAGGTTCGCGGGAGTGTGCTCTCTGGAAAAAGGGTATACCTATATGTGTATTAATTGACGGACCCGGAATTGTACACAAAAGTGTACTACTGAATATCCATCGAAATTCCAAGAAATTCAACGGGATAAATATGAGAAATGGAAGAACATGAAAATTATGGAATTGATGAGCTCATCAATCATATTGAATTTATAAGATGTTAATTAACTAATGCAAAAGTTGAGTTTGTATGTGATAGGTATATGTTTATGTGAATTGGATGTGTGCTTGTGTTGTTAAATGATGGATGTATAGTATGGTAAGTATAATTCCTGTTGCATGAACTTACTAAGCACCATGTGCTTACCCCGTTCTCATTTTCCCTGTTTTGTAGTGCTCGGGAGCTCGAAGGTTGGAGATTTGTCGGAGCCTTATCACACTATCAACCCGTATCTTTTGGTATATGAAAATGACTTATTTTGAAAGAATGACATGTATAGACTAAATATCAATATTTACATGGAAATGGATATTTGTAACTTAGCTATTGGCATGGCTAGAGTAAATATAATTTTGGGATTTTGAGAAAAATTCTCTGTGATTCTGATTTGGTTCCGTAAGTTCAGTAATGCCTTGTACCCTATTCCAGCGACAGATATGGGTAAGGGGTGTTACATTAGTGCCTTTAGGTTTTTCATCATATGTAATTTGTAATTTTTTCAAACAAATTGGTTTAATAAAATTCCATCTTTCACATTAATATCATTTGTATTTGTCCTCAATAGTTTTAGCATGCAATAATGAAGTTCATTTTTTATTTGTTACTTTATGTGCCTCTTTATTATTTGCCGGCGCAGTTGCTAAATCTGCACAATTTCCTCTTCATGTATGGTTACCTGATGCCATGGAGGGGCCTACTCCTATTTCGGCTCTTATACATGCTGCCAGTATGGTAGCTGCGGGAATTTTTCTTGTAGCCCGTGTGCTTCCTCTTTTTATAGTTATACCTTACATAATGAATCTAATATCTTTGATAGGTATAATAACAATATTATTAGGGGCTACTTTAGCCCTTGCTCAAAAAGATATTAAGAGGGGTTTAGCTAATATTGGCTAGTTGATTACCTACTATTTAACTAATATATATCAGTAAGTAATCTAATGGCCCATAGCCTGATTAGAATCAAGCAAATTGGTTAAAAGATTATTATGTCGTCTATCAAGTCCATTTAGGGAGGTACCCTATCTTTGGTATTAGAGCAAATAACTCCCAAAAATAGAGACATAGATGTGATTGTCTTGATAGAAAATAAATCAAACAAGACCCAAGTAGAATAAATCCTAGATTCGTTTATGCATTTATTCATTTGTGATTTTCATAGTTGTAACACCCCAAAATAGGGCCTAGGAGTTTTAGGGGTATTTTAGGAATTTTAGCCTTAAAGTGCTTGAAAATTAGTAGCATGGTAAACCAAAATTATATTCGACTATGGCATCTTAGCTGTTAAATCAATTTTTTGAATATGTGCTTTAGAAACCCTTAATTTTAGAAAAAGGACTTATTTGTAACAAAGTCAAAACTGTGAGCATTTATGTTGCAGTTTCACTAATTTTTTAAAATTGAACCTAATAAACCCCCACTCCCAGCATATTTCACGATAGCTTATTCTCTTCTCTTTAAAGTTGTCATCCCTTGCTTTTCCCTCACCATTCCAATTGATTTTTGATTCCCAAACCATAATACTTTGATTTCCTATCATTCTCAAGCATTAAACCTTCCTAAAACTCCAAGAAAAACATTTAAAGACTCCATAGATTTCACCGTATTCTTCAAACGTGGGTTTTTCAGATTTGTGTCAAAGCTCGTTCAATATTCCATCAAAGGTAATGTTTCGAATTCTTATGAGTTTTTCATGATATCTAGTCCTTGAAGTATTAACCATTGAATCACAAGTTTTTAATAAAACCCAAAAATTGAGACATTAATGGTGGATTTCGGGATTTTGAGTAAAAACATGGTTTCGAAGTGTTTTCAACTCATTTTGTCATGATTAGAAAGTTTCTGAACTTACCTTGAAGTTTCATTAATGATTTCTTACTTTTTAATGAATTTTGTGAAAATTGCCAGAAAGATGTCAAAAAATTTCAATACCATGAATTGGGTAGTTTTTTGTGGTTTAAAGGTTGAGGAGTAGGCGTAGATGACTAATTAGATGAACAGAATTCATTTTAGGTGAAAACATTAAGCGTAGACCGAGTTATGAGCATTCTAAGTTTATTATGTTAAAAGTTTTTGTTACATGAGAACTTAGAATAGACTGATGTTTTAGTTGGTTTAAGTGAGTCCTTGGCTAGTATCTGATTGTGAATATTGTATGGTTCTTGTGTGTAAAGCCTCGGATTCATTGGAGCCTTCTACAAGTTAAAGAAAGAGCTAGTTTGATCTTTCGACTTCTCGGTGAAAGCATAGGGTGAGTGTTTGGAATCGCCACTCGTAGACACGAGTCATATGTTATTTGGGAATTTAGTAGTAGCCTAAACCCCTACTCTAAATTTCGAGTATAATTTTTCTTGTATCTATATTTATTTTGTGGTTTTTGTGCTTATATGATTATGGAATTGTGTATAGTGATGAAAAGCTCAAATATGTGACATGTGGATATGGTAACTGTTGTGAAAAGTGCAAATGTATACATGAAATATATACGTCACATGAAAGTGATAGTGTTTTGCAAAACATGCTAACATGCAGCGATAGTGCACGGATAATCGATAAGTGTTATGTGTTTGATTTCATGCATTTTTTCCTTGTGATTTTGAAACCATTGGATATAGTTGGCATGCCATAGGATTGTGAGTACTCACCTATATGTATAGTGATTTTGGGCGTTGAGGCCCTAGGACATGTTGGGGGGATAAAGGAATGTGAGCTAAGCTCCATTCAATAGGACATGTGAGGGGAAATAAGGAGAGTGCTAGCTACATGCTTCACTTGTGGGCACATGTTTGACTCTACGAGTCTATGAGGTGTCTTGGAGATCCGCGCATCCGATGAGTAATGATAAACCGTAAAAGTAACATATTTTAATCCCACATTTAGTATGCTTTTGGATGATTTAAGCCTCGGTTGATATAAAAAGGTGCTCTTAATCCTTTCTTTTCATGTGTTATACCCAGGAAAGCACCCGAGGATGAAAAGAACATAAAAGGGGCCCAAAACGGAGTAAATGGGCCATATCACGAAATCCACACGGCCTGGACTTAAACCCATACGGCCGTGCCGCATTGATCATCTAGAGCACGACCTTACCCCCGATTCACACGGCCGTGCCTCATTAAAGAAGTCCGAACACGGCTTGAAGACTAGTCACACGGGCGTGTGACATGGCCGGGTCCCTGTCGTGGCAAAGAGCAATTTCATTCAGATTTGGATACTTTGGGGTGAAGAAACACATCCCAAGAACTTATATAAACCCCCTAAGTGTTACCTGAAGGGGCCGGTTAGCTAGGCCAAGGAGCCAAGCCGAAAAGGTCAAAGTTGTGGGAATCACTCGAAGATAGCCAGTTGATCCATCTCAAGAAGCCGGAATTCTACTCAAGACGGCGGATCTCTCCTTCAATTCCTTCAGGGAGTTTTAGGGATTTCTTATGTTTTGTTTTATCTTTTCTTCTGAGATGTTTTCTTTATTTATTATGAACTAAACCCTTCAGATACCTGAAGGGGATGGAACCTAGATGAATCTTGTTATTGTTTTCTAAACTATAAGACAAATACTTGATTTGTTCTTAATTATGTGCGCTTAATTCTTGTGTTAATGTTTTCGGGATATTGATTCAAGTCAGATGTTCTTAGGTGGAGGAGCAAAAGTCCCTGCTTAAGAATAGATCTAGCATAATTAAAGCGGAGTCGTTCGCGCGCCTAGAGATAGGGTGACGAGATTTTGCCGGATTAGGGTGAAACCTAATATAGGAATCCACAGATCGAGTTAATGCAATTTTAGGGGTTTTAATTAGAAAGAGATTTTAATTAATCAACCTAGGGTTAGTTATTATTCACTTCGAGAGAGGGTTTAATATAACTTAGGGAATCCTACGGATCAAGTCAAGTGAATAAATCGTATGGTTCAGGGTTAAATAACAAGTAAAGTCTAGGTGGATTCTTCCTGAGGGTATCGTCTTAAATCAACTGAGTCTTCCTTCAAGTTATTTCCCAATTCATTCTTTTTGTCTTTGCGTTTTTAGCTTAGTAGTAGTTAGATTAGATTTAAACAACTTCACTTATTTTAGGCTAGATAATAAAAAGAAGGTTAGTATTAGTACTTTTAGTTCCTTTGGGTTCGACAATCCGGTCTTGCCTAAGCTATACTACTGTTCGATAGGTACACTTGCCTTTAATCGTTGTCAGAGTTAGTTTGTAGGTTCGATCATTCTCCTTATAAATTTTAAGACTCTGATTCCAGCGATCAAGTTTTTGGCGCCGTTGCCAGGGAACTAAAATATTAAGAAAGCTCTATTTTTATTACTTTAGCCATTATTTTTTATTTTTCGCAATTTACTTTTATTTTTAGGTTAAAATTTGGTTTTGCTAAATTTTCTTTCTTCTCCTAGCAGATACCTCTAGTTTATGACTAGAAGGAACCCGAGAGGACCTTTAGTATACGATAGTGATATTGAAGCTACTGGTCGAAGAAATTGTAGAGAAATCAGGCGAGCCATAAATTACACAGAGGAAAATCGAGAAGGCAGATCCAATCCTACTGAAGGGATGGAGGAGAATAATCCACAACCACATGACGTGGGAGAAAAAAATGCTCCACGTACTATGTTTGATTATGCTAAACTGCATTTAACAGGAGCAGAATCGAGTATTGTTAGGCCTGCTATAGCTGCTAATAATTTTGAATTAAAGCCTAACACAATACAAATGATTCAACATTTTGTTCAATTTGATGGTTTACAGGACGAAGACCCAAACACTCATATAGCTAATTTTTTAGAGTTCTGTGATACCTTCAAAATAAATGGTGTTTCTGATGATGCCATACTTCTTTGACTATTTCCCTTTTCATTAAGAAATAAAGCCAAACAGTGGTTAAACTCGTTACCACGAGGGTCAATCACTACATGGGAACAAATGACCGAAAATTTCTATTAAAATATTTCCCACCGTCCAAAACGGCCAAATTACGGAATGATATCTCTTCTTTTGTGCAGATGGATTTAGAGACATTATACGATGCATGGGAGAGATACAAGGATCTCTTGAGAAGGTGTCCGCATCACGGTTTACCCTTATGGCTACAAGTCCAAACCTTCTATAACGGTGTAAACCCCTCAACGAGGCAATTAATTGATTCAGCCGCCGGTGGAACCCTGAACAATAGAACTCCTGAAGCAGCCTACGAGTTCATTGAAGAGATGTCACTGAATAACTATCAGTGGCAAGTTACAAGGACTAAACCGACAATCAGCCGGAGTTTACAACCTCGACGCAGTGACCACACTATCAACACAGAGAGAGATGATAAATAAAAAGCTTGATAGTTTATGTTCTTCGCAGGCACACCCAGTCATGCAGTGCGACGCAAGTGGAACTGTGGCGAATCTTGAGTACCCACCCTACCAACCGGTTGCAGAGAGCGAACAGATGAACTATATAGGCAATAATTTCAGATCCAATAATAATCCTTATAGTAATATTTACAATCCAGGTTGGAGGAACCACCCAAATTTTTCACGGGGAGGTCAAGGAAATCAAGGAAATCAAAGACAACAACCTCTTCAAGATTTCCAAAATCAGCCATATCCGCAAGAGAAGAAGCCAAACCTTGAAGAGATGCTGACAAAATTCATGCCAGCCATAGAAAATCGTCTCCAAGATACTAAGAAAACACTTAAAGATCAAGAAACATCGGTTGAAGAGACCAAGAACCGAGTCGGGGAACTTACTAAGTCAGTAGGGGAAGTCACTAAAGCATCGGACAACTTGCAAAGTTAATGTCCGAACGACCGCAAGGACGTCTACCAAGTAACACGGAGATTAACCCAAAGGAGCAAATTCAAGCCATCACAGCTCATGATAGTAAAGGGTTAGATGAAGCCAACTCAATACAAGAAAACGAGGTAGAAGAAGGTAAAATAGAGGTAACACGGGAAAAGCCAAAACTGGCAATCAAAGAGTACCAACCTCGTGTACCTTATCTCGAAGCAATGAAAAGAGATGATACAGAAGAACAGTTCGGTAAGTTTTTTTAAACTTTTAAAGAAATTGCATATCAACTTACCTCTTCTTGAAACTCTTTTTCAAATGCCAGACTCGAGAAAATATTTAAAACAGCTTTTGACGAACAAGCGCAAATTAGACGAGGAACCACATGTGGAACTAAATACAGTATGCTTAGCGATGTTACAGAATAGACTACCGCGAAAGCAAAAAGATCCAGGGAGTTTTACAATTCCATGTTTAATTGGTAGTTTAACTGTTGATAATGCGTTAGCTGATTTAGGGGCAAGCATAAATGTCATGCCTTACAAAATGTTTAAACAACTAGGTCTAGGGAAACCCAAATAGACTAGGATGAGCATTCAATTAGCTGATAAAACTGTTAGAATTCCTAGGGGTATTATCAAAGATGTTCTTGTAAAAATTGATAAATTCGTTTTCCCAGTAGATTTTGTTGTCTTAGACATGGATGAGGATAATTCGATTCCCTTAATTTTAGGAAGACCCTTTCTAGCAACTGTTAAGACTAAAATTGATGTTGCCACAGGAGAACTCATACTTTGTGTAGGTGACGAATCAATCAGTCTTCAAGTTCTTGGCTCGGCCAGGACAACAATCGATGAAGGCAAGAAAGTCAATCCAGTTAATAATCAATGTGTTCAAACTTCACCACAGGGAACACCACAAGACTACAAACTTGAGCCGAATCATGGACCTAATACCAACAAAGAAGAATCACATAAGGAACAAAGCCTTAGGGTCGACAAACTAAAAGAGCAGGAAACACAAATCAAAAAAGAACAGGAATCGCACGAAGTAAAACCTAAGGAGCCCCCAGAAGAGCTCATAGGAACATCAAACCATTTCAAAATAGGAGACCAGGTACTGTTAGACAAAGTCGACCCTCACATCACCACATCAGGCTTGAAAGTAAACGAAGAAATTCCTCTTAAGGTACACAATATCTTCTCACACGGAACAGTCGAGGTAAGCAATCCAACATTCGGCACTTTTAAGGTAAATGCTTCTCGACTTAAACTTTATCAAGAAAATAGAACTGTAAGCATGAGGGAAGATATCCAAACCTTTAAACCTCCCTAATTCAAATACAAGGAAAATCTAGCTTAAGACTATAAACGAGCACTTCTCAGGAGGCAACCCGAGCATTAACCCTATTTACTTTCGCATTAATTTCCAGTTTCTTTTCTTTTCTTCTATTAGTTCTGAAAATTTAGTTTTAAATTAACACAGTAGTGCAGATTTCCAAGCCACATGGCCTTGCACACGGTCGTGGCCGTGGCCGTGTGGACCACCAAAATCTCTGTACTGACATAGTAGAGGCTGTACGAATCAAATCCCAACTAATTTTTGATGTCACAGACCCAACCACTACCCCACGGGCACCGACAAAGTGCCATGGCCATGCCCTACGACCGTGTGAAGCTACTGACTTACCAACCACGGGCAAAACACGCCCGTGCCTCCCAACCGTGCCAACATACTGACTTGTCACCAACGGGCGTGGCTGGGTGAAAAACGGGCATGAAGAATCAACACACCTAGACACACGGCCGTGCGAAGTGGCCGTGTGCATCGACACGCCCTCGGTCCACGGGCGTGGGAGAATGTTAGAATTGAGCCTCTATTTAAACCTTCCTTCCCCATTCTTCTCATCCACTTTCCACTACTTTTCTAATTCTCTTTTCTTCCTTTTTCTCCCCTCTCCATAACAAAGTCTCCAGACTCTTGAACCATAAATATCAATGTCGAAGAAGCAGAAGAAAGCAAGCGTAGTCTCCTTAGGGAGACCGACATTCATAAGCTCATGCTAGCCGCTTCATTCCAGCAACAAGCCAAGGGTCTTTGAGACCATTTAGTTTTTATTTTTCTTTTCTCTTTTGCTTCAATTTCCTTCCCTTTGACAATCTTATGCTTAATTTAGTTTAATTTATTTTAGTTTCTTAGTGTCAGGTTCGTCAGGCTGCTAGGGAATCACTCCTTGGGAACCACGACCACTACCACCGCAGTCCGAGGAGTTCTAAAGGCTGCTTGGGAATCACGCCACTTCCGCCACCGCCAGCACCTCAGCAGCCCTAGAGGTCACACCCACCTCGCGAACCATCCATCAATAAGGACTCTTCGGTCCATCCACCTTTTCTTTTAATTTTATTTTACTTTTTATTTTCATGTTCTTTAGTTTTCTTATCTTTAAATATATATTTAGTTTATTTTAAATGTGTCTTAATAAATCCTAGCTAATTCTCTACGAGCTCCCCAATTTCTTCATCTAGCGCAGAGCTCGGCAACAGCCACCACCCCTATCGACTTCCAACTTCGGGAAACCATCCAAATTCAGGAAGTTTCACCTCTCCCTCTCTCTTAAATTAAATATCTATCTTTGTACATTGAGGGCAATGTACACCTTAAGTGTGGAGGGGTGAATATTTATTTGAAGAAAGGGCCTAACTTTTTGCATTATTCTCAAATCCGACCTAACTTTCTTTATTATTCTCAAATCCCTGAATTTAGTATTATTTTTAAGTAATTTTTTCATATTACTAATTAGGATGAAATTTCTGATGGTTTATGATTTTTAATGATATGTTTTAGATTA
Source organism: Gossypium australe (assembly GCA_005393395.2). Taxonomy (NCBI): domain Eukaryota; kingdom Viridiplantae; phylum Streptophyta; class Magnoliopsida; order Malvales; family Malvaceae; genus Gossypium; species Gossypium australe. The sequence goes on along the minus strand of CM016614.1, from coordinate 90,846,534 downwards.
AATCATAGTTAATTGTGCATTGATGATTAAAATAGAAGAATATTAGAGAATCAAGCATGATAAGTCTATTTTTCAGAATTAAAATCTTTGCTAGGTTGTTGAGCTGAATCTGAATATTATTTGGAAGTTTGAAATTTACAAGGTTGATGTCAAAACACCCATAATTTTTGTGAGATTTTGAGCCTATTAGAGCATATATTCTTTCCCATGCTCACTTTATTGATTATGAGTGTGTCAACTTTAAACTGTTATTCTAGAACTTGCCTTGATTATACATGTTAAGACCACATTTATGATTTGATATACCGAGATGATAAAGGCACCTAGGAATTAACCCACTTACTCCACTAAATAGCCTACCTCCATAATTAACCCCTAGTAAACCACGTTGATCCTAACAACCCTTTTTATTGACTCACCCACTAATAACCAAAAAACCCTTTGTATTTGTTATCACCATTCCTTTTGACTACCCTCATATCGAGATTTGATTTGATGAGTTGCCTAGCTGTTATCTTTATTTTAAGTAATAGATTCATTCCCTATTATGTAATACTTGATTTGTTCTTAAATATATATATATATATATATATTCAGTATTAGTCCTACTAAGTGAGCTTACATGTTGAAATTCCACATCTTGAGGAAAAAACTCGTATTATTAGTTTTCAATTTATGTAATTATTTAGGATTAGTTCATTTTTTAGTTAGGCAATTTGTCAGAGCAGTCTCGATTCTAACCTTCTAATTCAACCTATATCCATACCCTTAACCGAAGCCCCGTTACAACCCTATAAAAGACCTTTTGATTTGTGTATCATCTCATATTACAGTGGTGGAGGTTTGATTTTCAAGCAAGCCTATGGGATTAAATTTTCAAGTTCGACTTTTGAGAGCTTAATTTTGAACCTTAAACACCTCGAGTGATTTGAGTGAATCTTTAGTGAGGATGTCAATCCTTGTCGATTTTGAATCAAGGGTAATTATTTAGATAAAGGGAGACACCTACGTTTTTTATGCTACAAATGTATGACTTTGACTGTTTGAATCTTTAGGACTCTTCGAGTTAGATCATCCATGTATAACATCCATGTATAAATTATCTATGAATTATGATGAGACATTGTTTATAGGAATTATGAATCATAGAAAGTTTGTTTTAATTGTAAGTTGAGAATTTTCCTTGAGGACAAGAAAAAGCTTAAGTGTGGGGGTATTTGATAAATCATAAAAGTAACATATTTTAATCCCACATTTAGTATGCTTTTGGATGATTTAAGCCTCGATTGATATAAAAAAGGTGCTCTTAATCCTTTCTTTTCATGTCTTATACCCAGGAAAGCACCCGAGGATGAAAAGAACATAAAATGGACCCAAAATGGAGTAAATGGGCCATATCACGAAATCCACACGGCTTGGACTTAAGCCCACACGGCTGTGCCGTATTGATCATCTAGAACACGGCCTTACCCCCGATTCACATGGCCGTGCCTCATTAAAGAAGTCTGAACACGACTTGAAGACTAGTCAGACGGGTGTGTGACATGGCCGTGTCCCTATCGTGGCAAAGAGCAATTTCATTCGAATTTGGATACTTTGGGGCGAAGAAACACATTCCAAGAGCCTATATAAACCCCCTAAGCGTTACCTGAAGGGGGCAGTTATCTAGGCCAAGGAGCCATGTTGAAAAGGTCAGAATTGTGGGAATCACTCGAAGATAGCCAGTTAATCCATCTCAAGAAGCTGGAATTCTACTCAAGACGGCGGATCTCTCATTCAATTCCTTCATGGAGTTTTAGGGATTTCTTATGTTTTGTTTTATCTTTTCTTCTGAGATGTTTTCTTTATTTATTATGAACTAAACCCTTCAGATACCTAAAGGGGATGAAACCTAGATGAATCTTGTTATTTTTTTCTAAACTATAAGATAAATACTTGATTTGTTCTTAATTATGTGCGCTTAATTCTTATGTTAATGTTTCCAGGATATTGATTCAAGTCAGATGTTCTTAGGTGGAAGAGCAAAAGTCCCTGCTTAAGAATAGATCTAGCATAATTAAAGCGGAATCGTTCGCGCGCCTAGAGATAGGGTGACGAGATTTTGCCGGATTAGGGTGAAACCTAATATGGGAATCCACAGATCGAGTTAATGCAATTCTAGGGGTTTTAATTAGAAAGAGATTTCAATTAATCAACCTAGGGTTAGTTATTATTCGCTTCGAGAGAGGGTTTAATATAACTTAGGGAATCCTACGGATCAAGTCAAGTGAATAAATTATATGGTTCAGGGTTAAATAACAAGTGAAGTCTAGGTGGATTCTTCCTGAGGGCATCGTCTTAAATCAACTGAGTCTTCCTTCAAGTTATTTCCCACTTCTCTTTTTGTCTTTGCGTTTTTAGCTTAGTAGTAGTTAGATTAGATTTAAACAACTTCACTTATTTTAGGCTAGATAATAAAAAGAAGGTTAGTATTAATACTTTTAGTTCCTTTGGGTTCGACAATCCGGTCTTGCCTAAGCTATAATACTGTTCGATAGGTACACTTGCCTTTAATCGTTGTCAGAGTTAGTTTGCAGGTTTGATCATTCTCTTTATAAATTTTAAGACTCTGATTCCAGCGATCAAGTGATGATAGAGCTCACTTTATGTTTCATACCTCAAGTGCCAATTTATCGTTATATGTGACTTGTGTGAAATGTGATACATGCTTGATTAAATATGTGCATTACATGATATATGTTTGCATGAGTAAGTATGCTATGTAGATGAACCGGTAGATAATGCATGGATAGGTACTCTACGACACTAGACATAGGACTATTGTAATTGTACTTATAAATGGTTGTCTTGAGGATGCATGATTATATGTTCGTGATGTGGTTATTCTAATCATTCACTGAGCTTGTTAAGCTCACCCACTCCCTTATTTACCCATTGCAGATTAGTTATGTACCAGTGTGAGCGGTGTGGTTTTCTGAGAGGTGATCTAAGCCAGTTTTGTGTTATTCCGTAGGTGTTCTTTATTTATTTGCATTTTGGGAAAAACGCAATGTGGTAGACTTGTTTATAGCCATGTTAACTTCTAGATATTTTGCTGGTTTTTGGTTCGATTTATAAGGATTACATATTATTGTTATGCTTGGGTTCATGAACATGAGGATGGATTACCGTTACTTGCTTGAACATGATTCTGTGATATTGAACTGTTCATTAGGCCGTTGAATGATTATTTGTTGAAGTAATTGATGTATGATGTTTAGGAACTATAGTGGAATGGATTAATTGCATATGTATGTTGCATTTTTTAGGTCTAGAGTAGAGGTATCGATAATTGGGTTTTAAAAATCGATACCTCTGTGCTTGAAACATGCAGGAAGTCAGAATAGAGATTTGGTATCGATACCTTTGCTTGAGTATCGAAACTTGGGGTTAAAATATTGATATTTCATGACAGGTACCGATAATTTTTAAGACTTTGGGTTTTTAATCGAGAAACAAAAAGGAAGTTTGGTATTGTTTTTCCAAGTAGTATCGATACCACTTAGAGAAAATATCGATACCCTAGTGTTAGTATCGATTCCTACGGACATATCGATACCCTAGTGTTAGTATCGATTCCTACGGACATGTTTTGGCAATTTTTCTAAATGGACCTTATGCATGTTTTAAAATGTTTATAAGACTAATTATTGTAATATTTGCATGAAACAATGATAACTATCGAGTTTGAGTAACTTAAAACCTTCATGAATATTAAAATGATGGAGTTTTTGTTTAGAATGAGCTTTCTACTTGATGTATGCGACATGAGACGGTGGTGTGACATCCCCTATTTGGGCTTGGTGACCAGGTCGGGTATAGGGTGTTACAATAGTGTGGCTTACCTCAATCGTGAGTGTTGAACTTTTTGCATATGACTCGTATACTTTGATATATTGAAAGCTTGAGTTCAATTGGTAATTGAACACCCAATACCCATATTGACACTTGATACGAGTGAGAGGTTCCACCAGAATACAAATCAGAATATTCTTGAAAATATTTAAGGCTTAAAAAATTTAAACCAATCAAATAAAATCTAAAGAATTAGTTAAAATCAAATTAAAGAAGTAAAAATCAAGTTGGAAAAATTTATAAATAATTTACAGGTGATTGGAGGTGTCTAAGATAGAAAATGGGCTTCATCGGGCCCAAAATAACCAATACAGTGCAGGGGCACTGTCTAAAAGCTGAGAATCAATACCCAAGCCCTATGTTCAGTTACCCAATCAGGGTACTGGTACCTAGGTGCCAAGTACTGATACTATCAAATTAGGGTTCAATACTTATGTAAGTGTCACGAGGCTAAAACTTTCATCTCGCAATCTGTACGGCTTTAGGCAATTTATTAGTTTCAAATCCACTTAAGTTAGCCTAACACTCGCAGAAGTGAGAATTCTCGCAAAAATTCTCAAAGGCTTTGAAGCAAACTAGAAAGGCTTTCCATGAATGAACAGAAAAGCCACAGAAAAATAACGCACATCGGTTGTTTAAGTAAATGTTATCCAAAAGTATACTATTACTTTAAAGGCTTACAACCGAGTGATTACAAATGAGTGGGGATGACCTCTATTTATAGTTGAGCTCCTCCAAATCCAATGGTACAAATTGAGTTACATCAATGGTCGAGATTATAGCTTATCTACAAAATGAGAGTCCTAATGGATTTAAACTCTATACATCTTTATCCCTTAGGATTTACATTAATTACCCTGGTAACTTTAGTTCTACTAGAGTGTTTTTTTGGGCCACCAAGGCTTCAAGTAGATGGGTGTAACACCCCTAACCCGTCTCTATCATTGGATTAGGGTTACAGAGCATTACCGAACAATCGGAACAACATTTAACATTATAACATTAAATAAATTAATCTCATTAAAAACCTATCAAACATATGCATTTGATTCCTAAATTGAGCCTTCGAGGCCTTAAAAATAGCTTAGAAGCAATTCGAGACTAATTTGAAACAAAACAGACATTTTGGGAAAAAGTTGAAAAATTTGAAAATAAGGGTCACACGGTCGTGTGACATAGCCAGGCCGTGTAACAATTGAACAAAGAGACATACGGCTGTGTCCCAGCCCGTGTCTCAACCCGTGTAACTCACTGAGTTGGGTCACATGGTTGTGTCCCAGGCCGTGTAACACACTGACTTGATACACTAAAAATTTACAAGTGACACACGCCGTGTCGTCAGGCCGCGTGTGTCACACAACCATGTGACAGCCCGTGTCCCAGGCCATATGTTCCATAATTTGACCCTAAATCAAGCCATTTCAAACCCAAAACACATCTTGCCAACCATCCCATTTGTGCACACATTCAAGAGACTTAAACATAATTCAAACACATCTAAACATATCATTTCAAACATCTTGTTCCATCTAACCAATATGCCATTCGAAGACGCCACATTTATACTAAAACATCATTAACCAAAACAAATCAATATAGCCATATTCCAAGCACAAAACCTAATTCCTTAACTACCAAATAACATCACATATAACCTGTAACACCCTTAACCCGAAACTGTAGCCGGAATAGGGTTAAGAGGCATTACCGAACATTCAAAACATTTCACATCCATTTCACGACACAAAGTCAATTGTCAATCAAACATATTCAAATACGAGCATATAGTCCCTTAACAAGGTTTATGAGACCTTAAACACGTGTTAGAAAAAGGTCGGGACTAAATTGAATACTTACAAAAATTTTTCAGGAATTTAAGCATTCTTCAACACTCTAAAAGTCACACGCCCGTGTGGTCAGGCCGTGTGCCTTACACGACTACCAGACACGCCCATGTGTCCAGGTCGTGCCAAAGCAGAGCATACATTCTGACTTATTCACACGGCTACCAGACAAGCCCGTGTGCCATAGCCGTGTGATATTAGGCTAGCTACTGACTTGATCACACGACCACCATGCATGCCCGTAGGCCTCGGCCGTGTACCCTGTCCAGACACACCTAGATAGGCCATTTGCAAGGCCAATTTGCCACCCACACAAAGGCCAACCCTACAAGCACAATTAAGCATGTTTTCTCACACAATTTGGCAATCAAATACATGTCAAATAGACGACATATCATCCCATCCAATCTCATTTCTAATCATGTTAACTTATAAGCCAAATTGCACAACTAGAACACATACATTATCAAACATGATTCATCCTCAATATCACTAGATCATATTAGCATCAATCCATCACTAAGCTTACCATTCTTAAGACCATCTCATTACCAACAAACCATACCAAAACATACTTCACATACCATAATTATTCAAGCATATTACCAACAATTTGTCTAGCCATATCACATGGCTATTTACACATTTCAAACATGTTTCAATTAACTAGTATATACATGCCATATTTCAACTATACATAGCTTCAAAAATACCACAATAGATTTGCCGATAGTGTGATAGAGATGCTGACGATTCCCGGATCCGAGCTAGCTTTACTGACACTGTAAAACAGAGAAACAATCACATAGTAAGCTTTCAAAAGCTTAGTAAGTTCGTAACATAATACATCATACCAAAACAAGCCATCACATAGATTAATTTACAATCACATATATCATACCATCCAAAGCTAATATGTTCAATTAACCTTCCATAAATTCATTCATAGTTTCATCAACCACATAGGTTCCGAACGTACCTTAGCCAACACTTAGTTGTCGATTACATATGCTACTCAATACTCACTATGTCATTTCGATCAACTTTCGTCTCTTCTTTGATTCAATCGCACACTTAGTGCCCAAATAGTTAGCCGAAGCTTAATTAATGTCGCACACACAATGCTAATCATCTCGGTCACATTTCCGAATACGCACACTTAGTGCCACATAACTCGAGCCCTCACATAGCATTCACATTTCAATAATATCATACCATTCATCTCATATCATTAAACATAGTTAAATACACGTATTATGTCCGAACTTACCTCGGACGTTGAAATACCGAAACGGTCGATTAATTGAGCACTTTGTCTTTGCCTCGATCTCGATCCGAACCTCTCCTTTCTTAGTCTATACACATTCAAATTCAATCCATTCAATCACCAATTCATTCAATTTAGTCCACATACACTTATTTAGGGCATTTTACAACATATCCCTCACATTTTCACATTTTGACACTTTAGTCCCTAATTCATAAAATCATCAAATACACATAATTTGCTTGAACCCATGCCTAGCCGAATTCTCACTATACTCATACAAGCCCACACATTTCATTTATTTCACATTTTATTCCTTCAATTTACACTTTTCTCAATTAAGCCCAAAATACCCAATTTCATCAAAAATTCAAGAACAAAACATGTTCATTAAACACATATCTTTCATTTACCACAATTACTCATCACAAAGCTCACTATTTCATCAATGACACATTTCATAAACATCATCAATTCTTCAAATTACAACATGGTCTTGATAATAGACTAAGCAACAATCTCAAAAACATAAAAATCATCAAAAACCAAAGTCAAAACATACCTTAATTGATTCCAAAGCTAGCTGAATACCCTAGTTCAATTTTTCTTTCTTTTCTTTCTTCAATTTCGGCTACTATGGATGATAATGGCTTATTATTAGCCTTTTGTTTTACTAATATTATGTTATAAATCCATTTACAAAAATAACCTTTCATTTAATATATAACACACACACATATATATATAAAGGGCATATTTGACCTTTTTCACCCACTAACATAAAACATGGTTTAATTGCCTCATAAGGCCACCACATTCAAAAGCCACAACACATAGGTGCTTCAACAATCAACACACAACTTTTACACTTTATGCGATTAAGTCCTTTTCGCAATTTAAACACACAATCGATAAAATCTTCACACAGAAATTTCACACAGACTAATTCACATATAATAAACACCAAAAATAATATTAGAATATTATTTCAACCTCAGATTTGTGGTCTCGAAACCACTATTCCGACTAGGGTCTAAACCGGGCTGTTACATAACCACTTACATATCACCACAAACATACCAACAAAGATAATGTATTTCAAGTATCTAAAAGTGGCCAAAATGACCTAACTTGACAAGGCATTAAAAGTCCATAAAACCAAACATAAACTTCAAAATCATGTACATACCAAATCAACCATTAACACATTCATGAACTACCATTACGAAAGGTCCTATACATTCCATTTACAACCTTGGCCAAAATACTCAAAAAAATACCAAAATGGTTGCTGGATAGTGTGATAGATCTCCGACAAGCCTCCAACCGATTGAGCTTCTGATAATCTGAAAAAACAAAGGAAAGTAACTACGTAAGCAACTAGTGCTTAGTAAGCTCGTATAAACTTAAACATAACTTACCATTTCTTTAGCACGAACTATTGAATATGCATAACATCATTACCAAAACCATAAGCTTAGTAAAAGCCTATACAAGCACCATTAAACTCACAAGTTAGTAGGCTTATCCATGATACATATGAGTTCAATCATATAGCAAGTAGATTTTATATTCACATAATTTAACTCATCAACCTTTTCATAAGATCATGAACCATTTCATTTGTATACTTACCATGCCATTTCCTTTACTTACCCGTTGAACCATCTAGAATTGCATCGGATACTCGGGACTACTCATACAAAGTGTGCCTTTCCATATAACTGTAACCTTTCCTTTACAATAGTGCTCACACGAGTTGTGGGTCGAAATGTTAGCTATACGATGCTGCTTGCACGAGCTGTGGAGAATTCGTAACAAATGCAGTACCTCAGCCATGGCAGGACATTCAAGATTAGCACTTGAAACATGAAATCACTAATGACATATCATTCGTATCCTAAGAATTCTTAAGGTTCAAATGGGATTCGTTATCCGTCAATTACTCAAAACATAGATTCATAAGAATTTTCAGGTTCGTTTATATTAACACAATATAGTAAATAATCAATTTAACTATCATTAATATGATAATAATTCATACAAACTTACCTCGACAACTATAGTTATAGAAGTAGAATTTGAAACTCATTCGAAGCTTTCGCCTTTCCTCGATTTAAGTCCGGTTGTTTTTTATTTTGATCTAAATAGATAATTTCATTCAATTAAGTACTTCAAGTATTCAATTTAATTCAATGCATAATTCATATTTATGTAAAATTTATGAAATTACCCCTAATATTTTAACTTTTCACAACTTAGTCCTTAAGCTCATAACTTGAAATTTAACCAATTTAACCTAAAACCATGTTAACCAATTCTACTAGGGACCTTAGAATAGCCCACAATTACCAACATTTCACTATTAAAACCCATAATTTTCACTTTCCACAATTTAATCCCTAATTACAATTTCACCAAAATCACTTAACAAAACATGTTTGTTTAACAACCAAGATTAATAATCTATCAAATAACTTCAAAACATATTCAAAAACAACTATGGAAAGTCCTTCAACCTTTAAAATTTTTAAAAACTAACCCCCGGGCTAGCTAGATTAAGCTAAAACGATCTCAAAAACATAAAAATCATTAAAAATGGGAGTTGAATACATACCATGTAAGGTAAAATACCATGACCGAAAGCTTTTCCCACTTTTTCTAATAACTAAACAATTTTGGGTGATCAAATGAAGAAGATGACCACCTTTTACTAGATTTAATTTAGCTTTAATTAATATTTTACTATTTTACCCCTTTAAAAACACATAATTACAATAAAACCTATCCATGCACATCCATTAACCTATAACATGGTGTAATTTCTAATTAATTCCATTAATTTACCTTTCTATAGCCATTTAACCCTTTTAACTAATAGAAATCCACTTTTGCAACCTTCACGATTTAGTCCTTTTTACTCAATTAACCATTTAAACTTCAAAATTTCTTAACGAAACTTTAATATGAACCTAATAGAATCCCATAAACTTTAAATAAATATTAAAATATTTATTCTCTCGTCAGAATCATGATTTCAAAGCCACTATTTCTGACACCACTAAAAACAGGTTGTTACAACTCTCCTTTTCGTCCCCAAAAATCTTACCAGAAAAATAGGTCCGGGTATTGAACTTTCATAGCTTCTTCCGGTTCCTAGGTAGCTTCCTCGACTCCATGACGTTGCCAGAGAACTTTAACTAAAGCTATACGTTTATTATTTAACTCTTTAACTTCTCAAGATAAAATTCTAATTGGTTATTCACTGTACGACATATTTGGCTGAATCTCAACATCAATAGGTGAAATCACATGTGAAATGTTTGACTGATACTTCTGTAACATCAACACATGAAATATGTTGTGTTTTTTCTCCAACTCAGACGGTAAATCTAAACGATAAGCTACTGGCCTAATTCTCTCGATGATCTAATACAGTCCGATGAATCATGCACTAAGCGTTTCTTTTCGGCAAAAACAAAGAACTTTTCTCCTAGGTGATACTTTTAAGAACACTCTGCTGCCAACTTGAAATTTAATGTTTTTTCTTTTCGAATCTGCATATGATTTTTGACGATCAAAAGCAACTTTCAAACAATCACGAATTACTTTGACTTTTTCTTCAGTTTCTCGAATCAAATCAACAGCAAATAGCTTTTTCTCACCCAATTTAGTCCAGTACAATGGAGTTCTACATTTCTTACCATACAAAGCTTCATACAGTGCCATTTTAATACTCACCTAATAACTATTATTATATGCAAACTCAACCAATGAAAGAAATTTCTCCCAGCTACCCTCAAACTCAAAAATACAAAAAACGGAGCATATCTTCAAGTACCTGAATCACTTGCTCAAACTGACCATCGGTTTGTGGATTGAATGCTATACTAAAATGTAGTCAAGTACTTAGAGCTTCGTGCAATTTACTCCAAAATCAAGAAGTAAATCGTGGATCTCTATTGGAGATAATAGATAATGGCACACCATGCAATCTAACAATCTAAAAAACGTATAGTTCCACCAACTTATCAACTGAATAATCCATACATACTGAAATGAAATGTGCGGATTTAGTCAACTGATCAACAATAACCCAAATAACATCTTTCTTCCGCGGAGACAAAAGTAACCCTGATATAAAATCCGTCGTAACTCGTTCCCATTTCCACTTTAGAATCATAATAGGTTGTAATAGTCTAGAAGGTACCTGATGCTTGACATTGACTTGCTGACAGATTAAACATTTCGATACAAACTCTGAAATCTCTTGTTTCATACATGGGCACCAGTACATTTGTTTCAAATCACTATACATTTTATTACTACCAGGGTGTATCAAAAAATTAATATTGTGAGCTTCCTGTAAAATCTTCTATAAAATATCAGAATTCATAGGTACACAAATTTTGTTTTGGAAATACAAACTACCATCAGAACTAATATGAAATTCTGAGTCAGGTGTCTTTTCAATCTGCTCCTGTTTAGCAATCAACTCGAAGTCACTTTTTTGAGCTTCACAAATCTGTTGTAAAAATGTCGGTCTAGCTTTTAATTCTTCTACAATAGAACCATCATCAATAAACATCAAATGAGTATTCAAAGCTCGCAAAGCAAACAAATATTTTCTACTTAAAGCATCAGCAACAACATTAGCTTTTCCTGGATAATAATCGATGATCAAATCATAATATTTTAGCAGTTCCAACCATCTACATTGTCTCAAATTTAATTCTTTTTGTGACATCAAATACTTCAGGCTTTTGTGATCCGTGAAGATATGATATTTTTCTTCGTACAAATAGTGTCGCTAGACTATTAAAGCAAACACAATAGCTGCAAGCTTCAAATCATGAGTCAGGTAGTTTTTCTCGTGTGGTTTCAACTAACGGGAAGCATAAGCTACCACTTTACCTTCTTGCATCAAAATACAGCCTAAACCATTTAGTGAAGCATTACTATAAATCACAACTTGCTTGTCGGACTCATGCTGAAACAACATAGGGGCTTTAGTCAACAGCATTTTCAATTGATCAAAGCTTTGCTGAGACTTTTTAGACCATTCAAACTTGACATCTTTCTAGAGTAGATGCGTCGACGGTGTGGAAATAATCGAAAACCCTTTTACAAATATCTGATTATATCTGGATAGGTCGAAGAAACTTCTGATTTCTAAAACATTTCTCAGATGTTTCCAGTCTACTCTAGCTGATATTTTACTTGGATCCACTTTAATACCATCTACCGATACAACGTGTCCCAAAAATCCAACTTATCGAAGCCAAAACTCACACTTGCTAAATTTAGCAAATAACTGTTTCTCACGCAAAGTCTTCAAAATTATTCTCAAATGTTGTGCATGCTTAATATGTTACAATAGGCTTCTCAATATGTTCCATGAGTCGAGCTAGTTCAAGCGGGTCAAATGAGCCTCAGTTAATCTATTACCCTCAATTGGACATTTTGAGTGCAATGGCCACAGGTTTTGATCTGCAGCCTGTGACATTCCCCTCATTGATTCTTGTGATGCCCTAATCGTGTCCTCAGAATGAAACTGGTTTGAGTCTTCTAGGAATGATCTCGATGCATCGGTTGATTCCCAACTACTCTCTTTGTTAGGTAGTTCCGTCTCTCAGAACATTTACCTCAGCTTATGTCTTCTTCGTCGTCTAACTCACACTATATTTCTCTCTTATGCATCTTGATCATAAGAGGCCACCACTCTTACTTGCCTCGATTGGTATCCTCTTAATTTGCATAATATGCTTAGGCATGTTTTTTGGATTTGGTGCCCTAAGTGTAGTATTTTCGTCGATATACACTTGTTAATTTTTTTTCTAATAGATTGGTTAATTAAAAAATTTTATTGATTATATGAATATACTTTGTATAATTTTACTCATATGATTTTTGTACGCAAAGCAAAATGGAAGCAAATGTTGCTTATTGGTTGTCTAAATGTTTAATTAATACTAAGCGGTATTACGTGGTTGGATTGTAGTACAGAAAGACAACTTGTATTAGTAGACGAACCTAAATATGTATTTAGTCTAATAAAAAATAAGCAAACTAATGAAAAGACTAATATGTCTTTTATCAAGTCCAATTGATGAGATGTCTTGTCTTGGGCATCGGAGCAGATGACTCCCAAAAGATAGAGACATAGATGTGACTGACTAGACTGAATGTACATAGGACATGACCCAAGCAAAATAGATCTAGAATTTGTTTATGGATTTATTCACTTGTGACATTCATAGTGTGGCATACTCCTGAATTGATAGTTGACTATGTATGCGTGACTCATACACTTTTATGTAAGTAAAAGCTTGAGTTCAAATAGATAAGGAACTGAAAGCTGGTGTTTTGGGTGTACAACTTCTGTAATATGTAGCGTCATTCACAATAGTGGAATTCATAGCCCAAAACATGGGTAAATGGTATCCTTTAATTGGCATTACATGGTTGATGAAAAGTAAACATGGTCATGAGTCATCCGTCTTTGTGATGGATGACTTGATCACTATTTGATAGTGATTGACTTTTCATGAAGGAAGATTTGATGGTTATCATGAGATAAAATAGGATTATATTGGGAGAATGAATATTATCCCAAAGAGATCAAGGATATCCTATGAGGTAACACACTTATGACAAGGTCATTGAACAAGCATTGAGTAGTTGCTACACTTTTGGGACATGTTAGGCTCTTTGAGTCATTGTGATCTTTTGAAACTATTGGATATAATTTTCATGTCATAGGATTGTGAGTAGTCACCTTTGTGTTTTGTACTTTGAGCGTTGAGGCCTCGAGACAGGCTGGAGAGATAAGGGAATGTCGAGATAAGCTCAATTCATCGGGACATGCTGGTGTGTTGGAGAGTGTTTAGCTTAATGCTACACTTTTAGGACATGTTAGATGTAACAGCCTGTTTTCAGTGGTTTCCAAAATAGTGGTTTTAGGACCACAATTTCAACAAACAAGTTAGCAAATATTATTACTTTAATATTTACGGGTATTTATTAAATTCATATTAAATTTTGGTTAAGAAATTTTAATGTTTAATTAGTTAATTAAGTAAAAAGGACTAAATTGTAAAGGTTGCAAAATATAATTGCTCTAGTTAATTATGTTAAATAGATATAGAGTCAAGGTTGGATGGTTTTCAACGATAATTATGCCATAACGTAGGATAGTGGACGGTTTTGATGGTTAGTAGTATGAAATATTAAAGATTTTAAAAGTGTAAAGTGGTAATTTGATAATTAAATAAAAATTAAATTAAAAAATAAGCGAAAAGGAATTGTCATCTTCCTCAATTAGATTAGCAAACTGAAAACACCATTTTTGAAGGGAGAGCATTCAGCCAAGCTTGGTCTTTCATGCATGGTATGTGTTTGATTCATGTTTTTATGATTGTATTAGCTTAATTTAGCTAACCCAGGGGTTAAATTGTGAAACTGTTAGATATTTTGGATTATGCCATTGATGCATTAAGGTGTTTGTATAGTTTGAAAGTAAATTATTAAGCTTGATAGTTAAATAGAAGAATTTTGTAAGATGGTTTTTGATGATTTTAGTGTTCAAGGATCAAATTATGAAATTTGTAAAGTTGCATGGTTATTATTGTAAAATTGTGTTAGACATGGGCTGTACCGAGGTCCTATGAAATTCAGTTAGCTTGGGCTTTGTCTAAATATGGTCAATTTGTGAGTTTGAATTTATGGACTAAATTGCATAAAGAGTAAAACTTTAGGGGTAATTATATAAATATTAATGAAAGGACTTATTAGCTTAAGAATAATTAATTGAGATGTTTGGATGTATTAATTAGGTGGAAATTTTCATTTAGATCAAGAAACAACTTAATCGGACGTTAATTGCGAAAAAGCTAAAGTAGCAGAATAAACATTAGTTTCGTGTTCGTGTCCATTTCTATCTAGGTAAGTTTGTAAGTTAATTTGATAGTTAATTGATTGATGTTTCGTAATTAAATGCTTGTCTATATATGATAGGTTCATCAAATTCATTGGATTGAGAAATAAGAAAGACCATGATTAAAAGATATCATGGCATTTTACACGAAATGAGAAAGACCATAGTTGAAAGATACTATGGAACTAAATCGACAATGTGTAAGACCATAATTGAAAGATATTTTGGCGTTACCAATACGAATAAGACCATAGTTGAAAGATACTATGGCATCACATTGGTAATGATCAAAACCATAGTTGAAAGATACTATGGCACTACTTCGGGAATGCATAAGACCATGGTTGGAAGATACCATGGCATATTTTGGAACGATGAATTATTCAAAAAGGTACATCATTGGAGTGAATACTTTATTGAACTATCGAGGTTTGTGGTACAAAAATGAATCAAATGAACATATAGATGCTTTATGACTCAATACATAACTAAGTTTAAATAATCTTGATTTAGCAAATTATGTTACATTTTGTATGAGCTTACTAAGTATAAATTCCTTACGTTGTCTGTATTTTTCTCTTGTAGATTTTGAAAAGCTTTGACAGTTGGAAGATCGAGTTGGAGCAGACACACAATCCATTCATCATCTCGGTAGATGTTTTAGGTCATTTTGATGTTGGTTATGAATGGCATGTATTAGGATCTTTTTGTTAATTTGTTCATGTTGTTATGTTTAGTACTTGAAATGGTGATACTTTGTAGTCATGTATATATGTTTGGTATTTTGGTTTAATGGTATTGTAGTAAATTCTTGTGGTCTTTGGTGGATGCTTTATGATGATATATAAATGTTATTTAAAGGATGTGAAGAAATGGAATATTTAAGTAGTGTTAAGTACATATTTTAGATGTTATCTTGAGATGAAATAATGTGATTGTTGGAAGTAGTCATGGATGGTTTGAATGAATGGTAAATTAGGTATGTGATTGTCCTTGTTCAATGTGGATTTAAATAAAAGTTAGGTTGGTGTGTGATAGGTGTAACGCCCCAAAAATCCCGAAACTTTAAATTTCTGTGCATTGAGGTTGGTATGTATGAGTAGCACTTAGAATATTAATTTTAAGGTATTATCGGAATTATTTGAAGTCTTAGAGATAGGGAAGACCATAGGGAAAGATTTACTTTTCTTGCTTTAGTAGACCCTAGTCTCAGGCATTAGGCCTCTTAAGCAGATTAAGAGAAAATAGGACACAAATGGGCTTGTGGTCCAGTGGCAAGTGGCGTCACTTGGGGAGCTATAAGGTGGCATGTTGACAGCTGAGGAGTCCAAGGTTCGAGCATTAGGAGTGGTATTTTTGGGGTGTTTTATTTTGCATAGGTGGACAGCCAGAGTTGTGTTGAATATGAACTCTTGCATTAGAGTGTTTGTGTAATATCCCGGGTTAGGGGCTATTTTGTTGCTGCATGATATTGCATGTGTTTAGTGTGCTGTGTTGTTATTTCGGTGTTTTAGGGGCTTTAGTGTAGGCTAGGAGTGTGCCTGAGTGAAGGGGAAAATTTTGGTTTTGGGTGTTAGGTGAAGGGAGCTGAGGAAGCTGGGGTTTAAGAATTTTATTTGTGGTTTCATTGCACAAATAAGGAGCTAGCTTAGTGGCAAGCATGCGCTACAAGGGGGAGCTTGGTGTGGCGTCATCTGCATGTGAGGGAGGTCCAGAGTTCAAGCAGCAGAGTCCCCTTTTTGGCACCTATTTTGGACGGCATGGGGGTAGAGGTAGAGAGCAACTAGAACACTACCTTGGACCAAGTCTTCACTTTCAAATGGAGGGTGGAGAGGAAGTTTAGGAGGAGGACTTGGTCATCACTTTTGAAATGGGAGGAGTGGAGTGAATGGGGGGATTTTGGCCGATTTTAGGGGGGAGTTAGAGGGGGAGTGACGGCTTGGTGTGGGGGAAAGGGTGTGCCGAAATTCAATTGGCTTTGTGGGGGGATTTTCGGTCACTTTTTGGGTGTCAAACAAAGTTCTTTTCATTTTGTCAAAAGCAAGAAACCGAAATACCTAGTCCCTTAGTTGCCGAAATTGTTTTGCTTCATTTGGTTGGTGTGTAGCCGAATGCATGATTGCATTTTTCTTTTTTCTTCACTTGAGTAAGCCGAAACCCCATCCCTCCAAAACATAATTCTTCTTTCTCTCATTTCTTCTCTGACTAGCCGAAACTCAAGCACTAAAAGCACATCTTCTTTTTCTTTCTTTGACAACCCGAAACTACCTGCATTCCATTCACTTCTCTTTTTCTCAATTGCCATTGCCGAAACCAACTTTTGTCTCACACTTTTTTTCTTTCTCTTCCACTCAAGCCGAACGTTGGAGGTGTTAGACACTTAGGCCGAATCTCTTCTCTCCTAGGAGTCCTCTTTTGGCCGAATTTTGGGTGTTGGTAAGCTTTTGGCCGAATAGCCATTCCCCTTATCTCTCAATTGTTATGTTGTTTTGGGTTTTTGAAGAGGTTAACCATTCGTTTTAATATCTCATCTGAGGGTAATTATCTTTTCTTTCTTTTAAGGTGTTGGCCGAATATTTTCTCCCTTCTATAGCTCTCTCTCTTGGCCGAATTTTGGTGAAGGGTGATCTTGTTTTGTTAATCGATTTTGGGTGTTTGGTAAGTGGTGGTAAGAGGGCATTCTATTAGCCTATTCGTTTAGTTTTTATTTAGTCAAACTGCTAAGTATTGATGGTTTTCGTTTAGGAGGTGGCCGTTTGTCAAGAGAACCATTGTGGTTCAGGATTGGTAGGAAACCAAACCAGGAGAAGGTAAGGACTATTCGATAAACCCTTCTTGGTCTAAATGGTTATGGCCGAATGGTTTATGTGTACTAACTCCGATGTTTGGCCGATTTTAGGAGCAAGTCAATTGGGGGACTTAGATCTATTCGTTGGGATCTTTAGACTCGTATTATCAGGTGTGTAAACTAACACACTGATATTTAGAAATATTATTAATAAACCTGTTTTGCCTGTTAAAAAAAATTATAACAGTATGATGGACAAATGGATACCCAAATGGGGTATGTGTACGATTCGGGTAAGTCTGTTCTATTATGAGTACTATTAATGAAGTATGATATCATGATCTATGTTATGTATGTATGCTATGAGAGGTAATGCTTGGTATGTTGGCATAATATGCATGATTTGTACGAGATGCATGATTACATGAGTATGGTGAGTTGATGGGTGATATGAGTGGAGGGAGCAGTGATATTTTGTGCTGACGAGCACCAGTGTTTTGGTAACACACCTTGTGACTTTGGGTCACCAGAGGTTTGGCACCTCCAGAGGTTTGGTACCTCAGCGTCTTGTCCCTGTGGTTAACACCACCGTGGGTTGGCCCCACTTATGAGATACGGGATTGACGCCAGTGATTTGGTATCACACGATGGGTTGGCCCCATCACTAGATTTGTGACTACGGTCACCAGTGCTTTGGTAGCACATTGTGTCTTTGGGACACCAGAGGTTTGGCACCTCATTGCGACTTGTCCCTGTGGTTTGACCACCGTGGGTTGGCCCCACTTGAGATATGGGATCGTCTGCTAGTGATTTGGTATCACACGATGGGTTGGCCCCATCATCGTTGGATTTGTGACTTCGGTCACCAGTGCTTTGGTAGCACAATTGTGTCTTTGGGACACCAGTGGTTTGGTACCACATTGACGGATATTGTGTCTTTGGGACACCAGTGTTTTGGTAACACATTGTGACTATATGTCACCAGTGGTTTGGCACCACCAGTGGTTTGGTACCACACGGGGTAGGAAAGGCGATATGGATGGTTAGGATCGGGTTGCATTAATTATGTTGCTATGTATGATGTGTGTTAGCATGTTGTTTCCTCGGGAGCGGGATTTACACACTGAGTCACTCGACTCACCCTCTCCTTTGACATTTCAGGTGACTCGTAGATGCGGACTTGGAGCCGGGATGGACTCGAGGTGCTTATGCCATGCTGAATAAAGTTTTTACTCAGACTCTATAATTTGGGTACTCTAGTTTATTTACTTTTATTTGGGTTTTAATTTAGTTTTGTAAAAGGCCTTTAATTTATGGTTTAAGTTGTTTATGTTTTAATTAAATTTTAATATGCCTTAACAAAATAAGTTGGTATAAATTTTACTAAAATTTGGAAAGATAGTGTTTCCAAAACTATAGCGCAATGTGTTTTAAACTATACCATCGGGTATCACACTAAGTCTTTATGATAAACAAATACAAATGGTTTTCAATTCAAACTTGTAGTTCTCCTAAGCTTAAAAGTGTTTTATGTATCACTAAGAAACTAATGAGGTTTAAATGGTATAAACTCGTTTTAACTACACATTCTGGCTAAGTTTTCAAATTATCCGGGTTTCGAGTACACCATTTAATTGCAAACAAGCCTACTTAAATTTTCTTCAAATACACTATGTTTTCACCCCGCTTTTTAAACGATAAATCTGATCTTTCAAAAACGTTTTTCCCCGTAACATACCAGATTCGGACGTGGTGTCTTGTCCGGGTTTGGGGTGTTACAATTGTGGTATCAGAGCCAAGTTCAAAGGCTCGGCTGTGGGCCTGAGGCCCAAAATGGTTTTCAAAAGTCTGTTTAAGTGTTTGTTTTGAAAGTATGGTTTGAAAGGCATGGCACCGAGTCTCCGGCACCAGTTCGCCCAGGTAAGTACCCCGGACTATTCTTTGTGATTTGATTGGATGTTATATGATTTGATGAATAGCAATAGTATGCTACCTTAGAGATTGAAACTGATAGGATTCTGTGAACTCGCGAAAACAAATCCTCTTTAATGTTCATAAGACTTGCTTTTAAACAAGTGGAATAAACACTGATGCATAAAATTCTTTAATCAGATACGTAGAAAGATTAGTCATGAGCACTCGAGGCGGGCGTGGTCGTAACACTCGTGGTAGAGGTAGGGGTAGAATGACGGTTTCTGAGCCCGTAGGATCTGGGCAGGGTTCAGAAAATGAGATACCGGCTCCGCCACCAGCTGGAGGTGGTGAGTTCCAAGATCAGACTGGAGATGACGCAGTGTCACAGGCGATGCTGCGAGTGTTGGAAAGGGTAGCTGGGGCAAGTGGTGGTGCAGGAGTTAGGAAATCAGTTCCTGAGCGACTCCGGGCTAATGGGGCCGAATTCTTCCGAGGTGTATCGGGTGTTGCTCCTAGCACTGCTGAATATTGGCTGGAGGCAACTGAGCGGATCATGGACGATCTGGACTTGACGGCTGAAGAGAAGCTGAAGGGTATCGTATCGCTTCTTCGGGATGAGTCATATCAGTGGTGGCTCACGGTTCGGGATAGTGTGGCCGCAGAGGATTTGACATGGGATTACTTCAGAGCTGCATATCAAAAGAAGTACATCGGGGCTAGTTACATCGACTCCCAGAGAAAGGCATTTCTGAGGCTTGTTCAGGGGAGTAAATCTGTTGCTGAGTACGAGGCTGAGTTCCTGAAGCTGAGTAGGTATGCCAGGGGCATTGTAGCCACTGAGCATGAGAGGTGTGTTCGTTTCGAGGATGGTCTGCGAGACGAGTTGAGGCTGCTGATTGCTCCTCAGCAGGAGCGCGAGTTTGCTGTCTTAGTTGAGAAGGCTAAGGTAGCCGAGGGTGTTAAAGAGTCGGTAAGACAGAGCATGGACAGGAGTAGGCTTAAGAGGAGTTTTGGGTCTTCTGGATCGTCGGGTAATCCGCAGAAGAGGGCTAGACCGAGTGGGCAGAATCAGTCTGCTAGGTTTGTTGCTGCTAGGCAGGGACCGCCGCAGTGTAATCAGTGTGGGAAATCTCATTGGGGTGGCTGCTGGACTGGTGGGAAAGGTTGCTTCGAGTGTGGTTCTCTGGAGCATCGCATAAGGGACTGTCCGCGTAGGATGGCCAGGATTCAGTCTGAGAGTCAGGGCCGTAATCAGTTCAGAGGTAATGGACCGCCACCGCAGAGGGGCCGTGGTAATGGTAGAGGTGGTAATGGTTCTGGTCGGGGCCGTGGAGCACCGGGCAGAGGTGCGGGTAGTTCTGATGCCAGACAGCCTGGATTGGTATATGCTGCAAGGCGCCGAGAGGAGGGCGAGGCACCGGACGTCATAACCGGTACGTTTTTGATTTTTGGTACTCCTTATACTGCTTTAATTGATGTGGGTTCTACGCACTCTTATGTTGCCAGTAGTATAGTAGAGACCATGGATTTAGACTCTGAGATATCTTCTAGGCAGATGACTGTGATTAGTCCTTTAGGTCACTCTGTAGTGGTAGATAAGCTATTTAGAGGTGTACCTCTAGAACTCCAAGGGGTAGAATTTGCTGCTGATCTGATGGAACTGCCGTTTGGGGAGTTCGATCTGATTCTTGGGATGGATTGGCTGGTTAAGTACCAGGCGAGGTTGGATTGCGCGGCCAAGCGCATGGTTCTTAAGACGGTTGATGGTGATGAGGTGGCTATGATAGGTAATAGGAGAGATTACTTATCAAATGTGGTATCTGCTCTGAAAGCGGAGAAGATGGTCAGGAAGGGCTGTGAAGCGTATGTGGTTCGTGTGTATGCCTTGGAGGCTAAAGAGTCTGCTGTTGAGAAGGTTCGTACTGTTAAGGAATTTGCTGATGTGTTTCCTGAAGAGCTTCCGGGTTTGCCGCCAGATCGAGAGGTAGAGTTCGGGATTGATCTGTTACCCGGGACTGCGCCAGTGTCTATTGCTCCGTATAGGATGGCACCAAAGGAATTGGAGGAGCTTAAGGCTCAGATCCAGGAGTTATTGGATCGGGGTTTTATTAGGCCAAGTGTTTCGCCGTGGGGTGCGCCGGTACTTTTCGTTAAGAAGAAGGATGGTACGATGCGGATGTGCATAGACTACCGCCAGTTGAACAAGCTGACGGTTAAAAACAAGTATCCGTTGCCACGGATAGATGACTTGTTTGATCAGCTGAAGGGTGCAGCGGTATTTTCGAAGACTGATCTGAGGTCTGGGTACCATCAGTTAAAGGTTAAGGAGGCTGATATCCATAAAACAGCGTTTCGGACTCGGTATGGGCACTACGAATTCCTGGTAATGCCATTCGGGTTGACTAACGCACCGGCAGTGTTTATGGATATGATGAATAGGGTGTTTCAGCAGTATCTGGATCAGTTCGTCGTGGTTTTCATAGACGACATTTTAGTGTACTCAAGGACAGAGGAAGAGCATGATGCGCATTTGAGGGTGGTGCTGCAGATTCTGAGGGAAAAGCAACTCTATGCTAAGTTTAGTAAGTGCGAGTTCTGGCTTAGAGAAGTGACGTTCTTGGGTCATGTAGTGTTGGCTGAGGGGATTCGGGTAGATCCTCGTAAGATTGAGGCTGTTTTGGACTGGAAGCCACCTAGGTCAGTGGCTGAGATTCGGAGTTTTCTGGGTTTGGCTGGATACTACCGAAGGTCTGTTGAGGGTTTCTCGTTGATAGCAGCGCCGATGACTAAGTTATTAAGGAAAGAGGTTCCGTTTATTTGGACTAAGAAACAGCAGGAAAGCTTTGACAAGTTAAAGAAGATTTTGACTGAGGCTCCGGTTCTGATTCAACCTGAGGCTGGTAAGGAATACACAGTCTACTGCGATGCATCACATACGGGTCTGGGTTGTGTGTTGATGCAGGAAGGTAAGGTTGTGGCTTACGCTTCTAGGCAGCTGAGGCCACATGAGGTCAACTATCCGACGCACGATTTGGAGCTAGCGGCTGTAGTTTTCGCCTTAAAGATTTGGAGGCACTACTTATACGGAGAGAGATCTATAGTCTACACAGATCACAAGAGTCTGAAGTATCTCCTGACTCAAAAGGATTTGAATTTGAGGCAGCGTAGGTGGGTTGAGTTGCTGAAGGATTACGACTGTTCTATTGAGTATCACCCGGGCAAGGCTAACGTGATAGCAGACGCGTTGAGCCGTAAGGTTGTTTCGGACTTAAGAGCTTTGTTTGCCCACTTGAGTTTGTACGACGACGGGAGTATTTTGGCAGAGTTGCAAGTTAAGCCTTCTTGGGTTGGGCAGATCAGAGAAAAACAGTTAGAGGATGAGGTTCTGAGTGCGCGAAGGTTACAAGTGCAGAATGGTGGTTTGGAGGGTTACAGTTTGTCTAGTGATGAGGTGTTGTGTTTTCAGGGTAAGGCTTGTATGCCCAAAGATGTTGAGCTGAGGCAGAAGATTCTTCAGGACGCACATAGCAGTCCTCATGCTATGCATCCTGGAGGTAGCAAGATGTATAAGGATCTTAGAGAGCAGTTTTGGTGGCCTGGTTTGAAGAAAGAGGTGACAGAGTTTGTTGGGAAATGTCTGACTTGTCAGCAGGTCAAGGCTGAACATCAGTTGCCGTCGGGTTTGCTTCAGCCTGTGAAGATTCTGCAGTGGAAGTGGGAAAGGATAACCATGGATTTTGTCAGTGGGTTACCGCTTACGCCAAGCAAGAAGGATTCAGTTTGGGTAGTGGTGGATCGTCTGACTAAATCAGCTCACTTTATTCCAGTGAGGGTTGACTACTCACTTCAGAAGCTAGCAAAGCTGTATGTTTCGGAGATAGTGAGGTTGCACGGTGTGCCAGTTTCGATAATCTCGGATAGGGATCCCAGGTTTACTGCAAGGTTCTGGAAGGCATTGCATCAGGCTCTGGGTACTCGTTTGGATTTCAGCACGGCTTTTCACCCGCAGTCTGACGGTCAATCAGAAAGGGTTATTCAGATCTTAGAAGACATGCTGAGAGGTTGTGTCTTGGATTTTAGAGGTAGTTGGGAGGAGTTTCTACCATTAGCTGAGTTTGCCTACAACAACAGTTATCAAGCGAGTATCAAGATGGCACCGTACGAGGCGTTGTATGGTAGGAAGTGTCGCTCACCTACGTGTTGGACGGAGTTAGGTGAACGTCAGTTGTTGGGACCCGAATTGGTTGCTGAGACAGAAGACAAGGTTAAGTTAATTCAGTCTCGATTAAAGGAAGCTTCGGACCGGCAAAAGTCTTACGCC
The DNA here is from genome assembly GCA_005393395.2 of Gossypium australe. Lineage (NCBI taxonomy): Eukaryota > Viridiplantae > Streptophyta > Magnoliopsida > Malvales > Malvaceae > Gossypium > Gossypium australe. The sequence continues at coordinate 90,822,570 of CM016614.1, read as the reverse complement.
GATCTTAAGCGAAGAGATATAGAGTTTTCTGTAGGGGATCGAGTCTTTCTGAAGGTCTCGCCTTGGAAGAAGGTATTGAGGTTCGGAAAGAAAGGCAAGCTAAGTCCGAGGTTCATTGGGCCGTATAGGGTTTTGAGACGAGTTGGACCAGTGGCGTATCAACTTGAGTTGCCAGCAGAGCTTAGTCAGATTCATGACGTCTTTCACGTTTCAATGCTTCGGAGGTATCGTTCAGATCCGTCACATGTGGTAGCAGTGGAGGAGATCGAGGTAAATCCAGACTTGACTATGGAGGAGGAACCTGTGCAGATTCTTGATCGGGAAGTGAAGGTTCTGCGTAGGAAGTCTGTGCCTTTGGTTAAGGTACTTTGGCGGAATCATGGCGTAGAAGAAGCGACGTGGGAACCCGAGGATATGATGAGACAGCAATACCCGCAACTCTTTTGACCAGGTAATTTCGAGGCCGAAATTATTTTTAAGGGGGGTAGAACTGTAATATCCCGGGTTAGGGGCTATTTTGTTGCTGCATGATATTGCATGTGTTTAGTGTGCTGTGTTGTTATTTCGGTGTTTTAGGGGCTTTAGTGTAGGCTAGGAGTGTGCCTGAGTGAAGGGGAAAATTTTGGTTTTGGGTGTTAGGTGAAGGGAGCTGAGGAAGCTGGGGTTTAAGAATTTTATTTGTGGTTTCATTGCACAAATTAGGAGCTAGCTTAGTGGCAAGCATGCGCTACAAGGGGGAGCTTGGTGTGGCGTCATCTGCATGTGAGGGAGGTCCAGAGTTCAAGCAGCAGAGTCCCCTTTTTGGCACCTATTTTGGACGGCATGGGGGTAGAGGTAGAGAGCAACTAGAACACTACCTTGGACCAAGTCTTCACTTTCAAATGGAGGGTGGAGAGGAAGTTTAGGAGGAGGACTTGGTCATCACTTTTGAAATGGGAGGAGTGGAGTGAATGGGGGGATTTTGGCCGATTTTAGGGGGGAGTTGGAGGGGGAGTGACGGCTTGGTGTGGGGGAAAGGGTGTGCCGAAATTCAATTGGCTTTGTGGGGGGATTTTCGGTCACTTTTTGGGTGTCAAACAAAGTTCTTTTCATTTTGTCAAAAGCAAGAAACCGAAATACCTAGTCCCTTAGTTGCCGAAATTGTTTTGCTTCATTTGGTTGGTGTGTAGCCGAATGCATGATTGCATTTTTCTTTTTTCTTCACTTGAGTAAGCCGAAACCCCATCCCTCCAAAACATAATTCTTCTTTCTCTCATTTCTTCTCTGACTAGCCGAAACTCAAGCACTAAAAGCACATCTTCTTTTTCTTTCTTTGACAACCCGAAACTACCTGCATTCCATTCACTTCTCTTTTTCTCAATTGCCATTGCCGAAACCAACTTTTGTCTCACACTTCTTTTCTTTCTCTTCCACTCAAGCCGAACGTTGGAGGTGTTAGACACTTAGGCCGAATCTCTTCTCTCCTAGGAGTCCTCTTTTGGCCGAATTTTGGGTGTTGGTAAGCTTTTGGCCGAATAGCCATTCCCCTTATCTCTCAATTGTTATGTTGTTTTGGGTTTTTGAAGAGGTTAACCATTCGTTTTAATATCTCATCTGAGGGTAATTATCTTTTCTTTCTTTTAAGGTGTTGGCCGAATATTTTCTCCCTTCTATAGCTCTCTCTCTTGGCCGAATTTTGGTGAAGGGTGATCTTGTTTTGTTAATCGATTTTGGGTGTTTGGTAAGTGGTGGTAAGAGGGCATTCTATTAGCCTATTCGTTTAGTTTTTATTTAGTCAAACTGCTAAGTATTGATGGTTTTCGTTTAGGAGGTGGCCGTTTGTCAAGAGAACCATTGTGGTTCAGGATTGGTAGGAAACCAAACCAGGAGAAGGTAAGGACTATTCGATAAACCCTTCTTGGTCTAAATGGTTATGGCCAAATGGTTTATGTGTACTAACTCCGATGTTTGGCCGATTTTAGGAGCAAGTCAATTGGGGGACTTAGATCTATTCGTTGGGATCTTTAGACTCGTATTATCAGGTGTGTAAACTAACACACTGATATTTAGAAATATTATTAATAAACCTGTTTTGCCTGTTAAAAAAAAATTATAACAGTATGATGGACAAATGGATACCCAAATGGGGTATGTGTACGATTCGGGTAAGTCTGTTCTATTATGAGTACTATTAATGAAGTATGATATCATGATCTATGTTATGTATGTATGCTATGAGAGGTAATGCTTGGTATGTTGGCATAATATGCATGATTTGTACGAGATGCATGATTACATGAGTATGGTGAGTTGATGGGTGATATGAGTGGAGGGAGCAGTGATATTTTGTGCTGACGAGCACCAGTGTTTTGGTAACACACCTTGTGACTTTGGGTCACCAGAGGTTTGGCACCTCCAGAGGTTTGGTACCTCAGCGTCTTGTCCCTGTGGTTAACACCACCGTGGGTTGGCCCCACTTATGAGATACGGGATTGACGCCAGTGATTTGGTATCACACGATGGGTTGGCCCCATCACCAGATTTGTGACTACGGTCACCAGTGCTTTGGTAGCACATTGTGTCTTTGGGACACCAGAGGTTTGGCACCTCATTGCGACTTGTCCCTGTGGTTTGACCACCGTGGGTTGGCCCCACTTGAGATATGGGATCGTCTGCTAGTGATTTGGTATCACACGATGGGTTGGCCCCATCATCGTTGGATTTGTGACTTCGGTCACCAGTGCTTTGGTAGCACAATTGTGTCTTTGGGACACCAGTGGTTTGGTACCACATTGACGGATATTGTGTCTTTGGGACACCAGTGTTTTGGTAACACATTGTGACTATATGTCACCAGTGGTTTGGCACCACCAGTGGTTTGGTACCACACGGGGTAGGAAAGGCGATATGGATGGTTAGGATCGGGTTGCATTAATTATGTTGCTATGTATGATGTGTGTTAGCATGTTGTTTCCTCGGGAGCGGGATTTACACACTGAGTCACTCGACTCACCCTCTCCTTTGACATTTCAGGTGACTCGTAGATGCGGACTTGGAGCCGGGATGGACTCGAGGTGCTTATGCCATGCTGAATAAAGTTTTTACTCAGACTCTATAATTTGGGTACTCTAGTTTATTTACTTTTATTTGGGTTTTAATTTAGTTTTGTAAAAGGCCTTTAATTTATGGTTTAAGTTGTTTATGTTTTAATTAAATTTTAATATGCCTTAACAAAATAAGTTGGTATAAATTTTACTAAAATTTGGAAAGATAGTGTTTCCAAAACTATAGCGCAATGTGTTTTAAACTATACCATCGGGTATCACACTAAGTCTTTATGATAAACAAATACAAATGGTTTTCAATTCAAACTTGTAGTTCTCCTAAGCTTAAAAGTGTTTTATGTATCACTAAGAAACTAATGAGGTTTAAATGGTATAAACTCGTTTTAACTACACATTCTGGCTAAGTTTTCAAATTATCCGGGTTTCGAGTACACCATTTAATTGCAAACAAGCCTACTTAAATTTTCTTCAAATACACTATGTTTTCACCCCGCTTTTTAAACGATAAATCTGATCTTTCAAAAACGTTTTTCCCCGTAACATACCAGATTCGGACGTGGTGTCTTGTCCGGGTTTGGGGTGTTACAGTTTGAGTGGTAAGGGGAACTGATAATGGAGGGAAATTCGGATAAGGCTAAGGTGTTATCAGAGAGGAAAGTTAGGAGATGAGGAGGGGGAAGAATTTGTGTCGAATGGGACTGTGGGGGAAGGAGTATTCAGCTTGTGGCTATAAAAGGAGAGGGCCGAATGCTTTGAAAGGTTCTTTGAGCTTTCATTAGTTTTTCTTTTCCCCCTTAATCGATTTTCCTATAGCCGAATTCTCTCTATTGCCGAAATCTTCTATAGCCGAATTCTTTTTGCCGAATTCTCTCATAGCCAAACTCTCCTATTGCCGAAATACCATCGATACTAGTGTATTCGACCAGTGATATGCGGTGTCCCGTAATAAGGATATAGCACACTTCAAGCATTCGTCTGAAATACATGACAGCTCATCAAGCACACGGATAGTATTATCCAGCCACATCTCAGCTCGTTCCGCGTCGTCATCATCATTAGCTTTAAATTCTTCGGCCCCATATTTCCTGATTTTATCAACGGGAGGCCTGCTAGATCTCATCGGATCTATCGTCGGAGGTGCTGAAGGTATCAGAGTTGGATTATTCGGGGGTGGAGGTTGTTGTACAGCTGTATTAGTCTGAATAAATTGGGTAAACCATTCATTCATCATCTGGTAGAAGGCTTCCTTACCCTACCCCTCATGGCTACCCGAGACAGGTCGAGAGTCTACCGGCACTGACCCATGCGCGAGATTAGGCGCTACGCTCTCTACATCATCAGCTACGGCTCTGTCAGGATCCATTTACTATATAAAACACAATTTAAATGTCAGAAGTCACCACACTATCATATTATAAAATTAAGGCATGTATAGCTAGACTCACACGTGTTACGGGAGTCCTAGAATCGACTAAACCGTAAGCTCTGATACCAATCAAATGTAACACCCCTAACCCGTATCCATCGCCGGATTGGGGTCACAAGGAATTACCGAACACATATACAGATTCAAACGTTCACCCAAGTCATATTCATATATAAATATATATAAAGCTCGTAGCTAATTAAATATTAAACATATGGATCATGCCTCTACATTTACTCGTAATCATACCATATATCTATTCAAATTTCAAACAAAGAACATACCACAAAGCTAAATAATATATGCATCCTTTACGAACACAATACTCAAACATAGGCTCATCATTTTAATAATATACGAATACCTAACATAAATTAAACACTTTGCTTCAAAATTTTATTCATGCTTATACTTGACTTAGTGACCATAAGAAATTAAGGCATTAACAACTTCAGGTTATGATCAAACACATTTCATTAATCATTAAAATCATATGCGTATTTGACTACATCAAATAACAAGATATATAAAACATGTTAAATACCTATATATGCATTTCATATTTCCAAACCTATGCCTTCACATTTGACCGAACATACTATGTACACTATAACATTTTCTACTTCATAAAAACTTGAATAAAACGCTTCACTAACACTTCTTCCTAAACCCATGAATCAAACACATTCACATAAATGCAACCGTTAACATCTCAATTGTAACTCTTATAATTCAAACCATAATAAGCAACAAACCAAAGACCTTGCATGATCAACCTCATTCGATAACTAACTTAACGTTTAAGTTAAACCGTATGAATATCACGATAATTAACTATACATCCATTCATGCAACTCACATTGTCGATTATACTGCATAAAGTTCATACAATATTGCCATATACATTCAAGACCAAAGTATCTTAACTTAGCCATTTTCGCATGGCTATACTTTTATACAAGACAAAACTCATTGGTTTAAAAACCTAGTCTAACCTATACATGCCTTTAGTTCAAAAACTAAGCTTATAAGTACCAAAACAAGATGATAGTGTGGATGACTTCTCTGACGTTACCCTAATCTTGTAGCTTGATCAAAATCTATAAAACAGAGCAACAAACATGCAGAGTAAGCTAACTTAGCTTAGTAAGTCTTAAGCAATTTCAACAATTCGGCTAATTATTTAAAACAAGTTAAAGTGAACAAATTCTTAACATTTATAAAACAAGAAGACATTTATATGCTATCCTAGCCGAATATCAATATCCATATATATAGCAAAATTATTATCACCATCTACTTAAAAGTAGAACTCTTCAAATACACATCACATAAAAGTTATATATATATATATCTATATCTAACCGAATATCATTTTCCCTGTACATATATAGTAAGCCACTATAACCAAGAGTATCTAAATTCAATCCCACATGTTCGATAACACACATATACATATATTCCACATGACTCGATGAAAATACAAATTATCTCGTATAACAGAAATATATATATATATATATGCATATCTGTTTATATAGATATACATACATGAACATCTTTAAACAACTCTCATGCTATCAAGTAAACAACATCCACATAACATAATTTATCCACATATTCCGTCAACCTAATATACAACACATTTATTTCATCGTTTTATTTGTTCAATGACCGCACATATAACATATAAGTATGAAAATACATACCTTACGATCGAATTAACAAAATTCATTTGCATAAGCTTAGGCTTACTCGATTTGTTCCGTAACTTAATCATTTCGTAGTCTAAACTCGGAATTGTAAATCACCGGTATAAAACCTGCTAGGCGTCAGCCTGAATCACACACCGGCACTAAGCCTCCTAGACCCGAGGTCTGTAATTTAAACACTGGCATTTAGCCTGCTAGGCTCAAAGCCCGATATAATTCACTGGCACAAGGCCTGCTAGGCTCAAAGCCCGATATAGTTCACCGGCACAAGGCCTGCTAGGCTCAAAGCCTGAATTAATATTATTCAACCATCTCGTACACATTATATATTACCAAAATCACATATACAATACATAATTCATGTCACTTTCACATAATAAATTCAATTAGATTTAACTACCTTTCATTATTGAATTAATATGTCACATTCGGCTTTATCAACATTTCAATCCAATAACTCAAAATTCAGCATGTAATCTAGATTACGAACAATATTTACGGTATTAACTTACTTAAAGACTGTAAGTCACCACACAGCCGTGTGATCGATGAGCCAGGCCGTGCGCGAGTGACACGGCTGTGTGATGGCTGGGCACGGCCGTGTGCGACAGACGGGCTAGACCAATTGGGCCGTGTGGGCCGCACGAGTGTGTGGGCCCATACGAGTGAACTAAACGGGTGTGTGGGATTCTAGGCCAGGTCGTGTGATCCACACAGCCAAGGCCAATTTGGGCCTTGTGGGCCATATGGGCGTGTGGGCCTACACGGACAGGCCACATAGGCGTGTAAGCCCATTTTTCTGAAAACTCTGTAAAGTTGCACGTGTCACCCAAGTCGGCTGTGGACCTATTGTAGGGTCGGTAAGCAATACTTAGACCCCTAAATGAATGATCTGTCTGTCTGATTACTGTACTAAGCATGTATACTGATCTAAATATATGAGTTTAATTGCATAATAGCATGTCATTCTTGTATGTTGCATTGCATCGGGAGGGTTGATTATGATTGGAGGAAGTATCTGAAAGGCTCTTAAGCCTGTTATTTGGCAGCTCAGCTGTAAATTTTTTATTATGTGCCACATTCGATACACCTAGTGTGTAGGGCTGGGTGGGTTGATTTTATCCCTACATGGTCTGTAGGGTTGGACGGAGTTGGTGTGTAGAGGCTGGTGGGTAGGACTCTGTTTTCTGCATACTTCGTCTGAAATGGGCTAAGACCCTGAAATATGTCTAATTCTGTATCTGAGTGGGCTAAGGTCCACACCGTTTCTGTAATGGGCTGAGACTCGAACTGTGAAAATCATTACTATTATCTGATATTTCTATGTGTATGTTTTCTGTGGGGATTACACACTGAGTTTGCGAAAGCTCACCTTTTTCTGTTTAATCTGTTCAGGTAATCCCCAGCAGTAGACGAATCGATGCGGCAGAGGACTCAACAGTGACCACGGTTCTGGACACTTATTTACCATTTATTTTTAATTATGATTGGTTATATTTGGGTAAATTTTATGTAATAAGGCCTTTCAGATTTTTGTTTAAAATTTGGGATTTTTATTTTATGAACTACTAGCAGTAGGATGAGAAGCGAGTTTTCAAAATAAACAAATGTTTTAATAAAATACGTACAACTTTGCAAATCATTTTTAAAGCTTCTGCAACATATAATGTTTTGAAAATGGATAATGAATAATTAAACGACATGTTTTGGCGAAAGCCCAAGATATCTAAAAATGATTTTAACGTAGTTATGTTTTCCAAAGTACTGTCATGTGACGTCGCCAGATTCTGCCATAACGTCTAGGCCGGGTTTGGGGTGTTACAGAAATCTAAACATGCATCAATTTGACCATATTAACCATAACCAACAAGATATCAATAGTACCTTAAGTACCTTAAATTCAAGGCAACATTTCATGTCATAATTATCAACCAAAATGACATATATATATACCAAACTCATCAATTAAACATTAGACATAATCCACCTGTGCATGCCATTATAAACTTAACCAAGACATCAAAATCTACCGATATAATCGCTAGATAGTATGATAAATCTTCGAAGAGCTTACAACCCGATCGAGCTTCCGATAATCTGTAAAGTAAGGGATAAACAACTATGTAAGCAATGAATGCTTAGTAAGCTCGTACAAACTTTAAACATAATATTCCAATTCAATAATAAACTTTATATGATAAGTATAAAGCTATACTAATACCTCAAGATTTATCAACTACATAACCACTAACTTATAAATGAGTAAGTATATCAACATCATACATATATATATTCATTCCTAACATAATAAGATTTTATAAAACATTTTACACCATCATTAACCTTTTCATAAAACTACAAATAACTTCCTTTACTTACTTTCCATTCCATTTACTAAACATAAACTTAAACAACAACATCAATTAACTAATTAGTATATTTATTCATAACATAGGTAAGTTCAACCATAACATACGCAATTTCTCATATATAATTACATTATTCAACTCATTAGTCCCTTTTTCATCATATCACATTTCAATTATGAACTTACCGTTTTATTTGTATAATACCAGACATAAGCATATACATCAATCATAATCTTAAGCTTGACATAAGCCTAACCACCATCATTATTACACAATTTAGTGCATTTATGTATATAAATCATTTGGGGTCAACCACATGATAAACCATTTTATAAGAAATTAAACCTTTTGAATCTTACCACCTTTTCATGAACATAAGCATATTTCCATCTAACCAATTACCATATCATTGTATATCACTAATATTCAACATGATATAATGCGACCAAAAGCTTATCACAAACCTAAACATTATCCACAATCTCGAATGATGAATTCATTTATGTTCATGTCAATATTCAATAAATAACAAAACATTCAAATTTATTAAAAAATTATCTTACCGAGATTTTCCATAGAAGAACGACTTACGGGTAATAGTACATCGTCAACAAAGCTCATAAGAGCCGGTCCTCCTGAACATGCCAACAGAAGCTCATAAGAGCTGAACAAAAGCTTATAAGAGCTTAACAGAAGCTCGTAAAAGCTGATCCACCCAAATCACACTAAACAGAAAGTAAAACACGAGAGTTCGCAACAAATACTGACCCCCAGTTTACTTGGGTAAAATGCCGATATCTCCCTCCAGTACCATCTCCACTCCAAACCCCCGTTTTATACCAAATCACGAATGTACTTAAATCTCGCTTTCAATCCAAACTGAGTATTAAATTCGACAAAATATTTCCAACAATAATTCAATTCCAACAATAGAACATATATATAATACCAATCATCAATTTATACAAATGTTAAATTTTAACCATATGAACTTACCTGGCTAAATTACAGAAATGTCAAAGTATAAGGGCATTTTGGTAATTTTTCATTCTCCTCGATTTTTGTAACATCCTAAAAATTTGAGTATCATCTTGTTGCTTGTGTTAGCTCGGGTATGATTTTATTATGTGCCTAATATAGTCTTGTGAAGGCTTGGAATTATTCGGATCTAGAATAATTTTTAGTAGTGAGTATTTTAGTGAAGTGGATCAAGTGACCCTGATACTTAAGTTAATTTAAGTGTCTAAAATTAGCATAAGATGAGCAATTGGCAAGGTGGTGTTGGCGTATGAGTAGTTGCATGAGGAAAGAGGTTCGAATCCTATGGATGGCAATAAGGTGACTTTTATTTTTGCATTTGTATGGCATGTGTCGGTCAAACTCTAATTAAGGTAAGATTAGATTATTTCTTTTATGGATAGTAGACTAAAGGAAAGAGGCAGGTGTTAACTTAAGGTAAGGAATCAAAAGGTTTTGGTAAGTTAGGGGGACATAAGGCATGAATCAAGGGCTTTGTTTTGGAAATTTTTGAATGGCCAAATTGTCCATGAACATGGACGATTTTGTGGACTAAAGGAGGAGCCAAATTTTGGTGGTAAGTTTTGGGAAAAGTTGGTAGCTTGGGAGAATTTTCATTTTGGTCATTTTGCTCTCCCAAAAATAATTTTTTTCTCTCATCTTTTCCTCTTGGCCGAATGTGCTTGTGTTAGGAGGAAAGCAATCTTTGCTTTGTTCCTTTTGGGTCATTCTTTTTGACCATTTGGTCATTTTTGCAAAACCCTCAAGTAATTCATCTTGTAATTCTCTCCTAGTACCGAATTTATCAACACCAAAAAGCCATTTCTTTTTCTTCTTTTTCCCCATTGCCGAATACATTTTGGTTCCAAAGTTTCTTTTGATTCATCTTCTATCCTTGAGAACCGAAATACAAACCTCTCATCTCCATTTCTTTTCTCTTCCTCTTTATTCTCTTATTGAAGCTGAATCTCCCTATTGTCACCAAGTCAAATCGCATCAAGTCTCAACCTTCTCTCTTCTTCTTTTCACGATTTATCAAAAAGCCAAACCATATCAACTATCTTTAAGAGCCGATTATCTCTGTGGTTTCCAAGCAAGGGTGAAATCGATAAGGGTAAGGATCAACTGTCATTTGTTGATCATTCTTTTCTTTTGGTTTAGTCAAAAAATTAGGAATCTAATCCCTTTTATTTCTCTTTGACCGAAACCTTGAAGGAGGATTTCGGGATTCTTTTGTAGCCGACGTTTAGGGGGAGATCATTCGGGATTTGAATATCCAAGGTAAGCAAGCATGACCTTAGGCCGAAGGCCACTTACTTTTGTTCATTATGTTAGAATTGAATCTAACATATATCATATAGGATTTCGACAAACTCCATAGGCAAGTGACGGTTTTCAGGATTTAATCGAGTAAGGTGCTGTCGTCGTTATAAGCGAAAGCCGAAAATCTTAAGTATTTTGTCGTTCTTCGTGTTTACAAGGTGTGTAGCCCTACACTAAATTTCTGATAGATTAATAGTATTAATGTTAGCATGTGTTAATAAGAAATATGTATGGTAATGGTTGCGGTTACCATTCAGTGGTACATGATATTCATGTACGTTAAACGTCTAATACTTCGTTAATAATGCTATAAGCATGGATATGAAATGTGTATGATTCCGTTATGATTTTGGGGGTATATGGCATGATATCAAAATAATATGTTTATTGCATGGGCATATGGGTGATATTGATAAAGGGGAAGTGTTCCGGTGGTTTTTACCACATTATCCGGTGACTATGTCAGATATTCTGTATTCGGTGACTTCTGTCACATATTATGTATCCGGTGACCTCGGTCACATATTATGATTCCGGTGACTTTGTCACAATTATCTAGTGGCCATGCCACAATTTATAAGGGCGATATGCAGTTGACTGCAGCGACTGCCTTCGATGGTGTGTAGCGGATGGAGGGTTAATTTAGTAATCCCCACAGTGTGATTGGCAGGTGCGGGTGGTGTGTAGCGGATGGATATCTAGGTGGGCTCGGGATTGTAATATCCCAGGATAGGGGCTATTTTGTTATGGCTTTGTTTGCATGTGTCTGGTGTGCTATGTTGTTGTTTTGATGTTTTAGGGGCTTAGTTGTAAGCTAGGTGTAGGCCTGAGTGGTAGGAAAAATCTTTAGTTTTTAGGCTTAGGTGGGAGGAGCTGAGGAAGCTGGGGTTTAAAGGTTTTATTTGGTGAATGTTAGCACAAGAAAGGAGCTGGTGGAGTGGCAGGATAGGCGCCACTTGAGGCTTGTGTGTGTGACGCCACTTGCAGGGAGAGGTCCTGTGTTCAAGCTGCAGAATGCCCACTTTTTGCTTCCCTTTTGACGGCATGGAGGAGGAGAAGTTGTTGGCAGTTCAAACTCTGCCATAGACCAGGTCAAACCACTTGAATGATGGGTGGAGAGCGAATTTAGGAGGGAGACTTGTTCAAAGTGTTTGAATGGGTGGTTGTGAGTGTTTGGGGAGTGGTGGCCGAATATTGGAGAGATTTTGGGGGGAGTGGCCGGTTTGGTGAGTAAGTTAGGGGATACTGCCGAAATGCACTTGGCATTTTGTGCATTTTCGGTCACTTTTGGTGCCAAGCAAACTTCTTCTTTTGTCATACCAAAGCCGAATTTTCAACTAAGTTTCTCTTGTGCTTTCTTGAAACCGAAAGTCCAAGCATCTTCTTGCCGAAAATTTCTTTGCTTCTCTTGATTTGGTGTGTGGCCGAATGTCCTTTTCCATCACTTCTTTCCTCTTCATTTGTGTAAACCGAAACTAGTACCCTCTCTTCTCTGCTTCTTTCTTTTCTTGAAAACACTCTTGCCGAAACTTACCTTGCCTTCTAAACCAAATTCTCCCTTTGTCTTTCTCATTTCTTTTGTGCCAAAACCATACCAACTTGTTGCTTCAAACCTTCTTGTTCTTCTCTCAAACCTTATTGCCGTAACTTCTATTTCTTCTTCTCGTTTCTACTCTCCCTTTTATTTCCACTCAAAGTCGAACATAGGTGTGTTAAACACCTTGGCCGAATCCTCTTTTTCCTTCTTGTCTAAAGTGTTGGCCGAATCTTCCCTTCTTCTTTTTGTTTGCATTTTGGCCGAATCCAAGAAAGGTGTTGATCTTGTTGGGTGCTTGTTTGCAATCGATTGGAGTTAGGTAAGTGCTTGGCCGGATGGCCATTTCTCTTCTCCCTTGTTCTTTATCAATTTTGGTTTGGCTTAGAGCCGATTTTGGTGTGTTGAAAGGGGGTTAACCTTTTGCTTTGATAACCGATTTCTTTATAGAGCCTTTGGATTTTGGTGGCAACCAAGTGAATTAGTCATCGTTGGTTGATCGTTTGGTAAGTGGTGATAAGAGTGGATGTTATTAGTCTATTCTTCTAGTTTCGTTAAGTCAAAATTCAAGGGATTAATCTTTCTTCTTAATAGGTGTGCCGTTAGCTTAAAGAAGAACCATCGTTTGGTTCGGGATTTGGTAGGAAACCGAATCAAGTGTAAGGTAAGGGTTAAGCGTTAACCCTCTTGATTTATTTGGTTTTGGTCGAATGGTATAAGTGCTAATCTATGTTTGGCCGATTCTAGGAGCAAGGTAATCGAGGGGTTTAGACCGGTTCTTTGGGATTAAGCTTGCGTGTTAACAGGTGTGTAAACTAACACACTTTTTACTTAGTAATATGTTTAATAACCTGATTGTGTAAAGTGAAACAGTATGGTTGACTGATATAATACCCAATGGGGTATGGGTACGGATTCGGGTAAGTTCGTTTCATTACGAGATCTGTAGTGATATATGATGTCATGATTTATGGTGTATGTATTATGAGATGCCATATTAAGAATGTGAGCATGATTGCATGATTTGCACGATTTGCTTTAGTATGATATGTTATTGGGTGATATGAGAGGAGGGGGAATATGATATCCGTGTCTTTGGGACACCAGAGGTTTGGCACCTCCAGTGGTTTGGTACCACAGATTGATTCTTGTGACTTTGGGTCACCAGAGGTTTGGCACCTCAGCGTCTCGTCCCAGTGGCTTAGCACCACAGTGGGTTGGCCCCACGGTTGATATTACGGGATTGACGCCAGTGATTTGGTATCACACGATGGGTTGGCCCCATCATTTGATTCGTGACTGCGTTCACCAGTGATTTGGTATCACACTTGTGTCTTTGGGACACCAGAGGTTTGGCACCTCATAGCGACTTATCCCTGTGGTTTAACACCACCGTGGGTTGGCCCCACTTTTGAGATACGGGATCGTCGCCAGTGATTTGGTATCACACGTGGGTTGGCCCCACAGATGGATTATTCGTGACTTTGGGTCACTAGTGGTTTGGCACCACATTGATGGATATCGTGACTTTGGGTCACCAGTGGTTTGGCACCACCAGTGGTTTGGTACCACACGGGGTAGAAAAGGTGATATGGATGGTTAGGATCGGGTGCATTAATTATATTGCTTTGTTATAATGTGTGTTAGTATGTTGCATTATCGGAAGGGGGATTTATGCACTGAGTCTTGCGACTCACCTTCTCCCTTATCTTTTCAGGTGACACTTAGTTGCGGACATGGAGCCGGGGTGGACTCGAGGTGCTCATGCCATGAATAAAATTTGGGGTTGCGCTGATTTTAAAAACTTGGTACTTTATTACGTTTACTATTATTTGGTTTTGTTGAGATTGTAAAAGGCCTTTTAAACTTATGTTTTGTTATGTTTGTGCTTATATATTGTTCTCAAATATGCCTTAACAAACTATTGGGTTAAAATTTGACTAAAACTTGGAAAGATAAGGTTTTCAAACTACAAAGCGAAATGTTTTAAACTTCACCATCGGGTATCACAACTGTAATTTAAGATGAATGAAACTCCAATGTTTTCCAAACTCGAATCCATTTTCTCACTAAGTTCAAATTGTTTTTAAGCAACAAAAAGGAAGTATTTGGATTTCTAAATGATATCAATTTCTTTACTTATGGATTCAATTAAGCTTTCAAAATTTTCGGATTTTCAAATGCACCATCGGTTTTTAAACGATCATGCCCAAGATTTCTACAAGTACAAAATATAGCAAAGTGTTTTTATCAAACTTTTTAAACGGAAACCTATCCTCTCAAATACGATTTTCCCCGTAACATACCAGATTCGGTCGTGGTGTATTGACCGGGTTTGGGGTGTTACAATTTTGGTATCAGAGCCAAGTTCAAAGGCTCGGCTGTGGGCATGAGGCCCAAAATGTTTTGAAAAGTTGTTTTAAGAGTTTTGTTTTTAAATATGTGGTTGGAAAAGGCATGGCACCGAGTCTCCGGCACCTATCCGCCTAGGTAAGTACCCCTTACTATTGTTGGTGATTTTTGGATATAATGTGATTGGAGGACTAGTAGTAGTGGATTACTTTAGAAACTGAAACTGATAGGACTCTGTGAACTCGCGAAAACAAAGCTTCTTTAATATTCATAAGACTTTGCTTTTAAAACAGTGGAATAAGTACTGATGCATAAAACTCCTAAATCAGATACGTAGAGATTAGTCATGAGCGCTAGAGGTGGACGTGGTCGTGGACGCGGTCGTGGTAGGATGACAGTTTCTGAACCCGTAGGATCTGGTCAAGGGTCAGAGAATGAGATACCGGTACCACCACCAGCTGGAGGTGGTGAGTTTCAAGATCAGACTGGGGATGACGCAGTGTCACAGGCGATGCTGCGGGTTTTGGAAAGGGTAGCTGAGGTAGGTGGAGGCGCAGGAGCTAGGAAATCTGTGCCTGAGCGACTCCGGGCAAACGGAGCTGAGGTATTTCGAGGTGTTTCTGGTGTTGCTCCCAGCACGGCTGAGTATTGGCTGGAGGCGACAGAGCGGGTCATGGATGATTTAGACCTGACTGCTGAGGAGAAGCTGAAGGGTATAGTATCGCTTCTTCGGGATGAGTCATACCAGTGGTGGCTCACGATTCGGGACAGTGCTGCAGCAGAGGATCTTACTTGGGATTATTTCAAAGCTGCTTATCAGAAAAATTACATTGGAGCCAGCTACATCGACGCGCAACGGAAATCATTTCTGAGGCTTGTTCAGGGGAGTAAGTCTGTGTCAGAGTACGAGGCAGAGTTCTTGAGGCTGAGTCGGTATGCTAGGGGCGTTGTGGCTACTGAACACGAGAGGTGTGTTCGTTTCGAGGATGGTCTAAGAGATGAATTAAGGTTGCTGATTGCTCCACAGCAGGAGCGTGAGTTTGCTGTCCTGGTTGAGAAGGCTAAGGTAGCCGAGGGAGTGAAAGAGTCTGTAAGGTAAGGCATGGATAGGAACAGACATAAGAGGAGTTTTGGATCTTCTGGGTTGTCAGGTAATCCTCAGAAAAGGGCTAGACAGAGTGGGCCGAATCAGTCTGGTAGGTTTGTTGCTGCTAATCAGGGACCGCCACAGTGTAACCGTTGTGGGAAATCTCATTGGGGAGGATGCTGGACCGGTGGAAAAGGGTGTTTTGAGTGTGGCTCATTGGATCACCGTATGAGCGACTGTCTGCGTAAGTTGGCTAGGATTCAGTCCGAGAGTCAGGGCCGTACTCAGTTCAGGAATAATGGACCGCCATCGCAGAGGGGTCGTGGTAATGGCAGAGGAGGTAATGGTTCTGGTCGGGGCCGTGGAGCACCGGGCAGAGGTGCGAGTAGTTCTGAGGCAAGACAGCCTAGGTTAGTTATGCAGCGAGGCATCGAGAGGAGGGCGACGCACCGGACGTCATAACCGGTACGTTCTTGATCTTTGGTTCTCCATTTACTGCTTTGATTGATGTGGGTTCGACGCATTCTTACGTTCCTAGTAGTATAGTAGAGACCATGGACTTAGACTCTGAAACTACTTCTAGGCAGATGACAGTAATTAGCCCTTTAGGTCACTCTGTAGTGGTAGATAAGCTGTATAGAGACGTACCCCTAGAACTCCAAGGGGTAGTGTTTGTGGCCGATCTGATGGAACTGCCGTTTGGGGAGTTCGATCTGATTCTTGGAATGGACTGGTTGGTTAAGTACCAGGCGAGGTTGGATTGCGCGGCTAAGCGCATGGTTCTTAAGACGGCTGAGAATGATGAGGTGGTCATGATAGGTAATAGAAGAGATTACTTATCCAATGTGGTATCTGCTCTGAAGGCTGAAAAGATGGTCAGAAAGGGCTGTGAAGCGTATGTGGTTCATGTGTATGCCTTGGAGGCTAAAAAGTCTGCTGTAGAGAAGGTTCGGACAGTTAAGGAATTTGCTGATGTGTTTCCAGAGGAGCTTCCAGGTTTGCCACCGGATCGTGAGGTAGAGTTCGGGATAGATCTGTTACCCGGAACTACGCCAGTGTCTATTGCTCCGTATAGGATGGCGCCAAAGGAGTTAGTGGAGCTTAAGGCTCAGATCCAGGAGTTGTTGGATCGAGGTTTTATCAGGCCGAGTGTTTCGCCTTGGGGAGCGCCAGTACTCTTTGTCAAGAAGAAAGATGGGACGATGCGGATGTGTATAGACTACCGCCAGTTGAATAAGCTGACGATTAAAAACAAGTATCCGTTGCCACGGATAGATGACTTGTTTGATCAGTTGAAGGGTGCAGCGGTATTCTCGAA
The DNA here is from genome assembly GCA_005393395.2 of Gossypium australe. Classification (NCBI taxonomy): domain Eukaryota; kingdom Viridiplantae; phylum Streptophyta; class Magnoliopsida; order Malvales; family Malvaceae; genus Gossypium; species Gossypium australe. Next base: position 90,805,388 of record CM016614.1, on the reverse strand, counting down.
GATTGATTTGAAATCTGGGTATCACCAGTTAAAGGTGAAGGAAGCGGATATCCACAAGGCGGCGTTTCGTACTCGGTATGGGCACTACGAATTTCTGGTAATGCCGTTTGGGTTGACTAACGCGCCGGCAGCATTCATGGATATGATGAATAGGGTGTTTTAGTAGTACTTGGATCAGTTCGTCGTGGTTTTTATAGACGACATCTTGGTGTACTCAAGGACAGAAGAAGAGCATGATGCGCATTTGCGAGTGGTGCTGCAGATTTTGAGGGAGAAGCAGCTGTATGCTAAGTTTAGTAAGTGCGAGTTCTGGCTTAGAGAAGTGACTTTCTTGGTCATGTAGTGTCAGCTGAGGGGATTAGAGTGGATCCTTGGAAGATTGAGGCAGTTTTGGATTGGAAGCCGCCTAAGTCAGTGGCTGAGATTCGGAGTTTTCTGGGTTTGGCAGGATACTACCGAAGGTTTGTCGAGGGTTATTCGTTGATCGCAGTGCCGATGACCAAGTTGTTAAGGAAAGGGATTCCATTTGTTTGGACTGAGAAACAGCAGGAGAGTTTTGATAAGCTTAAGAAGATTTTGACTGAGGCTCCGGTTCTAATTCAACCTGAGGCTGGTAAGGAATTCACAATATATTGCGATGCATCACATACGGGTTTGGGTTGTGTGCTGATGCAGGAAGGTAAGGTTGTGGCTTACGCATCTCGGCAGTTGAGGCCACATGAGGTCAATTATCCGACGCATGACTTGGAGTTAGCGGCTGTAGTCTTTACTTTGAAGATTTGGAGGCATTACTTGTACGGAGAGAGATCGACAGTCTACACAGATTATAAGAGTCTAAAGTACCTATTGACTCAGAAGGATTTGAATTTGAGGCAGCGCAGATGGATTGATTTGCTAAAGGACTACGACTGTTCGATTGAGTATCATCCGGGCAAGGCTAACGTGGTGGCAGACGCGTTGAGCCGTAAGGTTGTTTCGGACTTAAGAGCGATGTTTGCCCATTTGAGTTTGTATGACGACGGAAGTATTCTGGCAGAGTTGCAGGTTAAGCCTACTTGGGTTGAGCAGGTTAGGGAGAAACAGTTAGAGGATGAGGTTTTGAGTGCGCAGAGGTTGCAGGTACAGGATAGTGGTTTGGAAGGTTACAGTTTGTCTAGTGACGGGGTGCTGTGTTTTCAAGGTAAAGCTTGTATGCCCAAGGATGTTGAGCTGAGGCAGAAGATTCTTCGGGACGCACATAGCAGCCCTTATGCTATGCATCCTGGAGGTAGCAAGATGTATAGGGGTCTCAGAGAGCAGTTTTAGTGGCCAGGTCTGAAAAGAGAAGTGACAGAGTTTGTAGGGAAGTGTCTGACATGCCAGCAGGTCAAGGCTGAACATCAGTTGCCGTCAGGGTTGCTTCAGCCAGTGAAGATTCCTCAGTGGAAGTAGGAAAGGATAACCATGGATTTCGTCAGTGGATTACCACTTACGCCAAGCAAGAAAGATTCAGTTTGGGTAATTGTGGATCGACTGACTAAATCAGCTCATTTCATTCCGGTGAGGGTTGACTACTCACTTCAGAGGTTGGCAAAGCTGTATGTGTCAGAGATAGTGAGGCTGCACGGTGTGCCAGTATCGATCATCTCGGATAGGGATCCCAGATTTACGTCAAGGTTCTGGAAAGCATTGCATCAGGCTCTGGGTACGCGTTTGGATTTCAGCACGGCTTTTCACCCGCAGTCTGATGGGCAGTCGGAAAGGGTTATACAGATCTTAGAGGATATGCTGAGAGGTTGTGTTCTGGACTTCAGAGGTAGTTGGGAGGAGTTTCTGCCATTAGCTGAGTTTGCCTACAACAATAGTTACCAAGCGAGCATCAAGATGGCACCATACGAGGCGTTGTATGGTAGGAAGTGTCGCTCACCTACTTGTTGGACGGAGTTAGGTGAACGTCAGTTGTTGGGACTCGAGTTGGTTGCAGAGACAGAAGACAAGGTTAAGTTGATTCAGGCTCGATTGAAGGAAGCTTCGGACTGGCAGAAGTCTTATGCCGATCTTAAGCGGAGAGATATAGAGTTTGCTGTGGGGGATCAAGTGTTTCTGAAGGTCTCGCCATGGAAGAAAGTGTTGAGGTTCGGAAGGAAAGGCAAGCTAAGTCTGAGATTTATTGGGCCGTATAAGGTACTGAGACGAGTGGGACCAGTAGCTTACCAGCTTGAGTTGCCAGCAGAGCTAAGTCAGATTCACGACGTATTTCACGTTTCGATGCTTCGACGTTATCGTTCAGATCCATCGCATGTCGTAGCAGTGGAAGATATCGAGGTAAATCCAGATTTGACCATGGAGGAAGAACCTGTGCAGATTCTAGATCGGGATGTGAAGGTTCTGCGTAGGAAGTCTGTGCCTTTGGTTAAGGTGCTATGGCGGAATCATGGCGTGGAAGAAGCTACGTGGGAACCCGAGGATATGATGAGACAACAATACCCTCAACTCTTCTGATCAGGTAATTTCGAGGTCGAAATTATTTTAAGGGGGGTAGAACTGTAATATCCTGGGATAGGGGCTATTTTGTTATGGCTTTGTTTGCATATGTCTGGTGTGCTATGTTGTTGTTTTGATGTTTTAGGGGCTTAGTTGTAAGCTAGGTGTAAGCCTGAGTGGTAGGAAAAATCTTTAGTTTTTAGGCTTAGGTGGGAGGAGCTGAGGAAGCTGGGGTTTAAAGGTTTTATTTGGTGAATGTTAGCACAAGAAAGGAGCTGGTGGAGTGGCAGGATAGGCGCCACTTGAGGCTTGTGTGTGTGACGCCACTTGCAGGGAGAGGTCCTGTGTTCAAGCTGCAGAATGCCCACTTTTTGCTTCCCTTTTGACGGCATGGAGGAGGAGAAGTTGTTGGCAGTTCAAACTCTGCCATAGACCAGGTCAAACCACTTGAATGGTGGGTGGAGAGCGAATTTAGGAGGGAGACTTGTTCAAAGTGTTTGAATGGGTGGTTGTGAGTGTTTGGGGAGTGGTGGCCGAATATTGGAGAGATTTTGGGGGGAGTGGCCGGTTTGGTGAGTAAGTTAGGGGATAGTGCCGAAATGCACTTGGCATTTTGTGCATTTTCGGTCACTTTTGGTGTCAAGCAAGCTTCTTCTTTTGTCATACCAAAGCCGAATTTTCAAGTAAGTTTCTCTTGTGTTTTCTTGAAACCAAAAGTCCAAGCATCTTCTTGCCGAAAATTTCTTTGCTTCTCTTGATTTGGTGTGTGGCCGAATGTCCTTTTCCATCACTTCTTTCCTCTTCATTTGTGTAAACCGAAACTAGTACCCTCTCTTCTCTACTTCTTTCTTTTCTTGAAAACACTCTTGCCGAAACTTACCTTGCCTTCTAAACCAAATTCTCCCTTTGTCTTTCTCATTTCTTTTGTGCCGAAACCATACCAACTTGTCCCTTCAAACCTTCTTGTTCTTCTCTCAAACCTTATTGTCGCAACTTCTATTTCTTCTTCTCGTTTCTACTCTCTCTTTTCTTTCCACTCAAAGTCGAACATAGGTGTGTTAAACACTGGCCGAATCCTCTTTTTCCTTCTTGTCTAAAGTGTTGGCCGAATCTTCCCTTCTTCTTTTTGTTTGCATTTTGGCCGAATCCTAGAAAGGTGTTGATCTTGTTGGGTGCTTGTTTGCAATCGATTGGAGTTAGGTAAGTGCTTGGCCGGATGGCCATTTCTCTTCTCCCTTGTTCTTTATCAATTTTGGTTTGGCTTAGTGCCGATTTTGGTGTGTTGAAAGGGGGTTAACCTTTTGCTTTGGTAACCGATTTCTTTATAGAGCCTTTGGATTTTGGTGGCAACCAAGTGAAGCAATCATCGTTGGTTGATCATTTGGTAAGTGGTGATAAGAGTGGATGTTATTAGTCTATTCTTCTAGTTTCGTTAAGTCAACATTCAAGGGATTAATCTTTCTTCTTAATAGGTGTGCCGTTAGCTTAAAGAAGAACCATCGTTTGGTTCAGGATTTGGTAGGAAACCGAATCAAGTGTAAGGTAAGGGTTAAGCGTTAACCCTCTTGATTTATTTGGTTTTGGCCGAATGGTATAAGTGCTAATCTATGTTTGGCCGATTCTAGGAGCAAGGTAATCGAGGGGTTTAAACCGGTTCTTTGGGATTAAACTTGCATGTTAACAGGTGTGTAAACTAACACACTTTTTACTTAGTAATATGTTTAATAACCTGATTGTGTAAAGTGAAATAGTATGGTTGACTGATATAATACCCAATAGGGTATGGGTACGGATTCGGGTAAGTCCGTTTCATTACGAGATCTGTAGTGATATATGATGTCATGATTTATGGTGTATGTATTATGAGATGCCATATTAAGCATGTGAGCATGATTGCATGATTTGCACGATTTACATTAGTATGATATGTTATTGGGTGATATGAGAGGAGGGGGAATATGATATCCGTGTCTTTGGGACACCAGAGGTTTGGCACCTCCAGTGGTTTGGTACCACAGATTGATTCTTGTGACTTTGGGTCACCAGAGGTTTGGCACCTCAGCGTCTCGTCCCAGTGGCTTAGCACCACAGTGGGTTGGCCCCACGGTTGATATTACGGGATTGACGCCAGTGATTTGGTATCACACGATGGGTTGGCCCCATCATTTGATTCGTGACTGCGTTCACCAGTGATTTGGTATCACACTTGTGTCTTTGGGACACCAGAGGTTTGGCACCTCATAGCGACTTATCCCTGTGGTTTAACACCACCGTGGGTTGGCCCCACTTTTGAGATACGGGATCGTCGCCAGTGATTTGGTATCACACGTGGGTTGGCCCCACAGATGGATTATTCGTGACTTTGGGTCACTAGTGGTTTGGCACCACATTGATGGATATCGTGACTTTGGGTCACCAGTGGTTTGGCACCACCAGTGGTTCGGTACCACACGGGGTAAAAAAGGTGATATGGATGGTTAGGATCGGGTGCATTAATTATATTGCTTTGTTATGATGTGTGTTAGTATGTTGCATTATCGGAAGGGGGATTTATGCACTGAGTCTTGCGACTCACCTTCTCCCTTATCTTTTCAGGTGACACTTAGTTGCGGACATGGAGCTGGGGTGGACTCGAGGTGCTCATGCCATGAATAAAATTTGGGGTTGCGCTGATTTTAAAAACTTGGTACTTTATTACGTTTACTATTATTTGGTTTTGTTGGGATTGTAAAAGGCCTTTTAAGCTTATGTTTTGTTATGTTTGTGCTTAGATATTGTTCTCAAATATGCCTTAACAAACTATTGGGTTAAAATTTGACTAAAACTTGGAAAGATAAGGTTTTCAAACTACAAAGCGAAATGTTTTAAACTTCACCATCGGGTATCACAACTGTAATTTAAGATGAATGAAACTCCAATGTTTTCCAAACTCGAATCCATTTTCTCACTAAGTTCAAATTGTTTTTAAGCAACAAAAAGGAAGTATTTGGATTTCTAAATGATATCAATTTCTTTACTTATGGATTCAATTAAGTTTTCAAAATTTCCGGATTTTCAAATGCACCATCGGTTTTTAAACGATCATGCCCAAGATTTCTACAAGTACAAAATATAGCAAAGTGTTTTTATCAAACTTTTTAAACGGAAACCTATCCTCTCAAATACGATTTTCCCCGTAACATACCAGATTCAGTCGTGGTGTATTGACCGGGTTTGGGGTGTTACAGGGATTGCATTTCATTTTATATGTACATGTGATTTAATCAGTTATTATCTGATTTGCTATATTATGGGCTTATGGCTAAATGTGATTTAAATGGGCTTTATTGCTATGATCGATTGGGTCTTTAGTGTACTGTTGCACATTGAGTCTGTTGACTCACCCCTCGTGGGATATCTTTTTCAGGTGATACTTAGTGTGATGGACCGGGTCAGCGAGAACTACGTGGTGGCCATTGCTCAACTCAGTATATGGGTTTTCTTTTAATTAAACTTACTATGTTTTCTTTTATTATTTCGGGATTTATTTTGGGTTATGTTTTTGTAATAAGGCCGTTATAAACTGTTCTATTTATACGTTTTAAATTTTTATTCGGCTACGCTCAACTTTAACTAAATAATTAAATATTTTCAATAACCGAATTAAACTGTTTTGACACCTAAATACCTATGGTTTTCAACTTAATAATAAGTTCTAAATTTGGTTCTTCTTTTGATATATAAATTTTCTAAAAACATAGAGTTAACGATTTTATAAGATACAAACTTAAATCACAACCCGGTTTTCAACAAGATCGTACTTCAAATCTATTCTCTTACTACAAAATCACATGTTTTCCAAAACGACAAAACGAGTTTTTTTCTCAAGAAGCATACCAGATCCGGTCGGGGCTTGTGGGCCGGGTTTGGGGTGTTTCAACTTGGTATTAGAGCCCAGTTTTAAACACTCAGCCTTGGGTTTTGAAGCCCACAACGTTTTTAAAATTTGAGCCAAAATGAGTTTTTGAAAATTTCTGGGTTAAAATAGTTTTATGGAAGCATGGCACCCAAGTTCTCGGTCCAGGTCCGCCAGGTAAGTTCTTTTGTTGATGAATTAGTTTCAGTATGTTGATGTGTAATACTCTAGTTGATAGGCCTAAGAAAACTATACTTTAGAGACATGGACCCTAGGTATATGTGTACTTCTACGGTAAAACCACTGATTAAAACTCTGTTGCATAAAATTTTATGTAAACAAGAAAGTGAAAAGACTCTAATGCATAAAATTTTCGTAAAAACAGATAAGACGCGAAGTAGACATGAGTTCTAGGGGACGTGGTTGTCGTGGACGCGGTAGAGGCAGAATGGCTGTGTCGGAACCAGTTAGGTCTGGTCAGGGTTCCGAAAATGAAGCTCCGCCACCGGCTGTTGGGGAGGAATTTCAAGAGCAAACTGGAGGAGATGACGCAGTATCGCAGGTTATGCTGCGAGTTCTAGAGAGAGTAGCGGGAGCTAGTATGGGTAATGGAGCTCGAAAGTCAGTAGCTGAGAGACTTAGATCCAATGGAGCTGAGATTTTTAGGGGAGTATCTGGGGTAGCTCCGAATGTAGCGGAGTACTGGTTAGAGGCAGTCGAGAGGATCATGGACGATTTGGACTGCACTGCTAAGGAAAAGCTGAAAGGTGCTGTTTCGCTGCTTCGAGATGAGGCCTACCAGTGGTGGCTCACTATCAAAGAGAGTATCCCTGCGGATCAAGTGGATTGGGGGTATTTTAAGGTTAAGTTTGAAGGGAAATACGTTGGAGCTAGCTACATCGACTCTCAGAGAAAGGCGTTTCTGAATTTAGTACAAGGAAATAAGTCGGTAGCTGAGTATGAAGCGGAGTTTCTACGGTTAAGTCAGTATGCTAAAGGGATTGTAGCTACTGATTAAGAGCGGTGTGTCAGATTTGAGGATGGGTTGCGAGATGAGCTGCGAGTGTTGATTGCTCCGCATCGAGAGAGGGACTTTGCAGTCTTAGTGGATAGGGCGCGGATAGCTGAAGAAGTTAAGCGGACCGAGAGACAGAACTGGGATCGAGGTCAGAATAAGAATAAGAGGAACTATGGGACTTCAGGGTCATCCGGGAATTTTCAAAAGAAACCTAGAGTTGATGGGCCGCGGGGTCAGCAGGCTGTTGTGGGAGGACAGTACCGTACTTGTGCTCAGTGTGGAAAGATGCACTCGGGTGAATGTTGGAAAAAGACAGGGGGATGTTTTAAGTGTGGGTCCAAGGACCATATGATTAAGGATTGTCCGATGGATACGGATAGGAACCGTCCAGCAGGTCAAGGTTTTAATCTGGCTGGTAGATGTGGATAGCAGCTGTCAAGGGGTCGTGGTCCAAATGGCAGAGGTAATGGTTCTGGTAGAGGTCGCGAAACTTCGGGCAGAGGTAGTGGTAGCACTGAAGCTAGACAGCCAGGTCTGGTATATGCGGTTCGTTGCAGGGAGGATAGTAATGCACCTGATGTCATAACGGGTACGTTCCTTATATCTGGATTACCCTTTATTGCTTTGATAGATATAGGGTCAACTCATTCATTCATCGCTAGTGAAGTGTCTGGAACTCTGCATGTGAACTCTGAGATTGTACCTAGGAAGATGACTGTACTTAGTCCTTTAGGGCAGACAGTAGTAGTAGATAAGCTCTTTAAGGAAGTGCCTTTAGAAGTTCAAGGGACGCAGTTTCCGGCTGACTTAATGGAGTTGCCATTTGGGGAATTTGATCTAATCTTAGGCATGAACTGGCTAGTGAAGTACCGTGCAAATGTGGATTGTGCTGCTAAGCGCATGTCATTGAGAACCTTTGACGATAAGGAAGTTGTGGTGATGGGCGAGATACGAAATTATTTGTCAAATGTAGTATCTGCCCTTAAGGCAGAAAAGATGGTTAGGAAGGGTTGTTTGGCTTTTCTTATGTTGGTCTGTGCTTTGGAGGCTAAGGAGGCAACTGTTGAAGGAGTCAGAACTGTAAGAGAATTCGTGGATGTCTTTCCGGAAGAACTTCCAGGGTTACCTCCGGATCGTGAGGTGGAATTTGGGATTGACTTATTGCCTGGAATGGCACTAGTATCTATCGCTCCGTATAGAATGGCACCAAAAGACTTGGTTGAGCTCAAGGCTCAAATCCAGGAGTTACTTGATCGTGGGTTTATCCGACCCAGTGTGTCTCCATGGGGAGCACCGGTCTTGTTCGTGAAGAAGAAGGACGGGACTATGCGTATGTGCATAGATTATCGGCAGTTGAATAAGCTGACCATCAAGAACAAGTACCCTTTGCCAAGGATAGACGACTTGTTCGATCAGCTTAAGGGAGCGGCGGTATTCTCAAAGATAGATCTACGGTCGGGATATCATCAGCTTAAGGTGAAGGAAGCGGATATCCATAAGACAGCTTTCCGAACAAGATACGGGCATTATGAGTTCTTAGTAATGCTGTTCGGATTGTCGAACGCCCCAGCTGCGTTCATGGATATGATGAATCGGGTTTTCCAACCCTACTTGGATCAGTTTGTCGTTGTGTTTATAGACGACATTCTAGTGTATTCCAAGTCCGAGGTAGAGCATGAGGAGCATCTTCGGATAGTGTTGCAAGTGTTAAGGGAGAAGAAGCTCTATGCTAAATTCAGCAAGTGTGAATTTTGGCTGAAGGAAGTTACGTTCTTAGGGCATGTGGTGTCTGCGGAAGGGATAAGGGTGGATCCTCGAAAGATTGAGGCACTGTTGCATTGGAAACCACCTAAGTTTGTAGCTGAGGTTCGCAGTTTCTTGGGATTAGCAGGCTACTACAGAAGGTTTGTAGAGGGGTTTTCATCAATAGCTGCACGTTTAACAAAGTTGTTGAGAAAGGAGGTACTTTCGTATGGGCAGATAAGCAGCAAGAGAGCTTTGAGAAGCTTAAGAAGGTTTTGACTGAAGCTCCGGTTTTGATTCAGCCTGAGGCAGGGAAGGATTTTGTGGTGTATTGTGATGCTTCTCACACAGGATTAGGATGTGTTCTGATGCAAGACGGGAAGGTAGTCGCTTATGCGTCTCGGCAATTAAGGCCACACGAGGTTAACTATTCGACTCATAACTTAGAGTTAGCAGCGGTAGTCTTTGCTCTTAAGGTATGGAGGCATTATCTGTATGGAGAAAAGTTAGTAATCTATACGGACCACAAGAGTCTGAAGTATCTGTTGACTCAGAAGGAGCTGAATTTGAGACAGCGAAGGTGGGTGGAGTTGTTGAAAGACTATGATTGTTCTATAGAGTATCACCCGGGCAAGGTGAATGTAGTGGCAGATGCCTTAAGTCGGAAAGTAGTGTCGGATTTGAGGGCGATGTTTGCACATCTTAGTCTTTATTACGACGGAAGTTTGTTAGCAGAGTTGCAGGTAAAGCCGACATGGTTGAGTCAGGTGAAAGAAAGACAGTTGGTAGACGATGATCTAAGTGCTAAATTATGGCAAGTGCAGAGTGGGAAGTTGGAAGATTATGGTGTTAATAGTGACGGAGTGTTGTGTTTCAAGGGTAAGGTCTGTATGCCGAAGGATGAAGAACTTAGACGGAGAATTCTTCAGGAATCGCATAGTAGCCCTTATGCTATGCATCCTGGAGGAAGTAAGTTATACAGAGATTTGCGGGATCAGTTTTGGTGGCCTGGTCTTAAGCGGGAAGTTACAGAATTTGTAGGAAAGTGCTTAACGTGTCAGCAAGTTAAGGCTAAACACCAAGTTCCGTCAGGACTGCTTCAGCCGATAAAGATTCCGCAATGGAAGTGGGAGCGAATCACCATGGATTTTGTTAGTGGGCTTCCCCTTACGCCTACTAAGAAAGACTCGGTATGGGTGATAGTGGATCGATTGACAAAGTCAGCACATTTCATACCAGTACGGGTTGATTACTCTTTGCAGAAGTTGGCAAAGTTGTATGTGGCAGAGATTGTGAGGTTGCATGGAGTGCCGGTGTCAATTATTTCGGATAGGGATCCGAGGTTTACGTCTCGATTTTTGAAAGTATTACATCAGGCTTTGGGCACCAGGTTAGACTTCAGTACGGCATTTCATCCACAGTCAGACGGCCAGTCTGAGTGAGTAATCCAAGTGTTAGAGGATATGTTAAGGGGTTGTGTGATAGACTTCAGAGGAAGCTGGGAAGAGTTTTTTTCCTTTAGCAGAGTTTGCATACAATAACAGTTATCAAGCCAGTATTCGGATGGCACCGTACGAAGCGCTATATGGACGGAAGTGTCGCACTCCTACTTGTTGGACAGAATTGGGGGAACGTCAAGTTTTGGGTCCAGAGATTGTGGCGGAATCCGAAGAAAAGGTTAAGGTAATTCGGGCTCGGTTAAAGGAGGCATATGATAGGCAAAAGTCGTACGTAGATCTTAAGCGGAAGGAAATAGAGTTTGTTGTCGGAGATCAAGTATTTCTTAAAGTGTCGCCATGGAAGAAGGTGATGAGATTTGGTCGCAAGGGAAAGTTAAGTCCCAGGTTTATAGGACCTTATCGGATTTTGAAAAGGGTTGGAACAGTGGCATATCAGTTAGAGTTGCCTTCGGAGTTGAAGCAAATGCACGATGTATTCCATGTTTCGATGCTAAGTCGTTACCGATCGGATCCATCTCATGTAGTGCCAGTTGAGGAAGTGGAGCTAAGACTAGATTTGTCCTACGAGGAAGAGCCGATTCAGATTTTGGAACGGGATGTGAAGGTGTTACGGAGGAAATCAGTTCCTCTCGTCAAAGTGTTATGGCGTAACCATGGATCGGAAGAGGCTTCGTGGGAGTCGGATGAGGCAATGCGACAGCAATACCCTCACTTGTTCTAGCCAGGTAATTTCGAGGACGAAATTTTCTTTAAGGGGGTAGAATTGTAACATCCTAAAAATTTGAGTATCATCTTGTTGCTTGTGTTAGCTCGGGTATGATTTTATTGAGTGCCTAATATAGTCTTGTGAAGGCTTGGAATTATTCGGATCTAGAATAATTTTTAGTAGTGAGTATTTTAGTGAAGTGGATCAAGTGACCCTGATACGTAAGTTAATTTAAGTGTCTAAAATTAGCATAAGATGAGCAATTGGCAAGGTGGTGTTGGCGCATGAGTAGTTGCATGAGGAAAGAGGTTCGAATCCTATGGATGACAATAAGGTGACTTTTATTTTTGCATTTGTATGGCATGTGTCGGTCAAACTATAATTAAGGTAAGATTAGATTATTTCTTTTATGGATAGTAGACTAAAGGAAAAAGGCAAGTGTTAACTTAAGGTAAGGAATCAAAAGGTTTTTGTAAGTTAGGGGGACATAAGGCATGAATCAAGGGCTTTGTTTTGGAAATTTTTGAATGGCCAAATTGTCCATGAACATGGACGGTTTTGTGGACTAAAGGAGGAGCTGAATTTTGGTGGTAAGTTTTGGGAAAAGTTGGTAGCTTGGGAGAATTTTCATTTTGGTCATTTTGCTCTCCCAAAAACAATTTTTTTTCTCTTATCTTTTCCTCTTGGCCGAATGTGTTTGTGTTAGGAGGAAAGCAATCTTTGCTTTGTTCCTTTTGGGTCATTCTTTTTGACCATTTGGTCATTTTTGCAAAACCCTCAAGTAATTCATCTTGTAATTCTCTCCTAGTACCGAATTTATCAACACCAAAAAGCCATTTCTTTTTCTTCTTTTTCCCCATTGCCGAATACATTTTGGTTCCAAAGTTTCTTTTGATTCATCTTCTATCCTTAAGAACCGAAATACAAACCTCTCATCTCCATTTCTTTTCTCTTCCTCTTTATTCTCTTGTTGAAGCCGAATCTCCCTATTGTCACCAAGTCAAATCGCATCAAGTCTCAACCTTCTCTCTTCTTCTTTTCACGATTTATCAAAAGCCGAACCATATCAACTATCTTTAAGAGTCGATTATCTCTGTGGTTTCCAAGCAAGGGTGAAATCGATAAGGGTAAGGATCAACTGTCATTTGTTGATCATTCTTTTCTTTTGGTTTAGTCGAAAAATTAGGAATCTAATTCCTTTTATTTCTCTTTGGCCGAAACCTTGAAGGAGGATTTTGGGATTCTTTTGTAGCCGACGTTTAGGGGGAGATCATTCGGGATTTGAATATCCAAGGTAAGCAAGCATGACCTTAGGCCGAAGGCCACTTACTTTTGTTCATTATGTTAGAATTGACATATATCATATAGGATTTCGACAAACTCCATAGGCAAGTGACGGTTTTCGGGATTTAATCGAGTAAGGTGCTGTCGGTGTTATAAGCGAAAGCCGAAAATCTTAAGTATTTTGTCGTTCTTCGTGTTTACAAGGTGTGTAGCCCTACACTAAATTTCCGATAGATTAATAGTATTAATGTTAGCATGTGTTAATAAGAAATATGTATGGTAATGGTTGCGGTTACCATTCAGTGGTACATGATATTCAGGTACGTTGAACCCCTAATACTTCGTTAATAATGCTATAAGCATGGATATGAAATGTGCATGATTCCGTTATGATTTTGGGGGTATATGGCATGATATCGAAATAATATGTTTATTGCACGGGCATGTGGGTGATATTGATAAAAAGGAAGTGTTCCGGTGGTTTTTACCACATTATCCGGTGACTATGTCACATATTCTGTATTCGGTGACTTCTGTCACATATTATGTATCCGGTGACCTCGGTCACATATTATGATTCCGGTGACTTTGTCACAATTATCTAGTGGCCATGCCACAATTTATAAGGGCGATGTGCAATTAACTGCAGCGACTGCCTTCGATGGTGTGTAGCGGATGGAGGGTCGATTTAGTAATCCCACAGTGTGATTGGCAGGTACGGGTGGTGTGTAGCGGATGGATATCTAGGTGGGCTCGGGATTGCATTTCATTTTATATGTACATGTGATTTAATCAATTATTATCTGATTTGCTATATTATGGGCTTATGGCTAAATGTGATTTAAATGAGCTTTATTGCTATGATCGATTGGGTCTTTAGTGTACTGTTGCACATTGAGTCTCTTGACTCACCCCTCGTGGGATATCTTTTTCAGGTGATACTTAGCGTGATGGACCGGGTCAGCGAGAACTACGTGGTGGCCATTGCTCAACTCAGTATATGGGTTTTCTTTTAATTAAACTTACTATGTTTTCTTTTATTATTTCGGGATTTATTTTGGGTTATGTTTTTGTAATAAGGCCGCTATAAACTGTTCTATTTATACGTTTTAAATTTTTCTTCGGCTACGCTCAACTTTAATTAAATAATTAAATATTTTCGATAACCGAATTAAACTGTTTTGACACCTAAATACCTATGGTTTTCAACTTAATAATAAGTTCTAAATTTGGTTCTTCTTTTGATATATAAATTTTCTAAAAACATAGAGTTAACGATTTTATAAGGTACAAACTTAAATCACAACCCGGTTTTCAACAAGATCGTACTTCAAATCTATTCTCTTACCACAAAATCACATGTTTTCCAAAACGACAAAACGAGTTTTTTTCTCAAGAAGCATACCAGATCCGGTCGGGGCTTGTGGGCCGGGTTTGGGGTGTTTCAATTTTCCACTCGACCTTGATCAAAATTAATAATTTCATTCAATTTATTAATTTCAGACAATAAAACAATCTATTTTATGAAATTTATTATTTTTTACATTTTTACAAAATTGCCCCTAACATTTTACTTTTAATTAACTTAGTCTCTGAGCCTAAATCATGCAAATTAACCATTTTTAATGCAAACTCATGCTAGACAAATATTCATGGCATTCATTACAGCCCATTTTTGCAATAATTTCACAAAAAACCTTTGTATTTTTACTATTTCAACAATTTAGTCCCTAATAAAAAAATTCATCAAAAATCCCTTAACAAAATACTTTTAAATACCAACCAACATTTCAAATTCATAATTTAACATAAAAAATCACTAGATTCAACAATGGAAACATTCAACATCTTTAACAGTTTTAAAATCAAAGGTACGGGTTAGCTGGACCAAGTTGCAACGATCTCAAAAATATAAAAATTACAAGAAACAGATAAGAATTGAACTCACATGCAAGAGTATAAAGTGGTCGAACCTCCAAGTTAAGCTCGCATGGTGTTTCGGCAATGAAAAATAGAAAGATGAAGAGAAATTGTCTTTTTCTTATTTTAATTTTGTTTTAATTTCAACAAATTTACAATTATGCCATTATCATTAAATTTTCTTTCATTTTTAACTTTAATTGTGATGCGAGCTTGCCCAACAAGCTAGATGCCGAGTCCATGGAGCTACCATTGGGACCAATCACTCGAGCCTGTACCAAAAGATTCCAAGAGGCCGTAGCAAGCTATATTGCTCGAGTGTGGAATGATGGAATAGCCGAACATAAAGTGCCCAGCTCAACTAACTTGATTCGCACCTATCTACAAGCTGATTTAGCTCGTGTTAGCTCAATTTAGCTCAATTCGGCACTTAGCTAGCTCAATGAGCTGATTGCATTTATTTTGAATAAATTTAAATTAGTTGTGTTAGTTAAAATCAGCTCAAATCATTTAATTAACTAAATGTGTTTAAATCTGGACATTTTAATTTTAATTATTAAATGTGTCTTATATTAATACATGTTTTTAATATGTCTATATTAAGACATAAAATAAATGTGTTTAGTTTAATTACATAATTTTAATGTGTCTAGACTAAGACAAATTTATTAGTGGCTGCTAATTAATTTGTCCTCGCCGAAATTAATGTGTCTTAGCCTTATTTAATTGCTACTCATTAATTTGTGTAGGATACATGCATAGACGGCAAAGGGCATCAAGGAATGTGCATGGACGGCATTAAGGGTTGTTGATTTCTCCCATATGCCTCTTCGTGGAGACCATTGGACAAGGGATTAATTTCTAGCTGATTCCTTTTTGTGGAGCTCAAAGGAGCTGCTATTTTGAGCTTCCCCAAGAGCCAATTTCATGGAGAGCAAGGGCCAAGAGTTGCCTCATTAATTCCAGCAGCTAGCAGACTTGGAGGCTACTCATATTCGGCCAAAGGTCATGCCTTTTCAACCTGACCATTTCTCTTCCCCAAGGCAGCAATTAAGCCTTCTTAAAACACCTCAGCTAAATGTGGATTTTCACCATTAAGAGACCAGCCGAACCATCCATTCTAGAAGCCTTATTTTTAGATTTTTAATTAAAGATTAATCTAGAATGTGCTTAGGAAATTTCTAGGAAGTTTCCTAAAGAAACTTAAGGTTTAAGGAGCTATTAAAGAGGCCATTTGGCTAGCCTTAGTTCAGCCTATAAATATGCTTTGTAATTCACATTTGAAGGCTAATGAACAATTTTATAACTTCGATAATTTGTGAGGTTGTTTTCAACTCTCATTTTTCTCGAAAGACTTGTCTGACTTATCAAATACCTTTGTGGCGTCAAACTTGTCTTTCTTATCCCAAACTTATCACTTCGCAACCCCAAGGTGTGGCGTTCGACTTATACCGAGGTTCCTATCAACTTTGATAGTGCGTCGAGGTTTACCTTACTTACTTTATCCTTCCACCGAAATCGTACCAATCTAAGTATTCACATAAGTCATGGGTTAACACACCTCTATTGTGTTAGTTCGAACTTGAATCCTTAGCCTAAAACTTTCCTTTATCAGTTTTTCAAACGTCCCATACACCAACGAACCTATTCGAGCAATTCCATCTCTTTTCTAACAGTTTCTTGAAAAAACAAAACTTTCACTTACTCAATTTATGATCGGGCACATATTACGACTCAAACCTTCAACGAGCCGAGTTTGTATCAAGTTAGTATTAGAGCCAGGTTAAATTCGAGTAAGTAACATCGTTTTCGGGAATCCGAGAATTCTATCGTAAAAAAATCGTTAAAAAAATCAAAAGTTGTATTTTTATTTTGTATTCAAAAATATAGTATTTGAAGTATTATAAAAAAATAATAATACAAAAAATACGAATTTAAAAGGAAAAAAAAGAATTGAGTTATGTTTCATTTCTCTTCATTCTATTTCTCGATCAACAATTCCTTCTACCATTGCTTCTTTCCCAAAACACCACACTCAAACTCGGCGTTTCATTTTCTTTGTTGAAAGCCTACCCAAACCCGATATCATCTCCCACCAAACCACATCAACTTTGTAAGCCAACCCAAAATAGTGCTGATTCGTCTACCTAGTTTGCGGAGAACTTCGAGAGGCGAAAACCGAGTGGTAAAAGGCAAGAGAGGTTGGCGAGATTATCCGAGAGAAATAAAAGCTGAAAATTGCGTGACTTTCCTTGTGAGTGATTTGTGAGTTTTTGAAGTGTGTCTAAATTTTTTTTCATGTTTGAAAGTCCCGATAAACGTCAAATGGACGGGGGAGGGTTGTGTCCCGTTCGCAATGTCGCTCAAAGTGGAGAAGTTCCCGATTTGGCCCAACAAGCATTACGAGAATTCCAGCGTATGCTCCAAGAAACAATAGAACCGATACAAGAGCAATTGGATCAACTAGGCGAGGAAGTGCAACGCGTAAGGACTCCACAAAACCAAAGGCAAGATCGTGGACAGCCTAGACCAGCCCAAAGAAGACCTATATGAGCCAAGTGACCACGAGAGTGATCATTCGTCTGTTCAAGGTGGTCGGGCACAAGGACGAAGAAACCATGGACAACGAGATAGAGATCGTCCCGATGACAGTCTCAAAAACATCAAGATGTTTATCCCTCCGTTCCAAGGCAAGAATGATCCCGAAGCCTACTTGGAGTGGGAAAAGAAAATGGAACTTGTCTTTGAGTGCCATAACTACTCGGAGAACAAAAAGGTCAAGCTCGCAGCCATTGAATTCTTGGACTATACGATCGTGTGGTGGGATCAATTAGTGACTAACCGAAGAAGGAACGGTGAGCGGCCTATCTCTACTTGGGCCGAAATTTGAAGGCAGTTATGCAGAAATGTTTTGTGCCCTTTTACTACCATCGAGAGTTGTACCAGCAGTTGCAAAATCTCACACAAGGTAACCGAAGCGTCGAAGACTATTATAAAGACATGGAAATCACCATGATAAGAGCCGACGTGGAGGAAAATCATGAAGCAACAATGGCGAGATTCCTAGCCGGCTTGAACCGAGATATTGCCAATATCGTCGAGCTTCAGTACTACGTTGAAGTTATGGACATGGTGCATATGGAAATAAAAGTCGATAATCAATTGAAGCTGAAAGGAGTCACTCAGACGTATCCCACGAATTCTGCCAACAAATGGACTCAAGGAACGAGCAAAGCTCCCATCCGGCTTAAGGAGCCTGTCGTTGCCACCAAGCCCAATCAACCAAGTGGCTAAACTAGCAAAAACAAAAACGAGGTCGTTCTGAATAGATCTCGTGATATAAAGTGTCTTAAATGTCAAGGAAGGGGCCACATTGCTAGCCAATGTCCAAACCGGCGAGTGATGGTGGTGCGGTCAAATGGTGAGATCGAATCTGAAGATGAACGAGAGGAAGATCCTGAAATCACCACGGAAGAAGATGAAGAGCTCGAGTTTCCCGTCGAAGGAGAAATACTCATTGTCAAGTGAAGTTTGAATATCCAAGGAGTCGAGGAGGAACAACAACGATAAAACATTTTTCACACCCGTTGCCATGTTCAAGGCAAGGTGTGTAGCCTGATTATCGACAGAGGGAGTTGCACCAACGTCGCGAGTTGTTTGTTCGTTGAAAGACTTAGTTTAGCCACCACTAAGCATCCAAATCCCTACAAGCTGCATTGGCTAAACGACGGAGGCGAGCTCAAAGTTACGAAGCAAGCCAAAGTGGCGTTCTCCATAGGCAAGTACCACGGCGAGGTGATTTGCAACGTCGTACCGATGCATGCGGGATACCTACTGTTGGGACGTCCTTGGCAGTTTGATCGACGAGTAGTCCACGATGGCTACACAAACTGATACTCGTTTAAGCATCTCGAAAGGACTGTTACACTAGCCCCTCTCGCGCCGAAGCAAGTGTAAGAAGATCAGCTTAAGATGAAGCAATCTATTGAGAGAGAAAAAGAAAAAGAGAAAAAGAAAAAGAATGAAAAGAAAAAGAAAAGAAAAAGTGAGGAGAGTGAATAAAAAACAGGAGTGACCAAAGAAAAAGAGAAAGAGAGCGAAAATGAAAAAACAAATGTTTTTGCCAGAAAAAGAGAGATTCAAAAGTTATTGTTGGCAAGGCAACCCATTCTTGTACTTTTGTACAAAGAGTGTTTATTGGAAACTAACAAGATTGACACTTCTTTGCCTATTCCTATTGTTTCTTTGTTGCAGGAATTTGGCGACGTATTTCCCGAATAAGTGCCGAATGGATTGCCTCCTATTCGAGGCATCGAGCACCAAATCGATTTCGTACCTGGTGCGGCAATTCCCAATAGGCCAGCTTATTGGAGTAATCTCGAGGAAACGAAGGAGTTGGAAAGGCAATTAGCCGAGTTGATGAAAAAGGGTTACATTCGTGAAAGTCTAAGTCCGTGCACAATTCTGGTCTTGTTGGTTCCTAAGAAAGATGGTTCATAGCGGATGTGCGTTGACTGCCGCGCTATCAACAAAATCACCATCAAATACCGCCATCCTATTCCCCGCCTTGACAATATGCTAGCGAACTTAGCGGAGCCCAACTCTTTTCGAAGATCAATTTAAAAAGTGGCTACCATCAAATCTGAATGTGGGAGGGAGACGAATGGAAGACCGCGTTCAAGACTAAGTACGGTTTGTACGAATGGTTGGTAATGCCATTCGGGCTCACAAACGCTCCTAGTACTTTCATGCGTTTAATGAATCATGTCTTACGTCCGTTTATTGGAAAATTCTGCGTTGTGTATTTTGATGATATTTTGGTCTATAGCAAAAGCTTGGAAGACCATGTTCAACATTTGCGTGCGTTGCTGGAAGTGTTGCGAAAAGAGGTACTTTCTGCTAACTTAAAGAATTGTTCTTTTTGCACTAATGAAGTTGTCTTTTTAGGCTTTGTTGTAAGCGCTCGTGGCTTGGAAGTTGACCAAGAAAAGGTCAAAGTGATCAGCGAATGGCTGCATCCAACTAGCATCAGCCAAGTGAGGAGTTTTCACAGGTTGGCAAGCTTTACCGAAGGTTTGTGCCTAATTTTAGTTCTTTAGCCGCCCCCTTGACAGGTATAATCAAGAAAAACTCTTCCTTTGTGTGGACTGATGACCAAGAGATTACTTTTAATAAGATTAAAGAATGTCTAACTAATGCTCCATTGCTATCTTTACCTGATTTTAACAAGACATTCGAGATTGAGTGTGATGCTTCAGGTATTGGCATCGGTGCTGTTTTGATGCAAGATGGACGGCTTGTCACGTATTTTAAGGAGAAGCTCAATGGGGCTACATTGAACTATCCAATGTATGACAAAGAATTGTATGCGCTGATTCGGGCCCTAGAGACGTGGCAGCACTGTTTATGGCCGAAGGAATTCATAATCCACTCGGACCACAAGGCTCTAAAACACCTCAAAGGACAAACGAAGCTCAATAAATGACATGCCAAGTGGGTGGAATATTTGGAGTCGTTTTCGTACGTAATCAAATACAAAAAGGGTAGGGAAAAACGTTGTAGCCGACGCATTATCGTGAAGGTACGCACTTGTTAATTTGTTGGATTCTAAACTGCTTGGTTTTGAGTTTATAAAAGAACTGTACAAATCTGATCTTGATTTTGAAGAAATTTACGAGAAGTGTTCGCATGGAGCTCATGAAAAGTATTTTCAGCACAAGGGATATCTTTTCCGCGAAGGCAAGTTTTACGTGCCTCAAGGATCCGTGCGAGACATGCTCGTTGGTGAAGCCCATAGTGGTGGACTTATAGGACACTTTAGAGTTGCTAAAACTCTAGTGATACTGCACGAGCATTTCTTTTGGCCCAAAATGAAACGCGACGTTATAAAGAAATACGAACGTTGCATCACTTGCAAGCATGGAAAATCACGAATTAAGCCGCATGGGTTGTATACTCCATTGCCCATTCTTGAGGCGTCGTAGGTTGATATCTCGATTGACTTCGTTCTAGGCCTTCCTAGAACCAAACGAGGAAGAGATTCCATATTTGTTGTTGTAAATCGTTTTTCAAAAATGGCTCATTTTATCCCTTGCAATAAAACTGATGACGCTACTAACGTTGCTAATCTGTTTTTCAAGGAAGTTGTTAGGTTGCACGAGATTCCTCGAACCATCATTTCCAATCGCGACACGAAATTCCTAAGTCACTTTTGGAGGACATTGTGGGGTAAGTTAGGCACCAAGTTGCTGTTTTCAACAACATGCCACCCCCAAACGGATGGCCAAACTGAGTAGTTAAATGCATACTATTAACTTTACTTCGAGCCATCCTGCGCAAAAATTTGAAGATGTGGGAAGAATGCTTACCTCACTTGGAATTCACATATAATCGGACTGTTCATTCAGCCACGAAATACTCTCCTTTTGAGGTAGTATATGGTTTCAATCCTATTACCCCTCTTGATTTGGTACCTATGCCTTTTAACGAGTTAGTGAATGTAGATGGTAAAAAGAAGGCTGAGTTTGTTAAATAACTGCATAAAAATGTTAAAGATAACATCGAGAGAAGGATCGAACAATATGTTCAAGGCGCAAATAAGAGGCGCAAGCCAGTCGTATTCGAACCCGGTGATTGGGTTTGGATCGATATGCGCAAAGAACGATTTCCCAAGAAACGGAAATCCAAACTTCAAGCAA
Organism: Gossypium australe; assembly: GCA_005393395.2. Classification (NCBI taxonomy): domain Eukaryota; kingdom Viridiplantae; phylum Streptophyta; class Magnoliopsida; order Malvales; family Malvaceae; genus Gossypium; species Gossypium australe. The sequence goes on along the minus strand of CM016614.1, from coordinate 90,784,201 downwards.
GGGGTGACGGTCCATTCCAATTGTTGGAACGGATCAACGATAATGTTTATAAAATCGACTTACCGGGTTAGTATGGGGTGAGTGCAAGTTTTAACGTTGCTAATCTCTCTCCTTTTGATGTAGGTGACGATTTGATGACGAATCGCCTTGAAGAGGGGGGATAATACGAGCTCGCCCAACAAGATAGATGCCGAGTCCATGGAGCTACCATCGGGACCAATCACTTGAGCCCATGCCAAAAGATTCCAAGAGGCCGTACCAAGCTATATTGCTCGAGTGTGGAATGATGGAATAGCCAAACATAAAGTGCCCAGCTCAACTAACTTGATTCGCACCTATCTACAAGCTGATTTAGCTCGTGTTAGCTCAATTCAGCTCAATTCGGCACTTAGCTAGATCAATGAGCTGATTGCATTTATTTTGAATAAATTTAAATTAGTTGTGTTAGTTAAAATCAGCTCAAATCGTTTAATTAACTAAATGTGTTTAAATCTGGACATTTTAATTTTAATTATTAAATGTGTCATATATTAATACATGTTTTTAATATGTCTATATTAAGACATAAAATAAATGTGTTTAGTTTAATTACATAATTTTAATGTGTCTAGACTAAAACAAATTTATTAATGGCTGCTAATTAATTTATCTTAGCCGAAATTAATGTGTCTTAGCCTTATTTAATTGCTGCTCATTAATTTGTGTAGGATACATGCAAGGACGGAAAAGAGCAGCAAGAAATGTGCATGGACGGCATTAAGGGTTGCTGATTTCTCCCATATTCCTTGTAACACCCCTAGACCCGACCCAGACGTTATGGCCGAATCCGGGAATGTCACATCAAAGGCATAATTCAAAACGATTTTGCTAAGTTAAATTTTAGGGCCCGAAACCCATGAGTCTTGTTAAGTAATGATAAAAGCCCATTTTATAGCTTCAAGTACTTTGGAAACCAAGTTTAAGCATAAGAAATTTACTTAAGTTTAATCATTAAGTAAATAGTTAAAACATCAAAACCAAAAATTTAAAATCAAATCAAAGTACAAGGCCTTATTACATCCAACAAAAGTAAAGCAACTAAAACCATGTCCTTTGAAACAAATAAATAAAAATAAAAATTTAAACATCTTGTAGTGTGGCCATCTCCGAGTCCTCTCCCACGTCAAGCCGTTTACTAAGGATTACCTGAAACATTAAATAAAGGGTTTGAGTTTCGAAACTCAGTGTGTACAACCCTTGGCAATCAAATCAACATAAAAATATTCACATTGGACCTGAACCCTATCTAAATCGGTGGTCTTGGGCCTTATCCCACAATGACCTCATATCATATGATATCATATCATATGCAAGACAAGGTAATGCAAAACCCTCCCAAAAATCCATCCGCTACACACCATTTCCCTTCCAACCCTACATACCTATGGGGATTTCTAAATCGACCCACCCATCCTCTACACACCAAAGGTAGAACTCACAGCGACACTGCTCAACGTTGCAGCAAAGCTGCTAGTCATATAATGGGCTTAAAGCCACCGGTGGATCCATGGTCGTCAAGTGACTATGCGATCCTCAAATCTTCCTCCGTACCATAATTCCCACCCATATGCATCCTAAGCAGAATATCAAATTCAACATGCACATGAGTAACATCCACAAAACTCATACTCATCACATAGGGGTATTTTCGTCATTTCACAACCCAAGGGTATTTCCGTAAATCTACTCTACCAGGGTATTTAGGTAATTTTGCAAAATAGAGGTACTTTGGAAATTTTGTAAATCAGGGATGTTTTGGTAATTCTGCAACCTATGGGTATTTTGGTTATTTTCAAGTCAGGGGTATTTTAGTAATTTTCCAAATCTAAGGGAATTTTGGTAATTTATAAATCTAAGGGTATTTTGGTAATTTACAAATCTAAGGGTATTTTGGTAATTTACAAATCTAAGGGTATTTTGGAAATTCACAGATCAGGGGTGTCTTGGTCCCTCATAGGTTTTAGTTATGAACTTCGACCCATTAACAAGTCCTTCCGGTCAAAGTAAACAGACACTATGCACCAGGAACGATTCCAGAGAAGAGGAGGTGGGCTGCTAGGGCCGCTTAAGTACCAAGCTCTTCTTAGATCCAATCCTAGACATGCACATGCCCGTTACCACACTCTAACCTAGCGACTTGTCCGCAGACAATGTTTAATTATTATAAAGTCTTATGCGGTTTAAGAGTTGTTCAGTACTAAGCCTAAAGTCCATAAAACCCTAGCATAGTAATCTACGCCCCCATAAAGCCCATCAACCCATCTCACGTTCATATAACCCAAAATGGCCACATCACAATTTTACGGCCCACTAGGCCCAAATCTCAGTCATGTGACCCATTAGGCCCAAAACAAATTCAGATCATGTATCATGCATGCCTAGCCCAATTCATATAATCAAATTAATCCATTTCATCAAATTTAGCCTCAGGGCCCACCGGGCCCATTTAGCCAATTTCGGCTTTTCGGCATTACCGATTTCGTGTGTGCATAGTGTTTGTACACACTTGGATACTGCGACGTGCTATTCTATCCTTAGCCCTGATCTTACAACCAACCAACCTTCAATCAACCACTCATACTTAATCAAAATATTTCTCAAAAGCCGAAACCTTACCGTAACCTTACCGTGTGCCACCGGGTTCTAATGGCCCTTCCTTCGCTACTAATCACAAGTGTTCCCTAGATTTGCACTCACACATACACCATCAAAATTTGGGTGACTCGTAATCCACACAAGTCATCCACACATTCGGCCATTCACTTCAACCATAATCGAGTTGAGTATCCTTACCCTTACTAATGATCCTACCACGCTTGCGATCTCTGATCCTTACCCTTGTTAATACAAGATCACCGATAATGAAAACTTAGACCGCCCATCGGCTTTTAACAAAACATACTAAGGGGAGTTAACAGAATACTTACCGAATCCAGCCTTAGATCCTGCGGCCTAGATAACTACCGAACGAGATTCGGCTTTTAACCTTGAATGAGAGTAGCTACCAACTGATTTATGATAGAGAAAAACAACAAAGGTTCAGCACTAATAGGGATTTCGGCAAGGAAGGATGATGGTAATTCGACAAAGAAGAGAATTTGGCTATAGGGGAATTTGGCTTTCAGAGAAAAAAGAACACAACTCTAATAGGAATTTCGGCAAAAAGAATGACGGGTTTTCTTTTCGACAAATGAAAGAATTCGGCTGAGGGGGAGAAAAGAAAAGTAATGGAAACCCAAGGAACCTTTCAAAGGAATTCGATAAAGAAAAGAAAGACTGACCTATTTGGAAAACTCTCCAAATGCCGAAACCCACAATGAAAATTCGTAATACCCCCTAAAAGACCCAAAAACTGCACTTATCTACCTTCCTAAGCTGAATTTATACACTTTCCACTTCCTAAAACGGCACCAACTTGTCACACTTCTCAGCTCCTAACTTTTCTCGCTGATAACACCTTAGCCTTATCCGAATTTCCCTCCATTATCAGTTCCCCTTACCACTCAAACACTCCAACGCAAGCGTTCATATTCAACATAACTCTGGCCGTCCACCTATGCAAAATAAAACACTCCAAAAATACCACTCCTAATGCTCGAACCTTGGACCTCCTCAGCTGACAACATGCCACCTTATAGCTCCCCAAGTGACGCCACTTGCCACCGGACCACAAGCCCATTTGTGTCCTATTTTCTCTTAATATGATTAAGAGGCCTAATGCCTGAGACTAGGGCCGCTAAAGTAAGAAAAATAAAATTTTCCCTATGGTCTTCCCTATCTCTAAAACTTTAAATAATCCCGATAATACCTTAAAATTAATATTCTAAGTGCTACTCATACATACCAACCTCAATGCACAGAAATTTAGAGTTTCGGGATTTTTGGGGCGTAAACCAAAATTTTTCCGATACCCTTACTTGATCTCAGATCATCTCCAACACCCCTAAAAATCCAAATTCAATAACCCTCAAAGCCCACATGCCAATTGTCATTTTCTTCTCACTTAAAAATTTTCTGAGACCCAAAGCCCAAAGCCCAATAGGCCCAATTCTATTAGGCCCAAATTCGGGGCGTTACAATTCTACCCCCTTAAAGAAATTTCGTCCTTAAAATTTCCAACTAACAAGGTGGTCGTGTATCAACTACCCCACCACGCTACCGCTGTGCACTCTGACCCTAATAATTTTAATACATACCCAAAACATCCACCTATCGCAAACATTCTCAAACATACGCAAAATAAGTACCAAATTCCGATTCATATGTTTACAAAGCCCTAACACTTCCACCGCCTCTTGCACATCTTCTAGCGCTCATCCTTGCGTACTTCTGAATTAAAATTTTTATGAAATTAGTTCGTAATTCCACTGTTTAAAATGCATGTCTTATGTAAGTAACAATTTTATTTTAAGTTATTTCGCGATCGAGAATCCACTACAGGCTTAAGTTTCCTACGGGCTTTAGTCTCTAAAAACCTATTTTTAAGTAGCCCATTATCTATATAGTTCAGTAATTTAAACAAATGTAGTACAGAAGACTTACTTGGCTCGACGTCGAGGGCTTGGTGAACCACACTTCAATAATCCAGCAAATTTTTTTTAAAAATCCAAAATCTAAGGCCTATTTCACAGCCCGAGCTTTGCACCCGGGCTTTGATACCGCTAAATGTAACACCTCCAGACTCGGCCCAAACGTTATGGCCGAATTTGGGAATGCCACATCAAAGGCATAATTCAAAACGATTTTGCTAAGTTAAATTTTAGGGCCCAAAAGCCCAAAACCCATGAGTCTTGTTAAGTAATGATAAAAGCCCATTTTATAGCTTTAAGTATTTCAGAAACCAAGTTTAAGCATAAGAAATTTACTTAAGTTAAATCATTAAGTAAATAGTTAAAACATCAAAACCCAAAATTTAAAATCAAATCAAAGTACAAGGCCTTATTACATCCAACGAAAGTAAAGCAACTAAAACCATGTTCTTTGAAACAATTAAATAAAAATAAAAATTTAAACATCTTGTAGTGTGGCCATCTCCGAGTCCTCTCCCACGTCGAGCCGTTTACTGAGGATTACCTGAAACATTAAATAAAGGTTTGAGTTTTGAAACTCAGTGTGTACAATCCTTGGCAATCAAATCAACATAAAAATATTCACATTGGGCCTGAGCCCTATCGAAATCGGTGGTCATTGGCCTTATCCCACAATGACCTCATATCGTATCATATCATATCATATCATATCATATCATATCATATCATATCATATCATATCATATCATATCATATGCAAGGCAAAGTATTGCAAAACCCTCCCAAAAATCCATCCACTACACACACCATTTCCCTTCCAACCCTACACACCTGTGGGGATTTCTAAATCGACCCACCCATCCTCTACACACCAAAGGTAGCACTCACAGCGGCACTACTCAACGTTGCAGCAAAGCTGCTAATCATATAATGGGCTTAAAGCCATCGGTCGATCCAAGGTCGTCAAGCGACTATGCGATCCTCATATCTTCCTCCGTACCATAATCCCCATACATATGCATCTTAAGCAGAATATCATATGAATGCAACATGCACATGAGTAACATCCACAAAACTCATACTCATCACATAGGGGTATTTTCGTCATTTCACAACCCAAGGGTATTTTCGTAAATCTACTCTACTAGGGTATTTAGGTAATTTTGCAAAATAGAGGTACTTTGGAAATTTTGTAAATCAGGGATGTTTTGGTAATTCTGTAACCTATGGGTATTTTGGTTATTTTCAAATCAGGGGCATTTTAGTAATTTTACAAATCTAAGGGTATTTTGGTAATTTACAAATCTAAGGGTATTTTGGTAATTTACCAATCTAAAGGTATTTTGGAAATTCACAGATCAGGGGTGTTTTGGTCCCTCTCAGGTTTTAGTTATGAACTTCGACCCATTAACAAGTCCTTACGGTCAAAGTGAACAGACACTATGCACCAGGTAGGATTCTAGAGAAGAGGAGGTGGGCCGCTAAGGCTGCTTAAGTACCAAGCTCTCCCTAGATCCAATCCTAGACATGCACATGCCCGTTACCACACTCTAACCTAGCGACTTGTCCACAGACAATGTTTAATTATTATAAAGTCTTATGCGGTTTAAGAGTTGTTCAGTACTAAGCCTAAAGTCCATAAAACCCTAGCATACTAATCTGCGCCCACATAAAGCCCATCAACCCATCTCACGTTCATATAACCCAAAATGGCCACATCATAATTTTACGCCCCACTAGGCCCAAATCTCAGTCATATGACCCATTAGGCCCAAAACAAATTCAGATCATGTATCATGCATGCCTAACCCAATTTATATAATCAAATTAATCCATTTCATCAAACTTAGCCTCAGGGCCCACCTGGCCCATTTAGCCACTTTCGGCTTTTTGGCTTTTCGGTATTGCTAATTTCGTGTGTGCATAGTGTTTGTACACACCTGGATACTGCGACATGCTATTCTATCCTTAGTCTTGATCCTACAACCAACCAACCTTCAATCAACCACTCATACTTAATCAAAATATTTCTCAAAAGCCGAAACCTTACCGTGTGCCACCGGGTTCTAATGGCCCTTCATTCGCTACTAATCACAATTGTTCCCTAGATCTGCACTCACACATACACCATCAAAATTTGGGTGACTCGTAATCCACACAAGTCATCCACACATTCGGCCATTCACTTCAACCATAATCGAGTTGAGTATCCTTACCCTTGCTAATGATCCTACCACGCTTGCGATCTCTGATCCTTACCCTTGTTAATACAAGATCACCGATAATGAAAAATTAGACCGCCCTTCGGCTTTTAACAAAACATACTAAGGGGAGTTAACAGAATACTTACTGAATCCAACCTTAAATCCTATGGCCTAGATAACTACCGAACGAGATTCGGCTTTTAACCTTGACTGAGAGTAGCTACCAACTAATTTATGATAGAGAAAAACAACAAAGATTCGGCACTAATAGGGATTTCGGCAAGGAAAGATGATGGTAATTTGGCAAAGAAGAGAATTTGGATATAGGGGAATTTGGCTTTTAGAGAATGAAGAAGAACACCACTCTAATAGGAATTTCGGTAAAAAGAATGATGGATTTTCTTTTCGGCAAATGAAAGAATTCGACTGAGGGGGAGAAAAGAAAAGTAATGGAAACCCAAGGAACCTTTCAAAGGAATTCGGTAAAGAAAAGAAAGACTGACCTATTTGCAAAACTCTCCAAATGCTGAAACCCACAATGAAAATTCGTAATACCCCCTAAAAGACCCAAAAACGACACTCATCTACCCTCCTAAGCTGAATTTATACACTCTCCACTTCCTAAAACGACACTAACTCTTCACACTTCTCAGCTCCTAACTTTTCTCCCTGATAACACCTTAGCCTTATCCGAATTTCCCTCCATTATCAGTTCCCCTTACCACTCAAACACTCCAACGCAAGAGTTCATATTCAACATAACTCTGGTCGTCCACCTATGTAAAATAAAACACTCCAAAAATACCACTCCTAATGCTCGAACCTTGGACCTCCTCAACTGACAACACGCCACCTTATAACTCCCTAAGTGACGCCACTTGCCACTGGACCACAAGCCCATTTGTGTCCTATTTTCCCTTAATCTAATTAAGAGGCCTAATGCCTGAGACTAGGGTTCACTAAAGCAAGAAAAATAATTTTTTCCCTATGGTCTTCCCTATCTCTAAGACTTCAAATAATCCTGATAATACCTTAAAATTAATATTCTAAGTGCTACTCATACATGCCAACCTCAATGCATAGAAATTTAGAGTTTCAGGATTTTTGGGGCATAAACCAAAATCTTTCCAATACCCTTACTTGATCTCAGAACATCTCCAACACCCCTAAACACTCTAAATTCAATAACCCTCAAATCCCACATGCCAATTGTCATTTTCTTGCTCACTTAAAAAATTTCTGAGACCCAAAGCCCAACGCCAATAGGCCCAAATTTGGGGCGTTACATACCTCTTCGTGGAGACCATTGGACAAGGGATTAATTCCCAGCTGATGCCTTTTTGTGGAGCTCAAAGGAGCTGCTGTTTTGAGCTTCCCCAAGAGCCAATTTCATGGAGAGCAAGGGCCAAGAGTTGCCTCATCAATTTCAGCAACGAGCAGACTTGGAGGCTGCTCATTTTCGGCCAAAGGTCATGCCTTTTCAAGCTGGCCATTTCTCTTCCCCAAGGCAGCAATTAAGCCTTCTTAAATGTAACATCCTAAATTTATGGGCTTATGCATTTAGTGTAAGGATATGTTTAATTCGTTAATTTTAGTAATAGGGGACCAAATTGGGCTTAGAATTAGGCAAAGGCCTCGGTTAAATTATCTGATTGGGCATTATAGAGTTAAAAGGTGGTAATTGTGTTTAAAATACCAACGTGGGCTTGTGGCCCAATAAGAGGTGGCACTAGAAGGGAATTAGAAGGTGGCGTCATTAACAATTAAAGGGGCCCAAGTTTTGGCCGCAAGGAGCCCATGTTTTTGGGCCATTTTCGGCATTTAAAATGGAGCAAGGGATGGCGCCACACACAAGGAGTTAAGGGCCCAAAATTTAAGTTTCAGGAAGCCCAAATCTTTTAATTTAAGTGAGTTAAATTTCAGCATTAGGGTTGGATGAAGTGGACGGCTACAAGGCTCAAAAATAGAAGGATATATATGGATTTTATAATTGATAATATAAAGGATAAAAAGGAGAAAAGATAGGAGCTATCAAGGAAGGTGATGGTCGAAAATCCACCACTTAGAGGAGTAAAGAATTCGACTACTTCATGGAAAAGGGGTGCCGAATTTTCCCTTTTATTTAGACTGATTTTTAATTATCAAGAAGGGCGTTTTCAATTTTAAGCAGTAGGTGCCGAAATTTCTATAAATAGGAGGGGATATCTCATTGATTCTGGCATGTAAACCCTAATTTCCTCTTCATTCTTTATACCGAATTCCTTAGCCTCTCCCTCTCCAATTTCTTTTCTTCAATTTCTTCAAAAGCCGAAACCTCTTCTCCATTCTTTTTCCCCTAGAGCCGATTTCTCTAAAAAGCCGAAATCTCCATAGTTTTTCTTTATTCATCCTATTTGAGAATTAGTTCTATTCTTCCGGCATTTAAATCTTTTTCTTTGACATTGCTGAATCTTCTCTCCAAGTGCTAGCCGAATTCCCTATTCTAAGGTAAGTGTCGACTTCTGTTAGATCTCATATTTTATTTTCGGCTCTTGAAAGGCAAAAGCCGAAAAGCTAATAGTTTAATGGTTCTATCTTGGGCGGCATTCCGGGATTTGAAGGAAACTTGGTCGTCTAGATCTAAAAGCCGAAAATCACTAGTCTCCAATTTCAGGATTTTAAGGTAAGAAGATTTCCCTAGATTTCTACTAGATTTGCTCATTGTATACAAGATCTTAACTTTATGATGAGGATTAACGATCAAATATTGTGATAGTAGTTCTGATAAGGACTTGTGATGGAATTAAATATGGATCAGGCAAAGGAGAGAATCCCTAAGTTTAAGAAACGAGCAGTATCTGCCGTTCGAGATTGGCCACTTGGTTGTGGACCGGCTTCTGAACAACACCTTAGGCAGATAGCAGTTCTGTCGACTAAGGATAGCATCGACATAGAAAGCATCATTTTATTAGTAATCAGGTCTGTAGATCTCTAACACACTACTAATCTTGTATGTATGTCTATATATATGTTATGGGCTAAAAAGCCGAAAAGAGGCTGTATAGACAGTCGAATGGAACCCTAAATGGGTTAGGCATGGATGCCAGGTACGTAAACATAGAACTCTCTATGTGTATCGAAATATATGTAAGCCTGCATGATGTTTTCTTTATATGTGTATGCATGGGGAGATTTATGATATTGAAGAGGAAGTGCATGATAGGTCACTCGGTGATCGGTGGTAGAAATCCCACAAAAGTAAATGTTAGGTCACATAGTGATCGGTGGCTATGCCATGTTTAATAATTCCTGAACAACAGGAATAGGCAGTACGGCTGTCGTTATGGTGTGTAGCAGATGGAGGGTTGATTATAGAGATCCCCAAGGTGTGATGGTTGGTACGGGTTGGTGTGTAGAGGATGGAAACCTAGGATGGGTTGGGTTATTATTCATTATTTATTGTTTACCATGTGATTATGATTGATACCTTTATGTATGGGCCAAGGCCCATAATGTGTTTGTGGGCTCAGGTCGTTGTGTGCTTTGAGATTTATACACTGAGTCTTGGTGACTCACGGTTTCCTTTTCTCTACTTCTCCAGATGAGCAGTAGATCATGAACATGGGAGCCGAGACGGACTCGAGGGGCCATCAAGTTTTTATTTCTACAAGTTATTTTCGGGATTTCTTTAAGTTTATTTTATTTCATTTTGGGAATATTTATGTAATAAAGCCCCTAGTTTTTATCCAACTAAGCAGATTTCAATGTTCTGAAATTTATGAATTTATGACAAAGTTTATTTATACTTAATAATAATAATACAAAGGAGTTTATTTTTAAAATGTCATTTATCTATTTAAGTTATGTCTAAATAACTTACGACTTTCAAAACCATCAAAGCAAAAGTTTTCAATGTACAACCCGTGACACACCAGATCCGGTCGAAACGTATGGGCCGGGTTGGGGGTGTTACAATTTTGGTATCAGAGCCCAGTTTAAAACTCAGGCTGTGAAATGTGTCTAGTAATGTTTTGTAAAATAGAAGTGATTTTGAGAAAAAAGTTTTGGGTTGAGAAATGGCCTTTGAGTCTACCGGCACCCGATCCACGCAGGTAAGTATTCTAAACTCTTTCTGTACTATATATGTGGGCTTAATGGGCTTGAGGGACGTAGACTAGTATGATAGTATTAATGGACCTTAGGCTTAGATAAACAACTCTTCAAATTCATAAGACTTAATTCCAGTGAATAAACCTGTAGACGAGTCGCAAGACTAGGGTGTGGCAACAGGCATACGCATGTCTAGGATTGGATCCGGAAGAGCTTGGTATTTAAGTAGTCCTAGTGACTCACCTCCTCTTCGCTGGAATCTTACCTGGTGCGTAGTGACTGTTCACCTTAGTCGAGTGAGGGTGTGGCAATGGGCATACGCATGTCTAGGAGCGGATTCAGGGAAAGCTTGGTACTTAAGCAGTCCTAGTAACTCACCTCCTCTTCACTAGAATCTTACCTGGTGCGTAGTGACTGTTCACCCTAGCTACGAGGACTTGTTGATGGGCTAAACCTTATAATTAAAACCCAAAAGGGACCAGCCACCCTTTTTGAAAAAAAACCCCAAGTTTTGTACAATTATCAAAATACACTTGATTTGTGAAAATTTCCAATCAACCACGTTTTGAAAACTTTACCCGAAAACCTCATGTTTATAAGAGTAACCCGGTTTATGAAATGAGATTTTTCACCGTACCCCTATTAAAAAAAAACAACAACAACATCAAATTAACCCTGCTTTGTAAAATTACCAAATTACCCTTGTTTTGCAAAATGACCAAAATATCCCTGGTTTGAAAATTACCGAAATACCCCTAGATTTCAAAATTACCGAAATACCACTGGGATTGCAAAATTACCAAAATACCCTTATTTCACAAAATCACCAAGGAACCTTATTTTGGAAAATTATGAAAATACCCCTGTAAGATAAATTACGAAAATACCCCTGGGTAGTGAAACAACGCAAACACTCTTACATGATGAATGTAAGATCATGGAGGTTATTTGTATGTTGATGATTGAATGTATGTGCTTCCTAGAATTAGAGGATACGGACTTGAGACTAAATTGTAAATGTAATTGCGAGTTCGAAAGAACTACTCTTAAAACTACTATTCATGAGACTGTTCGTGGCTAATCAGTGGAAGAAAACTAATAATTCATAAAACTTCTAACCAGATAAACGTGAAGCGGTAGAATGAGTACAAGGGGTCGAGGACGTCCGCCACGTGGTCATAGTAGGGGTAGGATGACTGTGTCGGAGCCAGTAGGATCTGGCCATGGATCCGGGAACGAGATGCCAGTTCCACCAGTTGCGAAAGAGGAATTTCAGGATCAAACTGCCAGAGATGATGCGGTATCTCAGGCAATGTTAAGGGTTTTAGAGAGGGTTGCTGGGGCAGGTATGGGCACTGGAGCCCGAAAATATGTGCTGGAGCGGCTTAGGGCCAATGGGGCAGAAGTGTTTAGAGGAATTTCTGGTGTAGCCCCAAGTTCGCTGAGTATTGGTTGGAGGTGGTAGAACGCATAATGGATGATTTGTATTTCACGGAGGAGGAGAAGTTGAAAGGAGTTGTATCTCTCCTATGGGATGAAGCCTATCAATGGTGGCTTACGGTTAAGGATGGTACAATGGTTGACCGTATCACCTGGGATTTCTTTAAAACGGTGTTTCAGAATAAGTACATTGGATCAAGTTATGTGGATGCGCAGCGTAGAGCATTTCTGAATCTGGTTCAAGGGAGTAGGTCAGTGGCTGCATATGAAGCTGAATTCTTACGCCTTAGCCGTTATGCTCGTGGGATGGTAGCCACGGAGCATGAACGTTGTGTTAGGTTCGAAGATGGCCTGAGGGATGATTTGCGTGTTTTGATAGCCCTACAGCGGGAGAGGGAATTTGCTGTCCTAGTGGAAAAGGCTAAGATAGCCGAGGAGGTAAAGCGAACTGAAAAATTAAATCGAGATAGAGATAGGGGTGGAAATAAGAGGAATTTTGGATCGTCAACCGGGCGTACTCAAAAAAAGTCCAGGTCTAATGGATCGAAACGGGAAGAGAAACCTGCTGCTACTAACCAGACACCAAAGTGTGCTCGATGTGGCAAATTTCATGCCGGTGAGTGTTGGGCAGGCAGTGGGAAATGTTTTAGGTGTGGATCTACGGACCACAAAGTTAGAAGCTATCCGCAGCAATGGGACGGTGAAGGGACCATGGGGCGAGGGAATGCTCAGCCTGGCAGAGGAGGTCAGCAGCCACAAAGAGGTCATGGTGCAGCCAGAGGTGGTAATGGTGCTGGTCGAGGTCGTGGAGCACCAGTCCAATGGGCAGGAAATGCTGAGGCAAGACAGCCAGGATTGGTCTATGCTGTTAGATGTCGAGAGGAGACCAACGCACTGGATGTCATAATCGATACGTTTTTAATTTTTGGCTTGCCTTACACTGCATTGATTGACATTGGGTCGACGCATTCGTATGTAGCTAGTAGCGTATCTGAAACTCTAAAGTTAGAATCTAAAGTTATCTCTAGGGCTATGACTGTGGTTAGCCCGTTAGGACAATCTGTAGTAGTGGATAAACTCTATCGTGAAGTACCTCTAGAAGTTCAGGGGATAGTCTTCCAAACGGATCTAATGGAATTACCGTTCAGGGAGTTTGATTTAATTTTAGGCATGGATTGGCTTGTGAAGTATCAAGCTAATCTAGATTGTACGGCCAAGCGTATGGTGTTAAAAACCCCCAAGGGTGATGAAGTGTTGGTGATAGGAAAAAGAGGAAACTGCTTGTCGAATGTAGTGACTGCCCTAAGAGCAGAAAGGATGGTGAGGAAAGGATGCGAGGCAATTTTATTGTTTGTTCGGGCTCTAGAAGCCAAAGATCTGACTGTTGGAGACGTCAGGACGGTAAATAAATTTCCTGATGTTTTCCCTGAAGAGCTTCTGGGATTACCCCCAGATCGTGAAGTGGAGTTTGACATCGATCTTCTTCCGGGAACAGCGCCGGTATCTATTACTCCGTATAGGATGGCGCCAAAGGACTTGGTGGAGTTGAAAGCACAGATTCAGGAGTTGCTGGATAGAGGGTTCATTCGGCCAAGTGTGTCGCCTTGGGGAGCGCCGATGTTATTCGTTAAGAAGAAGGATGGATCAATGCGTATGTGCATTGACTATCGCCAGTTGAATAAGCTAAAAATCAAGAACAAGTATCTGTTGCCAAGGATCGATGACTTGTTCGACCAGTTAAAGGGGGCCTCAGTCTTTTCAAAGATAGATCTGAGGTCAGGGTACCATCAGCTTAGGGTCAAAGAGGCAGATATTCATAAGACAGCTTTTAGGACTCGCTACGGTCACTATGAGTTTATGGTGATGCCATTTGGATTGACCAATGCGCCAGCAGCGTTCATGGACATGATGAACCGAGTGTTTCAACCCTACCTAGACTGGTGTGTCGTGGTGTTTATAGATGATATCTTGGTTTATTCGAAGTCGAAGGAGGAGCATGATGCTCATCTGCGAGTAGTTTTGCAGATTCTAAGGGAGAAGCAGTTGTATGCCAAATTCAGTAAGTGTGAATTTTGGTTGAGGGAAGTTATGTTTCTAGGGCACATTGTGTCGGCAGAAGGGATTAGGGTAGACCCCCGAAAGATTGAAGCAGTGTTAGATTGGAAGCCACCCAAGTCTATGGCTGAGATTAGGAGTTTTCTTGGTTTAGCTGGGTACTACCGAAGGTTTGTTGAAGGATTTTCTTCGGTAGCGGCACCGTTGACTAAGTTGCTACGGAAAGGAGTTCCGTTTGTTTGGTCTGATAAGCAGCAGGAGATTTTCGAGAAGTTAAAAAGGAATCTGACGGAGGCTCCGGTGTTGATTCAGCCGGAGGCAGGGAAGGAGTTCGTAATTTACTGTGATGCGTCACACACAGGATTAGGATGTGTATTGATGCAAGATGGAAAGGTGGTTGCAAATGCATCTCGGCAGTTAAGACCGCATGAATCGAATTATCCCACCCATGATTTAGAATTGGCGGCGGTGGTGTTTGCCTTAAAAATTTGGAGACACTATTTGTACGGGGAGAAATCTGTCATTTACATGGATCATAAGAGCTTAAAGTATCTTTTGACTTAGAAGGAGTTGAATCTAAGGCAGAGAAGGTGGATCGAGTTGCTAAAGGATTATGACTGCTCGATCGAGTATCACCCGAGAAAGGCTAATGTAGTGGCGGATGCTTTAAGTCGTAAAGTAGTCTCTGACTTAAGGGCAATGTTTGCTCACCTTAGTTTGTATGAGGATGGAAGTTTATTAGCTAAACTTCAAGTGAAACCTTCTTGGATTAGCCAGGTAAAGGAGAGGCAACAGACCGATGAGTTGCTAAAGGGGAAATTGCAGCTAATCTCAAAGGATGGACCAACGGAATTCAGTATAAATGAGGAAGGACTGTTTTGTTTCCGAGGGAGAGTTTGCATGCCAAAAGATCCAGAGTTAAGGCGTAGGATTTTGCATGAGGTGCATGGTGGTACATACGCTATGCACCCTGGAGGAAGGAAGATGTATCGGGATTTGCAAGATCAGTTCTGGTGGCCGGGTTTGAAGCAAAAAGTAACTGAATTGGTGGGTAGGTGTTTGACCTGTCAGCAGGTCAAGGCAGAACATCAGTTACCATCAGGATTATTGCAGCCAGTGAAGATTCCACAATGGAAGTGGGAAAGAATCACCATGGACTTTGTTAGTGGGCTTCCCCTCACACCCACTAAGAAAGATGCGGTTTGGGTAGTTGTTGATCATTTGACGAAGTCTGCACACTTCATACCCGTACGTGTTGACTATTCCTTGCAGAAGTTAGCTAAGTTATACATAGCGGATGTGGTGAGGTTGCATGGAGTACCGGTTTCGATCATATCAGATAGGGACCCTAGGTTTACCTCACGATTTTGGAAGGCATTGCATCAAGCACTGGGTACGAAGTTGGATTTCAGTACAACGTTTCATCCTCAGACCGATGGACAATCTGAGCGAGTGATCCAGATCTTGGAGGACATGTTGAGAGGATGTGTCATTGATTTCAGAGGTAGTTGGGAAGAGTTCTTACAGTTAGCGGAGTTTGCTTACAACAATAGCTACCAATCAAGTATTCAGATGGTGCCCTATGAAGCTTTGTACGGGCGGAGGTGTCGTACTCCTACCTGTTGGACAGAATTAGGGGAACGTCAAATTTTGGGTCCGGAGTTGGTGATCGAGACAGAAGAGAAGGTCGAGTTGATTCGGGTTCGACTGAAGGAGGCGTCGGACAGACAAAAGTCCTATGCTGATTTAAAGCGTAAGGACATAGAGTTTGCAGTGGGTGATAAAGTATTCCTAAAGGTGTCACCGTGGAAAAAAGTACTAAAGTTTGGTCGAAAGGGTAAATTAAGTCCCAGATTTATCGGACCATATAGGGTGTTGAAGTGAGTAGGACCAGTAGCCTATCAGCTAGAGTTACCTCCTAAGTTAAGTCAAATTCACGATGTATTTCACGTCTCCATGCTAAGACACCGTTCGGATTCGTCTCACGTTGTGCCTGTGGAGGAAATCGAGGTAAGACCTGATCTATCCTTCGAAGAGGAACCAGTAGAAATTTTGGATCGTGATGTCAAGGTGTTGAGAAGGAAAACGGTTCCTTTGGTTAAGGTGCTGTAGAGGAATCATGGTTCTGAGGAAGCTACATGGGAACCCGAGGAAGCAATACGACAGCAATACCCCCATCTTTTCTGATCAGGTAATTTCGAGGACGAAATTTCTTTAAGGGGAGTAGAACTGTAGCATCCTAAATTTATGGGCTTATGCCTTTAGTGTAGGGATATGTTTAATTCATTAATTTAAGTAATAGGGGTCCAAATTGGGCTCAAAATTAGGCAAAGGCCTTGGTTAAATTATCTGATTGGGCATTATAGAGTTAAAAGGTGGTAATTGTGTTTGAAATACCAACGTGGGCTTGTGGCCCAACAAGAGGTGGCACCGCAAGGGAATTAAAAGGTGGCATCATTAACAATTAAAGGGGCCCAAGTTTTGGCCGCAAGGAGCCCATGTTTTTGGGCCATTTTCGGCATTTAAAATGGAGCAAGGGGTGACGCCACACACAAGGAGTTAAAGGCCCAAAATTTAAGTTTCAGGAAGCCCAAATCTTTTAATTTAAGTGAGTTAAATTTCGGCATTAGGGTTGGATGAAGTGAACGGCTACAAGGCTCAAAAATAGGAGGATATATACGGATTTTATAATTGATAATATAGAGGATAAAAAGGAGAAAAGATAGGAGCTATCAAGGAAGGTGATGGCCGAAAATCTACCACTTAGAGGAGTAAAGAATTCGGCTACTTCATGGAAAAGGGGTGCCGAATTTTCCCTTTTATTTAGACTGATTTTTAATTATCAAGAAGGGCATTTTCGGTTTTAAGCAGTAGGTGCCGAAATTTCTATAAATAGGAGGGGATATCTCATTGATTCTGGCATTTAAACCGTAATTTCCTCTTCATTCTTTGTGCCGAATTCCTTAGCCTCTCCCTCTCCAATTTCTTTTCTTCAATTTTTTCAAAAGCCGAAACCTCTTCTCCATTCTTTTACCCCTAGAGCCGATTTCTCTAAAAAGCTGAAATCTCCATAGTTTTTCTGTATTCATCCTATTTGAGAATTAGTTCTATTCTTCCGGCATTTAAATCTTTTTCTTTGACATTGCTGAATCTTCTCTCCAAGTGCTAGTCGAATTCCCTATACTAAGGTAAGTGTCGACTTCTGTTAGATCTCATATTCTATTTTCGGTTCTTGAAAGGCAAAAGCCGAAAAGCTAATAGTTTAATGGTTCTATCTTGGGCGGCATTCCGGGATTTGAAGGAAACTTGGTCGTCTAGATCTAAAAGCTGAAAATCACTAGTCTCCAATTTCGAGATTTTAAGGTAAGAAGATTTCCCTAGATTTCTACTAGATTTGCTCATTGTATACAAGATCTTAACTTTATGATGAGGATTAACGATCAAATATTGTGATAGTAGTTCTGATAAGGACTTGTGATGGAATTAAATATGGATCAGGCAAAGGAGAGAATCCCTAAGTTTAAGAAACGAGTAGTATCTGCCGTTCGAGATTAGCCACTTGGTAGTGGCCCGGCTTCTGAACAACACCTTAGGCAGATAGCAGTTGTGTCGACTAAGGATAGTGTCGACATAGAAAGCATCGTTTTATCGGTAATCAGGTGTGTAGATCTCTAACACACTATTAATCTTGTATGTATGTATATATATATATATGTTATGGGCTAAAAAGCCGAAAAGAGGCTGTATAGACAATCGAATGGAAACCTAAATGGGTTAGGCATGGATGCCAGGTACGTAAACATAGAACTCTCTATGTGTATCAAAATATATGTAAGCCTACATGATGTTTTCTTTATATGTGTATGCATGGGGGGTTTATGATATTGAAGGGGAAGTGCATGATAGGTCACTCGGTGATTGGTGGTAGAAATCCCACAAAAGTAAATGTTAGGTCACATAATGATCGGTGGCTATGCCACATTTAATGATTCCTGAACAACAGGAATAGGCAGTACGGCAGTTGTTATGGTGTGTAGCGGATGAAGGGTTGATTGTAGAAATCCCCAATGTGTGATGGTTGGTACGGGTTGGTGTGTAGAGGATGGAAACTTAGGATGGGTTGGGTTATTATTCATTATTTATTGTTTACCATGTGATTATGATTGATACCTTTATGTATGGGCCAAGGCCCATAATGTGTTTGTGGGCTCAGGTCGTTGTGTGCTTTGAGATTTATACACTAAGTCTTGGTGACTCACGCTTTCCTTTTCTCTACTTCTCCAGATGAGCAGTAGATCGTGGACATGGGAGCCGAGACGGACTCGAGGGGCCATCAAGTTTTTATTTCTACAAGTTATTTTCGGGATTTCTTTAAGTTTATTTTATTTCATTTTGGGAATATTTATGTAATAAAGCCCCTAGTTTTTATTCAACTAAGCAAATTTCAATGTTCTGAAATTTATGAATTTATGACAAAGTTTATTTATACTTAATAATAATAATACAAAGGAGTTTATTTTTAAAATGTCATTTATCTATTTAAGTTATGTCTAAATAACTTACGACTTTCAAAACCAACAAAGCAAAAGTTTTCAATGTACAACCCGTGACACGCCAGATCCGGTCGAAACGTATGGGCCGGGTTGGGGGTGTTACATTAAAACACCTCAGCTGAATATGGATTTTCACCATTAAGAGACCAGCCGAACCATCCATTCTAGAAGCCTTATTTTCAAATTTTTAATTAAAGATTAATCTAGAATGTGCTTAGGAAATTTCTAGGAAGTTTCCTAAAGAAACTTAAGGTTTAAAGAGCTGCTAAAGAGGCCATTCGGCTAGCCTTAGTTCAGCCTATAAATATGCTTTGTAATTCACATTTGAAGGCTAATGAACAATTTTATAACTTCGATAACTTGTCTGACTTATCAAATACCTTTGTGGAGTCAAACTTGTCTTTCCTATCCCGAACTTATCACTTTGCAACCCCAAGGTGTGGCGTTCGACTTATACTGAGGTTCCTATCAACTTTGATAGTGGGTCGAGGTTTACCTTACTTACTTTATCCTTCCACCGAAACTGTACCAATCTAAGTATTCACATAAGTCCCGGGTTAACACACCTCTATTGTGTTAGTTCGAACTTGAATCCTTAGCCTAAAACTTTCCTTTATCATTTTTCAAACGTCCCATACACCAACAAACCTATTCGGGCCATTCCATCTCTTTTCTAACCGTTTCTTAAAAAAACAAAACTTTCACTTACTCATTTTACGACCGGGCACATATTACGACTCGAACCTTCAACGAGCCGAGTTCGTATCAAGTTAGTATCAGAGCCAGGTTAAATTCAAGGAAGTAACGTCATTTTCGGGAATCCCGAAATTATATCGTAAAAAAATCGTTAAAAAAATTCAAAAGTTGTATTTTTATTTTGTATTCAAAAATATAGTATTTGAAGTATTATAAAAATAATAATAATACAAAAAATACAAATTTAAAAGGAAAAAAAAAAAGAATTGAGTTTTGTTTCATTTATCTTCATTCTATTTCTCGATCAACAATTCCTTCTACCATTGCTTCTTTCCCAAAATGCCACACTCAAACCCGACGTTTCATTTTCTTTGTTGAAAGCCTACCCAAACCTGATATCATCTTCCACCACACCACATACTTTGTAGGTCGACCCCAAACGGTGCTGATTCGTCTACCTAGTTTGTAGAGAACTTCGAGAGGCAAAAATCGAGTGGTAAAAGGCAAGAGAGGTTGGTGAGATTATCCGAGAGAAATAAAAGCCGAAAATTGAGTGACTTTTCTTGTGAGTGATTTGTGTGTTTTTGAAGTGTGTCTAAATTTTTTTCATGTCTGAAAGTCCCGATAAACGTCAAATGGACGGGGGAGGGTTGCGTCTCATTCGCAATGTCGCTCAAAGTGGAGGAGTTCCCGATTTGGGCCAACAAGCATTGATACGAGAATTCCAGTGTATGCTCCGAGAAACAATAGAATCGATACAAGAGCAATTGGATCAACTAGGCGAGGAAGTGTAACGCTTAAGGACTCCACAAAACCAAAGGCAAGATCGTGGACAGCCTAGACCAGCCCAAGAAGACCTATATGAGCCAAGTGACCACGAGAGTGATCATTCGTCTGTTCAAGGTGATCGGGCACAAGGACAAAGAAACCACGGACAACGAGATAGAGATCGTCCCGATGACAGTCTCAAAAACATTAAGATGACTATCCCTCCATTCCAAGGCAAGAATGATCCCGAAGCCTACTTGGAGTGGGAAAAGAAAATGGAACTTGTGTTCGAGTGCCATAACTACTAGGAGAACAAAAAGGTCAAGTTCGCAGCCATTGAATTCTCGGACTATGCGATCGTGTAGTGGGATCAATTAGTGACTAACCGAAGAAGGAACGGTGAGCGGCCTATCTCTACTTGGGCCGAAATGAAGGCAGTTATGCGGAAATGTTTTGTGCCCTCCTACTACCATCGAGAGTTGTACCAGCGGCTGCAAAATCTCACACAAGTTAAATATGTTAAATTTTAATTTATTTAATTTGTTGTCATAAGTTAATGTTAACATTTTTTTTTAAAATGATCAAAATAAAGTAAATTATTTTTATTATAATACTTATTATATCGAAATAAATATTAATTTAAAAATTTAAAATTATATTAATTGAGTAATTGTTAATTAATTTTAATGTATTTAATTATAACAATGTAAAAAATTAAAGGACTTAAATTGTAATTTTAAAAAGAAGTACATAAATAATTTGTTATAAAGATGGAAAGTCGTAGTTGTAATTTTGCCATTTTTTAAAAGGTATAATTAAAAATTGTACAAAAATCTGAAGGATCAAATTGATTATTTAAAAATGCTGGAGCCCTTTTAAAAAATGTCGAAAACACGGAGGCCCTTCTTATTAAACCATTTAAACCAAAATACTTTCCATTTCATCACTTTCTACCGCGTTTAAAAAAAACTTCTTGTGCCTTTTTTTTTTCTCTTTAACAGTTTTAAACTTTCATTTCAGGATTATCCTTTCAATGCTTTTTTTTTTCCAGATTTTATTCCATACCTTTGTGATATTGATCAGGCTCCAAAGTATCCCCACCATTATTTCAGGAGCTTTTGAATCTTGAAAATGTATGATTTTTCTTTTATAAAATTTTTATTTGATTAAATTCTAAGTGTTTTTCCTTAAATTTCATAGATATGATAATTTTTTATTTGTTTTATAAGGAATTTTTAGATTGTTTAGATGTATTATGTCTTTTTTTATAAAATAATAAGATTTCTTTTCGCTACATTATGATAATGATTTCTGGTCAGATTATTAATCACTTTATTATGTTTATGGTGATGAATCTTAGAGAGGCATGGTTTTGTTTTTATTTTTTTTAAATGAAGGTCGGACATATTTATTGAAGTAATATGGTAACATTTTATAAATGGGAATAAAAAATGCAAACCCTAAGATTTAAAAAAAAACATTAAAAGAAAAGTATAGTTTTCAACTATACTTAAACTTTCCTCGTTTAAAAACTAGAATATTAACAAATTAAAAGGTTCCCAAATTCACCTTTTGTAACATCCTTGAATTAGGGGTTCTACATTTTATGCAATTCTATATGTTTGGCTTGTTTACCATGTTATTTTGGTGTGATTGGGGGCCCTGGGAAGGCTCGGGTTCAAGCCGGGGCTTTGGGTAAATTTTTCTTTTTGGGCACTTTAGGGGGAAGAGCTTGTATAAGCAGGCCTTAAGAATATTTACTTGTGGTTGTTGACACAAAAGGGAGTGTGGTGTGGTGGCAAGAAGACGCCACTTAAGGAGCAAGGGAGTGGCGTCACAAGGGAGCATGAAGAGGAAGGAGTTCGAGTCTCATCTGCAGCATGTGGAACTTTATTTTTGTGCCCAAGGTGGAAGAGTGGTGGCTTTCGGCTAGGACTCTTCAAGGTGGTTGTTGAATGAGTCAACAAGTTCAAAATGGGTGGACAAGAGAGCTTGGAGAAGTTTGAATCGGTCAAGCCAATTCAAATGGGTGATGGGGAGTGAAACTAGGAGCAAATCAAGGGATTTGGAGTGTGGGGGAGGTGTTGGCCGAATGTGGGGGTCTTGGAGGGGAGAATCTCGGCTATGTGTGTAGTTGGCTAGGAATTTCAGCATTTGTGGGTGTGATAGCTGAAAACCGAGCCATTAGAGTGTTGTGCCAAAAGTCCCTTTTGTTTCTTAGGCAGATTTGATTAGCATATTCGGTCATAAGTGAGGGGGAGAGCGCCGTACCTTCGGGTTTTCATTTGAGAGAATTTAACCTTTTTGCTTCTTGGCTGAGAGCTTTTTCTTTCAAGTTTTGTGTTGCTCCGATTTCATCTTGTCGAATCTTAAGCATTCTAGTAACTCTTTCTCATTCTCTTCTTCTTTGCTCTTTTCTCTTAAACACCATAACCGAACCTCTATTTCCCATTTTCTTATCATTCGTACTTTCTCCATAACCGAACCATTTCCTTATTGTTTCGTTCAATTTTCTTCTTCTTTTTTCTACACTCTTTTTCCCCAAAACCGAAACCCTCTTCTCTTCTCCTCTACTACTTTCTCCTCTAGCCGAATCATCTCCTAATCTCATCTCTTCGTTAGCCAAAACCCTGTTGAAAGTTGCTATTTGTGCCGAATCTTCTTGGACTCCAATCGGCTTCTCTTTGTTGAAGGTAAAGAACCCTCCATTATTCATCTTATTTCCTTACTTCTTCATGGGAAATCGATCACTTAATTGTTGATCATAAACCGAATTGGTTTCTTTTCCGAATTAGGTTACTCTATCCCTTGTAACCTGTATCTTTCATCATTTGTTGTTTAACCGAACCCCAAGAACAAGGGCTAGTTGGTCGCCGGAGGTCTCCCCTTCAATCAGTTTTGGTTTGTGTAAGGTAAGGGAGACTCTTTCGATTCTGTCTCTATCTGTTTCGGTTCTGAGTAGTCATAGCTGAATGGCTATTTTGTTCTTGGTGTGAGTTCACGGCTAATCTCTTGTCTCCTCTTAATGTGGCATGTTGGCGTCGGATTAGAATCCTTTGCCAAGCCTATCGTTGTTCAACTCATTCTTTGACCAAGGTAAGAAGGTTCTCTTGATTTTGGTACCTATTCCTTTTCTCTTTCGTTGCCATAACCCATTTTCTTGATCAAAGACTGCCTTCATGGATGCGAGTGCCAGTCAAACTAAGGAGGGGAGTGGACCCGTGGTCTCTGCTCCTAACTTTAAAAGACGTGTTATGTCGGCAGTTCAAGACTTCCCGCCAGGCTGTGGTAGGGAGCCGACATCTGCCTGGGATTGACAAATTGCGGTTGTTTCTTCTAGTGAGAGTGTCGATAATCTAGAGAGTTTAGTCTTACGCATAATCAGGTGTGTAATGATCACACTTTTCTTTATTATTTTGTGTTGTTAACTGTGTTGGCTGAAAGCTAGAACGACTGTATAGACAGTCGAGATACCCTTGTGGGTAAGGTTGGAGACTCCAGGTAAGTACCGTAATGAATGATGTTCGTATAACATGATTACGTATGATTTGAATATCTACTGTATGTTGTTAATATGTTGCATGGGCTTTGGGATGTGATTGAAAGGGGAAGTTTGATTCAGTGACTTCTGTCACAGTGGTCTAGGACCACAGTGGGTTGGCCCCACATATACTTATCAGTGACTATGGTCACAGTGGTCCGGGACTACAGTGGTTTGGAACCACAATGGCTTGTTTCCATGGGTGTTTGGCTGGTTTAGGTGATGTAGAGGATGGAAAACTAGGTTGGGCGGGGTTGCATTGCATACATTGTTGATATGCCATGTTATTAGGCCTTAGGCCCAAATTGCGTCCGTAAGGGGGAAATTACACACTGAGTCTCGGTGACTCACCCCCTCTGCTTAATTTTGCAGGTAACCCCTAGATGCGGAGTTGGAGCTGTGGTGGACTTTGAGGTAGCCATGCTTTACTACTTCCGTAATTTTTCGTTTCCTTATTTAAACTAATCTTTACTTTGGGTTTTTGCTGTGTAATAAGGCCTCCATAACTTTGACTTGGGTTTTGATTTAATCTGTTAGCGCATATTTAATGAACTGTCAAGTACGAAGATTTTCTAAAATGAAGATATACACAATCATTTTTTTAAAATGTTAACAAAAGATGGCAAACGCATAACTAGTTAACTCAGGGAATTATGTTTTCTTAAAACCGCAAACTTTGTTTTTCAAAATGCCACATTTATGCAACTTCTTAATTTCGGCTTTCATAAAATCAAATCTGTTTACGACCTTTAGAGTTATTGATAAAAGTCTTTAAGACAACCTTAAAACTGAATGTGTACTTCAAAATGATAACACAGCGTGAAGTTTTTGGAAATCTCCAAGTTTCCTTTTACAACAACCTTTCCCTGTGACATACTAGATTTGGTCGTAGCGTTTAGGCTAGGTTTGGGGTGTTACAATTGTGGTATCAGAGTCCGGTTGCATAATTCGTCTGTGGGTTTGGGGTTCAAAAATGTTTCCAAAAGTTGGTTTGGAAAATGGTTTAGAAAAAATACATGTTTTCTGTAAGTATGGCACCCGAGTCTCCGGCACCAATCCGCACTGTAAGTTTTCTGATTATTGCTTGAATTCTTATGAAATATTGTGATAAATAGTTTTAAGAAATACAACTTTAGAAATAGAGACCTTTAGAAATATTTATTGCGGAAAAACTACTTCTATGCTATTTTCATAAGATTGTCCGGTAATAAACAGTGGAAGAAATACTAACTCATAAAATTTTAATTAGATTAAGTCAAATTCGTAATCATGAGCGCTAGAGGACGTGGACATGGTATGCGTGGCCGTGGTAGAGGTGGGGTGTTGAGGCTGAACCCTCGGAATCAGGGCATGGGTCGGAAGGTGAAGTGCCAGCATCACCAATTGCGGAAGTGGGATTTCAGGACCAAACTGGTGGAGACGATGCTGTGTCTCAAGCTATGTTGCGTGTTCTGGAGTGTGTTGCTGGAGCAAGCACAGGATCAGTAGCTTGAAAATTTGTTTCTGAGCGACTCCGAGCTAATGGGGCTGAGATATTTAGGGGCATTTCTGGTGTGGCTCCTAACGTAGCTGAGTACTGGCTGGAAGCGATTGAACGAATCATGGACGATCTTGACGTACCACTGAGGAAAAGATGAAAGGAGTAGTGTCCCTCCTTCGAGATGAGGCATACCAGTGGTGGCTCACGATGAGGGATGGTACATCAGCGGATCGTATTATCTGGGATCTCTTTAAGACAGCGTTCCAGGGAAGGTATGTCGGGGCGAGTTACGTGGATGCTTAGAGAAAGGCATTCTTAAACTTGGTCCAGGGGAATAAGACAGTGGCTGAGTATGAGGCGGAGTTCGTGCGTTCAAACCGTTATGCCCGAGGTATCATCGCAACTGATCACGAGCGTTGTGTCCGATTTGAGGATGTCTGAGGGACGAGTTGCGAGTACTGATAGCTCCGTAACAGGAAAGAGCCTTTGCTATTCCGGTTGAGAAGGCTAAGATAGCCGAAGAGGTGAAGCGGTCTGAAAGACAGAATCAGGATAAGGATAGGGGTAGGAATAAAAAGAATTTTGGGTTGTCAGGATCTGCTGGGGGTTTCCAAAAGAGGCCTAGGTTTGATGGGCCGAGTCGAGTTGCGAAGCCTAATGCTGTTGGTCGGTCTCAGCAGTGTGCTAGATGTGGGAATTATCATTCGGGGGAGTGTTGGGCAAGAAGTAAAGGATGTTACAGGTGTGGATCTGTAGATCATCTGGTAAGGGACTGTCCACAAGAGTCGAACAGGGCACGGCCAGTAGGTCAGGGATATGTGCAGTCTGGAAGAGGTGGGTAGTAACCACCGAGATGTCGTGGTCCGGCCAGAGGAGGAAATGGTTTTGGTCGAGGGCGTGGAGCACCGGGCAAAGGTGCTGGGAATACAGATGCAAGACAGCCTGGGTTGGTTTATGCAGCTAGACGTCGAGAGGATGGCGATGCACCGGACGTCATAACTGGTACGTTCCTTATTTTTGGTGTACCCTTTACAGCTTTAATAGATATTGGGTCTACACATTCATATGTTGCTAGTACTGTGTCTGAGACTTTAAGTATAGAATCTGAGGTTGCTTCTAGAGAAATGATTGTGATTAGCCCTTTAGGACAGTCTGTAGTAGTGAACAAACTATTTAGGAGTATGCCTTTAGAAGTTCAAGGGATAGTCTTCCCGGCTGACTTGATGGAATTGCAGTTCGGGGAGATCGATTTGATTTTAGGCATGGACTGGTTAGTTAAGTATCGTGCAAACTTGGATTGTGCATCTAAGCGCATGATATTTAAGACTCTCAAGGATAATGAGGTGTTGGTGTTAGGTGAGAGAAGGAATTACCTGTCCAATGTGGTGTCTACTTTAAAGGCTGAAAGGATGGTGAGGAAAGGGTGTGAGGCGTTTCTAGCTTTCACTAGTGCTTTGGAAGCCAAGGAGTTGTCTATAAGAGATGTTAGAACGGCGAAAGAGTTTTTAGATATTTTTCCAGAAAAGCTTCCAGGGTTACCTCCGGATCGCGAGGTGGAGTTTCGTATTGATCTTCTTCCGGGAACAGCTCCGGTGTCCGTTTCCCCATATAGAATGGCGCCGAAGGAGATGGTGGAACTTAAAGCTTAGATTCAGGAATTGTTGGACCGTGGTTTTATCCGACCAAGTGTATCTCCATGGGGAACACCGGTATTGTTTGTCAAGAAGAAGGATGGGTCGATGCGGATGTGCATTGACTATAGGCAATTGAACAAGCTGACGATTAAGAACAAGTACCCATTGCCAAGGATTGACAATCTGTTCAATTAGCTACGAGGCGCTTCAGTCTTCTCAAAGATAGACTTGAGGTCAGGTTATCATCAGCTTAAGGTCAAGGAGGCGGATATTCATAAGACAACTTTTCGAACTCGTTATGGTCACTACGAGTTCTTAGTGATGCCGTTCGGGTTGACGAATGCACCAACCGCATTTATGGATATGATGAACCGGGTATTCCAACCCTATTTGGATCGGTTTGTCGTAGTGTTCATAGATGATATCTTGGTATATTCAAGGATAGAAGAGGAGCATGATTCGTATCTTCGAATTGTTCTACAGATTTTGAGAGAGAAGCAACTATATGCCAAATTCAGCAAGTGGGAATTTTGGTTGAGGGAAGTTACTTTTCTGGGACATGTTGTGTCTGCCGAGGGAATTAGGGTTGATCCCCGAAAGGTTGAAGCTATTTTGGAGTGGAAATCACCAAAGCCTGTAGCAGAAATTCGAAATTTCCTTGGGTTAGCTGGGTACTACAGAAGGTTTGTTGAGGGATTCTCATTGATCGCCGCTGTAATATCCCGGGTTAGGGGCTATTTTTGTTGTGGCATTGTTTGCATGTTATTGGCCTGCTATGTTGTTGTTCTTGGTGTTTTGGGGCTTAGTTGTGAGCTAGGTGTAAGCCTGAGAGGTGGGGAAAATTTTTGTTTTTAGGCTTAGGTATGAGGAGCTGAGGAAGCTGGGGTTTAAAGGTTTTAATTGGCAAGTGTTAGCACAAGAAATGAGCTGGTGAAGTGGTAGGATAGGCGCCACTTAGAGCTTGTGTGTGTGACGCCACTTGCAGGGGATGAGGTCCTGTGTTCAAGCTGCAGAGTGCTTCTATTTTGCTTCCATTTTGACGGCTTGGAGGGGAGGAGTTGTAGGCAGTTCAAACTCAGCCTTGGACTAATTCTACCACTTCGAATGGTGGGTGGAGAGTGATTGTAGGAGGTGGACTTGTTCAAACTAATTTGAAGTTGTGGCTTGGAGTGTTTGGAGGAGTTGTGGCCGAATTTGGAGAGGTTTTAGGGGAGTGGACGGCTTGGTAGTGTGGGAGTGGGGTAGTGCCGAATTTCACCTTGTCAATTGGTGCATTTTCGGTCATAGTTAGTGTCAAGCAAGTTCTTTCTTTTTGTCAATAGCCTAAGCCGAATTTTGCAAGAAAAGTCTTTCTTTTGTTTTCCTTGAAACCGAAAATCCAAACACTTATTTTGCCAAAATTTTGCTTTGTTTTTCTTGACTTTGTGCTTGTGGCCGAATGCTCCCTTCCACTTCTTCTTTCTTTTTCATTTGAGTAAGCCGAAAATAGAACTCTCTCCTCTCCATATTTCTTTCTTTGTTTGAAAACCTTGATAGCCGAAACTCTTTTCCAAAACACTTCTTCATTTCTTTTCCTCTTCAAAACCGAAGGTACCCTCCCTTATCCATCTTTTATTTTCTTTCTTTCCTAAACTGTATTGTCGTTTTCTCCATTTCTTCTCACCTTTACTTTTTATTTCTTTTTCACACTAAGCCGAACATAGGGGTGTTAAACACCTAGGGCCGAATCTCTCCCCTCTCCTAGTGGTTTTGTTGGCCGAATATTGGTTGGTGTTAGGTAAGTGCTTGGCCGAATGGCTATTTCTCTCCTCTCTAGTGCTTTGTTGGTTTCAGTTTGGTTAAAGCCTATGTTGGTTTTGGTTGCAGGGAGTTAATCTTTTGATTAATCATTTCGTTATAGGGTCTCTGGATTTGGTGGTGATCGAGTGAAGCAGTCACCTTTGTTTGATCAGTGGTTAAGTTGTGGTAAGGAGTGTTCTATAGTCTATTCTTTTAGTTTCGTGAAGCCAAAGGCTTGTGTGACTAATTATTTGTGTTTTAAGGGGAGGCCGATTGTCAAAGGAACTCTGGTGTGGATCGGGTGTTGGTAGGAAACCAAACCATTTGCAAGGTAAGGATTTAAGAGTTTGCTCTCTTGAGTTATGGGTTTTGGCCGAATGAGATAAGTGACTAATCCCATGTTTGGCCGATTATAGGAGCAAGGTTATCGGGGTAATCGAGGGATTTAGACCGGTTCTTTGGGATTAAAACTTACATTATCAGGTGTGTAAACTAACACACTTATCACTGAGTAATATGTTTAATAACCTGATTGTGTAAAGTGAAACAGTATGGTTGATTGATATAATACCTAATGGGTTATGGGTACGGATTCGGGTAAGTCTGTTTCATTACGAGATCTGTAGTGATATATGTGATATCATGATTTATGGTGTACGTATTATGAGATGCCATATTGAGCATGTTAGCATGATTGCATGATCTATATCATTTGCATTAGAATGATATGTCTTGGGTGATATGAGAGGAGGGGGAATATGATATCCGTGTCTTTGGGACACCAGAGGTTTGGCACCTCCAGTGGTTTGGTACCACAGATGATATTTTGTGACTTTGGGTCACCAGAGGTTTGGCACCTCAGCGTCTCGTCCCAGTGGCTTAGCACCACAGTGGGTTGGCCCAACGGTTGATATTACGGGATTGACGCCAGTGATTTGGTATCACACGATGGGTTGGTCCCATCATTCGATTCGTGACTACGGTCACCAGTGATTTGGTATCACACTTGTGTCTTTGGGACACCAGAGGTTTGGCACCTCATAGCGACTCGTCCCTGTAGTTTGACACCACCGTGGGTTGGCCCCACATTTGAGATACGGGATTGTCGCCAGTGATTTGGTATCACACGTGGGTTGGCCCCACAGATGGATTATACGTGACTTTGGGTCACCAGTGGTTTGGCACCACATTGATGGATATCGTGACTTTGGGTCACCAGTGGTTTGGCACCACCAGTGGTTTGGTACCACACGGGGTAGAAAAGGTGTTATGGATGGTTAGGATCGGGTGCATTAATTGTATTGCTCTGTTATGATGTGTGTTAGCATGTTGTTTTATGGGGAGGGGGATTTATGCACTGAGTCTTGCGACTCACCTTCTCCTTTGACATTTCAGGTGACACTTAGTTGCGGACATGGAGCCGGAATGGACTCGAGGTGCTCATGCCATGAATAAATTCGGTGTTGCATTGGCTTAAAACTTGGTACTTTATTTTCTTTTATTTCCATTTGGGTTTTATTCGGATTGTAACAAGGCCTTTTAAATTATGTTTTGTTATGTTTATGCTTAAAGATGATTTGAACATGCCTTAACAAAGTATTGGGTTAAAATTTGCTAAACTTAGAAAGATAAAGTTTTCAACTACAAAGCGATATGTTTTAAACTTTACCATCGGGTATCACACGGTAATTTGAGATAAATGAAACTCAAACGTTTTCCAAACTGGAACTCAATTTCTACTAAGTCAAAATGTTTGAAGTAACAATAAGAAACTACTTGAATTTTCTAAGTGAGATAAACTTGTATTACCTGCATATCTGATTAAGTTTTCAAAATTCCCGGGTTTTCAAATACACCATGGGTTTTAAGCAATCATGCCCAAGATTTCTACAAGTACACAATATAGCGAAGTGTTTATATCAAACTTTTAAACGGAAACCTATCTTCTCACAATACGATTTTCCCCGTAACATACCAGATTCGGTCGTGGTGTGTTGACCGGGTTTGGGGTGTTACAATTTTGGTATCAGAGCCAAGTTCAAAGGCTCGGCTGTGGGCCTGAGGCCCAAAATATTTTAAAAAGTCTGTTTTAAGAGTTTTGTTTTAAAAAGCATGGTTTGAAAAGCATGGCACCGAGTCTCCGGCACCAATCCGCCCAGGTAAGTACCCCTTACTATTGCTTGTGATTTTGATGTTGATGAGATGTGATTGGATGGCTAGTAATAGAAAGATTACTTTAGAAACTGAAACTGATAGGATTCTGTGAACTCGCGAAAACAAAAACTTCTTTAATAAGCAATATTCATAAGACTTTGCTTTAAAACAGTGGAATAACTACTGATGCATAAAACTCTTAAATCAGATACGTAGAGATTTTAGTCATGAGCGCTAGAGGTGGACGCGGTCGTGGACGAGGTCATGGTAGGATGACAGTTTCTGAACCCGTAGGATCTGGTCAGGGGTCTGAGAATGAGATACTGGTACCGCCACCAGCTGGAGGTGGTGAGTTTCAAGATCAAACTGGGGATGACGCAGTGTCATAGGCGATGCTGCGAGTTTTGGAAAGGGTAGCTGGAGTAGGTGGAGGCGCAGGAGCTAGGAAATCTGTGCCTGAGCGACTTCGGGCGAACGGGGCTGAGGTTTTCCGAGGTGTTTCTGGTGTTGCTCCCAGCACGGCTGAGTATTAGCTGGAGGCGACAGAGCGAGTCATGGATGATTTAGACCTGACTGCTGAGGAGAAGCTGAAGGGTATAGTATCGCTTCTTCGAGATGAGTCATACCAGTGGTGGCTCACGGTTCGGGACAGTGTGGCAGTAGAGGATCTTACGTGGAATTATTTCAAGGCTGCTTATCAGAAAAAGTACATTGGAGCTAGCTACATCGACGCGCAGCGAAAAGCATTTCTAAGGCTTGTTCAGGGGAGTAAGTCTGTGTCAGAGTACGAGGCTGAGTTCTTGAGGCTGAGTCGGTATGCTAGGGGTATTGTGGCTACTGAACACGAGAGGTGTGCTCGTTTCGAGGATGGTCTGAGAGACGAGTTGAGGTTGCTGATTGCTCCACAGCAGGAGCGTGAGTTTGCTGTCCTGGTTGAGAAGGCTAAGGTAGTCGAGGGTGTTAAAGAGTCTGTAAGGCAAGGCATAGATAGGAACAGACAGAAGAGGAGTTTTGGATCTTCTGGGTCGTCAGGTAATCCTCAGAAAAGGGCTAGACAGAGTGGGCCGAATCAGTCTGGTAGGTTTGTTGCTGCTAATCAGGGACCGCCACAGTGTAACCGTTGTGGGAAATCTCATTGGGGAGGTTGCTGGACCGGTGGAAAAGGTTGCTTTGAGTGTGGTTCTTTGGATCACCGTGTGAGGGACTGTCCGCGTAAGTTGGCTAGGATTCAGTCTGAGGGCCAGGGCCGTACTCAGTTCAGGAATAATGGACCGCCACCGCAGAGGGGTCGTGGTAATGGCAGAGGAGGTAATGGTTCTAGTCGGGGCCGTGGAGCACCGGGCAGAGGTGCAGGTAGTTCTGAGGCCAAACAGCCTGGGTTAGTGTATGCAGCGAGGCGCCGAGAGGAGGGCGACACACCAGACGTCATAACCGGTACGTTCTTAATCTTTGGTTCTCCATTTACTGCTTTGATTGATGTCGGTTCGATGCATTCATACGTTGCTAGTAGTATAGTAGAGACCATGGACTTAGACTCTGAAACTACTTCTAGGCAAATGACAGTAATTAGCCCTCTAGGTCACTCTGTAGTTGTAGATAAGCTGTATAGAGATGTACCCCTAGAACTCCAAGGGGTAGTGTTTTTGGCTGATCTGATGGAACTGCCGTTTGGGGAGTTCGATCTGATTCTTGGGATGGACTGGTTGGTTAAGTACCAGGCGAGGTTGGATTGCGCGGCTAAGCGCATGGTTCTAAAGACGTCTGAGGGTGATGAAGTGGTTATGATAGGTAATAGGAGAGATTACTTATCTAATATGGTATCTACTCTGAAGGCTGAGAAGATGGTCAGAAAGGGCTGTGAGGCGTATGTGGTTCATGTGTATGCCTTGGAGGCTAAAGAGTCTGCTGTAGAGAAGGTTCGGACAGTTAGGGAATTTGCTGATGTGTTTCCTGAGAAGCTTCCGGGTTTGCCACCGGATCGTGAGGTAGAGTTCGGGATAGATTTGTTACCTGGAACTGCGCCAGTGTCTATTGCTCCGTATAGAATGGCGCCAAAGGAGTTAGTGGAGCTTAAGGCTCAGATCCAGGAGTTGTTGGACTGGGGTTTTATCAGGCCAAGTGTTTCGCCTTGGGGAGCGCCGGTACTCTTTGTCAAAAAGAAAGATGGTACGATGCAGATGTGTATAGACTACCGCCAGTTGGATAAGCTGACGATTAAAAACAAGTATCCGTTGCCACGGATAGATGACTTGTTTGATCAGCTGAAGGGTGCAGCGGTATTTTCGAAGATCGACTTGAGGTTTAGGTATCACCAGTTAAAGGTGAAGGAAGCGGATATCCACAAGACAGCGTTTCGGACTCGGTATGGGCACTACGAATTTCTGGTAATGCCGTTCGGGTTGACTAACGCGCCGGAAGCATTCATGGATATGATGAATAGGGTGTTTCAGTAGTTTTTGGATCAGTTTGTCGTGGTTTTCATAGACGACATCTTGGTGTACTCAAGGACAGAAGAAGAGCATGATGCGCATTTACGAGTGGTGCTACAGATTTTGAGGGAGAAGCAGCTTTATGCTAAGTTTAGTAAGTGCGAGTTCTGGCTTAGAGAAGTGACTTTCTTGGGTCATGTAGTGTCAGCTGAGGGAATTAGAGTGGATCCTCGAAAGATTGAGGCAGCTTTGGATTGGAAGCCGCCTAAGTCAGTGGCTGAGACTCGGAGTTTTCTAGGTTTGGCGGGATACTACCGAAGGTTTGTTGAAGGTTTCTTGTTGATCGCAGCGCCGATGACCAAGTTGTTAAGGAAAGGGATTCCATTTGTTTGGACTGAGAAACAGCAGGAAAGTTTCGACAAGCTTAAGAAGATTCTGACAGAAGCTCCGGTTTTGATTCAACCTGAGGCTGGTAAGGAATTCACAGTTTATTGCGATGCATCACATACGGGATTAGGTTGTGTGCTGATGCAGGAAGGAAAAGTTGTGGCTTACGCATCTCGGCAGCTGAGGCCACATGAGGTCAATTATCTGACGCACGATCTGGAGTTAGCGGCTGTAGTCTTCGCTTTAAAGATTTGGAGGTACTACTTGTACGGAGAGAGATCGATAGTCTACACAAATCATAAGAGTCTGAAGTACCTTTTGACTCAGAAGGATTTGAATTTGAGGCAGCGCAGATGGGTTGAGTTGCTAAAAGATTACGACTGTTCGATTGAGTATCATCCAGGCAAGGCTAACGTGGTGGCAGACGCGTTGAGCCGTAAGATTGTTTCGGACTTAAGAGCGATGTTTGCCCATTTGAGTTTGTATGACGATGGGAGTATTCTGGCAGAGTTGCAGGTTAAGCCTACTTGGGTTGAGCAGATCAGAGAGAAACAGTTAGGGGATGAGGTTCTAAGCGCGCAGAGGTTACAGGTGTAGGATGGTGGGTTGGAAGGTTACAGTTTGTCTAGTGATGGGGTGCTGTGTTTTCAAGGTAAAGCTTGTATGCCCAAGGATGTTGAGCTGAGGCAGAAAATTCTTCAGGACGCACATAGCAGCCCATATGCTATGCATCCTGGAGGTAGTAAGATGTATAAGGATCTTAGAGAGCAGTTTTGGTGGCCTGGTCTGAAGAGAGAAGTGACGGAGTTTGTAGGGAGGTGTCTGACTTGTCAGCCGGTCAAGGCTGAACATCAGTTGCTGTCAGGGTTGCTTCAGCTAGTGAAGATTCCTCAGTGGAAGTGGGAAAGGATAACCATGGATTTCGTCAGTGGATTACCGCTTACGCCAAGCAAGAAGGATTCAGTTTGGGTAATTGTGGATCGGCTGACTAAATCCACTCACTTTATTTCGGTGAGGGTTGACTACTCACTGCAGAGGCTGGCGAAACTGTATGTGTCAGAGATAGTGAGGCTGCACGGTGTGCCAGTATCGATCATCTCGGATAGGGATCCTAGGTTTACGTCAAGGTTCTGGAAGGCGTTGCATCAGGCTCTGGGTACGCGTTTGGATTTCAGCACGGCTTTTCACCCGCAGTCGGACGGGCAATCGGAAAGGGTTATTCAAATCTTAGAGGATATGCTACGAGGTTGTGTTCTGGATTTCAGGGGCAGTTGGGAGGAATTTCTGCCATTAGCTGAGTTTGCCTACAACAATAGTTACCAAGCGAGCATCAAGATGGCTCCATATGAGGCGTTGTATGGTAGGAAGTGTCGCTCACCTACTTGTTGGACGGAGTTGGGTGAACGTCAGTTGCTGGGACTAGAGTTGGTTGCTGAGACCGAAGACAAGGTTAGGTTGATTCAGGCTCGATTGAAGGAAGCTTTGGACCGGCAAAAGTCTTATGCTGATCTTAAGCGAAGGGATATAGAGTTTGCTGTGGGGGATCAAGTTTTTCTGAAGGTCTCGCCATGGAAGAAAGTGTTGAGGTTCGGAAGGAAAGGCAAGCTAAGTCTGAGGTTTATTGGGCCGTACAAGGTACTGAGACGAGTGGGACCAGTAGCCTACCAGCTTGAGTTGCCAGCAGAGCTAAGTCAAATTCACGACGTATTTCACGTTTCGATGCTTTGGTGTTATCGTTCAGATCCGTCGCACGTGGTAGCAGTGGAAGAGATCGAGGTAAATCCAGATTTGACCATGGAGGAAGAACCTGTGCAGATTCTAGATCGGGAGGTAAAGGTTCTGCGTAGAAAGTCTGTGCCTTTGGTAAAGGTGCTTTGGCGGAATCATGGCATGGAAGAAGCTACGTGGGAACCCGAGGATGTGATGAGACAGCAATACCCACAACTCTTTTGATCAGGTAATTTTGAGGTCGAAATTATTTTAAGGGGGTAGAACTGTAATATCCCGGGTTAGGGGCTATTTTTGTTGTGGCATTGTTTGCATGTTATTGGCCTGCTATGTTGTTGTTCTTGGTGTTTTAGGGCTTAGTTGTGAGCTAGGTGTAAGCCTGAGAGGTGGGGAAAATTTTTGTTTTTAGGCTTAGGTGTGAGGAGCTGAGGAAGCTGGGGTTTGAAGGTTTTAATTGGCAAGTGTTAGCATAAGAAATGAGCTGGTAAAGTGGCAGGATAGGCGCCACTTAGAGCTTGTGTGTGTGACGCCACTTGCAGGGGATGAGGTCCTGTGTTCAAGCTGCAGAGTGCTTCTATTTTGCTTCCATTTTGACGGCTTGGAGGGGAGGAGTTGTAGGCAGTTCAAACTCAGCCTTGGACTAAGTCTACCACTTCGAATGGTGGGTGGAGAGTGATTGTAGGAGGTGGACTTGTTCAAACTAATTTGAAGTTGTGGCTTGGAGTGTTTGGGGGAGTTGTGGCCGAATTTGGAGAGGTTTTGGGGGAGTGGACGGCTTGGTAGTGTGGGAGTGGGGTAGTGCCGAATTTCACCTTGTCAATTGGTGCATTTCCGGTCATAGTTAGCGTCAAGCAAGTTCTTTCTTTTTGTCAATAGCCTAAGCCGAATTTTGCAAGAAAAGTCTTTCTTTTGTTTTCCTTGAAACCGAAAATCCAAACACTTATTTTGCCGAAATTTTGCTTTGTTTTTCTTGGCTTTGTGCTTGTGGCCGAATGCTCCCTTCCACTTCTTCTTTCTTTTTCATTTGAGTAAGCCGAAAATAGAACTCTCTCCTCTCCATATTTCTTTCTTTGTTTGAAAACCTTGATAGCCGAAACTCTTTTCCAATTCATTTCTTTTTCTCTTCAAAACCGAAGGTACCCTCCCTTATCCATCTTTTATTTTCTTTCTTTCCTAAACTGTATTGCCGTTTTCTCCATTTCTTCTCACCTTTACTTTTTATTTCTTTTTCACACTAAGCCGAGCATAGGGGTGTTAAACACCTAGGGCCGAATCTCTCCCCTCTCCTAGTGGTTTTGTTGGCCGAATATTGGTTGGTGTTAGGTAAGTGCTTGGCCGAATGGCCATTTCTCTCCTCTCTAGTGCTTTGTTGGTTTCGGTTTGGTTAAAGCCTATGTTGGTTTGGTTGAAGGGAGTTAATCTTTTGATTAATCATTTCGTTATAGGGTCTCTGGATTTTGGTGGTGATCGAGTGAAGCAGTCACCTTTGTTTGATCAGTGGTTAAGTGGTGGTAAGGAGTGTTCTATAGTCTATTCTTTTAGTTTCGTGAAGCCAAAGGCTTGTGTGACTAATTATTTGTGTTTTAAGGGGAGGCCGATTGTCAAAGGAACTCTGGTGTGGATCGAGTGTTGGTAGGAAACCAAACCATTTGCAAGGTAAGGATTTAAGAGTTTACTCTCTTGAGTTATGGGTTTTGGCCGAATGAGATAAGTGACTAATCCCATGTTTGGCCGATTATAGGAGCAAGGTTATCGGGGTAATCGAGGGATTTAGACCGGTTCTTTGGGATTAAGACTTGCGTTATCAGGTGTGTAAACTAACACACTTATCACTGAGTAATATGTTTAATAACCTGATTGTGTAAAGTGAAACAGTATGGTTGATTAATATAATACCCAATGGGGTATGGGTACGGATTCGGGTAAGTCTGTTTCATTACGAGATCTGTAGTGATATATGTGATATCATGATTTATGGTGTACGTATTATGAGATGCCATATTGAGCATGTTAGCATGATTGCATGATCTATATCATTTGCATTAGCATGATATGTCTTGGGTGATATGAGAGGAGGGGGAATATGATATCCGTGTCTTTGGGACACCAGAGGTTTGGCACCTCCAGTGGTTCGGTACCACAGATGATATTTTGTGACTTTGGGTCACCAGAGGTTTGGCACCTCAGCGTCTCGTCCCAGTGGCTTAGCACTACAGTGGGTTGGCCCCACGGTTGATATTACGGGATTGACGCCAGTGATTTGGTATCACACGATGGGTTGGTCCCATCATTCGATTCGTGACTACGGTCACCAGTGATTTGGTATCACACTTGTGTCTTTGGGACAATAGAGGTTTGGCACCTCATAACGACTCGTCCCTGTGGTTTGACACCACCGTGGGTTGGCCCCACATTTGAGATACGGGATTGTCGCCAGTGATTTGGTATCACACGTGGGTTGGCCCCACAGATGGATTATACGTGACTTTGGGTCACCAGTGGTTTGGCACCACATTGATGGATATCGTGACTTTGGGTCACCAGTGGTTTGGCACCACCAGTGGTTTGGTACCACACGGGGTAGAAAAGGTGTTATGGATGGTTAGGATCGGGTGCATTAATTGTATTGCTCTGTTATGATGTGTGTTAGCATGTTGTATTATCGGGAGGGGGATTTATGCACTGAGTCTTACGACTCACCTTCTCCTTTGACATTTCAGGTGACACTTAGTTGCGGACATGGAGCCGGAATGGACTCGAGGTGCTCATGCCATGAATAAATTCGGTGTTGCATTGACTTAAAACTTGGTACTTTATTTTCTTTTATTTCCATTTGGGTTTTATTCGGATTGTAACACGGCCTTTTAAATTATGTTTTGTTATGTTTATGCTTAAAGATGATTTGAACATGCCTTAACAAAGTATTGGGTTAAAATTTGCTAAACTTAGAAAGATAAAGTTTTCAACTACAAAGCGATATGTTTTAAACTTTACCATCGGGTATCACACGGTAATTTGAGATAAATGAAACTCAAACGTTTTCCAAACTGGAACTCAATTTCTACTAAGTCAAAATGTTTGAAGCAACAATAAGAAACTACTTGAATTTTCTAAGTGAGATAAACTTGTATTACCTGCATATCTGATTAAGTTTTCAAAATTCGTGGGTTTTCAAATACACCATGGGTTTTAAGCAATCATGCCCAAGATTTCTACAAGTACACAATATAGCGAAGTGTTTATATCAAACTTTTAAACGGAAACCTATCTTCTCACAATACGATTTTCCCCGTAACATACCAGATTCGGTCGTGGTGTGTTGACCGGGTTTGGGGTGTTACAGCTGCACCTTTAACCAAGTTGTTACGAAAAGGGGTACCGTTTGTCTGGTCAGATAAGCAACAAGAAAGCTTTGAAAAGTTGAAGAGGATTTTGACGGAGGCACCAGTGTTGATTCAGCCTGAGGCTGGGAAGGAGTTTGTCGTCTATTGTGATGCGTCGCACACAGGATTAGGATATGTGTTGATGCAAGAAGGGAAAGTGGTAGCGTATGCATCTCAGCAATTGAGACCACATGAAGTGAACTATCCCACTCATGATCTGGAGTTAGCTGCGATAGTGTTCGCCTTGAAGATTTGGAGACACTACTTGTATAGAGAGAAGTCAATTATCTACACCGATCATAAGAGCCTGAAATATCTCCTTACCCAGAAGGAGTTGAATTTAAGGCAGCGGAGGTGGATTGAATTGTTGAAAGATTATGATTGCTCGGTTGAATATCACCCAGGTAAAGCTAACGTAGTGGCGGACACGTTGAGCAGTAGGGTGATATCTGATTTGAGGGCAATATTTGCTCATCTTAGTTTGTATGATGATAGAAGCTTGTTAGCTGAACTTCAAGTGAAGCCTTCATAGGTAAGTCGGATTAAAAAGAAGCAGTTGTCAGATGAATCGTTAAGTTCTAGATTTCAGCAAGTGGAAGATGGTGAGACAGAAGATTTTAGTTTGAACAGTGATGAGGTATTGAGCTTTCGTGAAAAGGCTTGTATGCCAAAAGATTCCGAGTTGAGACAGAGGATTCTGCAAGAAGCGCATAGTAGTCCATACGCTATGCATCTCGGTGGGAGTAAAATGTATCGAGATTTGCGTGAACAGTTTTGGTGGCCAGGTCTGAAGTATGAAGTTACCGAGTTTGTGAGTAAGTGCTTGATGTGTCAGCAGGTGAAGGCGAAACATCAGTTGCCTTCAGGGTTGCTACAGCCAGTGAAGATTCCACTTTGGAAGGGGGAGAGGATAACTATGGACTTTGTTAGTGGGCTACCTCTTACTCCTACTAGGAAAGATTCAGTATGGGTAATTGTCAATCGGTTGACGAAGTCTGCTCACTTCATACCGGTTCGCATCGACTACTCACTGCAGAAGTTAACCAAGTTGTATGCAGCGGAGATTGTAAAGTTACATGGGGTACCAGTGTCTATCATATCGGATAGGGACCCTAGGTTTACATCATGATTTTGGAAGGCGTTGCATAAAGCATTGGGTACAAGACTAGATTTCAACACAGTGTTTCATCTACAGACTGATGGTCAGTCAGAGAGGGTAATTCAGATTCTGGAAGATATGTTGAGAGGTTGTGTTATCGACTTCAAAGGTAATTGGGAGGATTTTTTACCATTGGCAGAATTCGCATACAACAATAGTTATCAATCCAGTATTCAGATGACACCCTAGAAGTGTTGTATAGTCGTAAGTGTCGTACTCCTACCTGCTGGACAGAGTTGGGTGAGCAACAGTTGTTGGGTCTGGAATTGGTTTCAAAAACAGAGGAAAAGGTTAAGTTGATTTGGACTCGGTTGAAGGAAGCTTCCGAAAGGCAGAAATCTTATGCAGATCTGAAGCGTAAGGAAACAGAATTCGTAGAGGGTGATCAGGATTTTCCTGAAAGTTTCACCTTGGAAGAAGGTTTTAAGGTTTGGACGAAAGGGTAAGTTGAGCCCCAGGTTCATCGGGCCTTATCGAGTGTTGAAATGTGTGGGACCAGTAGCTTATCAGCTCAAGTTACCTCCGGAGTTGAGTTGGATACATGATGTATTTCAAGTTTCAATGTTAAGGCGCTATCGTTTGGATCCATCTCACATAGTGCCGGTAGAGAAAATTGAAGTAATACCTAATTTGTCTTTTGAATAAGAACCAATTCAGATATTAGATCGGGATGTTAAGGAGTTGAGAAGGAAGTCAGTTCCGTTAGTCAAAGTTTTATGGCAGAATCATGGTGCAGAAGAAGCCACGTGGGAACCAGAGGATGTGATGCGACAACAGTACCCTCACCTCTTTTGATCAGGTAAATTTCGAGGCCGAAATTTCTTTAAGGGGGTAGAACTGTAACATCCTAGAATTACGGGTTCTGCATTTTATGCTATTCTATTTGTTTGGCTTGTTTACCATGTTATTTTGGTGTGATTGGGGGTCTTGGGAAGGCTCGAGTTCAAGTTGGGGCTTTGGGTAAATTTTTCTTTTTGGGCACTTTAGGGGGGAGAGCTTGTATAAGCAGGCCTTAAGAATATTTACTTGTG
The DNA here is from genome assembly GCA_005393395.2 of Gossypium australe. Lineage (NCBI taxonomy): Eukaryota > Viridiplantae > Streptophyta > Magnoliopsida > Malvales > Malvaceae > Gossypium > Gossypium australe. The sequence goes on along the minus strand of CM016614.1, from coordinate 90,743,123 downwards.
GTTGTTGACACAAAAGGGAGTGTGGTGTAGTGGCAAGAAGACGCCACTTAAGGAGCAAGGGAGTGGCGTCACAAGGGAGCATGAAGGGGAAGGAGTTCGAGTCTCATCTGCAGCATGTGGAACTTTATTTTTGTGCCCAAGGTGGAGGAGTGGTGGCTTTCAGCTAGGACTCTTCAAGGTGGTTGTTGAATGAGTCAACAAGTTCAAAAATGGGAGGACAAGAGAGCTTGGAGAAGTTTGAATCGGTCAAGCCAATTCAAATGGGTGATGGGGAGTGAAACTAGGAGCAAATCAAGGGATTTGAAGTGTGGGGGAGGTGTTGGCCGAATGTGGGGGTCTTGGAGGGGAGAATCTCGACTATGTGTGTAGTTGGCTAGGAATTTCGACATTTGTGGGTGTGATAGCTGAAAACCGAGCCATTAGAGTGTTGTGCCAAAAGTCCCTTCTGTTTCTTAGGCAGATTTGATTAGCATATTCGGTCATAACTGAGGGGGAGAGTGCCGTACCTTCGGGTTTTCATTTGAAAGAATTTAACCTTTTTACTTCTTGGCTGAGAGCTTTTTCTTTCAAGTTTTGTGTTGCTCCCATTTCATCTTGCCGAATCTTAAACATTCTAGTAACTCTTTCTTCTTTGCTCTTTTCTCTTAAACACCATAACCGAACCTCTATTTCCCATTTTCTTATCATTCGTACTCTCTCCATAACCGATCCATTTTCTTGTTGTTTCGTTCAATTTTCTTCTTCTCTTTTCTACACTCTTTTTTCCCAAAATCGAAACCCTCTTCTCATCTCCTCTACTACTTTCTCCTCTAGCTGAATCCTCTCCTAATCTCATCTCTTCGTTAGCCAAAACCCTGTTGACAGTTGCTATTTGTGTCGAATCTTCTTGGACTCCAATCAGCTTCTCTTTGTTGAAGGTAAAGAACCCTCCCTTATTCATCTTATTTCCTTACTTCTTCATGGGAAATCGATCACTTAATTGTTGATCATAAACCGAATTGGTTTCTTTTCTGAAGTAGGTTACTCTATCCCTTGTAACCTGCATCTTTCGTCATTTGTTGTTTAGCTGAGCCCCAAGAACAAGGGCTAGTTGGTCGCCGGAGGTCTCCTCTTCAATCAGTTTCGGTTTGTGTAAGGTAAGGGAGACTCTTTCGATTCTGTCTCTATCTGTTTCGGTTCTGAGTATTCATAGCCGAATGGCTATTTTGTTCTTGGTGTGAGTTCGCGGCTAATCTCTTCCTATCTCCTCTTAACGTGGCATGTTCGCATCGGATTAGAATCCTTGGCCAAGCCTATCGTTGTTCGACTCATTCTTTAACCAAGGTAAGAAGGTTCTCTTGATTTTGGTACCTATTCCTTTTCTCTTACGTTACCTTAACCCATTTTCATGATCAAAGACTGCCTTCATGGATGCGAGTGCCAGTCAAACTAAGGAGGGGAGTGGACTCGTGGCCTCTGCTCCTAAGTTTAAAAGGCGTGCTGTGTTGGCAGTTCGAGACTTCCCGCCAGGCTGTGGTAGGGAGCCGACATCTGCCTGGGATAGACAAATCGCGGTTGTTTCTTCTAGTGAGAGTGTCGACAATCTAGAGAGTTTAGTCTTACGCGTAATTAGGTGTGTAATGATCACACTTTTCTTTATTATTTTGTGTTGTTAACTGTATTGGCTGAAAGCTGGAACGATTGTATAGACAGTCGAGATACCCTTGTGGGTAAGGTTGGAGACACCAGGTAAGTACCGTAATGAATGTTGTTCGTATAACATGATTACGTATGATTTGAATATCTGCTGTATGTTGTTAATATGTTGCATGGGCTTTGGGATGTGATTGAAACGGGAAGTGTGATTCAGTGACTTCTGGCACAGTGGTCTGGGACCACAGTGGTTTGGAACCACGTGTACGTATTTTTATCAGTGATTGTCACAGTGGTCTGGGACCACAGTGGGTTAGCCCTACGTATATTTATCAGTGATTGTCACAGTGGTCTAGGACCACAGTGGGTTGGCCCCACAAATACTTATCAGTGACTACGGTCACGGTGGTCTGGGACCACAGTGGTTTGGAACTACAGTGGCTTGTTGCCACGGGTGTTTGGCTGGTTCAGGTGATGTAGAGGATGGAAAACTAGGTTGGGCGGGGTTGCATTGCATACATTGTTGATATGCCATGTTATTAGGGCTTAGGCCCAAATTGCGTCCGTAAGGGGGAAATTACACACTGAGTCTCAGTGACTCACCCCCTCTGCTTAATCTTGCAAGTAACCCCTAGATGCGGAGTTGGAGCCGAAGTGGACTTTGAGGTGGCCATGCTTTACTAGTTCCGTAATTTTTCGTTTCCTTATTTATACTAATCTTTACTTTGGGTTTTTACTGTGTAATAAAGCCTCCATAACATTGATTTGGGTTTTGATTTAATTCAGTTAGCGCATATTTAATGAATTGTCAAGTACAAAGATTTTCTAAAATAAAGATATACACAATCATTTTTTAAAGTGTTACCAAAAGATGGCAAAAGAAATAACTAATTAACTCGGGGAATTATGTTTTCTTAAAATCGCAAACTTCGTTTTTCAAAATGCCACGTTTATGCAACTTCTTAATTTCAGCTTTCGTAAAAACAAATCTGTTTACGACCTTTAGAGTTATTGATAAAAGTCTTTAAGACAACCTTAAAACTGAATGTGTATTTCAAAATGATAACACAACGCGAAGTTTTTGGAAATATCCAAGTTTCTTTTTACAACAACCTTTCCCTGTGATATACCAGATCCGGTCGTAGCGTTTAGGCCGGGTTTGGGGTGTTACACCTTTATCAACATCTGTTGTTATTTACAGATGGTGGCAGAAGCATCCAACATTAAACAAGCTGATGGTAAGCACTTTGATCATTGAGATCCATTCCAATCCTCCGTCTCTCATCACTATCGCCCTCAGGCATGACCCATCCACTACATCACCTACGTGGACACTTTTTGTCGTTCGTCTTTTACAAGAACATAACAATCGGGGTCCCCTTCGCTAACTAGCATCCTATCAAAAAGAAGATCCATTCGCATCTAGTCGTTGTTTGAGCTACCCTTCGTGCAAACCAACATTTTCATATTAATACGTACAGAGCTCTCTTAATACCACATGTCTCCCGTGACAAATTAATTATGAGAGACATTCACTCCGATAAGATCCACCACCATCTGTTCATCCCCAATTTGTCCTCGTTCCGCTCCAAGACGATAGCATCCAGTTTGTGTCCACTCCTCGATCTAGTGTGATGCAAGTCTCAAGGCCCAAAATCAGGCTTATGAACGTGATGGGCTCATATTTCCTCAAGGCCCAATAACGAGGTCGAAGGCCAAGAAAATCCGAGCAAGATTGAACGTGACCATCCAAGACTACATTACCAAGTCCCTAAATGCGCTCACGACCAAAAAAAAAAAATCAAGATTCACTTTCTTATTTTCAAGAAAATTAAGAAACTGAATCTTGGTCAAATTTTTCTGTTTTAGACAATTTCAAGAATCAAGAAAATAAGATTTCAAATCTTGGAAATCTTAGTTCCAAGAAATTGAATCTTGCAGCCAAGGTGCATTGGATTTCATGTACGAGCTTGAACGAGTCAAATTCGAGAGTAAATGAATCACAAGACCAAGTTCTTGAAAAAATGACCTATTAAGATGTCTACATGCCCATCCTAAAGTTTGTAAAGTAATTTAATTGAATATCAGTCCAAATTATCAAAGTGAACCGAATTGTAAAATATTTAAACTATAGGTCCAATTTTATTTTAATAGGAAGATCATCATGTAAGAATTCAATCCAAAGAGCCCATTAATTCCTTTGGTCGAATTCCCATCAAAAGTCCACACTTAGAATTAGTTTGTTTATTTGATTTGAAGAGTTGCCATATTAGTTATTCCATTAGGGTTAGGAAAACTTATTTTGGGGGCCTATAAGTAGCATGGACGTCCACCCTTGTTGATGAACAATTGATTTTTTTTTTTTTAAGTTAGTAATAATTCTCTTTGAGTTCTTCTTCAAGAATTGCTATTGAGTTTATTTTATAAGTTGTTTTAAAAATCTTTTAGGTTGTGGGAATCATCTTAAAGCTTTTTCTTGCCAATATCTCTTTCTTGGAGGGGGAATTAGAGCCATTGAAAGGAGTTCTGGATTCTTAATGTTTCCAAGGCTTCTTAGGATGCCATATTTTCTTTTCTAGCCTTAATTTATCATTTTTTGTTTATTTTAATTTAGCTCTTGCTATTTTCGCTTACTGATTTTATTGATTTTCGTTCTAGGTTAGAATTGCTTCAAGAGAGATGTTCTCCTATCTTGTTTCATCAAGAAAACATCAAAATTAGGAATTTTAATCTTTTCTTGCTGTATCAAACATTCTTGCTCAAAACAGTTTACTTTTACCTTTAAAATTACTTCTAACAAATTTGTTTTGTGTTTTGTTTTTCCAGAACTGGTTGGTGCATTTCCTTGTGGTCTAAGGATGGTTTCTTTCCATCCAAGAAACCCTAATTCATTCTCTAATGTACTCTTTACCTGTAATATCCTAGATTTAGGGGTTATGCGTTCGTGCATAATTCATGAATTAGTATAGTCTAGTGAAGGTTTGGAATTATTAGCTAAGCTAGAATAATTTTTAGTGTGGTTTATTTAATGAAGTGGATTAAGTGAACTTGACACTTAAGTTAATTTAAGTGTTAAATTAAAGCACATGAGGAGTTAGTGGCATAGTGGATAAGGAGCTTGAAAGGTTGCTTGAGGGAAGTGGTTCGAGTTGCATGGAAAGCATATTGAGGATTTTATTTTTTTTTTGTACATTCTAGCATTGATAGACGGTCAAACTTTATTTATGATAGGTTGGACTCTTAATTTTGGTAAGTTGAATATTGGTTTAAGGAAAACATGAAATTGGGGATAAGAATCTTAAGGTTATGGAAGGTTGGGGAGACATAAGGCTAGGCTTTAGGAAGATGTTTTGGAAAGTATTCCAAGGCCTTTAGTGCATGTATGTGGACGGCATGTGTGGCTAGGGGGTGGCTGAATGTTGATAGGAAGCTTGGGGGGATAGTTGGCCAATTTTAGTTTTTGTGCATCTTTTGGCATTTGTTATCTTTCTCTCCAAAAACTCCCTCCTTGGCCGAATGTGTATTGTGCTTTTGGTGCAATTTTGCTTTTGGTTTTTAGTCTCATTTTGTTTGAACCAAATACCATTTTCTTCTTTCATTTGTCCTTTTGAAACCGAAACCTACATTTGAACTTTGTGCATTTTTGTGCACTTTTCTTCTTGGGTAAAATAGGTGTTGGCCGAATCTCTTAATCCCATTTTCCCTTTTTTCTTTCTTTTGAATATTGTTCAAAATCACAACATCTCTTTTACTCTCTTCTTGGCCGAACCTCTTTCTTCACTATTCTTCTTGATTTTTCTTCCATTGTTTGTTAAAAACTGAATCCTCTCCTTTTCATTTTGATTCTCTTTGCCACTCACGTATTTCATTCTTTTTAGCCTCACATCAATTGTTTTCTTCTTTCAAAACCATAACCGAAACTCTCATATCCTATTTGGTTTGCTTTGGCCGAATATCATCAAGGGTAGGCTTTCATTTTGGGTTTTCTTCAATCGGTTTTGGAAAAAGGGTAAGTGTTCATGGCCGTTTTTTCCTTATTCTTTTTCTCGATTCTATGTCGTTTTCTTGTGGACAAAGGCCGAACCTATGGGCATTTGTTGCAAGGTTTTAACCATTCTTAGAAATCGATTATTCTTTTAGGCTCCTCGAGACGTTGGAAGCAATCAAACTAAGCCTCGTATCTTTGTCTATCGTTTTGGGTAAGCTTTTAGGTAAGATTGGTATTTCGAAGCGATAACTCTTTGGGATTAAGTGGTATGGCCGAATGGTCTTTGTTAATAATCTTAGTATTGGCCGATTGTAGGACAAGGTGATCTAGTGCGGTAGATCGGATCTTTGGAAGTTAGTTCTTGCATTGGTGAAAGGTGTGTACCTTACACACTTTATAACTCGGTTATGTATATGTATTTATAATATTAATTTACTAATCATATTATCAAAGTGGGAAATCGATGAGATCTTGATATGATACCATGATGGTATGAATGAGGATTCGGGTAAGTCCGTTTCTATATGTTATTAATACATGAGGATTGAAATCATGATCTACGATTTGTGATATTTTTGTTATGTGATTCATAATAAAGTATGTTGACATGATTTGTCTATTTATTGCATTGGTATGGGCAATATGAGAGGAGGGGGAAGATTGATATCGTGTCTTCGGACACCAGAGGTTTGGCACCTCCAGTGATTTGGTATCACATTTGTGTCTTTGGGACACCAGAGGTTTGGCACCTCATAGCGACTCGTCCCTGTGGTTAACACTACCGTGGGTTGGCCCCACTTTTGAGATATGGGATCGTCGCCAGTGATTTGGTCTCACACGTGGGTTGGCCCCACAACTTGATTATTCGTGACTTTGGTCACCAGTGATTTGGTATCACATTTGTGTCTTTGGGACACAAGAGGTTTGGCACCTCATAGCGACTCGTCCCTGTGGTTAACACCACCGTGGGTTGGCCCCACTTTTGAGATATGGGATCGTCGCCAGTGATTTGGTATCACACGTGGGTTGGCCCTACATATGGATTATTGTGACTTTGAGTCACCAGTGATTTGGTATCACAATATTGAATATCGTGACTTCGGTCACCAGTGGTTTGGCACCACCAGTGGTTTGGTACCACACGGGGTAGAAAAGGAGTTATGGATGGTTAGGTTGGGTGCATTATACATATATGTTGCTTTGTTATAATTTGTGTAAGTATGTGGCATTTACCCGGGAGAGGGAATATGCACTGAGTCTTGGTGACTCACCTTCTCCCTTATCTTTTCAGGTGATTCGTGAGATTGCGGATGAGGAGCCGGATGAACTCGAGGAGGCCATGCAATAAAATTTGGTTTTACATGAACTACCATTTGGGTACTTTATTTTAATTTGGTTTTCATATTTTTATGGATTTGTAATAAGGCCTGTTTATTTATGTTTTGGATTATTTATATGTTTTGGATTTGTTTTAAATTTGGCTTACAAATTACATGTTTGATATAATAATTTGAGCATAAAGTTTTCTAAATTACAAAATGCGATGGTTTTTAAAACGTTACCATCGGGTAACATAAATCATTTGATAATTTTAACATCTTAAGTATTTTTGATAACTCATACTATTTTCAAAAACTCAACTTTTTCCAAATTTCTTTTAGATACTTTAATTTGGTTTTCTAATCTATGGATTTGCAACTAAGTTTAAAAGACTTATTTTTGAGATTTCAAAAGTAAATTATCAGCTTTCAATTTATTATACACTTGTTTTCTACAAACAAAGTTCAACAAAGAGTTTTTCACAAAAATTTAATCGTTAACTCGTTTTTCTTCAAAACGTTTTTCTTCGTGGCATGCCAGATTCGGTCATGGCGTCTTGACCGGGTTTGGGGTGTTACATTACCAGTCGGTTCATCTTTTTTTTTCATTGTTGTTTTAATTTTGTTTGACTCTCCTTTGTGACAACTAATCTGTTTTCGTTGTTTTTCGTTTCAGTTTACGTTCGTCTAGAGATCTAGGTTAAATACACAACTTAGACAAACTACGATCCTGTTCCGCATGCGTGACGTATTATTCTTTATCATTTGGTATCAAATTTGGGTGTTTTGGGTGTTCATGGTTGATTTCTAAACTGATTTCCATTACAAAACAACTTATGAGCAGTTTTTACCTAGAATTTTTTTCAAAAAAGATATTTTTGAGTGGGTAAACATTTTTCAATTGATCTGACATTTTATATGCTGATTCTTGGCACTTTATTACAGTATAAAAAAGTATTTCCTAAGAAAAAAAAAGTGATCAAAAAATGCAAAAAAAAAGAGAAAGATGCAAAGAAAAAACAAAAAAAAACTTTATGGGTTGAATTTTGTGCTGAAATTTTCCAGATCAAATACATATTATTTGAGGAGGCTCCATTTTAAATTTTGTGATATTTGGAAATTGGGAACACCTCGAACGAAGTTTTTCAAGTTGCTTCACAATTTTTCGGGTTTCACCAATTTTCATTGACTCTTAGCCTTAGGTTTTCATTTGTTTATGTTTTTTATTGTTTCTTTATGATTCTAACACTTTATTGTTTCTTGTATTAGTAGGTTAAAGCACGTTGCACATTCCTTCCTCCGTGCAACACAATTCTTTGATGTCTAGTCGATTTTGGACATATAGTGCTATTAGGTTTGCTTTGTTAGTTGATTCTAATACATTCTGATTGATTAATATAGACAATTTTAAAAGACTCACAAGATTATTTATTACTTGATAGCATATATATTTTGCATATTTTACGTGCTCAAATCAACTTGTTCTTGAATTAATACCTGCTAATTAGTGAATTTTATGTTTAAATCTTGTCAGGAATGAAATTCAGATGCTTTAATGCAAAAAATAAGTAGAAAGGATTCAATTGGAGCATGAACAATAGAAGAGGGGCCAAATAATAAATTTGGAGACATTTAAAGGCTGATAAGATTTTTGACCTTATAAAAGCCAAATTTAGAAGATAAAATCCAATATTTTTCATGTAATTAGTGGGTAGGTGGGATTAGGCTAATTTTAGTATATGGTGTATTTATAAATAGGTGGTATGGTGGACTTGAAAAGACACATTGAGTACCTGGAAATTGAGTAAAAAATCAATTCATTTCTTTCTTGCTTTGCGTGAAATAGTAGTAGGCATTTTGCCAACTTTATTTTCCTTTTCAATATTTAGGGTTAATTATTTCCCAAGTACTTCCCTTATTTCATCTCCGACCATTTCCATTTAAACTATTTCTATAAACCAATAAAAACATGATTAATTTCATTCTTCACTAAATCTCTACTTAGCTTTAGGCCGATATTCTTTCTAGTCAAGAATCGTGAGAAATGTATCCGCACTAAAAATCTTTTATAACAGTTTAATTGCCCATTTTTCAGTAGTGTCAGAAATAGTAGTTTCGGGGCCACCAAATTCGACGAGTAAGATCGTAAATATTATTATTTAATATTTATGAGTCAAACATGGTTTTGAAAAGGTTTTTGATATAGTGATTTTTGTTATATAAGCGAGTTATTAAGTTCAAGATTAAAAAGGACTAAATAGTAAAAGATGTAAAATTTGATCACTATTTGATTTGAGTGGTTAAATAGTTAATTGAATAAAGGAAAAGGGACTTAAATGGTAATTAGACCATTCAAGAGGTTAGTGGACAAATATGGACATGACTTTGGTGTTTTATTTATTTATTAACCAAGGGTAAAATGGTAATTTGATAATTAATTAAAATAAATAAAACCAAAATGTTTATTCATCTTTGACATTTTCTTCTTCACCGAATTGTTAAGGGAAGGAAGCCATTTTTATACCTTTAATTTTCGACAAGCTTTGAGGCTAGCATGGTAAGTGATTTTGGCCCTATTTTTAATAATTTTTATGTTTTTGAGATTGTTACAACTAGGTTCAGTTAGCTCGTACTTTTGTTTTTGAAACTGTTAAAGATTTTGATTGTTGCCATTAATGAACCTTGTGATTTTAGTTATTAAATGATGAATTTGAGATATTAGTTGTTATTTATAAGTATTTTATTAAGTGATCTTTGATGAATTTTCTGATTACAGACTAAGTTGTTAAAATAGTAGAAGTATAAGGATTTAATGTGAAATTAATACAAATTTGGGCTATTTTGGGTGCCATTAACATTCAACTAAGCTTAAATTTGAAAAAAAAAAAGAGAGAGGTTAATTTGCATGTTTTAGGCTTAGGGACTAAATTGAGTAAAAGTAAATTTTTAGGGGCAATTTTGTAAAAATGTCAAAAATGACTAAATTGCATAAAATATATTGTTTTACTGTCTAAATTAATAGATTGTATTAAATTATTAATTTAGATCAAGATCGGATGGAAAATCGAGGAGAATAGGAAAATACCAAAATGCCCTTGTACTTTGATATTTCAGCAATTTAGCCAGGTAAGTTCGGATGAACTATATTTTGTATAATGTTGGTTAAATTGAATGTTATCATATGATTTTTTTTTTGAAAATGAATCAATATATATGTTATTATACAATTTATCATGTTATGAAATCATGTAAATCCAACGACATACGTTGATGACCAAGCTCTGTTTGAACCTTAGGAATTCGTAGGATACAAATGACTTGTCATTAGGGTTTACATGATTTGAATGCTGGTCTTAAACGTCTTACCGATGGTTGAGGTTCGGCATGTGTTATAGATACTCCACAGCTCGTGTGAACAGCATCGTGTAGCTACGTTTCGACCCCCAGCTTGTGTGAGCACACTTATTCACAGCTCGTGTGAGCATATATGTACATGAATTGATAGGTTAAGGTTATATGAGTTAGCACACTTTGTGTGATCTATCCTGGGTATCCAACGATATTCTATTTGGTTCAACGGGCATGAATTGGAAAGGAAACGGTAAATATTCAATATGAGCAAATATAGGTATACATGAAATATATTGAAATAATGAGATACATGGTAAACATGTTATGTTATGAATGATGTTATATCTAGTTGAATCATATTCAAGTATAATGGTTTTCCATGTTGAATTCATGTGAAATATGTTCAAGCATGCTAACATGTGAGGTTGTTTGATGCTTAGGCATGTGCCAAGCTATTGGTTGGATTGTATTATATTTACCTATAAGTTATGCATTAAAATGGTAAGTGCCCAAATGGAAATATGCTTGTGTTCATGAAAGAATGCTAAGGATTAAATTATGTAATTTCTTATGAAATGGTTCATCATGTGGTTAATTCCAAAAGAGCTATGTTTAAATGCACTAGCTTGTGGCTATGGTTGATGATACAATTATGTCTTGTGTGTTATGCATATGAAATTGGTGTGGAAAGGTAATGAAATAGTAAGTTCATACTTGAAGTGTAAAATGATGAAAAAGGGAAAGATGAGTTGAATTGATGATGTTATTTAAGCCAAGGAAAGTAAATGCAATGGAAGGAATGAAATGCAAATGAAAATAATAAAATTTGAAAGGGTTTGAGATTTATAAAATCCTACTATGTTAGGGATGATATGTATGTGTGATGTTGTAGATTTATTCACTTTGTGAATTATTGAATATGGTTTCATGAATCTTGCGGCATTGGTATAAGATTATTCTTAATATGTATAAATTTCATATTTGAAATGAATTGATTTGTAACACCCCGAACCTGGCCTAGAAGTTAGGCCCGAATCTGGCGTGTCACAAGGAAGTGTTTTTCAAAACCATCATTGTGATTGATAAAAACTTGTTTGAGAAATAAAGCCTCTTCGTTAAAACTCAAAACACTTAAGCAAATGCTATCCACTTGAAAACTGAATTACTTTCAAAACCTTATCTATTTAAAATAAACAATTTACGAAAATGTGATGTTTAGAAATAGAGTTGCAGAAGCATTTTGAAAACGTTGCGGAAATGTAGTGTTTTGAAAATAGTTACAGTTTTGGAAATCGTATTCCACCTTTAACAGTTAGAAAACATCATAAATAAATATTAGAAATAATAAGTTAAAAATAAAGAGGCCTTATTACAAAATTATTAACCCAATAAATTAAAAGAAAATGAAATAAAGTCACTAAGTTTAACTTTAAAGCATATCTGACGTGTGGCCACCTCCGAGTCCCTCGCAGCTCCAAATCCTCTAAGATTGGGGATTACCTGCATAGTTAAAAAAGGGGTGAGTTTATGAAAACTCAGTGTGTAATCCCCTTCCTAGAGTAACAATCAGTATACAGAAACAGAAACTGAAACAGTTTGGGCCAAAGCCCTTTAAGAGTAACAGTACAGTCAGTTCAAAGCATACGTGAGTCTAAGCCCACTACAATATCATTTGGGTCACAACCCATAACAGAATCAATTGGGCCTAGCCCAAACCAATATCAGAACAAGTAGCCTAAGCCCAATACAGTGACAGATCTCATAAACAGATATGCAACAGTATGAGGATGCATCCCAACCCAGTCCAGCCAACACACCACCCGTACCAACCCTACACACCATGTGGGAACCAAGTCGACCCACCCAGCCCTACACACCAATAACGCAGTCGAGCTGCTAATATCAACACAGCAAAGCTGCTAATAATAGTATACGTGGCTGAGCCACTAAAATCAGTATACGTGGCAAAGCCACTAAATCAGTAAAACGTGGCATAGCCACCAGTACAGTACTTCCTCCAACACAAGTCCCAACCCCATGCAATATGTTGTGAATGCCATGCTCAATCATTACACGTGTATGCAAAATGACCATGCTTAGTAACAGTCATTTCAACACATATTAAAAACATATCAGTCACACGACCATAGTCAAATCAGTCAAAACACAGTCATACATTCACAGTTAGATCAGTCATAATCCTAATTAGTCAGTTACCCGTAAGGGCAAAATAGTCATTTCACCCTATAAGGATATTTCGGTAATCCTACCCTTCAGTGGTATTTCGATAATTCTACCTTACAGAGGTATTTCAGTAATTCTACCCTACTGGGGTATTTCGGTAATTCTACCCTACAGGGGTATTTCGATAATTTTACAAACTAAGGGTATTTCAGTAATTTTGTAAACCAAGGGTATTTCAGTAATTTTGTAAGCCAATGGTATTTCAGTAATTTTGTCAACCCTTTAGAAGGTCTACATTCACCTCGAGCGACTCAAGTATTCTAAACAAAGATAATGATGCGAATGGGCCTAAGGCCCATTCTCAGCCCAAGTGGGCCCACAAGCTCGTGTAGCCCATTTAGCCCAAATCTAGCCATAGATATGAGATTCACATAGTCCAGTCTAATATTTACTACACAATCATACAACTTATCCAATTAGGCCCATGGGCCCATTGGCCCCACATGGCCCTTTTCGGTCCATCCTGGCCCAAACAGCCTAAACCCACAAAAACACTAATGATGGCATCAACTATCGCGTCGAAGCTCCAACACGTGCGCTCGCACACTCGTGTGGCTACCATCACTGTGTGACCGGCATTTCGGCATTTACCACTCTACAACTAGAGTAGTGCGAAATACACACCTGATAAGAATCTGGAGTTAATCCGCGCTCCGACCACTCCTGTGCCCAAACGCCAACCAAGGAATCCTTACCCTCATCATAGATTTCTCTATTTAAAGCTAGCTTCTCACCTTCCCTCTTGCTAACTTTCCGATGTGGGATCCCTCCTTCAGCAGAGTTTAAATCCAGCACAACCTCTTGCCGTCCCAACTTAGCAAAATAAATATCCCTTTTTGCTTGTAATGGGATTCGAACTCAAGCTCCCTCGTAACATAATCCACGCCGCTAGCCACTTTACCAACTAGCTCCTTTTTGTCTTAAAACATGCGCAACTGGATATAAGTCTATGACCAAAGTCTAAGTTCATTTAAAAAGAAATCAAAAATGAAATGCAAGCGCCAAGACTTGAACCTTGGACCCCTTATTTCCTTGTAACATCCCGAATTATTGGGCCTGTGCATTTTATGTGATAATTGCTTAAAATATTAATTTGAGAATTTGAAGTACAAATGGGGCTCAAATTGGGCTGAGGCCTTGTTTTAAATATTCTGTTTAGACATTCTAGGGGTTTAAATTGAAGTTTTAGTAGTTTAATGGGCATATTGGGCTTGTGGCCCAAAGGAAATGGTGCCACTAGGAGGAAGAGAAGTTGGCGTCACTTGTGCATGCGGAAGGCCCAAGTTGTGGTGGCTTGAAGCCCAAGTTTTAGGGCAAAATTTTGGCACTTAGATGAGTAAAGGGGGGGACGGCACAAGGCTAAATTTTAGGGATTTTATTGTATGGAAAATAAGAAGATAAAGGCTATTTTTGAGGAGATAATAGATCAAAGATAGGAGCTAACTTTAAGTGTTTAGTGTTAGTCGAAACTTTGAAGAATTTGAAAAGAAAAGGGCATTCAGTTTTGGCTTAAGGTGTATATGCCGAAATTGCTAGCAAGTTCTCTCATCTTTCTCTTTTCTTTGCCGAAATTCCTATACCATTCTCTGCTCTTTTTCTTTTTCTGACAGAAACCCCAACCCTTGAAGTCTCAATTGCCGAAACCCTGCTATTTTTTTCTTTTGGCCGAATCTCTCTATCCACTCCTTGCCTATATTTTTTTCAAATCCTTTGTTCTTCCAAACGCCGAAAACACTAAGATCACACCTCCTAAAGTTGCCGAATTCTCTTCAAAGGAGTCTGCTTGTGCCGAATTTTGAAGGAAACAATAGGTAAGTGTTGATTTCGGGATTTCAATGTTTTTTCGGCTTTTCAAAGTCCCTAGCCGAATGGCTATTTAGAAACTAATCTCTTATTTCACTCTTATTTTCGGCATTATGGGATCTGAAGAGGAGTCAATCACGTAGATTTCTAAGTCATAAGTTCAGTAATACTCGAATCAAGGTACTTTAGAGATTTCAAGGTAAGGAAGTCTATTGATTTTAGTGTGTAAAATCGGGTAGAACACTAACCATGGCCGATTATAGGAGAGGGCCTATTTTCACATCTTTCCGGCTTTTTTGAGCAAGTTGTAGATCGGTTTAGCAAGAGTATCGACATTAATTAGGTGTGTAACCTTTCACACTATTAGATTGGTTGCTTATATATATATATGAATAAATCTGCTATACTCCATTAAATGCCGAAATCTCGGCATAATGTTTGAAAACCCAAGAAGGGTAAAGGCTAAATATCAGGTTAGTATTTTCTGCCATTCTTCAGTGAATGTTCTGTTAAAAACGATATGTTTCATATGTCAATTTCTATGTATGCTTGGGGTTGGGTGATTGATGAAAGGGGAAGTGATCTGTTCTGGTGGCTTATGCCATTTCAGCCTGGTGACTCTGTCACATACTCTATTTTTGGTGGCTCTAGCCATTTCAGCCTGGTGACTCTGTCACAACTTTGACGATGAGCAGCTAACTGCAGCATGACTGCCATCGATGGTGTTAGCGGTGTGGGTTGATTGTAGAAATCCCCAATGGTGTGATTGGCAGGTAAGGGTGGTGTGTAGCGGATGGAAACCTAGGAATGGGTTGGGTTTTATGTATGTTATTTTCTGTACTATGTTTTACGTTCTGATCTGTGGGCTAAGGCCCAATCTAACGGTGCTTGAGGGTTGCACACTGAGTCTCGCGACTCACCCTTTTATTTTAACAATTTCAGGTGATACTTAGCGCACCGGACCGGGTTGGAGAGGAGAGCAAGGTGGCCATGCAAAAGAGCATTTGGATTCAGCGAAAAGACTTTAGTTTATTTTTTTATAGTTTTTATTTAAGTGGGTTTTAAATATGGTTGTAATAAGGCCTTGGGCCACTAGACTATTATACTTTGTTTGGATTTTAATTTTGGGCTTTATTATTTTTAGACACTTAAACTTTAATTAAACTAAGGCATGAATTAAGGTTTTTTTAAATTTAAATCAAAAATCAACAATTTAAATTTATATCTTATTTAAACCTATCAGGTTTTTTAGGTTTTCCCAAATGGAAGACTAAATACAAGAAAAATATTTCTCGAAATCGCGACATGTTTTACTAGATTTCCTTTGTGATATGCCAGATCCGGTTGTAATGTTTGGACTGGGTTTGGGGTGTTACAAATTGGTATCAGAGCCCAGTTCAAAACTCGACTCTGGGGTTTTTGGGCTCAAAACGTTTTCTAAAAATGGGCTTTTGAAACATGCATGTTTTAAAATGATAACAGGTTTGTCCTCCGGCCCAAGTCTGCCAGGTAAGTATTCTAAACCATTGTGTGAAATATATGTGGGCTTGATGGGCTTTATGGGACGTAGAATAGTTAGATTAGAACTTGATGGACTTTAGGTCTAGCTGAAACAACTCCTAAAATTTCATAAGACTTAACTTCACTAAACAAACCTGTAAATAAGTCGCACGGCTTGGGTGTGGCAACAGGCATACGCATGTCTAGGATTGGATTCGGAAGAGCCTGGTATTCAAGCAGTCCTAGTGACTCACCTCCTCTTCGCTGGAATCTTACCTGGTGCGTAGTGACCGTTCACCTTAGCCGAGTTAGGGTGTGGCAATAGACATACGCATGTCTAGGAGTGGATTCAGGAAGAGCTTGGTATTTAAGCAGTCTTGGTGACTCACCTCCTCTCCACTAGAATCTTATCTGGTGCGTAGTGACTATTCATCCTGGCTACAAGGATTTATTGATGGGCTAAACCTTATAATTAAAACCCGAAAAGGGACCAGCCACCCTATTTAAAAAAAAAATCCCCAAGTTTTGTAAAATTTTCAAAATACATTCTACTTATAAAAAAAAAATTCCAATCAACCATGTTTTGAAAACTTTACCCGAAAAACCTCATGTTTACAAGAGTAACCCAGACTATGAAACTAGATTTACCAAAAGTACCCTTGTTTTTTTAAAAAAAACCCACCAACAACAACGAAATAACCCTGACTTGTAAAATTACCAAATTACCCTTGTTTTGCAAAATGACCAAAATGACCCTGATTTGTAAAATTACCAAAATACCCTTATTTCACAAAATCCCCAAGGAACCCTATTTTGAAAAAATTACGAAAATACCCTTATAGGAAAAATTACGAAAAATACCCCTGGGTAGTGAAACAACAAAAACACCCTTACGTGATGAATGTAAGTGCTTGGTTGCTATTTTTATGTTGGTAATTGAATGTATGTGTTTCCTAGAATTAGAGGATACGGACTTGAAACTGTATTGTGAATGTGAATTCAAAAGAACTACTCTTAAAACTATTATTCATAAGACTGTTCGTGGCTAATTAGTGGAAGAAAATTAATGATTCATAAAATTCTTAATCAGATAAACGCCAATCGGAAGAATGAGTACAAGGGGTCGAGGACGTCCGCCGCGTGGACGCTGTAGGGGTAGGATGACCTGAGCCAGTAGGGTCTGGCCACGGATTAGGAAACGAGATGCCGGATCTGCCAACTGTGGAGGGAAAATTACGTGATCAGGCGACCGGAGATGATGCTGTATCTCAGGCGATGTTGAGGGTTTTAGAGAGGGTTGCTGGAGTAGGCATGGGCACAGGAGCCCGGAAATCTGTGCCGGAGCGGCTTAGGGTCAATGGGGCAGAAGAGTTTAGGGGAGTTTCTAGCGTAGCCCCTAACACAGCTGAGTATTGGATGGAAGCGACTGAGCGCATAATGGATGGCTTAGATTTCACGGTGGAGGAGAAGTTGAAAGGGGTCGTGTCTCTTCTTCGAGATGAGGCTTATCAGTGGTGGCTCACGATGAAGGAAGGTACTGCCGCAGATCGGATCGATTGAGATTTCTTTAAGAAGTCATTCCAGGGAAAGTATGTTGGGGCCAGTTATGTGGATGCGCAGAGGAAGGCATTTTTGAATCTGGTGCAGGGAAGTAAATCTGTGGCCGAATATGAGGCGGAGTTTCTATGCTTGAGCTGTTACGCTCGAGGAATGGTAGTAACCACATATGAACGTTGTGTTCGGTTTGAGGATGGATTGCGGAATGAGTTAAGGGTTTTGATAGCACCGCAGAGAGAGAGAGATTTTGCGATTTTGGTGGAAAAGGTTAAGATAGCTGAGGAAGTAAAACGGACTGAGAGATAAGGAGCGAGGAAGGAATAAGAGAAATTTTGGGTCGGCAGGAGCATCTGGGAATTTGCAGAAAAGATCTAGGTCTGATGGGCCAGCTCGTGCTCTGACACCTGCTGCGAATCAGAATCGATTATGTAATTGGTGCGGGAAAGCACATTCTGGGGAGTGTAGAAGAAGAACCGGTGGATGTTTCAAGTGTGGATCCACGGAACATATGATTAAGGACTGTCTACAGAAGGATCAGGTGCATCCAACTGGACGGGGTTCTGATCAGGCTGGGAGAGGTGGTCAGCCAGTGCCGAGGGGTCGTGGCCCAGGTAGAGGAGAAAATGGGGCTGGTCGTGGTCGTGAAGCACCTGGTAGAGGTACAGGTAATGTAGATGCAAGGCACCCGGGTCTAGTTTATGCAGTTCGTCGATAGGAGGATGGTGACGCACCGGATGTCATAACCGGTACGTTTCTTATTGTTGACAACCCTTTTCTTACCTTGATTGATATTGGGTCAACCCACTCCTATGTTGCATGTTCGATATCTGATACCCTAAGGATAGATTCTGAAACAACTACTAGGAAGATGACCGTGGTTAGTCCCCTTGGGCAATCTAGGGTAGTAGACAAGCTATTTAAGGATGTACCGTTAGAGACTCAAGGGGTAGTGTTTCCGGCAGACTTAATGGAATTGCCGTTTGGAGAGTTTGATCTTATTCTAGGAATGGATTGGTTAACTAAGCATCGTGCTAAGTTATACTGTGAGACCAAGTGTGTGGTGTTGAGTACCCCGGAAGGCGGGGAGGTGGTTGTGTTAGGGAAAAGAAGGAACTATTTGTCTAACATAGTATCAGCGTTGAAGGCTGTTAAGATGATTCGAAAAAGATGCAACGCATTCATAGCTTGTATTAGTGCTTTGGATGCTAAGGAGGTGACTGTCGATGAGGTTCGAACAGTCAAGGATTTCGCGGATGACTTTTCGGAGGAGTTGCCAGGATTACCCCCGGATCGCGAAGTGGAGTCTGGAATAGAACTACTTCCGGGTACAGCTCCAGTATCCATTGCTCCTTATCGAATGGCACCGAAGGAGTTGGTGGAACTCAAAGCTCAGATCCAGGAGCTTTTGGATCGAGGTTTTATTCGACCGAGTGTGTCTCCATGGGGAGCGCCGGTCATATTCGTGAAAAAGAAGGACGGATCCATGCGTATGTGCGTGGACTATCGTCAACTGAATAAGTTGACGATTAAGAACAAGTACCCATTGCCAAGAATCGACGACCTGTTCGATCAGCTTAAAGGAGCTTCGGTCTTTTCAAAGATTGATCTAAGGTCGGGTTATCATCAGTTAAAGGTGAAGGAAGGGGACATTCATAAGACGGTGTTTCGAACACGCTATGGTCATTATGAGTTCTTGGTAATGCCGTTCGGTTTGACGAACGCGCCAGTAGTATTTATGGATATGATGAACCGGGTGTTCCAACCATATCTTGATCGGTTCATGGTGGTGTTCATTGATGATATTCTGGTTTACTCCAAGTCCGAGGAGGAGCATGATGCACATCTTCGTGTGGGTTGCAAATTCTAAGGGAGAAGCAGCTGTACGCAAAGTTTAGTAAGTGTGAGTTCTGGCTGAAGGAAGTGACTTTCTTAAGGCATGTAGTTTCCGCAGAGGGAATTAGGGTAGACCCTCGGAAGATAGAAGCTGTATTAGATTGGAAACCGCCGAAGTCTGTGGCGGAAATTCGAAGTTTCTTGGGATTGGCAGGGTATTACAGGAGATTTGTTGAGGGGTTCTCTTCAATAGCGGCACCTTTAACTAAGTTGTTAAGGAAGGGAGTATTGTTTGTATGGACTGATAAATAGCAGGAGGGCTTTGAGAAGCTGAAGAGAATCTTGATGGAAGCGCCAGTATTGATTCAGCAAGAGGCGGAAAAAGAATTTACCGTCTACTGTGATGCGTTACACACAGGTTTAGGGTGTGTGTTAATGCAAGATGGAAAAGTTGTTGCATATACGTCTCGACAATTGCGACCGCATGAATTGAACTACCCTACGCACGATTTAGAATTGGCAGCGGTAGTGTTTGCTCTAAAGATTTGGAGGCATTACTTGCATGGGGAGAAGTTGATTATTTACATGGACCATAAGAGTCTGAAGTATATCCTTACCCAGAAGGAGTTGAATCTGAGGTAGAGAAGGTGGGTCGAGCTGTTAAAGGACTATGACTGCTCGATCGAATATCACCCGGGTAAGGCTAACGTGGTGGCAGATGCGCTGAGTAGGAAGGCGATAGCGAATTTAAGGGCGATGTTCGCTCATCTTAGCCTGTATGAAGATGGCAGTTTGGTAGCTGAACTTCAAGTAAGACCTTTGTGAACAAGTCAGATCAAAGAGAAGCAACTTTTGGATGATGTTTTGAGTACTCTGATCCGACAAGTGCAGAATGGTGAAGGAGGGGATTATAGTTGGAATGGTGATGGAGTTTTGTGTTTCCGTGGGAAGGTTTGTATGCCAAAAGATGTGGAGTTAAGGCAGATGATTCTTCGGGAATCGCATAGTAGCCCTTATGCTATGCATCCTGGAGGGGTTAAGATGTATCGGGACTTGCGCGAGCAGTTCTGGTGGCCAAGTTTGAAGCGAGAAGTAACGGAGTTCGTGGGAAAGTGCTTGACGTGTCAGCAGGTGAAAGCGGAACACCAGTTGCCTTCGGGGTTGTTGCAACCGATGAAGATTCCTTAGTGGAAATGGGAGAGAATCACCATGGACTTTGTTAGTGGGTTACCCCTCACGCCCACTAAGAAGGATTCGATTTGGGTAATAGTGGATCGGCTGACGAAGTCTGCTCACTTTATACCGGTTCGGGTCGACTATCCTCTACAGAAGTTATCTAAGTTGTACGTGGCTGAGGTTGTGAGATTACATGGTGTACCTGTGTCGGTTATATCAGATAGGGACCTCAGGTTCACGTCACGATTCTGGAAGGCTCTTCATCAAGCAATGGGAACAAGGTTAGACTTTAGTACCGTTTTTCACCCACAGACGGATGGTCAGTCTGAGAGGGTAATTCAGATCTTGGAGGATATGCTAAGGGGTTGTATCATCGATTTTAGGGGTTGTTGGGAGGAATATTTGCCTCTTGCAGAACTCGCATACAATAAAAGCCATCAATCCAGTATTCAGATGGTGCCTTACGAAGCATTATACGGACGGAGATGTCGTACTCCTACCTGTTGGACGGAGTTGGGTGAACGTCAGGTGTTGGGTCCAGAGCTAGTTTCGGAAACGTAGGAGAAAGTTAAATTAATACGGGCTCGATTGAAGGAAGCGTCTGATCGGCAGAAGCCTTATGCGGATCTAAAGCGGAAGGAGGTGGAATTTGCGGTAGGAGACCAAGTCTTTTTGAAGGTTTCTCCATGGAAAAAGGTAATGAGGTTTGGACGGAAGGGTAAGCTAAGTCCTCGGTTTATTGGGCCTTATCGGGTGCTAGAACGTGTGGGCCTAGTGGCTTATCGTTTGGAGTTACCTTCAGAGTTGGAGCAGATACATGATGTGTTTCATGCCTCGGTGTTAAGGGGATATCGTTCCGATCCATCGCATGTGGTGCCGGTGGAAGAGATTGAAGTAAATCCAGATCTATCCTTTGAGGAGGAGCCAATGCAAATCTTGGACCGAGACGTAAAAGTGTTGAGAAGGAAGTCCGTCCCTTTGGTCAAAGTCTTGTGGCGAAATCACGGCGCAGAAGAGGCGACGTGGGAGCCAGAGGATGTTATGCGACAACAGTATCCCCATCTCTTTTGATCAGGTAAATTTCGAGGGCAAAATTTATTTTAAGGGGGGTAGAACTGTAACATCCCGAATTATTGGGCCTGTGCATTTTATGTGATAATTGCTTAAAATATTAATTTGAGAATTTGAGGTACAAATGGGGCTCAAATTGGGCTGAGGCCTTGTTTTAAATATTCTATTTAGACACTCTAGGGGTTTAAACTGAAGTTTTAGTAGTTCAATGGGCATATTGGGCTTGTGGCCCAAAGGAAATGGTGCCACTAGGAGGAAGAGAAGTTGGCGTCACTTGTGCATGCGAAAGGCCCAAGTTGTGGTGGCTTGAAGCCCAAGTTTTAGGGCAAATTTCGGCACTTAGATGAGTAAAGGGGGGACGGCACAAGGCTAAATTTTAGGGATTTTATTGTGTGGATAATAAGCAGATAAAGGCTATTTTTGAGGAGATAATAGATCAAAAATAGGAGCTAACTTTAAGTGTTTAGTGTTAGCCGAAACTTTGAAGAATTTGAAAAGAAAAGGGCATTCGGTTTTGGCTTAAGGTGTATATGCCGAAATTGCTAGCAAGTTCTCTCATCTTTCTCTTTTCTCTGCCGAAATTCCTATACCATTCTCTGCTCTTTTTCTTTTTCTGACAGAAACCCCAACCCTTGAAGTCTCAATTGCCAAAACCCTGCTATTCTTTTCTTTTGGCCGAATCTCTCTATCCACTCCTTGCCTATATTTTTTTCAAATCCTTTGTTCTTCCAAAAGCCGAAAACACTAAGATCACACCTCCTGAAGTTGCCGAATTCTCTTCAAAGGAGTCTGCTTGTGCCGAATTTTGAAGGAAACAATAGGTAAGTGTTGATTTCGGGATTTCAATGTTTTTTCGGCTTTTCAAAGTCCCTAGCCAAATGGCTATTTAGAAACTAATCTCTTATTTCATTCTTATTTTCGGCATTCTGGGATCTGAAGAGGAGTCAATCACGTAGATCTCTAAGTCATAAGTTCAGTAATACTCGAATCAAGGTACTTTCGAGATTTCAAGGTAAGGAAGTCTATTGATTTTAGTGTGTAAAATCGGGTAGAACACTAACCATGGCCGATTATAGGAGAGGGCCTATTTTCACATCTTTCCGGCTTTTTGAACAAGTTGTAGATCGGTTTAGCAAGAGTATCGACATTAATTAGGTGGGTAACCTTTCACACTATTAGATTGGTTGCTTATATATATATATATATATGAATAAATCTGCTATACTCCGTTAAATGCCGAAATCCCGGCATAACGTTTGAAAACCCGAGAAGGGTAAAGGATAAATATCAGGTTAGTATTTTCTGCCATTCTTCAGTGAATGTTCTGTTAAAAACGATATGTTTCATATGTCAATTTCTATGTATGCTTGGGGTTGGGTGATTGATGAAAGGGGAAGTGATCTGTTCTGGTGGCTTATGCCATTTCAGCCTGGTGACTCTGTCACATACTCTGTTTCTGGTGGCTCTAGCCATTTCAGCCTGCTGACTCTATCACAACTTTGACGATGAGCAGCTAACTGCAGCATGACTACCATCGATGGTGTGTAGTGGTGTGGGTTGATTGTAGAAATCCCCAATGGTGTGATTGGCAGGTAAGGGTGGTGTGTAGCGGATGGAAACCTAGGAATGGGTTGGGTTTTATGTATGCTATTTTCTGTACTATGTTTTATGTTCTGATCTGTGGGCTAAGGCCCAATCACACGGTGCTTGAGGGTTGCACACTGAGTCTCGCGACTCACCCTTTTATTTTTACAATTTCAGGTGACGCTTAGCGCACCGGACTGGGCTGGAGAGGAGAGCAAGGTGGCCATGCAAAAGAGCATTTTGATTCAGCGAAAAGACTTTAGTTTATTATTTTATTTTATTTAAGTGGGTTTTAAATATGGTTGTAATAAGGCCTTGGGCCACTAGACTATTACACTTTGTTTGGATTTTAATTTTGGGCTTTTATTATTTTTAGACACTTAAACTTTAATTAAACTAAGGCATGAATTAAGGTTTTTTTTTAAATTTAAATCATAAATCAACAATTTAAATTTATATCTTATTTAAACCTATCAGGTTTTTTAGGTTTTCCCAAACGGAAGACTAAATACAAGAAAAATATTTCCCGAAATCGCGACATGTTTTACTAGATTTCCTTAGTGACATGCCAGATCCGGTTGTAATGTTTGGGCCGGGTTTGGGGTGTTACATTCCTTGTGTGGCGTCACTTCCTTGTCTCCCATGTGGCGTCATTTGCCACTAGACCACAACTCCTTTTGTGTCATTTTTCTCCACATTTTATTCTTAAAGCCTACTTACTAACTCCTAGAGTTTTATTCACCTAAAACCAAAATTTTCCCAGAGCCCAGGTCTGATCCCGGGACTTTATGGAAGCCCCCTAACCTTCCAAAATCACTCACCTAATAGGTCTAACTTGCATTAGTGCTGTTCTCTTATTCTAAAAAATTTTAAATGCTCCCATGGCCAAGCCCAATAGGCCCAATTCTACTAGGCCCAAATTCGGGTCGTTACATGATTTTAATAAAGTTTATACGAGCTTACTAAGCATTCATTGATTATGCAGTTTTTTTTCCTTTACTTTTTAGATTATTGGAAGTTCGATCGGGTTGGAAGCTAGTCGGAGATCCATCACACTATCCATCGATTTTATTAGTAGATTTCTATGCTTTGGTTGTGGTTATAATGGCATGTGTAGGTGGACTATGTCTAATGTGTAATTAGTGAGTTCAATATATAAATATGTCATTTTGGTTGATGATTATGGCATGAAATATTGCCTTGGATTTGAAGTACTTAAGGTACTATTGATAGCTTGTTGGTCAAATTGGTGTAATTTATGTATGTTTTGAAATGACCAAAATTGATATGGTTGTTATGTATCAATTATGTTATGTTTTGACATGAAATCAAGTTAAGTGATAATTGGTTAAATATGCACATGTATAGGTGTTTTGGTCGTTAATATAGCCATTATGTTTTGGCTTATAATTATGGTGTTTTGAGTGATGGATTTGATGTTATATTGGCATGTGTATGTGATCTTATAATGGTTGATATTTTTGTATATGGTGCTTGAATGATGAGAGTTTAGAATGGTTAATATAAATGCATATTAGGAGATGTTCTTTAATATGCTTGAATATGATCAATTTGGTATATGGAATGTAATTGACGTATGAGACTATTTGTGCTAATATTTTTGTTGATGGATATGAAATGGTAAATTTAGTATAATGAATGTAATTTTGATATGTGAATTAAGTGGTAAGTTTTGGTATAAACTTTGCTACAAGTTGGTTGCAAATTTTGGCTTACTATACACTTGTGTAATACATGTTAAATTGTGGTGCCTTTTGGGAATATTGGTTGTATGATTAAATATTTATTTGGATAACTTGTTGTTGCATAGTTTGGTGCACTTTGGAATGCTTGTTCATATCTAGTAAAGTGGTTGTAGGTGTGTTCTTTTTTGGATGAGAAAAATGGCTTTGAAATGGCCTATTTTTCGTCTACACGGCCAGAGACAGGTGTGTGTCTCAACCGTGAGTGTCACAGGGCCATGCGACACGGCTGTGTGTCCCCTATAGCTTACAAAGGGTTGCGAGTCAAACAGTTACACGGCCTAACACATGGCCTGGCACACGGGCGTGTGAGGCCATTTTGAAGGGTACACGACTTGGCACACGGGCGTGTGGCTTGGCCGTGTGACCCAAGTTAGAGAGTTACACAGGCTTGGCTGTAACATCCCCAAACCCGGCCCATTCACTACGACCGAATCTGGTTATGTTAGTGCGGAAAAGTCGGTGGAAAATCTATTTAACTTAGAAAAATTTAAAACTTGCTAACTTTTGAAAAATCCATGTTTATTTAAACTTATGATTAAAACTTTGTTATTAAAATATACTCATACTAAAAGATTAATATATACAAGCCAAATTGAATAAGTAGGTTGGAAAAATAAAATCATCTTCACATAGTGTTTCAAATTCTTCAAACCATAATAAATACTAATAAAATAATAACCAAAATAAATAAGAGTCAAAAGGCCTTTATTACATATTCTATTTAAACCCAAATACATAAAGTAAGCCTAAAACATTTAATCTCTTCTTCTGCATGGGCCACCATGTGTCCACTCCAACCCGGTCCGACCGACATGTCACCTGCGATGCTTAAAAAGTTGGGTGAGTCATACAGACTCAGTGTGTAACTAAACCATCGAAATCCACCCACATGCTAGCCACATAATATCCCAATTATCAAATGCAACAAGTAATATATATATTCATTAAACAATTACCACCATCTGGGCTTGGCCCACATTCAAATCATACTCAAATACTGGGCTAGGCCCATTCCTCAATAAACCACATATCAACTGGGCTTGGCCCATTTCCACGTATGTTCCCAAAACATACCTATCCACATGTCATATTGGGCTTGGCCCATTTCCATATTATTTCATAAACACAATAATGCAACATGAAACCCAACCCAACCTAGGGTCCATCCGCTACACACCCCCTTATCCAGCCTACCACACACCAGGGGACTATCGAGTCACCCTCTCCTTTTCCCTCCAAAAAGGCAACCAATGCCATCCACGATGTAGCGTATAGCTAACATCAAACCACGATGGAGCACACAGCAATCCATCAAGCCACGATATGGCATAAGCCGATATCAATCAAGGTAACCACGCGAACTAAATCGCAAAGATCCACAACGCGACCTCAGTCAGCGCCAATCCACGATGTAGCACAAAGCTGACATCAACCACGTACTCGAAGTACACCCGTACCTTCTTTTCATAACCCACCCATGCTCATGCCACATAAAATATAATTGTGATAATGCATGCACATGCTTATTAATATCCATAAACATACTCATAAACAAATAATCACATTACAACAGGTCCGATACTAACCTGATCATCGCTATACTCCTTAAGGGTACCATTTTCACATTTAATTGTACTTATTAGCATCATACAACATAAGCAGATATATTCAAATCCCGGAAACAATGGTTTAACTACACACCTTATAACCTGGAGCTCTAAACCCTCGATCCCGACGCTATCGACTAGCGAGACTACCGCTATCTGCCTATAGCTATCTCCTGCCGCTGGCCCACACCCCGGTGGCCAATCCCGAACTGCTGAAACCGCTCTTTTCTTAAACTTCGGGACAGGGACTTTCTCTTGCCCTCCTTTACTGGTTGTGGCCTCCATAAAAACTTAATCAGGTAAACAGGTTAACCCCCAAAACACCACTTAAGCATTTAATCTAAATAAATATCCTTACCACCACTTGATCAAACTGACTGCTACAAACGGAGGCTTGGCCAACCACTAAAACCCCAGAGTATCTCAGTCACGGAACCCGAAAAGATCTAAGTTAACATTCGGCCCAAGTGCTATCAAGTTGAGAGAAAGAAATTCGGCAAAGGGGTGATGGATGTAGATTCGGCTATTAATTAAATCAAGGGGTAGGGAACATTGGTTTCAGCCAAAGAGAGGAGAAAGAAAGGTGTACTTTCGGTTTTGAAGTGAAAAGGAAGGGAAATAGGGAGAGTGAAGGGTTCGGCCACTTGGAAAAAAATGTGAGAGAAGAAGAACAACAAGCTTTGGAGAAAAAGGTTTCGGCAACCAAGGAAATGGGGAACAAAATTCGGCAAGGGAGAGAAAGCAGATGGTGAATGAATAATGAGCACCTCCCCCCCTATTTATACTAAAAGGCCAAGCTCCAACCCCCCAAAAATAATCCTCAAAATTCTCCTAAAATACCTCCCTTCCACCCATTCAAAAAGTTTGAATGAGTCAAACTTTTACCTAGCCAAATTCAAAAAAAAATTGACCAAGTCTTCTCCACCTTTTAAGCCTTTCAAACCGTCCATCCACCCCACCAAGATGACGCAAAAACAATGCCCATCTGCTGCTCTTGCGAATCGAACCTGAGCCCCTTCCCCCTGCAAATGACGTCACACACACAAGGCCTTAGTGGCGCCTATCCTGCCACTCCACCAGCTCCTTTCTTGTGACATAAACTCCCAAATAATTCTCTTAAGACACCCCTCGCCCAGCTCCCCTTTTTAGCCCCTAAAACTAAAAATTTTCTAAGGCAACCTACCACCACCTAGGGTTCTCAGGACTCCTAAAACTTACCCAACCACACACTAGAGTGTGCCAACACCCGAGCTAAGCACCAAATGCCTAACCCCTAAAACCAGGGTGTTACAATTCTACCCTCCTTAAAATAATTTCGTCCTCGAAATTACTTGTCTAAACTAACAGTCCAATTCCTCCCGCTACGCTATGGCTGCGCACTCTGATCTTAAAGAGCTAACATACTTCCCAATCATAGTCTCTAAGTTCGCACTCAAAATTCACAGCAACTCAGAAAAGAGCTATTCCCACAAGCAAGCAAAGCAATTAAAGCATGCACCAAAGCAGAGGAGCTTACCCGATATCACCTCCTTGGTTGATTCTGACTGGAACCATTCCCTCCATGGCTTGAACCATGACCCCTCGTTGATCGAGGACAGTTCTTAACCAGATGTGCCTTAGATCCGCACCGAAAGCATGTTTTACTATTCCCCCAACACTTTCCTGTGTGAGGTCTTCCACATCGAGCACAGAGACAATTCCGATTCTCAGCAACTGGCACGGGTGTATGTACCATATTCCCAACTCTTGGTCTTTTCTGAGCATCTCCAAACGATGCTGACCATCCAACACTTCTCTTATTCTCGTTCCTATTCTTTCCTCGGTTTTCCCTTACCGTCCTCTTAACTTCTTTGGCTATACGAGCTTTCTCCACTAGCACCGCGAAGTCTCTTTCCCTCTGCGGAGCGATCAGCACTCGAAGTTCATCTCACAATCCGTCTTCAAACCGGACGCACCTCTCATAGTCAGTGGCCACAATTCCCTTAGCATACTGACTTAGCCGTACAAATTCTGCTTCGTATTCCGCTATCGACTTATTTCCTTGTACCAGATTTAGAAACGCCTTCCTTTGCGCATCTAAGTAGCTTGCTCCAACGTATTTTCCTTCAAACTCAGATTTAAGGTTTCACAAACCAGAGGGGTAAATTTGAAAATTTAAAAAAACAGGGAATTTAGAAAACAGCAAGGCTAATTCCCTTTCGGGTTTTAATAATTAGTTCAGCCTGTGAACAAATCCTCTTGGTTAAGGTGAACCGTAGCTACGCACCAGGTAGGATTCGAGTAAAGAGGAGATGAGTCGCTAGGACTGCTTAAATACCAAGCTCTTACTGAATGCCACTCCTAGACATGCGTACAGTGGTTACCACACCTTAACTCGGCGACTTACTTCACAGGTTTGTTTATTAGGCACTTTAAATCTTATGCACATGTTTGAGTAGTCTAGTCCTAGGGTCCAACAGATCCTATTATTCTATTCTACGAGCCCAAACTAAGCCCAAATCAATTCATACAAACAGATCACTTCAAGAGAGTCCGAAGTACTTACCTGGTGGACTTCGGGTCGGAGGTACAGGTGCCATGCCAGAATAACCTGAAAACTTTTTATAAAAGCCCACATTTTGAAAAGCCCATTTTGGAAACGTTTTTAGGCCCAAAACCCTCAAAGCCGAGTTTTGAACCGGGCTCTGATACCAAACTGTAACATCCCCAAACCCGGCCCATTCACTACGACCGAATCTGGTTATGTTAGTGCGGAAAAGTCGGTGGAAAATCTATTTAACTTAGAAAAATTTAAAACTTGCTAACTTTTGAAAAATCCATGTTTATTTAAACTTATGATTAAAACTTTGTTATTAAAATATACTCATACTAAAAGATTAATATATACAAGCCAAATTGAATAAGTAGGTTGGAAAAATAAAATCATCTTCACATAGTGTTTCAAATTCTTCAAACCATAATAAATACTAATAAAATAATAACCAAAATAAATAAGAGTCAAAAGGCCTTTATTACATATTCTATTTAAACCCAAATACTTAAAGTAAGCCTAAAACATTTAATCTCTTCTTCTGCATGGGCCACCATGTGTCCACTCCAACCCGGTCCAACTGTAACATCCCCAAACCCGGCCCATTCACTACGACCGAATCTGGTTATGTTAGTGCGGAAAAGTCGGTGGAAAATCTATTTAACTTAGAAAAATTTAAAACTTGCTAACTTTTGAAAAATCCATGTTTATTTAAACTTATGATTAAAACTTTGTTATTAAAATATACTCATACTAAAAGATTAATATATACAAGCCAAATTGAATAAGTAGGTTGGAAAAATAAAATCATCTTCACATAGTGTTTCAAATTCTTCAAACCATAATAAATACTAATAAAATAATAACCAAAATAAATAAGAGTCAAAAGGCCTTTATTACATATTCTATTTAAACCCAAATACTTAAAGTAAGCCTAAAACATTTAATCTCTTCTTCTGCATGGGCCACCATGTGTCCACTCCAACCCGGTCCGATCGACATGTCACCTGCGATGCTTAAAAAGTTGGGTGAGTCATACAGACTCAGTGTGTAACTAAACCATCGAAATCCACCCACATGCTAGCCACATAATATCCCAATTATCAAATGCAACAAGTAATATATATATTCATTAAACAATTACCACCATCTGGGCTTGGCCCACATTCAAATCATACTCCAATACTGGGCTAGGCCCATTCCTCAATAAACCACATATCAACTGGGCTTGGCCCATTTCCACGTATGTTCCCAAAACATACCTATCCACATGTCATATTGGGCTTGGCCCATTTCCATATTATTTCATAAACACAATAATGCAACATGAAACCCAACCCAACCTAGGGTCCATCCGCTACACACCCCCTTATCCAGCCTACCACACACCAGGGGACTATCGAGTCACCCTCTCCTTTTCCCTCCAAAAAGGCAACCAATGCCATCCACGATGTAGCGTATAGCTAACATCAAACCACGATGGAGCACACAGCAATCCATCAAGCCACGATATGGCATAAGCCGATATCAATCAAGGTAACCACGCGAACTAAATCGTAAAGATCCACAACGCGACCTCAGTCAGCGCCAATCCACGATGTAGCACAAAGCTGACATCAACCACGTACTCGAAGTACACCCGTACCTTCTTTTCATAACCCACCCATGCTCATGCCACATAAAATATAATTGTGATAATGCATGCACATGCTTATTAATATCCATAAACATACTCATAAACAAATAATCACATTGCAACAGGTCCGATACTAACCTGATCATCGCTATACTCCTTAAGGGTACCATTTTCACATTTAATTGTACTTATTAGCATCATACAACATAAGCAGATATATTCAAATCCCGGAAACAATGGTTTAACTACACACCTTATAACCTGGAGCTCTAAACCCTCGATCCCGACGCTATCGACTAGCGAGACTACCGCTATCTGCCTATAGCTATCTCCTGCCGCTGGCCCACACCCCGGTGGCCAATCCCGAACTGCTGAAACCGCTCTTTTCTTAAACTTCGGGACAGGGACTTTCTCTTGCCCTCCTTTACTGGTTGTGGCCTCCATAAAAACTTAATCAGGTAAACAGGTTAACCCCCAAAACACCACTTAAGCATTTAATCTAAATAAATATCCTTACCACCACTTGATCAAACTGACTGCTACAAACGGAGGCTTGGCAAACCACTAAAACCCCAGAGTATCTCAGTCACGGAACCCGAAAAGATCTAAGTTAACATTCGGCCCAAGTGCTATCAAGTTGAGAGAAAGAAATTCGGCAAAGGGTGATGGATGTAGATTCGGCTATTAATTAAATCAAGGGGTAGGGAACATTGGTTTCAGCCAAAGAGAGGAGAAAGAAAGGTGTACTTTCGGTTTTGAAGTGAAAAGGAAGGGAAATAGGGAGAGTGAAGGGTTCGGCCACTTGGAAAAAAAAATGTGAGAGAAGAAGAACAACAAGCTTTGGAGAAAAAGGTTTCGGCAACCAAGGAAATGGGGAACAAAATTCGGCAAGGGAGAGAAGGCAGATGGTGAATGAATAATGAGCACCTCCCCCCTATTTATACTAAAAGGCCAAGCTCCAACCCCCCAAAAATAATCCTCAAAATTCTCCTAAAATACCTCCCTTCCACCCATTCAAAAAGTTTGAATGAGTCAAACTTTTACCTAGCCAAATTCAAAAAAAAATTGACCAAGTCTTCTCCACCTTTTAAGCCTTTCAAACCGTCCATCCACCCCACCAAGATGACGCAAAAACAATGCCCATCTGCTGCTCTTGCGAATCGAACCTGAGCCCCTTCCCCCTGTAAATGACGTCACACACACAAGGCCTTAGTGGCGCCTATCCTGCCACTCCACCAGCTCCTTTCTTGTGACATAAACTCCCAAATAATTCTCTTAAGACACCCCTCGCCCAGCTCCCCTTTTTAGCCCCTAAAACTAAAAATTTTCTAAGGCAACCTACCACCACCTAGGGTTCTCAGGACTCCTAAAACTTACCCAACCACACACTAGAGTGTGCCAACACCCAAGCTAAGCACCAAATGCCTAACCCCTAAAACCAGGGTGTTACATTGGCCGTATGACCCTTGCCGTTTGAAAATTTTCTTCTTTTTCCTAAAAATTCTATATGTTTCTAATTTAGTCCCGGTTCATTTCTAATATGTTTTAGGGTCTTTAGGGCTCATATAAAGGACAATGTGTATGTTATTGATTGATTTTGCTATAATTGATGTTGTGAATTACATGTTTTAATTTTTCTGGTAGTTTTGAAATGTAAACTCCAGTAATGCTCTGTAACCCTATTCTGACGATGGATACGTGTTAAGGGTGTTACAAACAATATTCATAATCTCTCCAAAATATTGGGATTGAAAAATTCATCCCTTAAAGTTAACTCAATTTTAACACAAAGTGCACGTTGGGTTGGAGTCGTTTTAGTGTATAGTTGGGAAGATGAGTCAGCCGTGCTATATTCGTATTCCTATGAACAAATTGGCATATCCTAGCAGGGTCATACTAGTGGGATTTTCGTCAAGGGAGATAGTGATCGGATTAAAATGTCCTGCACGGTTGAGGCTGTTAATCCGAGTTGGGTTCTTTAAAACGCAAGGCTACCGAAGTCTTGAATCGCGAAAGTGTGTTATTGCGGTTAGATAATTGGTAAGGGTTGGTTTGCAATGTAACAACCCTTTTTTCAGTGGTGAAGAAAATAGTGGTTTTGGGACCACAAATCCGACGTGTTGGTTCATAAATATTTATTAGTTTAAAATATTTACGAGGTCATTAATGTAGTATTAAATTTAGGTTGAGAAATTTAATCATTTAAATGGTTTAATAAGTAAAAAGGATTGAATCGTAAAAACTGTAAAAGTTGAATAGTTAAACTAGAATGGTTAAAAAGATAATTAAACCGCGGAATCTAGTTAGTGGAATGGAATGATGATTTACATGAGTGGAAATGGTTTAATTAGGCTTAATCTAGGATTAATTAAGGTTTAATTAAAAAAGTTATAATATTTACAAAGTTACCAAAGTATATATATTAAACCAAAGAAATAAAATTTAAAATTCTATTCTATTTCATTGTCTTCTCCACATAATGAAGAGAAATATTAGGGTTTTCATGCTTTTGGTTGAAGCTTTGATTTGGTAAATGTATTGATACCCATTTTTAGTAATTTTTATGTTTTTGGACTCGTATTAGCTTAACCTAGCATGCTTGGGGATTAATTTGTAAAACTGTCAAACTATGTGGATTGTGTCATTGTTAAATTGAGTTGTTTTTGTAACACCCCAAACCCGGCCCACAAGCCACAGCCGAATTCAGAATGCCACTGCGGAAAACGTTTGAAAAATATTTTGACTTAAAGTAAAACATAAAAATTTATTGCCTTTAATAAAACATTGGGTATTTAAAATTCCGAAATAAATTACGTTGTTACAAATTCTTCGGTTAAAAACTTTATCATATATTTTAGAAGGAAAGTTGCTAAAAATAAAACATTTTTAGTAATTAATATAATCGACAATCCAACTTAAAACATAATAAAAAAAATCCTTAAATACTTTAGGAGGCCCTTATTACAATAAATAAATACTTAAAATACTAAAACATAAATTGTATAAAGAAAATCCTCTTCTGCATGGGCCACCTCGTATCCACTCCAACCCGGTCCAAGCTTTATGCATCACCTGCAGTGTTGGTAAAATTTGGGTGAGTCAAACAGACTCAGTGTGTAATTATTTCACATGCCTCCATACATGGGCTTGACCCACATCCACACATCAATCACATATCAGATGATAAGGCAAATTATCACATAATTCCACATGTTGGGCTTGGCCCATATCCACATTGATCCACATAATCAATCATGCAAAATGCATCCCAACCCAACCTAGAGTTCATCCGCTACACACCCCCGTACCTGCCGCACACACCAGGGGATTACTAAATCGCCCTCCAACCGCTACACACCTTCTTGGCAGACCTGCTGCTCAAGGCCGTGGCTTAGCCACCGATCACCTAAGTGACCCCACATATCAATATCCACGAGGTGACTCGAGGTCATCCTCAATCCACGGTGATGCACACAGCTATCATCCGCCCACGATGTGGCACATAGCCAACATCCCACCTTGATGAAGCACATAGCCAACATCAAGCGCCAATGTAGCACGAGGCTAACATTAGACCATGTACATAAATATGTACACCCTGTCCTTCTTCAATCATATCCCAGGCCCCATGCACATAAATGTATCATGACAACATATCACTGGAACAAATAAACATCACATGCCATCACAATTTCATACATATCCCATATGTAAATTAATGCCATGAAATACTGACCTGGTTACTCGATTACCCATCATGGGTATCCACCATCTTAGCCATTATTGTCGGCTACTATTCACATCATATACATATTTATAACAACATACATAAATAATGGGAGAACAGTGCGATGACTACACACCTTTTTAGCACAGTCTACTCAATCCTGAAACTCCCTTATTCCTGTCGATTTGCTCCTAAGAACCAAAATCAGAAATCGGTCATCACCTAAACTCATAAAATGGCCTATGGCCGAATACTACAAATCACCTACCTTGCTTAACTAAATCCCGAATCACCACTGGTCTATGAAGTTGTCGAAATCCCTGAGTGAAACCATATTAGAATCGGCCTTAAGAATAATCTTATGAAGAATGGCCCTTGGCCGAATATTATAGTTGCTTACCTTGAACACTTCAAATCCCGAAAGGCTCCTTAGTGTTTCCTTCCTTCGACACCATGTTGCTTGAAGAGACTCAAAGAGAAAAAGGTTTCGGCTTCTAAAACTCACAACAAGTTTCGGCTAAGCCTTTCAAATGGTAGTTGCACATTCGGCTATGGCTCAAAATGGTGATGAAGAGGAAAAGAAAATAAGGGCTTATAGGGTTCGGCTATGGCTCTCCAAAGAATAAGGTTTCGGCTATAAAGATTTCAGGAAAAGAAAAGAGAAGAAAAAGGCTACCAAATTCGGCTAAGGTTCAAAAGAACAAAGGGATATTCAGCCACAAAGAAATAGGTGTAGAAGGAAAGAAAAAGAATAAGAAGAGAAAGCAGAAAAATTTCGGCAACTCACCTAGTGTACCAAATGGCCGAACTTGAAGAGAAAAAGGAGAGGAAACAAAGTTATCAACTATGAATTTCGGCACACTCTGCCTATCTATGCCTCAAAACCGATTAGGCACCCCCAAAGAATCCCACATTCGGCCACCAACCTTCCTCCTATCATATCCCACTTTCTTCTCCTCCTTTATCTCTTTAACACCCATTCAAAATAAATAAAAATAAATCCATAATTATCTTCTAATCTTAGCTTAAATTTAAAAAGAAATCTGAGGCTTATCTTCATCTTCCAAAGTCCCAAATGCCGTCCACCACTTCCCCCTTGTCTTGACGCCAAAAGCAAAAAAAACACACTCCCATGCTGCCAACGTGATTTGAACCTTCTCCGTTGGAACCCCCTTGCTGACGCAACCTTCCAAGCCCCTAAGGTAGCGTCCAAGCCACTTTACCGCATCACTTGTTGTGTCATAACTCCCACACAATTTGTCTTAAGACCTCCTTCACCTAGCTCCCTTTTCTAAGCTTAAAAAATCCAATTTTCCCTAAGGCACTCACCTACACCCTAGGGTTTTAGGAACCCCTCAACCACATCCCAACACACACTAAGCCCGCATAACCCTTAAATCTAGGATATTACAGTTTTCTTGAACCTTTTGAAAGATTTTTAAGCTTTGTTGTTAGATTAGACTATTTTGTAAAGTATTTTTTGTTGATTTTAATGTTTAAGGATTAGATTTCTAAAATGATGAAATTGTTTGTACTTGAAAAGAAATAAATGCAAGTAGGGACTGGTATGAGGCCATGGAAGAATTGGCTAGATTTTTGTGTAAAAGAAATGGGTAAATTGCATGGTTGGGGTTTAGGGATTAAATTGAATAAAGGTGAAAAGTTTAAGGTAATTTTGTAAAATTTTAATAAAGACTAAATTGTATAGAATGATTGATCCGACTGTTGATTTCGTTAATTAAATGAAACTACTGTTTTAGATCACAAGCGTGTTGACGATTGTGGAAAAGAAAAGATTGCCAGTAGTTCCTGTGCTTTTGTGATTACTACAAACCAGCCTGTAAGTTTGTTTCTATATATACATGGTTGTATTCAATTCCTTGTTAATGATTTAATCTTTTAAATTCTATTGTATATTGATACTTAAATGTTGAATCGTACTATTATTCAAGCTTAGTGCCGGTGTTATTTAGGCTTAGTGCATGGCAGGATTTGTGCTTATGTTATTCAGGCTTATTGCCGGTGTAGTAAATCATAATGTTCCTTGGAAACTTGGAAATTTATAGTAAATGAGTTGACTTATCGAACTACTAAGCTTCTTTGTGCTTATTCGTTTAATTTGATTTTATAGGACTCTTGGAATCGTTGCATCGATTGGATTGACTTGGAAGCTTACACAGTATCATCTATACCTTGGTAATTATTTTGTGCTTGTTTTGAAGTTGGTTAAAGTGACATGTATTAAGAAGAGTCTTTTAGGACTATGATATTTTGTGAATGTGTAAATGGTGATTTGGTATGATCATACTTGTGAAGTTTAAGTTTGAACTTGATGAATTTTTAATGCTTGTTTAAAATTAGGTCATTTTGACCATCCTTAAGTACTTGTATATATGGTTCTTTAGTATGTAAGTGATGGTTTGGAAATGGTCTTTTATGGTTTCAAGTAATGGTTAATTGATTGAGATCGACATATTTGGAATATAACATTATTGGTATGTTTTGGAAATTAATGTTTTGATACAAATGGAGTGCCTTTGAATGGCATATTGGTTATGTGTTTTAAAATGGTTGATATGGTATGTTGGTGTGTATTTGGAGGGTGATTGAATCCCTTGATTATGTGCTCAAATGTTTTACACGGTTAGCTATAATATAGATTTGAAATGGCTTGTTTAGGGTAAATTTTGAGTTCACACAGCCAGGGACACAGGCGTTTCACTCGATCGTGTGACACACACGGCCTTGCAACACGACCATGTGTCATCTGGGAATTTCTTAGTGTTTTCAAGTCAGTGAGTTACACGGCTTAGCACAGGGCCTGACACACGGACGTATGTGGCAACTTAGAGAGTTACATTACCTAGCACACAGCCTGGCACACGGGTGTGTGAGGAATGTTAGTGAGTTACACAGGTGAGGACACATGTTGGGACACGGTCGTGTGTCCCTTGAATGTTACACAGTTTGGGGCTATGTCACACGACCTAGCCTCACGGCTGTGTGACCCCTGCTTTCCAATTTTTTCATTTTGTTCTCAAAACTTATAATTTGTTTCAAATTAGTCCCGAATCACTTCTAAGTTATTTTTAGGGCCGTAAAGGCTAGATTTAGGGACAACATGCATGTGATTGAATGATTTATGATATATTTAATTTATTAAATGTTATGATGTTAAATGTTTTTTGATTGTACGATAATACTTAGGAACCTTAATCTGGTGACGGATATGGGTTAGGGGTGTTACATACAGGGTGTACCGGAATCAACTATGAGAGGAAGAATTGGTGGTTAGGACGCTCTTCGCTGCTATA
This sequence comes from Gossypium australe, assembly GCA_005393395.2. NCBI lineage: Eukaryota > Viridiplantae > Streptophyta > Magnoliopsida > Malvales > Malvaceae > Gossypium > Gossypium australe. Next base: position 90,705,485 of record CM016614.1, on the reverse strand, counting down.
ACCAACTTATTATTTGGAGGAGAAAACTCATTTTTAAGGATCGATTTAGAGACCTGACTTCACCGAGTCTAGGGCTAAGGCTTTATACTTCTGTTTTCGAAATCCAAATTTATTTTCTAACTTAATTTTACTTAAGATTTCTTTAATTTCTTAAATATGCTATCTCAATTATTTAATTTCTAGACATTTCCAACTCCCCTAATTTATTTAATTTATTTTTAAGCAAGTGTAACTGCCTGTTTTTTCAGTGGTGTCAGAAACAGTGGTTTCGGGCCACAAATCCAATGAATGAATATGTAAACATTATTATTTGATATTTATGAGTCAAATATAGTGTTATAATAAATTTTGATTTGATAATTTATGTTATTAGATCGAATAATTAGGTTCAAGTGGTAAATCCTTAAAATCCAATTGGTCTAGAAAATGAGGTATCAGGACCTCGTTTCTATAAACCGAAGCCATAAATATTTTATTAAATATTTACAGAGTGTTATTAAGGTCATATTAAATTTTGGATAAGAAATTTTGACGTTTATATAATTAATTAATAAAAAGGGACTAAATTATAAAAGGTGCAAAAGTTGGTTTCCATTAGTCGAATGGATCAAAAAGCTTTGAAAAGATAAACTAATGGAATTGAATGGTAATTATACCATATTTAAAGTTAGTGGATATTCATGGATAGGTTGCATGGTAAATTTCATGAATTTTAAAGGTTAAAATAGTATATAGGTAAATAGTAATTAATGTAAAGATGAGAAAATGTATCATCTTCAAAAATGCTTCTTCTCCACCAAATTTGAAGATAGAAAACCACCATTTTTCTTGGCTTTAAGCTTCGACCAAGGCTTATTTCTAATGCATTGTAAGATTTTGAACCTTGTTTTTAGTAATTTTTATGTTTTGAGCTCGTATTAGCTTATCAAGCTAACTCGAGGGTCAAATTGTAAAACTGTTAAAGGTTTAGGGATTTTCCATGAATGATTTTGAGGTGTTTTTGATTTTAATGAATGAATTATTAAAGTTGATAGCTAGATATAAGTATTTTGTTAAGTGATTTTTAGTGATTTTGAATGTTAAGGGTTAAATTGTTTAAATAGTAAAATTTAAGGGAAATAATGTGAATTTGTTAAAGATGTGGGATATTTTAGACCCCTAAGAAATCGGCTAACATGGGTTCACTTTCAAAATGGTAAATTTTCAAGTTATATGTGTAAGGGCTAAATTGAAAAAAGGTAAAATATTAGGGGTAATTTTGTAAATTTCCCATTAATAAGGGTTATATGTTAATTTAATTATTCTAAGTTATTGAATGGTTTAACTGAATGAAACATTCTTATTTAGATCACAAAACGAACCAAACAGATCAAAATCGAGGAAAAGCTATGTGTTGGATTAATTGTCGACTTCGTTGTTATAATTGTATTTGTCAAGGTAAGTTCGTTTAAGGATGGATATTATTATCTCTTCCATTTTGGATGAATGTAAATAATTATTTATGTTATGTTAAAATTAATTGATAAAGATGTGATAAATTATTATTATGGTTCAAATAGAGGAATAAGTCAAATTAAATGATATGAAAGCTAATACTAATGTTGTTATCTAGTTAATGGAATTGTATATGTATGTGAGATATCTTTGGTTAGTTATATAACAATGAGAATTGCAAGTACTAAATATATATGAAATTAAGAAGAGATTGTTAGTAGAAATTCTTGGACTTGAAATAAATTATCTGTGGATGTAACGAGTTCTATTGTATACAGAAATGAAGAAGTGCCCCTGTTTGCACAACTGTGCCCTTGTATATACTTCTATGTCTCTATTTTCACATCTGTGCTCCTTTTCGCACTTCATTGTCTCTATTTGCACGTCTGTGCTCCTGTTCGTACTTTGGTTCCCCTTGTAACACCCCTTACCCGTATTCGACGCTGGAACCGGGTACGAGGCATTACCAGACTTAACATACTTAATCACACAAAATTGGCCATAAATTTTCATTCCAACTTAAAACTTTTCATTCATAATCATATTGTCCCTATTATGAGCCTACGAGGCCCAAAACATACATATAGAGTGGTTCAGGACTTCGAAAATTTTTGCTCAAAATAAGGCCACACGCACGTGTGGAAAGGAACACACCCATGTGGGAAGGCCGTGTCGTTACACACGCCCATGTCCCTAGTCCGTGTGGATTTTATTTTTCATTTCGAATCTACAGGGGTTTTCACACGGCTTGGCACACGCCCGTGTCCCTCACATGGCCACGGCACGCCCGTGTCTTAGCCCCTGTGTGAAAACCTTGACATTCTATTTATGATGTCAGCAGACATTTAGGTTCACACAACCAAGTCCCACGCCCGTGTGCTAGCCCGTGTGATGAACTTAATTTTTTGCAAATTAGGTGTAAGGGACACACGGCCAGGCTACACGCCCGTGTGTCTACCCGTGTGGACAAATATAAGGGTATTTACCAAGCCATTTGCCACTTTGAAAAGCAACCGCATTTATACCATTTCCAGCAACACATAGCATAACAATAATGCACCTCTAATATCCACAATCAAGACATCCACACCTTAATTTCACACTGCGTTCATCATGCATATACTTCACACATTACTCATTCAATTGCACAAGCTTGCACTTGATGAATTTCATCATCATTGAATAGATATAACTTAACTAGTATTGGCCAATTCCAATGGCCATTTACAAAATGAAATAAGTAACATTAATAGCCAACACCTTGGCTAACCAATATGACATATAACAAAATTACCAAGTTCCTATACATGCCATACCCAAAATAATCAAACTTTATTATACCTAAAAAAATAGCTTGATAGTGTGAATCGAGCTCCGACTTCCTACGATCCCTGAGCTAGCTTGGCGATATTACAAGAAAAGGGAAAAGAGAGGGGGTAAGCATAAAGCTTAGTAAGTTTGCATGTAATAAATAACAACATAAAATCTTGTGAAAACATCCACACATTACATCACGAATTAACACAAAATTCTCAAGCAACACTGACATGGCTTACTCATGCTCACTCTTACCAACCACATATCACATACCGAACTCTTTTCTCGTGAGTTTCGCATATGTACCTGTATCACTCCATCACATAACTTTAGCCCTTTTCCCATCCTTATCATAAACTTTAATTCTTTACCCTGTTGAACCACTTGGAATATCGAAGGATACTCGGGAATTATCATACACATAGTAAGATGCCAAAGCCATATCCCAGATATGGTCTTACATGGGATTAAATGTCAATACCGATGACATATCCCAGATATGGTCTTATATGGGATCTCATATTGATGTCGACGCCATATCCTAGATATGGTCTTATACGAGATCGTATGTCGATGCCATATCCCAAATATGGTCTTAAACGGGATCTCAATTAGGTGCCGAGGCCATATCCCAAATACGGTCTTATACGGGACCTTATTAATCTAATGTTGTGGCAAGGGTATCCTTTCTATTCCTAAGGTTCAACCTAGACTTCGATATAGTAAAACTTTATCATATTTTTCATCGAGACCTCATTAACCAATTTCATCAAAAAAAAGAATATACATTTTATGTAATATCAAGCATTTAAATACATAATAACATAATTTTGATTTATTACACACCAACTTACCTCGGTACCAAAATATAGATTGTTGTTCAATTTAGTCCACCACATTGTTCTTTCCTCGGTTTAGGTCCGGACTTCGTGTTTCTTGATCTATAATAACAATTTTCACTTATTTAATTATCAAATTGACTAAAACAGCCCAGGAATCATACTTTGGCAAAAATTATAATTTTGCCCCTAAACTTTCACATATTTGCAAAATGGTCCCTAGGCTCGTATGATGAAATGTGTTCATTTTTCTCATACCCAAGCCTAGCTGATTCATAATCTCTCTTATAGCAGCCCAAAATTTTGACTATTTTACATTTTATACACATATTATTTCATCTTTGCAAATAAGTCCTTTTTATCGATTTCACCAAAAATCATCTAGCAAAAGTTGTTTATCACACTATAAACTTTCATATTCTACCACTAGACATCAAAATACATGCATCTCATCCATGGGTAAAATTTTAAACACAAACCCTAGCTCAAAATAGTGGTAGAAATAGCTAGATCGAGCTACGAGGATTTCAAAAATACAAAGAACATCAAAAACGTGGCTAGGAGGTACTTATAATCAAGCTTGAAAGTGAAACAAAACCCTAGCTATGGCTCCTTGCAAATTTCAACTATGGAGGATGAAGATGGACACCAATTTTGACTTGTTTTCCCTTTTTATTAATTTATTAACCAAATGACCAAAATACCCTTAAAGCCCTTCCTTGAGATTTTTCCCTTCCATGTCCATTTTTGTCCATTATGAGATATAATGGTCTAATTACTAATTAAGGACCTCTAATAAATTTTCTAATGCTATCACATACTTAAAACTTCTAGAATCTCATATTTTTCAATTTTTACAATTTAGTCCTAAAAGATAAATTGATCACTAAATCATAAAATTCCTTCATGAAATTTTCACACAACCATGAAAACATGTCATAGAACTAATAAAAACCATAAAACATATATTTATACTTTGAATTTGTGGTCTCGCAACCACTATTCTAACTAGGCCCTAAATCGGGTTATTACACCCCTGTATGCACTTCAGTGTCCCTATTTGCATGTATGGCCCCTATTTGCACTTTAGTGCCCCTAAGTATGTGCCGCTGTTCTGCATCTACAATGCCCCTAAAAATGGACTAATAATCGAGTATGTAAACCGAGTACTAACGATTTAGACTAAATGATATGGATTGTTAAGTGGAATTGGTGTAATTACTCTAGTACTCTAGTTAAATTACTAGTTCATCGGGCTATGAAATAATTGAATTACAATCTATTGATGTGCTTATATATATTATGGCATATTTATAGTATTGGTAAGTGAAAGATATTGTAATGAGTTTTTTAGTTACAAGTATAGTTTTTACCTTGAGTAAATGTGATTTATGGTATGGAAAAGTCCTTTGGAATGGACTTTGTGTTGATGTGTTTGGATTGGAAAGGTAACGTTTGAACTATATGGATGAATAAATTATATAGTGAAATTCTTTTCATGATATGAACTGATAATTAATTTTTTACAGAGTATGATATGATCTATTATTTAAAGGAAGGGTATGGAACATATGATAAGCATAGTTAAAAGAAAATGAAGGTATACGGTAGTCATATGATAGATTAATCGTGAAATTGAAATGCTTGATATGTTATATGCCTTGACTGGGTTTGAATTATATGTGTATTGCTTCACCTACTAACCTTGTGAGGTTTGGTGTATAGAAAAAGGGAAATATGATTTATGGCTAAATTGAATTACTCATAGTTGATTAGTTTATTACAACTGATGAGTTCAACTCTTTTTATATGAGCTTACTAAGCATTAGTTTCTTATATAGTTGTTTTTTTTTTTTTTGTTTTTTAGATCATTGGTAAGCTCAAATAGTTTGAAACTTTGTTGGAGTATGATCATACTATCCATTGAATTAATTTGGTAGTTTTTAAACATATTAAAATAGTTATAAGTGGCATGTATTGTAACAGCTCGGTTTAGACCCTAGTCAGAATAGTGGTTTCGGGACCCCAAATCTGAGGTCAGAGAAATAATTTAATATTATTTTTAATGTTTATGGCATGTGATAAAGTATGTGTGAAAGTTCTGTGTGAAAATTTTATTATTTGTGTGTCGATTTGTGAAAAAGAACTTAATCGTGAAAAATGAAAAAGTTGTGTGCTAGAAGTTAAAAGTGCCTAATTGCTATGTCTCCTTAAATTTGAGGTCCTTATGTTGTAAAAGTGCCAAATTCATGCATTCATCTTTGTTCTTACCGAAAATTTAAAGAAAAAGAAAAGAAAAAGAGCTAGCTAGGGTTCGACAAGCTCAAGCTTCAATTAGATCAAGAGAAGAGAAATTTGGACCTAGATCGAGGCAAGAACAAAGTGCTCGATTGATCGACTAGTATTGTTGTTTCTACGTCTGAGGTAAGTTCATGTATAAAACATATTGTTTAAACAATGTTCATATGAAATGAAATGAGTGGTAACGTGATTGTGAAGCTTGATTATATGAAACGTTGATTCGAGGATATGAGGCACTAAGTGTGCGAAAAATGAGATAGCTATGGCTACAAAAATGGCACTAAGTGTTCGAGATCGAAACAACGTTGGTTGAATAATGGGCACTAAGTGTGCGATACTTAGACCATTTTGGTTTAATGTGATGGCACTAAGTGTGCAATATTATTATAGCTTTGACTAATTGATTGACACTAACTGTGCGAGTATATTGAACGTTTAAAGATAATCGAATGGATTTATATACTGAGCATTGTGGTGGTAAATGTGATAGATAAATGCATGATGTACAAGTATGTACAGAACCTATGTCGTTGATGATATTGAGTATGAATGAGATGATAGGTTATGAGAATGAATAATGAAAAGAGTTGGAATGAGTAGCATTATTAATTTGTATATAAGCCTAAATGAATGATATGAAAGTAAGAAATCATATGGATGAGATTGAGTAGTGATATGAGTTGAACTATTTGCTAGTTAATTTGGCATATTGCATATGAATTATTGAGTTAACGGTGTTATATTACGAACTTACTAAGCTCTAAAGCTTACTATGTGAAGTCTTCTCTATTTTACAGTGTCATTAAAGCTAGCTCGGATCCGGGGATCGCCAGCGACTCAATCACACTATCGGGCATCTATTTTGGTACCTTTTGGAAGTTGTATTTACGGTATATGGCATGTATAGGTTAGTGAGGTTGTGGAATTTTTTGAGATGTATAAATCTTGCCATGTGATATGGCTTGATAATGGATGAGACTTTGGATTGATATTTGGTATATGTTTTGATATGTGAAAATGGTGTATGTGATGTGTATATATGTTCTTGTGTGAATGGTCATTATGGTATGCTTTTGTGAAATAGAAATGGTATGTTTCATACTTGATTTGGTAGTTGAGATAGTAAAAAAATTGTATGATGTTTGTATCGATGCTTGTAGGAGTGATCCAAAACGGGTGGCAAGTTGGCCTTGTAAATGGCCTATAATTGCCTACACGGTTGAGCACACGAGCGTGTGTCTCGACAGTGTCCTTCAATGTCCCAATTCAAAGCAAGTCAGACTTGCACATGGCCCAGACACACAGGCGTGTGACAAGCTATGTGATTTAAGTTAATGTTGCACACGGGCCAGACACACGGGCATGTGACAGGCCGTGTGACCCAAGTCAGTGTTGCGCGCGAAGTAAGGTATGATCTAAGGCACGCTATGTGAGGCACACGGCCTAACCACATGGGCATGTGCCCTGTTTTAAAAGAAAAATTTTCTAAGTTCCGAAAAGTTTTTGTATGAGATCGGTTTAGTCCCGAACCTTTTTTAAACCATGTTTAAGGTCTCGTAGACCTTCTAAAGGGGCTTTGTGTTATTGATTAACTATGATATGCTGATGTGTGAGAAATTATTATTTATACGTTATGATTCAACTGGTAATACCTCGTAACCCTAGTCCGGGGATGGATACTGGTTAGGGGTGTTACATGTATAGGGTTGTGTGTTGTTTTGGTATGATTTGAATGTTATAAGGTTTTAAAAGTTGTTTTGGAGATTGGTTTGTTTTTGAATGGTGCCAAGTTTATTTTAGTTTATGTCTTTTGATGAAGGCCTGTAAATGATGTATGTTCTTATGAGATAATAGTAGCTATGGATACTCTTATGTGGGTAGAATGAAGAAGGTTGTTTGAGATGTCTGTGGTATGGTCATTTGGTATGCATAAGGTAGGCTAAATGATGGAAATTATATTGTTGAATATGTAACAGCCCGATTTTGGGCTTAGTCGGAATAGTGGTTTCGGGACCACAAATCTGATGTTGAGAAATTTATTTTATTTATTTTTTTATGGTTTACAATTTCATGGAATGATTACGTGAAATTCTCATTCGAAAATTTTGACGTTTAGACACTCAATTTAGTCAAAAGGACTAAATTGTAAAAAGTGCAAAAGTTGAGTTCTACATGTTAGAGGTGTCCAATTGTTATGAAATTTTAAATTGGAGGTCCTTAAATGATAATTAGGCCATTGGTTAAGTTGGTGGACAAAAATGGACATGGATGGGTATGTTTCAAAAGATTTTTTTAAGGGGCATTTTGGTAATTTAGTGAATTAAATGAATTAAAAACAAAATTTAAATGCCAAATTTGTCCATCTTCAAGCTTATGCCGAATTTAACATGTGGGAAGTCATGGATAGGGTTTTCAAGCTTTCCAAGCTTCATGGTAAGTCCATTCTAGCCCCGTTTTTCATGTTACTTACGTTTTGGAGTCCCGGTAACTTGATTTAGCTTATTCTAGCAATAATTTAACCCAGGGTTCATATTTGGAAAAATACCCATAGGTGAAATTTATTTATTTTGATGTTTTATGGCAGGATATGAAGCTTAGAATTATGTTAAACAACTTTTACTACGCGATTTTAAGTGAAAACGAGTAAAATGACATAATCGGCAAAAATACCTAATGTACATAAGTGCATGTTAGAGCAAGAATTTGATGTTTCCATAGAAGGAAAAATGATTAGCATGTTATAAAACATAAGAATAAGGTATGACGTTTAATTTTCGAGCCTGGGGGCAAAATCATAATTATGCAAAAGTTTAGGGGCAAAATTGTAATTTTGCCAAAATTTGAGTTAGGGATTGTTTTGAGTAGTACATTAATTAAATAAGTGAAATGTGATGTCTTAGACCCTGAACAACGAGATTTGGACCTAGAACGGGAAGAAAATCGAAAATCGAGAAAGTTGGTAAAATGACCGTTTTGGTATCGAGGTAAGTTCATATGTTTAATAAGCATTTAATTATGCATATTTGAATGATAAATTGATATTTTGGCCATAAATACTATAGTATTGAGTTTCAGATATAATGATTAATGTTCGATAATAATTCGATATTGGAAAGAGAACTTGTATAATTTATATGTTAGACCATATTTTGTATTATGGCTTTGTATGGTAACAAGAAAGTATTGACTAGCATAGTTTGATGAGAATAAGTTAAGTTGATGATATGATGAGATTTAGAATGTAAGTATGTAAGTTGAGTAGAATTTTATTATTATGCAATTATTGTTATTAGTAATGTTATTATTGAGTTATGCGACTAACCTTGAGAATTTGAGCAAATATGTTTCAGCTATGACTTGACAAGGCATTGATATCTCAAAGTCCATGGCTATACCATGGCAATTAAGGAAGAATTGACGGAAAAGTCCATGTTCATAACATGGCATTTAAGGAGGAATTAACGGTTAAGGATACCATGTAAGACCATGTCAAGACATGGCATCGGCATTGATTAAGGACTCCATGTAAGACCACATCAAGATGTGGCATTGGCACTAAGACAAGGATACCATGTAAGACCATGTTTGGAACATGGCATTTGGTAAGACAAGGATACCATGTAAGACCATGTTTGGAATATGGCATTTGGTAAGATAAGGATATCATGTAAGACCATGCCAAGGCATGGCATTGATAAGTTCTATAAGGCAAGGAAATCATGTAAGACCATGTCAAGACATGGCATTAATGAGTTACTATAAGGCAAAGGTCCCATGTAAGACCATGCCAAGGCATGGCATTGGTGAGTTTATAAGGCAAGGATACCACGTAAGACCATGTCAAGACATGGCAATGGTAAGTTCAAAAAGGAAAAGGTTCTCGAGTAGTCCAAAGAGTAAGTCAAAGAAATGACAAGGTGAGAACATGAAGAAAGAGTACAGGTATGAGTACATGTATGCATTTAAGGCTTATTTAATATTGAGATTGTAAGTAATTGAGATTATCAAGTATTAAGTAAGTGATGAGTTTTTAGTTATGCTTGTGACACTTTATGTAACACCCCAAACCCGGCCTAAACGTTACGACCAGATCTGGTATGTTACAGGGTGAAGTAAAAACGATATTTTGTTTAATGTAGGAGAAGTCGTAGATATGAAAACTTTCCAATTAAGGCGATGTCTTGGAAACAATGGCTTGTTAGATTAAGAAAATGTCAATTCATATCAATCTAATATTCGATAAGTTTAGTGACACTTGAAAGAAAATGTATCTTTTGAATGACTCGTATTTAGAAACCCCGTTTTGTTTTTCGTGGTTAAGTTGCATAGTGTCGTTTTTCTAAAATATTCGATAAATAAATAAAATAAAACCAAATATTAATTTAGGAATGCCTTATTACACATAAAAAATCCCCAACTAAAATTTAAGTAAAGCACAAAAAGTTTACGAAAAATAAAGTCTTTATGGCCTCCACGAGTCCGCCTCGGCACCCATATCCACGATCCATTGATTACCTGAAAGGTTAAGGAAAGGGGTGAGTCACCGAGACTCAGTGTGTAAATCCCTTATATCACATAAACGGTCGAGGCCCACATTTGCATATCGGCCCTTAGCCCACTCAAGATGACATAAAAATAAATGAATGCATCATGTCCCAGCCCAAACCTAGTTTTTCCATCCTCTACACGCCAACCCGTATCAGCCAATCACACCGTGTTGATTTCTACAATCAACCCTCCATCCGCTACACGCCACTTTGACAGTCATGCTGTCAGTCATAATGCCGATCACTAGGTGACCAAAAATAATGTAACCTGGCTTAGCCACCGATCACTATGCGACCAAAGATAATATAACGTGGCTTAGCCACCGAATCACTGTGTGACCAATTAATCAAGCACTTCCCTTTAACAACATATCCATATCCCATGCATAACATACATGTCATAATTAATGCAACATGCTATCAGTAAGGTAATGGATTACCACATACATCCATACACGCAAGAATGATACTACTATCACGTGACTGGCATTCCTAGCCTCACCCGTAAGGGCATCACGACTGTCGTCACAACCCTTTCTGGCTTTTCAGTCCATACAATTAATACTACAGTAAAAATAGAGTGTATGAGATTCTACACACCTGATAATACACAAAATAACACTCTCTATGTCGACACTATCGCTAGCAGGAACAACTGTTATCTGCCTACTACTCTTTTCTGAAGCCGGTCCACAACCCGGTGGCCAATCTCGAACAGCAGACACAGCGCGCTTCTTGAACTTTGGGCCTGAGACTACAGGTCCAACCGCCTCTTTGGATTTGCTGGCATTTGAGTCCATGAACGATCTTGGTCAGAAGATACTATATGGAAATAATGATCGCTTAACGTAACATTGTGTTAAGACATGAATAACGAACGAAAACCCGATCAAAGAGAGGAAACTCCTACCTTGAGATCCCGAATGAAGAAATAAGATTCGACTGATTCCTCAACTTGGAGTTCGATTGATTCAGCTAAACAAGATTTCCCGGAATAGGAACCCCGAAGAGAAAGAAAAGACAAGAAAATGTAAACACAATAGTAGATCACCAAGCCAATTAGCCATTCGGCTTTGGCTTCCAAAAACCGAAAGAAGACAGAAAAAAGATGACAGAATCTTCCTTACCTTAAATCAATAGAAACTGATTGTCCCTTAAGCCCCCTTCAACCGATGGCTAGATGCCGAAACGCGAAGACAAAGCCCCTCCTTCAACCGGCTAAGAAGTAATATAGAAGTAATAGGAACAATGGATGCTTCGAATACAAAAGAACCCTGTGAGAGTGTGAGGGATATGTTTCGGCTAAGTAGGGTGGAATCAAAAAGATGAATGGGAGTATAAGAGGTTTCGATCAAGAAGAAGAAGAAAAGATGAATAGGGTTTCGGCTTTGAGTGATGCAAAAGAGAAGAAAGAAAATCAATGTAGAGAGGATGGTAGGAGGTTTCGGCTTATGAGAAGAAGAGAAAATGAATAAGAAAATAATGGGAAGGATGAGTGAAACGATGCTAAGATGCGGCTTGAGAGTTTTAGATGGAGAAAAGGAAAAGAAGAAAAAGAAAGTGCATCAATGGTCTATCACATTCGGCTAAAGGAGAAAAGAGAGGAGAAAAGATGTTGTCTCATACAATTTTGGCACACCCCAGAATTATGGACTCAAAAAGAAGAAAAGAAAGAGACTTCCAAGTCTTAAGCACAAAACGACACTCACATCCCCCCTAATACCCGAATTTGTTCCAAAGAACTAAAATGGAACCTAAGACCACTCGTGAATTTCGGCACACCCCAAAACAAGCCAAAACTGATTCTTGCTCCCCCCCAAGCACTCCAAAATTTGGCCACCACCATCTTCCCATGCTAATCCCTTACTTTTCTCCTTAATTCACTCCTGATCACCCATTCAAAATAGTTTGAATGATTCAAACTCCTCTTTCTTCTCTCATCCAGACATTTGAATTATTTGACTCCATCAACTCCCTTCTTGAAGTATCCTAGTCGAACTCTACCTCTGTTCCCCCTTGACGCCAAAAAGGAATTCCAAATTGAGCACCACTCAACTTAAACCTACTCCCTCTTAGCTCCCTTGAGTCGTCACCACCTGCACCTTAAGTGGCATCTCCTTGCCACTTTACCACCTTAGTTCTTGTGTCATCAAACACAAGCAACGCACCTTAAGTCCTGCCTACTACCAGCTTCCCTCCTAAAGTGCCCAAAATTAAAATTTTGGCCAAAGTTCCTGCTTAATCCCGGGCCTTCCCAGAGACCCCAAACACACCCAACAACACACAAAGCATACCAAACACAAATATACATTAAATGCAAAACCCTCAAATTTCAGGATGTTACAGTTCTACCCCCTTAAAGAAATTTTGGCCTCGAAATTACCTGGTCAAAAGAGATGAGGGTATTGCTGCTGCATTGCATCCTCTGGTTCCCACGTAGCTTCCTCTGAATCGTGGTTTCGCCACAAAATCTTAACCAAAGGGACTGATTTCCTTCGCAACACCTTAACATCACAATCCAAGATCCGCACTGGTTCTTCTTCAAAAGAAAGATCAGGCCTTACTTCGATTTCTTCCATTGGCACAACATGAGATGGATCCGAACGGTAACGTCTTAACATCGAAACGTGAAACACATCTTGGATCTGACTTAACTCTGAAGGTAACTCGAGCTGATAAGGTACGGGTCCCATACGCTTCAACACACGATAAGGCCCGATGAACCTGGGGCTCAACTTACCCTTCCGTCCAAACCTTAACACTTTCTTCCACGGTGAAACCTTCTAGAAAACTCGATCACCAACTGCAAATTCTATGTTCTTATGCTTCAGATTGGCATAAGACTTCTGTCTGTCCGAAGCTTCCTTCAATCGAGTCCGAATTAACTTAACCTTCTCCTCCATCTCTGGAACCAATTCTGGACCCAACAACTGTCGCTCCCCCAACTCTGTCCAGCAAGTAGAAGTGCGACACCTCCGCCCATACAACGCTTCATAGGGTGTCATCTAAATACTAGCTTGGTAACTGTTGTTGTACGCAAATTCCGCTAACGGTAGAAACTCCTCCCAGTTACCTCTGAAATCGATGACACAGCCCATCAACATGTCCTCCAAAATCTGAATCACTCTCTCAGACTGACCATCAGTCTGTGGGTGAAAAGCTGTGCTGAAGTCCAGTCTTGTGCCCAATGCCTGGTGCAATGCCCTCCAAAACTGCGACGTAAACCTCGGGTCTCTATCTGATATGATCGATACTGGTACCCCATACAACCTCACAATTTCTGCCACATACAGCTTAGCTAACTTTTGAAGAGAGTAGTCGACATGAACTGGAACGAAATGAGTAGACTTTGTCAACCAATCCACAATCACCCGTACCGAGTCTTTCTTAGTAGGCGTAAGAGGTAGCCCACTAACAAAGTCCATAGTGATCCTTTCCCACTTCCACTGCGGAATCTTTATCGGCTGCAACAACCCCGAAGGCAACTGATGTTCTGCTTTTACCTGCTGACACGTCAAGCACTTACTCACAAATTCGGTTACTTCTCGCTATAGACCCGGCCACCAAAATTGTTTTCGCCGATCTCGATACATCTTACTTCCTCCAGGATGCATAGCATATGGGCTACTATGCGCTTCCTACAAAATCTTACCCCTCAACTCAGGATCCTTTGGCATGCAAGTCTTTCCTAGAAAACATAATACCCCATCACTATTCATGCTAAATTTCGTTGTCCCATACCTGATCCCAACTGCAACTTCGACTTCAACAACTCATTAGCCCACTGCTTCTCTTTAATTTGACTGACCCAGGAAGGTTTCACTTGTAGTTCAGCTAACAGACTTCCATCATCGTATAAGCTGAGGTGAGCAAACATTGCTCTCAAGTCAGAGATTACCCTACGACTTAATGCATCCGCCACCATGTTAGCTTTACCCGGATGGTATTTGATCGAGCAATCATAATCCTTTAATAATTCAATCCACCTCCTCTGCCTTAAATTCAACTCCTTCTGGGTGAGAAGGTATTTTAAGCTCTTGTGATCTGTATAAATGATAGACTTCTCCCCATACAGATAATGTCTACAAATCTTCAAAGCAAATACCACTACTGCCAATTCCAAATCATGCGTGGGATAATTTAACTCATGCGGTCTCAACTTTCGAGACGCATAAGCAACAACCTTTCCGTCTTGCACTAATACACATCCTAATCTCGTGTGTGAGGCATCACAATAAACCACGAACTCCCTTCCAGCCTCCGGCTGAATCAACACTGGAACCTCCGTCAAAATCCTCTTCAGCTTCTCAAAACTTTCTTGCTGCTTGTCAGCCCAAACAAAAGGTACCCCGTTCCTCAACAGCTTGGTTAAAGGTGCTGCAATTAATGAGAACCCTTCAACGAACCTTCGGTAATACCCAGCAAGACCAAGGAAACTACAAATCTCTGCCACAAACTTAGGCAGTTTCCAATCCAACACAGCTTCAACTTTCTGGGGATCAACCCGAATCCCCTCTGTCGACACAACATGGCCCAGAAAAGTAACTTCCCATAGCCAAAATTCGTACTTACTAAATTTGGCGTACAACTGCTTCTCCCTCAGGATTTGCAAAACCACCCGAAGATGTGAATCATGCTCCTCCTCCGATCCTGAATAGACCAAGATATCATCTATGAATACCACAACGAACTGGTCCAGGTAGGGTTGGAATACTCGGTTCATCATGTCCATAAATACTGCTGGTGCATTGGTCAACCCAAACGGCATCACCAAGAATTTGAAATGACCATAGCGAGTCCTGAAAGCCATCTTATGGATATCCGCTTCCTTGACCTTAAGTTGATGATATCCTGACCTCAAATCTATCTTTGAGAAAATCAAAGCCCCCCTCAATTGATCAAACAAGTCGTCAATCCTCGGCAACGGGTATCTGTTTTTGATCGTCAACTTGTTCAACTGACGGTAGTTAATGTACATACGCATTGACCCATCCTTCTTCTTAACGAATAGCACTGGCACTCCCCAAAGTGATACACTCGGTCGGATAAAACCCCGATCCAACAGTTCCTGAATCTGAGCTTTCAGTTCCACTAGCTCCTTCGGCGCCATTCTATATGGGGCAATAGACACTGGCGCTGTTGCCAGAAGAAGATCAATACCAAACTCTACCTCGCGATCGGGAGGCAATTTCGGAAGCTCTTCTGGGAAAACATCAGGAGATTCCTTCACCGTCCTAACATCCCCTACAGTTGATTCTTTGGCCTCCAGAGCACAAACGAAAGTTATAAACGTCTTACATCCTTTCCTCACCATTCTTTCAGCCTTTAGAGCGGACACTAAGTTAGACAAGTAGTTTCTCCTTTCACCTATTACCACCACCTCTTCATCTTGAAGAGTCCTTAGCACCATACGCTTGACTGCACAATCCACATTTACTCGATACTTCACTAACCAGTCCATGCCCAAGATCAAATCGAACTCCCCGAACGGCAGTTCCATCAGGTCGGCCGGAAACACTACCCCTTGAACTTCTAGAGGTACATCCCTATAAAGTTTGTTCACCACTACAGGTTATCCTAACGGGCTAATTACAGTCATCTCCCTAGAAGCAATCTCAGAGTCTAAGCTTAAAGTTCCAGATACCACACTAGCAACATAAGAATGTGTCGACCCAATATCAATCAAAGCAATATAAGGTAACCCATAAATAAGAAACGTACCGGTTATGACGTCCGGTGCATAGACTAACCCCGACTGTCTCGCATCGGTGTTCCCTACACCTCTGCCTGGTGTTCCATGGCCCTGACCAAAACCATTACCTTCTCTGGCTGGACCACGACCTCTCTGCGGTTGCTGACCACCTCTACTCGGCTGAGCATAACCCTGACCTACTGGCCTTGCACCACCCCGTTCTTGTGGACAGTCTCTAACCTGATGATCAGTAGACCCACACCTGAAACATCTTCCGTTACTCATCCAACAGTCGCCCAAATGAAATTTACCACATCAAGTACACCTCTGAGGCTGATTATCAACAACAGATCTCACAACCCGACTCGGCCTATCCAACCTAGGTCTTTTCTGAAAACGCCCAATTGACCTTGACGATCCAAAATTCCTTTTATTTCTACCTCTATCTCTATCCTGATTCTGCTTCTCGGACCGCTTCACTTCCTTGGCTCTTTATCCTTTTCCACTAAGACAGCAAATTTCCTTTCTCGCTGTGGAGCTATCAGCACTCGCAAATCATCCCTCAGACCATCTTCAAACCGAACACAACGTTCATGGTCTGTGGCCACTATCCCCCGGGCATAACGACTAAGGTGTAAGAATTTCGCCTCATACTCAGCCACCAATTTGTTCCCCTGAACCAGATTCAAAAATGCCCTACGCTGCGCATCCACATAACTCGATCCGATGTACTTACTTTGGAATGCGACTTGAAGAAATCCCAGGTAATGTGGTCAGCCACTGAACCATCCCTGACTGTAAGCCACCACTGATACGCCTCATCCTGAAGAAGAGACACAACTCATTTCAACTTTTCTTCCTCCGTGAAGTCGAGACCGTCCATTATACGCTCAACGGCCTCCAGCCAATACTCAGCTGCACTAGGGGCTACGTCGAAAATACCCCTAAACATTTCCGCTCCATTAGCTCGAAGTCGTTCCGACACAGATTTTTGAGCCCCTGTACCCATGCCTGCTCCAGAAACTCTCTCCAGCACACGTAACTTTGCCTCAGACAGGGCATCATCTTCGCCAGCTCTACCTTGCAATCCTGCTTCCGCCACAGGTGATGTTGGCGCTTCGCCCTCAGGTTCATTTCTTGCTTCCGAGAGTTCAACCTCAATACCCCGGCCTCTCCCACGACCGCATGTAAGACGTCCATGTCCTCTACCACTCATGGCTATTGTCGCATTTTAATCTGATTAAAAGTTTTATGCCTTAATATTTCTTTCACTATTTAATACCGAGCAATTTTATGGGGAATAGCTTTAGAGAATAGTTTTCGCAGAACACATCACAACCTAGAGGTTTCAGTCTCTAAAGTTTGAATCTCCTAAAGCTATCAAGCATTTTTCTTCATGCTATCAATTATTCCATGCACACACAAAAATGATTAGAACACTTACCTGTGTGGATCGAGTGCCGGTAGACTCGGATGCCATGTTCCAATCAAAACATTTCCTCCAAAAAACATTTAAACCGACTTTTAAAACATTGATGGACCCAATTCACAGCCCGAGTTTTGCAACCTAGGCTCTGATACCAAAATTATAACACCCCAAACCCAGCCTAAATGTTACGACCAGATCTGGTATGTTACAGGGTGAAGTAAAAATGATATTTTGTTTAATGTAGGAGAAGTCGTAGATATTAAGGGGATGTCTTGGAAACAGTGGCTTGTTAGATTAAGAAAATGTCAATTCGTATCAATCGAATATTCGATAAGTTTAGTGACACTTGAAAGAAAATGTATGTTTTGAATTACTCGTATTTAGAAACCCCGTTTTGTTTTTCGTGGTTAAGTTGCATAGTGTTGTTTTTCTAAAATATCCGATAAATAAATAAAATAAAACCAAATATTAATTTAGGAAGGCCTTATTACACATCAAAATTCCCCAACTAAAATTTAAGTAAAGCAGAAAAAGTTTACGAAAAATAAAGTCTTTATGGCCTCCATGAGTCCGCCTCGGTGCCCATATCCACGATCTACTGATTACCTGAAAGGTTAAGCAAAGGGGTGAGTCACCGAGACTCAGTGTGTAAATCCCTTATATCACATAAACAGCTCGAGGCCCACATTTGCATATCGGCCCTTAGCCCACTCAAGATGACATAAAAATAAATGAATGCATCATGTCCCAGCCCAAAGCTAGTTTTTCCATCCTTTGCACGCCAACCTGTATCAGCCAATCACACCGTGGGGATTTCTACAATCAACCCTCCATCCGCTACACGCCACTTTGACAGTCATGCTGTCAGTCATAATACCGATCACTAGGTGACCAAAAATAATGTAACGTGGCTTAGCCATCGATCACTATGTGACCAAAGATAATATAACGTGGCTTAGCCACCGGTCACTGTGTGACCAATTAATCAAGCACTTCCCCTTAACAACATACCCATATCCCATGCATAACATACATGTCATAATGAATGCAACATGCTATCAGTAAGGTAATGGATTACCACATACATCCATACACGCAAGAATGATACTACAATCACGTACCTGGCATTCCTAGCCTCACCCATAAGGGCATCACGACTGTCGTCACAGCCCTTTCCGGCTTTTCAGTCCATACAATTAATACTACAGTAAAAATAAAGTGTATGAGATTCTACACACCTGATAATACACAAAATAACACTCTCTATGTCGACACTATCGCTAGCAGTAACAACTGCTATCTGCCTACTACTCTGTTCTGAAGCCGGTCCACAACCCGGTGGCCAATCCCGAACAGCAGACACGGCGCGCTTCTCAAACTTTGGGCCTGAGACTACAGGTCCAACCCTCTCCTTGGATTTACTGGCATTTGAGTCCATGAACAATATTGGTCAGAAGATACTATACGGAAATAATGATCGCTTAACGTAACATTGAGATAAGACATGAATAACGAAAGAAAACCCGATCGAAGAGAGGAAACTCCTACCTTGAGATCCCGAATGAAGAAATAAGATTCGACTGATTCCTCGACTTGGAGTTCGATTGATTCGGCTAAACAAGATTTACCGGAATAGGCACCTTGAAGAGAAAGAAAAGACAAGAAAACATAAATACAACAGTAGATCACCAAGCCAATTAGCCGTTCGGCTTTGGCTTCCAAAAATAGAAAGAAGACAGAAAAAAGATGACAGAATCTTCATTACCTTAAATCGACAGAAACCAATTGTCCCTTAAGCCCCCTTCAATCGATGGCCAGATGCCGGAACGCGTAGACAAAGCCCCTACTTCAACTGGCTAAGAAGTAATATAGAAGTAATAGGAACAATGGATGCTTCGGCTACAAAAGAACCCTGTGAGAGGGTGAGGGATATGTTTCGGCTAAGTAGGGTGGAATCAAAAATATGAATGGGAGTATAGGAGGTTTTGGTCAAGAAGAAGAAAAAAAGATGAATAGGGTTTCGGCTTTGAGTGATGCAAAAGAGAAGAAAGAAAATTAATGTAGAGAGGATGGTAGGAGGTTTCGGCTTATGAGAGGAAGAGAAAATGAATAAGAAAACAATGGGAAGGATGAGTGAAACGATGCTAAGATGCGGCTTGAGAGTCTTAGATAGAGAAAAGGAAAAGACGAAAAAGAAAGTGCATCAATGGTCTATCACATTCGGCTAAAGGAGAAAAGATGTTGTCTCATACAATTTCGACACACCCCTGAATTATGGACTCAAAAAGAAGAAAAGAAAGAGACTTCCAAGTCTTAAGCACAAAACGACACTCACATCCCCCCTAATACCCGAATTTGTTCCAAAGAACTAAAATGGAACCTAAGACCACTCATGAGTTTCGGCACACCCCAAAACAAGCCAAAATCGATTCTTGCTCCCCCCAAGCACTCCAGAATTCGGCCACCACCATCTTCCCATGCTAATACCTTACTTTTCTCCTTAATTCACTCCTGATACCCATTCGAAATAGTTTGAATGATTCAAACTCCTCTTTCTTCTCTCATCCACACATTTGAATTATTTGACTCCATCAACTCCCTTCTTGAAGCATCCTAGTCGAACTCTACCTCTGCTCCCCCTTGACGCCAAAAAGGAATTCCAAATTGAGCACCACGCGGCTTGAACCTGCTCCCACTCAGCTCCCTTGAGGCGTCACCACCTGCACCTTAAGTGACATCTCCTTGCCACTTTACCACCTTAGTTCTTGTGTCATCAAACACAAGCAACACACCTTAAGTCCTGCCCACTACCAGCTTCCCTCTTAAAGTGCCCAAAATTAAAATTTTGACCAAAGTTTCGGCTTAATCCCGGGCCTTCCCAGAGACCCCAAACACACCCAACAACGCACAAAACATACCAAACACACAACATGCATTAAATGCAAAACCCTTAAAATTCAGGATGTTACACATTATGACATGATTGGCAATATGCCTATATTATGAAAGAGTACTCATGTAGTAAGTGAGAATGTTGCAGGTATGTAAGCAAGCTATTAAGTAAGGTGCCCTTTGTATTCTGAGCCTTTGGTAAGGTTACCGATGAGTTCACCGAGAAAATCGATTAAGTGAAATTATGTGTGGCTTGTAATGATAAGTGTAGGTATATGCATGTGTAACGGATGAGCAATATGCTTAATATGTAATTGGAAATTAGAAAGATTGTTATAGGTAAGTAATGAATACAACTAAAGTGAGTGAGAGCAAAAATTTACAAATAAAACTGTTTTGGACAGCAGCAGTTACGTGATTTTGAAAAATCACCAAAAATAGTAGAAATTGAATTATAAGTTGGATGATATATTGATCTGAATCTTATTGAGTATATTTTCATATAAAAGAAACATAGCAAACAAAGGATTTTTATAATTTGAGATATTTAAATTTTTGTGAGACTGGTTCAGAATGACTATGTGATCCCCTGTTCTATCTTGGAAAAATCATTAATTATTGTACAAAAATAATTATGTGATATAATTTATATTCCTGAAATTTTGAATGAGTCTAGTTTCAAATAATCTAAACAATAAGGTCATATGAATTCTGTACAAGGAGATAATTGATTCGTAGTGATGAGAGGTCAGAATAGTCGAACAGTGAAATAGGGGAAATTTTAATGAATAAACTGTACTAATTGGCAAGACCAAAAATTCTAGAAATTTTATGGTATGAAGATATGTGAGTCTAGTTTCAGTGAAAATTAGCGATTTGTAATTTGGAGCTTTGTAGTTCAACAAATAAATAATTTAGTGACAGCGATTCAAGTAGACAGATTAATGTGAACATGAGTAATAAGGTATAAGCATGTGATTTAATGATTGTATCATTTAGAGAACTTATTGTAAGGATTTGTCTTGTTGAGGCTTTGGTAAGGCTACAAATGAGTAAGTTGAGAAAGTAAGAACTTAGCATTATTTATGCAAGTTATGACAGCTTAGTAGTAAGCTAAATTCATTGCTAATGCTTATTATTTTTACATGTGAACTTACTAAGCTTTATAAGCTTACCCCCTTTTCTTTCCCATGTTTCAGAGTCCTATTAAACAAGCTCGGGCTGAAGGTCGTCGGAGATCGCTTCACACTATCAAGCTATCTATGGGTATCTTTATTTATAAATGATTTAAGTTATGGCATATATAGGGGCTTGACTAAGTCATTTTGTATATGTGTTAATTAATTTGATTAAACGTATTGCTTCATAACGGTAATAAGGATTATTCTGTATTTAGCCACGAGTTGTGGCTCATATTGGTCATGGAGTTATAATGCTTGTGTATGCATGTGTTTGTTAAATTTTAAATTATAAGTGAAATTTTTGGCTCGGGATTTGGTAGAATGTATTGTTAAGTCTGGTAATGCCTCGTACCCGGTTCTGGCGTAGTATACGGGTAAGGGGTGTTACAGAATAGGTTCAAAATTGTTTGTAATTGTGGTACCTACTGTTGGTACATTGGTTAGAACATATACGATGATTGATTTAGTATATTATGAGCAAGTTTGGAATGAGTTTTGGTCTTATGAATGCTTGTGGAAATGGTGTGTTTTAAAGGTGTAAGTTTTGGCTTGATTTTAGCTTGTTTTAGGGGTTAATTTGGAAGAACACATCCTGAGACATGGTTTATCACATGGTCGTGTGCCATACACGGTCACCCTACACTGCCATACATGCTTTGTTAGTTTTGGTGCAGGTTTCACACGGTTTGAGACATGGGCTGAGACATGGCCGTGTGTCTCAAGTCAGTGAGTTACACGATCTATGACTCGAGTTGGGACACGATCGTGTGTCCCTACTTCGAATGCTCATACAGTCTTAGCTGTATCACGCAGCCTAGCCACACGGTCGTGTGACCCTTATTTTCCAAATTGTTAAGTTTTTCCTAAAATTTATGTTTTGAATCATTTTGATCTTGGTTACTTTCAAACTAATTTAAGGCCCTGAAAACCTGAATGAAGGCTTATGTGAATATTTATTCTGTGAATTGATATATGTTTATAAATTAAATGGAATTTTTGTTTTGACTTAAGAGAAATTGTTCTGTTTGGTTTTGTAACACTCTAATCCTTAATCTCGTAACAAAGACGGGATATGGGTGTTACAGCAAGTTTGTTTGGAGTCGTGGGCACGACTATTGCAACGATTATCAGCTCAACCAAAATTCTGTTCACAACAAAAACACAGAAGTTGATCATAATATCTAATCCCTGTGGACTCGACCCTACTACTCTTTAGTACTGTTTAGAGTTATTTTATTGTAGGAATTATTTTTGGTGGTTTCGACGCCCATCATTACGTCATTGAGAATTCAATTTTATTTTTGAGTGCATAACAGTGAGACTTGTTTAATTTTTAGTTTTTGAGTGTTGTGTTCTTCTTTTAGATATGCCACAAAGTTTTATAGTGGCAAAGGAAATGATGACCAGAGTGACACACTATCACGTGTAAAACGGTGTGTGATTTGTGTGCAAGTATACACGTTGATTCAGGTAATAAAGTGATGAGTGAATATCGTTCCAACAAGGATCGGATTGAGGGACAAAATTAGTCAAGTTATCTTAATAGGGTCAAGTTAATGTTATAGTAAAATGATTAAAGGAAATGCTATGGCAAAGGCTAAGGTAAATAGACGGTGATGGGTAAATAATTGGAATTGCTATGGCAAAGGTGATAATAGAAATATAAATATGGGAACTATTGTGTGAATAATATATAAATGAACAAATAATCAACTAAGAATGCTAAGGCGAAGATATTTCGCCAGAGAATCAAGTATAGTGTCTATGATATTTATATGGAAGGTTGGGATTACTCAGAATCAACCTTAATGGCAATAATGTCGTGGAAAAATCTTTATTAACTTATTGTGCAAAAGAGTCCTAGAGTGGCCTGCCTCTTTCAGGGGCAAAACCTCAATCATTGTCCCTGCTCATATAGGGTCTTATTACAGTAACCTATGTAATTCCTTCTTTATGACGCAAGCATCATTCAAATGTTTCTCATGCCATCCAATATTAGCTAAGTAATCTAACTTTTCCCGTATTACATCAACTTAACAAGAATAATATACCATCAACTATTCCTAGGGATTGCACTTAAACAATTAAATAGGCAGTAAAATAATCAGATTTATACCATGGAAATTAAAAATAGTTAAGTATCATCAAAATAATCCCAACCCGATGAGATTTAATTCATCGGTTGGAAAATATAATTCCAAACCATCACCATCATTTAAAACCAAATAAGTTCACAAGAAAGCACTAAGGAAATAATGGAAGGTCGGGAAAACAGCTTCCGCTGGTTTACACTACAGCAGCACAATCCTGTGTTAGACGAGGGGATGACTTCTTCCACTTGAGATCTCTTACTATTCTACTTCTCTCTGGGATGCCTTTTTAGGTCCCCTTCATCGTCCTTTTATAGATAGATTTCAGCCAAACAGTTTGTGTTAATCTTCTCTTCTTTTCTAGGGTGATTTATCTGGTACGAGTTTAAATTTCAAACTGAAACAGCTGCGCGTGAAATGTTTGACTCAGTCTTCCCGGCATTGCTATGACACTCATGCTGGCATATCATTTGCACTTTGCCCTAGCAAAACTTCACTCCTTCATTTCCTTTCTTCAAAAACCTATTCGTTTCCTACAAAAAAACTTCCACAAAAACTAATTAAAAGCACCAAATAACTCAACATAGTCAAAGTCCAAATGCAATATAACAAATGCTAATTAAAATGACATAAAATGCAACAAAATATACCTAAGTACAAACAATTAGCTAGGTCGAAAGGCAGAAAATATAACTCCTTTTCAAGAGTTATCACACCCCCAAGCCTAAGCTATTGCCTGTCCTCAAGCAAAAAATTCTTATATGTACTAATGCAAATATTTTGCCCTAGCATGAAACCTTTTCGTACTGCTTATCTATTCAAAAACCAATGTATATCTTAGTTTTAAACAATTTTCTCTGTCCTAAAGTCTGTTCTAATGGCTAAGGTTTTTCTAGCAAAGGTAGTGTAGGAATATCTCCTAAAAAAAAAAACTCGTAAATACTTATCCACTCTCCCCTTCAGTCATATAGCAAATATATTCTAACCCACTTAGTTCATTTGCCACCTAACATCAATTATTTTTTATTATTCCAAATTTTTCTCTTCTTTTTTGAATGGGTTAAAGAATTTAGCATGACACAATAGTTTTCTGCCCTAACAATCATAGTGGAGTATACATCAAATTGCTGTGGCATTACATATGTCACAATTTAAAGAAGAAAGCATTCATGAAGCTAGGGCCCTTGACTAAAACGATGGATGGAGTATACAACTACCTCATTAGCTACAGTGGAATGTCCCTAACAATTTTTATTACACACTCATACTTAGAGCCACATCAACAACACGATGGAGCAAACAAAGTGGTGCTAACCTACTTAGCGATGCTAAAGCATTGAAGCGTCTACTATCCTTTATTTCAATAATTTGTCGTAACATTGTTAATAATACTAGGTTGCAAAAACCCCAAGCCATTAAAAGATACTCATTATAATTCGAAAAAAAAAAGTGCAGAGTATAAGGCATCCTATTTTTAAAAATCAATTTCTAAGCAATCTAGCCTCAACAAAACTTACCAACTCCATTTTTACAAATTCAGGCAAATCGAAAAATAATATTTATAATCATCATCGAACATCATGAATAAAAACTGTAGTTTGTATAGACAAACAATATATTGATAGTCACACTGCCGTGGCAAAATACTCCTACATGCAATAATATGGATATATCCTAAATACAAAATGCAACCTAGAGGCCCAATACACCCCCAAACATAAGGGATGCATTGCACCCAATGCATGAAACAACACAAACATAAGTATATCCATGGATATAGACAAAAATAATATGCAATGTATTATGAAAAGAAATGAGGAAAGAAAAAACTAATTGGACTTAGATTGGACAGCCGGTGCATCATTCAAGTTGTCCCACGGTCTTGCGGGCTTTGAATTTGTACCTCATTTTCCATTTCAAATTGGTGCTCTCTCCACCTTCCTTATCAATTTTTGTAAGATCATCGACCAATTGATCGATTACTTTGTCTTGCTCAGTCATGGAAGTCTGTGAAGACACGAGTATAGAAGTTTTACCCTTATCAGTAGCAGTGGCAATGATAGTGGCATCGGCAGTGGTAGTGGCTTGCTCATCAATCTGTCTTTCTTTTCGAAGGTCCTTAAATTTAGGTTTTCCCAGCTCACCCTCACCATCTTTCTCCTTAGGAGTGGCTTCTTCTTCCATAAAATCACTGCTAGTAGCAGGCTAATCTGGCTCCTCCTCAAAATCATTAGCTGCAAACAAAGTCGATGGAAACACAGGAAATGGTGGCATGGGTGTTGAAAAATTCTTCTGAAGGGATCTTTGTAAGGCCAAGTCTCAATTTTTTGCATACGCCCAATACTGAGCCTAGCGTGCATTAAGTTGTCCCAACTCTTCAGTAAGGTGGTACTGCTGGACTTCAAAAAGAGATAGCCTTTACTCTAGTTGAGTTAAATAATGTAAGATTTTTTGGTTAAGGGAATCATTTGAGTCAGGAGACATTGCTGTGGAAATTTGCGTATAGGTAAATCTTGATGGTGCTGGAACGCCACCGCAAACTTAGCTCCTTTGAGTTTGACAAAAATAGCTCATGTTATCCCATCCTTGTTGGGAGTACATCCTCAGCATCACTTAATAGCACATTTGTTGTCTCACACAGGGCCGAGATAAGAGAAGGGAAGTTTAAATTGCCAGCATTCTTATCTGCACACTTGTGAACTTCTTATAATTCTCCCAATATTTATCCTTCGACCTTGAATAATAGAATGCAACAACAACATTCTCTCCTTTAACACCGTCGTATTTTGTGTTGATGGCATCAGTCTACTTCTTAGGAAGCGATACCAGACCTTCCCAACTGGCTTCAACGTAGTGCGCTTAACGGTGTATCAGTCGTGGCTTGAAATAGGCCACTGTGTTCCTTCAACACACAAATCATCCAAAACTCGTGATAATCCTACTAGTGTAATATTGTCAGAAACCTCTGAATGTTCATCTTCAACCTCCTCGAGACTGAAATGGGTAATTATTTGGTCTTCATCAAACAAAGCAAATTTACCCCTCACGTAGATGAATAGAGAATCTGGGGAGTTAACATGACCATAAAATTCTCGCACCACTTTGCCCAAAACATCTCTTGGATGCAAACAAAACTTACTCTAGTTGTGCTTTTCGATAACTGACACCACTGATTCATCATATCCAAAATAGGGTTCATCTTTCAACAGAAATCTTTGCTCAAAGCAAAATGATCGTTTGAGAATGTTAGATGTGTACCTCATAGCGGTGGTAGTATTTAAGAATATCTTCAATTGAGAACCCCCAGCATGAGAAGATTCTCCCATATTTGAAGTACTCTTTGCATGGGCCATAAAGGAATTTTGGAAAGAAGTTTGGGAAGATTACCCGAATGTGAAGAGAGTAATAGAGAAGTTAAAGAAGGAATTAGTGTAAAAATGAAAACTTTATGAGAGGTAAGAGACATGAGTAGTTTGAAGAAAGAGGAATTAAAAGGGGATAATAATGATAGTTTTTAGGGAATGTCAAATGTGAGGAGAGGGGTTATGACATGGGGAAAAAATAAAAAAGAAACTCAAGTTTAGAGGGAAATGAAATATCGGGGCCCTTCATTTAGGGGTTTTATTGAGTTTCCCAAGAGGTTTTGCCAACAAATCTTTCTTTGGAGTTTTCCAACTAATCAAGTCTTGACACCTTATCACCTAGTTTGTTGTGGCATCATACTCCTCTCTAATGCTGAGTGCTTACTAGCAAATCCTGATCCTTTTATTATTCTTTGATTTAAACTGTAAATAATAAAATATTAATAACAAGGAAATAATGAAAAATTTTATTATTAATTAAAGTACAAAAATTAAAAGAAAAATTGCTAAATCAAACATTACGAAGATTAATGGTTTGCTTGTCACGTTCAACAGGAGCACCCCAATAATGCTTCAGGTGTTGTTTGTTAACTTTGAATGTTGCTCTTGTTTTCCATATTTAGCCTCTTAATTGCCCAAAATGCCTTGTGCTTAAGTTCAACAGGAAAATGATATGGCTTACCATAATCAAGCTTGAAAGGTGACATCCCTAATGGTTGTTCTAAATGTTGTTCAGTATCCCCATATAGCTTCATCCAATTTGGTAGACCAGTCTTTTCGAGAAGGATTTACTACTTCTTCCAAAATTTGCTTAATTTCTCTATTAGAGATTTCGACTTGACTATTGGTCTGGGGATGATATTCGTGGCAATTCTGTGTTTCACCCCATACATGTGCAAGGCATTGGCCATCAGCGTGCAATCAAAATGGGATCCATCATCACCAGTAATTGCTCTTGGTTGCCAAATCGTGTGAAAATGTTCTTATATAAAAATTTCAATACCGACTTAGCATCATTAGAAGTTAGAACTACTGCTTCTACCCATTTAGAAACATAGTCTATTGCCAAAAGTATGTATAACTTGCCTGTGGGTGGTGGAAATGGACCCGTAAAGTCTATTCCCCATACATCAAATAACTTAATCTCTAGTATACTATGCAATAAGATTTCCTGTCTTCTTGAGACATTCCTTGTTCTCTGACAACGGCCAAATGACTTATAAAATTCATGAGCGTCTTTAAATAGGGTTGGCCAATAGAATCTTGACTGGAATACCATGGCAGTTGTCTTCATTCCTCCAAAATATCCTCTATAAGAAGCTGAGTTGCGATGCTCTAAAATGCTACGCATCTCCTTGTTAGGGGCACACTTCTTAAATAGGAAAGGGTCATCCCAATAGTACGATTTTGCATCATGAAAAAATTTATGTTTCTTGTGCGTATTAAAGTCAGGTGGCATTACACCACTCACCAAAAAGTTTACTATGTCTGCATACCAAGGTAGTGCCTTGGTAATGAGTAATTGTTCATCTGAGAAATCCTTTTTAATTCATTTTGCTCGACCATCTTCATTTCCAAATCCTATCCTTGACAAATGGTCAGCCACTTGATTTTTGGTTCCCTTCCTATCTTTGATTTCCAAATCAAACTCTTGCAGCAAAAGTATCCACCTAATTAATCTCGGCTTGGCATCCTTCTTGCGTATCAAATATTTGATAGCCAAGTGATCTGTGTAAACCATAACTTTTGTCCCCACTAAGTAAGATCAAAATTTTTCGAATGCAAAGACTACTACTAGCAATTCTTTCTCTGTGGTGGTACAATTAAGCTGAGCTTCTATCAGCATCCTATTGGCGTAGTATATTACGTGTAATACCTTTTCCTTTATTTTGCCCAACACTGCTCCCATGGTAAAATCATTGGCGTCGCACATGAGTTCAAAGGGCAATGACCATTCTGGAGCAACTACAATTGGTATTGCTACTAGCCGCTCGTTGAGTACCACGAAAGCCTGCAAACATTGATCATCAAATTAAACTTTTTATTTATTTTAAGTAGAGTACATAAGGGTTTAGAGATTTTTGAGAAGTCCTTGATAAATCTTCTATAAAAATCTTGCATGTCCTAGGAAACTTCGAATACCCTTTACATTGGTGGGAGGTGGCAGTTCTTCAATCACTTCTATTTTTGCTCGGTTCACCTCAATTCCTCACCGTGACACTTTATGTCCCAAGACAATGCCTTCACAGACCATGAAGTGGCATTTCTCCCAATTTAACACAAGATTTGTTTCTTCATAGTAGCATAATACCATCTTTAAATTCCTTAAACAATCCTCAAAATCATTCCCAAACATGGAGAAGTCGTCCATAAAAACATCAAGGAAATTCTTCACCATATCTGAATATATAGCTATCATACAATGTTGGAAAGTTGTTGGGGCATTACATAACCCAAACGGTATTCGTCCAAACACAAAAGTGCCATATGGACAGGTGAAGGTGGTCTTCTCTTAGTCTTCTGGTGCTATGGTAATCTGGTTGTAACCGGAATAACCATCTAGAGAACAATTGTAACAACCCTTTTTTCTGTGATGTCAGAAATAGTGGTTTTGGGGCCACAAATTTGACGAGTAAGTTGTAAATATTATTATATAATTTTCGAGTCAAATATGGTATTAAAATAAATTTTAATATTGGTAATTTATGTTATTTGAGTAAATAATTAAGTTTTAGTGGTATGACCCTAAAGTCAAGTGGTTTTATAAAATTAAGTAACGAGATCTCGTTTCTATAAACAGATCCGTAAATATTTAATAATACAGAGTGTTATTAAGGTTTTATTAAAGTTTTATTAAGAAATTTTGATGTTTAATGGATTAATTTGATGAAAAGGACTAAATTGTAAAAAAAAATGTAAAATTTGAGTTCTACTTGTTAAAAGGGTCAAATGGCTATAAAACTTTACATTAAATGGACGTAATTGTAATCATACCATCCTTAATGTTAGTGCACAATTATGGACATGATTTGGGTTGATTTTTAAAGTCAATGACTAGGGTTAAAAAGGTAATTTGATAAATTAACGTAAATTAAAAAAGGTAAAATTTGTATCATCTTCCCAAAAGGTTAACACCACTGAAATGAAGAAATGAAAAATACATTTGTGGTGCTTGAAGATTCGGTCAAGTTATCTATGTGCATGTAAGTGATTTTTAGCTCGTTTTTATTGATTTTTATGTTTTTGAGATCGTTGCAACTAGGTTCAGCTAATCCGTACCTTCGCTTTTGAAATTGTTAAAGATTTTGAAGTTTACCATTGATGAATATTTGTGATTTTAGATGTTAAATGATGAATTTGAAGTATTGGTTGTTATTTATAAGTATTTTGTTAAGTGATTTTGATGAATTTAACGATTAGGGATTAAATTGTTAAAATAGTACAAATACAAGGACTTGATGTGAAGTTGTTACAAATATGGGCTATAATGGAAGCTATGAACATTTGGTTGGCATGATTTTTCAATAAAATTGGTTTATTTGCATGATTAGGACATAGGGACTAAATAGAATAAAAATGAAAAGTTGAGGATAATTTTGTAAAAATGTCAAAAAGGACAAAATTGCATAAAATGAATTGGTTTTGCTGTCTAAATTAAGGAATTGAATGAAATTGTTAATTTATATTGAGAATGAGAGGAAAAATTGAGGAGAAGGGAAAATTTCCAAATAGCCCCTGTGCTTTGACATTTCTGTAATTTAGCCAGGTAAGTTCGTGTGAACTATAATCACTTAAATTTTGATTAAATTGAATGTTTAATGTGTTGTTCCAATGTATATGAATCAATATATATATGTTATTATTCAATTTATCATGTCATGAAACGATGGAAATCTAACGACGTACGACGATTATCGAGCCCCTTTTGAAATTTAGGAATATATAGGATACAAATGACATGACATTAGGGTTATCATGTTTTAGGTGCTGGTCCTGAATGTCCTACAGATGGCTGATTTCTAACATTTTTTGTGGATACTCATCAGCTTGTGTAAGCGGCATCGTGTAGCAACATTCCGACTGTCAACTTGTGTGAGTAAACCCATTTCTGGCTCGAGTGAGCAGCGATGTAAAGATAAAGAAAAAGGAATGGTTTCAACCATATGTTTAGCACACTTTGTGTGAGCTTTCCCACGTATCCGATATTATTTTAAGTGGTTTAACGGGCATGTAAAGGGAAGGAACGGTAATTGTTTCAATCGACTATATTATGAAATTATGGAAATGTATGAAATGTTATTGATCAAGGAATGTATAACTAAGTTTCATTGAAAGTATGATATGTTAAGGAAAATGATGAATTCAAATGAATTAAGTTCATGTGTAATGACTTACCTATGTTGAATTCATGTGAATTATGTTTAAATATGCTAACATATGTTATTGTTGGTGCTTAGGCTTATACCAAGGTGAAGGTTGGATTATATCATGATTAATCTTAATGTTATACATTGAAATGGTAAGTGTCGAAATGGAAATAAGATTATGTTCATAAAAAAGGTGGTATGAATCAAAAGATATATTTTTCTTATGAAATGGTTTATCATGTGATTCATCCCAAAAGAGTTTTGTATAAATGCATTAACTTGTGTATTGATAATGATGTTTAGGCTTGTGTCAAGCTTGTGTTATGGTTGATGTTTATGCTTATGTCTTGTATTATGCTAATGAAACAGGTAAGAAAAGGAAATGAGACGGTAAGTTCGTAATTAGATGTGTTATGATGATAAAAGGATTGATGAGTTAAATAACGTATTTATGCGTGAGAAATCTACTTATGCAATGGATGAATTTATCTATGTCATGGATAAATGCACTTATTCATGAATTGATAATGTTATTTAAGTTTATGCTAAGTAAATGGAATGTTAAGTAAGTAAATGGAACAGTTTATAGTCTCATGAAAAGATTAATGATTATGTAATATGTCTTATAAAATCCTATTATATTAGGAATGATAAGTATATGTGGTGTTAATGGATTTACTCATTTGTGAGTTGAATATTATATGGTTTAATAATCTTGTGGTGTTGGTATAGGTTTATAATTACCCTATAAAGTTCATTATTGAAATGAAATGTTATGTTATGTTTAAATTTTATACGAGCTTACTAAGCATTCATTGGTTATGTAGTTATTTTTCCTTTACTTTTCAGATTATCGGAAGCTTAATCGGTTTGAAAGCTTGTCGGAGATCTATCACACTATCCAGTGATTATATCGGTAGGTTTTGATGTTTTGGTCAAGGTTATAATGGCATGTATAGGTGGACTTGTGTTTAATGATCTAGTTGTTATGTTTGGCCTGTATATATGGTATTATGGTTGGTGTGCTTTTGGCATTTTGATGCCTTGATGGTTGGTGTTATTATGGCTAAGTTGATGTATGTTGGAATGACCAATTTGGTATGTTTATAATGTGACCAAGTAAGGTTATGCTTGAGATGGTTATGAGCTATATGTATTGGTATGAATATGGTCAATTATACTTGTGATTAGGTATATTTGATTGTTTGTGTTTGAGGTGCATATGTGGCAAATTGGTTGGATGGTTAAATGGCCTATTGAATTGGTCTTATTATGTATGATTTGGGTATGTTTTAAGGTCTTGGTTATATGTGCAAGTTGCTTGTAGGTTCATGGTTGAATGGGTGAAATAAATGGCTTGATTTTGGCTATTTTCTTGTCCACATGACCTAAGACACGGTCGTGTGCCTCAACCGTGTGTGGTACATGGCCATGCAACATGGTTGTTTGTCCCTTGTAGGTTTCAAATGTTTCTTTTCAAAAGTTACATGACCAAGCACACAACCTGGCACACGGGCATGTGGCTTGGTCGTGTGACCCAAGTCAGAGAGTTACATGGGCACGGACACGGGCTGGGACATGGTCGTGTGTTCCTAGTTTGATTGTCACACGGCCTGAGACACGGGCGTGTTTCTCAGCCATGTTAGTCGCTCGACTGTGTGACCCCTATAGTGTGAATTTTTTTGACTTTTTCTTCAATGTTTCAAATGTTCCCGATTTAGTCCCGAATCATTTCTAATGTGATTCTAAGGCCTCAAGGGCTCAAATAAGGGACGATTTGCATGCATGTGAATGAATTATACTATGATTAATGAAATGTTTAGAAATGAATGTTTTAAGTTATGTTGTTACGGTAATGCTTCATAACCCTATTTTGGCGACGAATATGGGTTAGGGGAGTTACAACAATAAAAAGCCTTACCATCTAATCTATCTAACATCTGATCAATGAATGGCAAAAGGAAATGGTCCTTCCTTGTTTCCTTTTTAAGCTTGCGATAGTCCATACACACCCTCCATCCTGACACCTCCTTTCTTGGGTACGAATTGCACAGGGCTTACCCACAAGCTGTCAAAAATGGGATAAATAATGTCGTCATCAAGCTACTTGATAATCTCCCTCTTGATAACTTTCATAATTGGATTTAGTCGTCTCTGCTATTCAATGGAATTGCTGTGGCAATATTCCAACAAAATCTTGTGCATACACAATGTTGGGCTAAT
Source organism: Gossypium australe (assembly GCA_005393395.2). NCBI lineage: Eukaryota > Viridiplantae > Streptophyta > Magnoliopsida > Malvales > Malvaceae > Gossypium > Gossypium australe. The sequence goes on along the minus strand of CM016614.1, from coordinate 90,671,751 downwards.
TCCTTTTATATTAGCAAGGGTCTATCCGAATGCCCTTTTAGATCTTCATAACACTTCCAACAACCTGTTCTCTTGTTCAGGTGTTAACTTTGCAGAAATTACTATTGGCAAAGTACTGTTATTCCCTAAGTATTCATATTTCAGATGTTATGGCAGAAGCTTTAACTCCAGTATAGGTGATTCCTATACAGAAGGTTTAGGAGGCTTAAAGAATTTTCTGGATAAACCCAGGGTCTCAAATTTCTTTCCTGGCCTGTCCACTATCTACCGACCTTCCCTAAATTCACCAAGCTCTTCAGATATTAATTCTTCACCTTACTCTATCAAGTAATCTTCGTTGTCAGCACTACTGTAGCAAATTTTTGCAAATTCGTCTACTGTTGTTTTTATCACATCAATCGTGTGGCATTCCTCATTCTCATCCACACACTTCATGAACAACCTGTTTTTCTGTGGTGCTAGAAATAGTGGTTTCGGGACCACAAATGAAACACCCCAAACCCGGCCCACGAGCCTTGACCGGATCTGGTATGTTCCTCGATGTAAACCGGTTCAAAATTCTTTTGTTACTTAGGAAAAACTTGTGTGTTTTGTAAGAAAGATTGGTTTGGGTTGGGCTTGAACTGATGCAACCCGAACCCAAACCTATATACCATCCGCTACACATCACCCGTACCAATCTGCACACCGTGGGGACTACTAAGTCAACCCTCCATCTGCTACACACCATCGAAGGCAGTCGCTGCAGTCGACGTGCTCATCGCCCTTATAAAATTCGTGGCATAGCACCATATACATATTTTGTGTCAAGAGACACCACATTCAGATATCGTGGTCTTAGGTCACCACATTCACTTCCCCTTTTCATAATATCCCATATGCCCCCATATATCATACACATTATACAATATCATGCCTTAATTCACATTCTTATCATATTCACATTCATGGCATAATAAGTCTTATCATACTCATAGTAGGAGTAGGAAAACGTACCTTAGTATTGTGTACCATAACATGGTACTTAGCCATATTTTCACATTCGTATAACATACATACATATTAAACATTGCCTTAAACTTATTAAGAAATAGTGTGGGGTACACACCTGATACACTTAGCAGTTCACTTAAATCTAGAAAAGCTTGATTTAATATCTTAGATCTCAAGTCCCTACATTCAGCCAAACTTAATATGTTAGCATAAAGCCTATTCGGCTATAAAACCAAATCCTAGTAGGATTTGTACACTTAAACCTACCTTGCTGCCAATTGACTTAAGAACCAAATCCCGAAAAGCTTTGTTGTATTCCTTTTTGCATTCGGCCAAGCATTAAATCACATCACAGGTTAGTTTTGGCATTTTAAACAATTATGAAATAGATCTAGATATCAAAACAGGCCTTGGCCAAACATACCTATGTGCTTACCTTCCAAATCTTAAATCCCGGAATTGATCCTTTGTCTTAGGTGTCTGTCGAAATCCCTATAACCACGTGTTAGATCGATTTCTAACACTTAATCACTATTAAATGGCCTATGGCCGACTATCAGATGTGCTTACATTGTGGATTTTAAATCCCGAAAGTATCCCTTCTTGAAGTCGACAACTTGCTAGATCCTGAACACTCCTTTAATACCAAAGTCGAAAGCACCCTTGCTTGAAGCCCCTCAAAGATTCGGCTATGGACTAAGTGTGATCAACAAGTTTCGGCTTTTGAGACTATGAAGAAATCAGCTAATGGTTACCTTGAGGGTTCGGCTTTGATTGAATTAAAAGAAGGAAAGTAGGTTGATGTTGAAGGTTCGGCTTTTGGAGAATCAAAAAGGAAAAGAGGATGATGAGCAGAGAGAATTCCGCAGAGGAAAGAAAGAAAAGAATGGAGAAATTTGCTAGAGAATTTCAGCAGAGGCTTAGTGGGGAAGAAAAGTATGAAGAATGGCCTTGTTTTCTCCTATTTGCCGAAACTATTACCCCAAGAGTCCCCTACTTGGCCACCACTCTTCCTATGTGATAATTTTATCTTTTAATTATCACTTTATTCAATATTAGAATTAATCCCTCAATTATCTCTTATCTCTTAATTAAAAATAACAATAATTATCCCTCATTTATCCATCTATTTGCCGAATTTTAACAAAAATAAAACACCTCCCTTTAGTGCCTTGTTGCCGTCCAACTCTCTTGTTCCTTGCACCAAAATAAAATTCCTTTATTTGATCCCCAAGTGACTCGAACCTAGGCTCCTTCCCCCTTGATTGTGGCGTCACTTACTGGGCTTTAAGTGGTGCCTCCTTGCCACTCTTCCAAGCCCGTTCTTGTGTCAAATTTCTTCTATTAATTTTCTTAAGGCCACCTTGCCTTAGTTTCCTCTTTTAAACTTTAAAACTTAACATTTTCTAAGACATTTCCTTACATTTCCAAGTTTCCAAAAATGTTCACTTTCCTCTTTTGAAACTTAACATTTCTAAATCATTTCCTTACATTTCCAAGTTTCCAAAAATGTTCATAATACATTCATAAAACATAAGACATGCCATTTCGTATAGTTAAATCAACAATGCATAGGCCCATTTTCAGGATGTTACAGTTCTACCCCCTTTAAAATAATTTCGTCCTCGAAATTACCTGACTGAAATAGGTGAGGGTATTGTTGTCGCATTGCCTCTTCTGGCTCCCACGAAGCTTCTTCCGATCCATGATTTCTCCATAGTACTTTGTCTAAAGGCACTGATTTCCGTCGTAACACTTTCACATCTCGTTCTAGAATCTGAATCGGCTCTTCCTCATAGGATAAATCTGGCCTTAGCTCCACCTCTTCAACTGGAACCACATGAGATGGATCCGAACGATAACGATGTAGCATGGATACATGGAGTACATCGTGCATCTGCTTCAACTCCAGTGGCAACTCCAACTGATACGCCACTGGTCCAATTCGCTTCAACACTCGATAGGGCCTTATGAACCTTGGATTTAACTTCCCTTTCTGACCAAATCTCATCACCTTCTTCCAAGGTGAAACCTTAAGGAATACTTGATCTCCCACAACAAATTCTATTTCCTTCCGTTTGAGATCCGCATACGACTTTTGTCTATCAAAAGCTTCCTTCAACCGTGCCCGAATTATCTCAACCTTCTCTTTCGATTCTGCCACTAACTCTGGACCCAAAACCCGACGTTCCCCTAATTCAGTCCAACACGTAGGAGTTCGACACTTCCGACCATACAACGCTTCATACGGTGCCATCTGAATACTAGCTTGATAGTTGTTGTTGTAGGCAAACTCTGCTAGAGGCAAATGGTCCTCCCAACTTCCTCGGAAATCCATCACACAGCCTCTCAACATATCCTCCAACACTTGTATTACCCGCTCAGACTGCCCGTCTGATTGTGGATGAAAAGCCGTAGTGAAGTCCAACTTAGTGCCTAAAGCTTGATGAAGTGCCCTCCAAAACCGAGACGTAAATCTTGGGTCTCTATCCGAAATGATTGATACCGACACTCCATGTAACCTCACAATTTCCGCCACATATAATTTAGCCAACTTCCAAAGAGAATAATCAACTCTTACCGGGATGAAGTGCGCGGATTGTAACACCCCTTACCCGAAACCCTCGCCGGAATCGAGTACGTGGCGTTACTAGACGTGACCATTAACTCGGGGAGTAAAATTTTTAAAGCTGTCCAACTGCGTCACGCTGACTAAATCGGCCATAACTCGAGTTACAGAACTCAAAATTTGGATCCGTAAATTTTCCTTGAAACTAGACTCATATAACTATTCACCATAATTTTTCTAGAATTTTTCATGTGGCCAATTAGTACAGTTTATTCTTAAAAGTTACCCTTATTACACTGCTGGACAATTCTGACCAGACCCTATAACACTGCAGTTATCTGATTGCACAAATTTCCTATGATGTTCTTGTTTATACCAATGAAAAATAGACTCATTTAGGATTCTACACATATAAACCATGATTCCTAATTATGTTTGTACAATGTTTGACAATTTTTCCAAAACAGGACAGTGACTCACGAATTCATTCAGAGCAGGTTTCGTTTAAACTTAATTATCTCATAAGATATAAATCTTTTGCCTATTCTGTTTCTTTCGTATAAAAATAGACACACTAAGGTTTAATTTCATGACTCAATCACCTCCAAATTCAATATATCCTATTTTTGGTGATTTTTCTAATTCACGTCACTGCTGCTATTACAAACTATTTTGTCGTATATCATAAAAAAAAAACTAGCTTCTAACTGAATTTACCTACCTCACGAATTCAAGGATTTCATTCATATACAATCATTTCCTTAATAAAAACGATTAACTTTGATTAATCATGCATAGACCTTTGCCATCATAAACTAACTTACATTCAAACACAACAACGTAGTTAACTGAAAATTTAGCCATATTCGCATGGCTATTACAAACATGGACCTTAAAATCATCAAACAAGGACCAAGTCTATTCTATACATGCCTTCAAGCAAACCAAAACGAAGTAGTACCCCAAATTGTAGAATGATAGTGTGAGTGACTTTCCGAACTATCCCGTTGAGCTTGTAGCTGGATCCTAATCTATAAAACAGAGAAAACATTTCACATAATAAGCTTTCTAGCTTAGTAAGTCCTAACTCATAATATTAGAACATTTAATTATTTATGAAAAAGAAAACAATCTACATATGGGATTTCACATAGGCAATTAAGTAAATAGTTTACACAAGGCCAAATACTAATAATTTGGTAACCTACTTTCTTAGCGTTTATACATGAAAACTAATTGTTCCATGATGGCGCATTTTAAGCTCGACTTCTGTCAGATTACATCCATCAATATTAATTTGGCCCAAGTAATGTTAAACATAGCATACCTCACATACTTACCTGAACCATATTCTTGACAATTTAGCTCTAAATTGTCTTGTCACAGATTAAATTCCTCTTTGGTAAAATACATCACCGGCATCAAGCCTGCTAGGCGTAAAAGCCTGAAAAGTAACACCGGCACAAGGCCTGCTAGGCGTAAAAGCCTGATAAATACACCGGCACGAGGCCTGCTAGGCGTAAAGCCCGATTATGTCACCGGCACAAGGCCTGCTAGGCATAAAGCCCGAATGTCAAAAATAACTTTACATACTTTTCGCATTTCACTGTCACATATCAAAGCATATGCATTTATTCACATTTAGTCAAATACATTTGAAATTCAACCCAATCCATCATCATCACATTCGGCCAGCTCATGGTTTTACATCAACTAATACAAATTCTATCATTCATTAGATTTTGTAATTTACCCCAAGACATTAGATTGCTCAAGAACTTACTTATTCAATTGCATTAGCCCAATAAATTCACTTCAATACTATACAGTTTTTCTCGGCTATATCATGAATTTGTACGTTAAATTTCCACAGTTTATCATTCACTAAATTTGTAATTAACTTATTAACATAGTTTAGATAAAGGACTTACCTCGGTCGTCGATGAGCCGTGTAAATCGGCTACTCGATAATCTTTGCTTTTCCTCGATCTTGTTTCTTCTCTTTTTGTTCCCGATCTATAAATGTTAAATAAATTTTGTTCATATTCACTCTATCCCTTTTTACTCAACTCAAAACAATTTACACACAATTTAGTTCAAGAAAAACTAGGAACCGAGTCCTTACTTCATACATTTAGTTTAAACAATAACCACCCCAAATTCAAGCATTTAATTTTTTTTTTTTTCAATTTAATCAATTTCACACCACAATATAATTTCAACTCATTTGAATTTCTTTTCCATGGCCGAATGGCCCTTAGGTCTCTAGGATCCCCTATAACCCTTCCTTCTATTACTTTAATGCACTTTAGTTTAAAATTTATCTTCTTACCTATGGCCATATATTCACTTTATAAGTATACATGTATAGCCAAATACAATAGCTCCAATTCATTCTCTCTTATGGCCGAATATGCCAATTCAATACCCATGCATTTTCCTCAACATACAACCAAGCAACAAGCTAAATAACCACACCAAATTCATGCATTTAACTACTCCAATTCAACCTATATGGATTTCTTCTACATGGCCGAATGGCCCTTAGGTTCTTAGAATTCTTTATAACTCTTCCTTCCATCCATTTTACCCCTTGCACTAATTTACTTCAAGTAATCAAATCTTAGACTTAGTCCACCCAATACTTTAACATCACATATAAAAGTCTTCTATGGTAAATTTCATTATAAGAGAATGGCCTAACATCAAAACACATGAAGAAACATTTTCATGAATATTCATCCCATTATTCGGCCAACTAGTAGGGTACCTTCAAGCCAATCAACATAATCTTCTTACCTATTCATGCCATTTCTTCTCATACTATCTAACTTATCAACTCAAGAAGCTACAACATTAGCACCCATGGCCGAATCTCCTCCTACCCATATTAACAAATTTTTGCTTGTTTCAAAAGAAAAAGATCAAGAATTTAAGCCATATCAAGGTGGGTTTTCAAAATCAAGATCAAATTCTTACCTATCCTAGTGCATGCAAGGCCGAATGGGGAAGATGAAGTTCTTCTCTTCTCTTCAAGGTAGGAATCGGGTAAGAAGGGGATGAGTGAAGGGAGAATTATTTTCCTTTTTGTTTTTATCTTTTTAGCATAAAAATATGGCATGCTTTTTCTTATAATATTACTAAAATCAATATATATTTAATTAGATAACATAATTTCTTGGCATGCTTTTAATATAATAATGCCTAAATATCATACAAAATAAATAAAAGAACATATAAGCATGCTTGCCGTCCACCTTGTTTAAAAAGGGGGAATTTGACATGCAAATCCCCATGTTTAATGAACAATTTACTTAGCCCCCTTTTTATTAATGCCCACTACATTGGTTCTTCTTGCAATTTAGACCTTTAGCAATTTAAACACTTAGATGGCTAAGATTTTCCACGAGATTTTCACACTTACTAAATCACATATAACAAACACAAAACAAAATATTTAAAATATTTCTCAGGCTCGGATTCGTGGTTCCGAAACCACCATTCCGATTAGGGTCAAAATTGGTCTGTTACAACTCTCCCCCCCTTAAGGATTTTCGTCCCCGAAAATCTTACCGTTAAATAGGTTCGGATATTGTTGCTTCATTGACTCTTCAGGCTCCCACGTAGCCTCTTCAACTCCGTGACGATTCCATAGAATCTTTACTAATGGAACCCTTTTATTTCTAACTCCTTGGTTTCCCGAGCTAAGATACGAATCGGTTCCTCATCATAGGTCAAATCAGATCGAATTTCAATCTCTGACGGGGTGATCACATGGGACGGATCCGATCTGTATCTGCGAAGCATCGAAACGTGGAATACATTGTGTATCTTTTCTAAGTCAAGGGGCAGTTTCAATCGATAAGCCACAGGCCCTATACGCTCGATGATTTCATACGGTCCAATAAATCTCGGACTCAACTTGCCTTTCTGACCGAATCGGAGTATTTTCTTCCACGGAGAAACTTTCAGGAACACCCAATCTCTGACCTGAAATTCAATGTCCTTGCGTTTTAAATCGGCATAGGACTTTTGACGATCCGAAGCAGCTTTCAAATTTCTTCTAATTACAACCACCTTCTGTTCAGTTTCTTTAATCCAATCAACCCCGTGTATCTTATTCTCACTGAGCTCAGTCCAATACAGTGGTGTGCGACATTTTCGACCATATAAGGCTTCATAAGGTGCCATTTTTATGCTAGATTGGAAGCTATTATTGTAAGCAAACTCAATCAAAGGTAGGTATCGTTCCCACGTACCTTCGAACTCGAGAACGCAACACCTCAACATGTCTTCAAGTATCAAAATAGTTCGCTCAGACTGACCGTCGGTTTGCAGATGGAAGGCTGTACTAAAATGAAGTTTAGTACCTAATGCATCCTGCAATTTCTTCCAGAATCGCGATGTAAATCTTGGGTCTCTATCTGAAACAATGGAACTCGGTACACCGTGCAATCTTACAATCTGCGACACATACACTTCGGCGAGTTTGTCAAGTGAATAGTCGGTACGTACCGGCACAAAATGAGCTGATTTAGTCAGTCTATCAACTATAACCCATACGGCATCTTTCTTACTAGGTGTCATAGGGAGACCAGATACAAAATCCATGGTGATTCTATCCCATTTCCATTCGGGTATCATGATTGGCTGAAGCAATCCGGATGGAACCTGATGCTCAGCTTTCACTTGTTGACAGATTAAGCACTTGGAGACAAATTCGGATATATCTCGTTTCATGCCAGGCCACCAATAGAACTGTTTCAAATCATTATACATTTTTGTGCTACCCGGGTGTATTGACATTCGGCCATCATGGGCCTCACTCAGAATCATCTGTATCAAATCTGAGTTCATCGGAACACACAATCGACTTTTATAATTCAAACAGTCATTTGCATCTATCTGGAAACCTGATTCTGTAGCGTTTTCACACTGAGTCCGAATAGCAACTAGCTTTTCGTCAACTTTCTGTGCATCGCAAATTTGCTGAATAAACATCGGTCTTGCTTGTAACTCGGCTATGATCAAACCATCCTCAGACATCGTCACCCGTGCGTTTAATGCACGAAGAGCAAATAATGATTTTCGACTCAACGCATCCGCAACAACATTAGCTTTTCCCGGATGGTAGTCAATCACTAATTCATAGTCTTTCAGCAATTCTAACCATCGGCGTTGTCTCAAATTCAGATCTTTCTGAGTCATTAAATATTTTAGACTTTTGTGATCTGAATAAACATGACATTTTTCACCGAATAAATAGTGACGCCAAATTTCCAATGCGAACACAATGGCTGCCAACTCCAGATCGTGAGTTGGATAATTTTTTTCATGCGGCTTCAATTGTCTTGAAGCGTAGGCTATCACCTTGCCTTCTTGCATTAGAACGCAACCCAACCCATTCAAAGAAGCATCACTAAAAATAGTAAATTCTTTACCCGATTCGGGTTGAGTCAACACTGGAGCCTCGGTTAAAAGGGCTTTCAACTGCTCGAAACTTTTCTGGCATTTTTCTGACCACTCATATTTGACATCTTTCTATAGTAGTCTCGTCAAGGGTGTAGCTATTACAGAAAAACCTTTTACGAATCGTCTATAGTATCCCGCGAGGCCTAGGAAACTTCGGATCTCGGAAACATTCTTTGGTGGTTTCCACTCGAGTATAGCTGCTATCTTGTTTGGATCCACCCGAACACCTGACACCGAAACAACATGACCCAAGAAGCTGACTTCATTCATCCAGAACTCACACTTACTGAACTTTGCATATAACTGTTGATCTCTCAAAGTTTGTAGTACTACTCTCAAATGCTCAGCGTGTTCCGCTTCATTTTTGGAGTAGAGCAATATATCATCAATAAACACTACTACAAACTGATCCAAAAACCGTCGGAAGACCCGGTTCATTAGATCCATAAAAACAGCAGGCGCATTAGTAAGTCCAAAAGGCATAACCAAAAACTCATAATGTCCGTACCTCGTTCAAAATGCCGTCTTTGGCACATCTGAATCTTTGACTCGTAATTGATAATAGCCCGATCTCAAATCTATTTTCGAAAACACTGAAGCCCCCTTCAACTGATCAAATAAATCGTCAATCCGAGGTAACGGGTACTTATTCTTTATAGTTACCTTATTTAGTTGCCGGTAGTCGATGCACATTCGCATTGTCCCATCTTTCTTTTTCACAAGTAAGACTGGTGCACCCCACGGGGAAAAACTCGGTCGTGCGAAACCCCTCTCTGTCAATTCTTGCAACTGTGCTTTCAATTCCTTTAATTCAGTAGGCGCCATTCGGTACGGAGCTATCGAAATTGGGGTCGCATCCGGCACTAATTCAATGCCGAACTCAATCTCTCGTACTGGGGGTAAGCCCGGTAACTCTTCAGGAAACACATCAGTGTATTCACATACAACTGGTACCGATTTCATTAGTTTCTCGGACATTTTATAATCCAGCACATAAGCCAAATAGGCCTCACACCCTTTTCTCACATACTTTTGGGCTACCATTGAAGATATTACCGTAGGTATCCCATTTACATCACAGGATTTTATTCTGATTGTCTCACCATTTCGGCATTTCAAATCAATAAACTTTCTTTTGCAATCCACCACTGCCTCATGTGAAGTTAACCAATCCATACCCAAGATTATATCAAATTCATCTAAGGGCAACAACATCAAATCAGCTGGAAAGCAATAGTCTCTTACCATCAACGGGCAACCTCTACACACTTTATTAACAAGCACACATCTACCCAAAGGGTTGGACACACGAATTACAAACTCGGTAGACTCAACTAGCAGAGTCTTGCCAAATTTTAAAGTTTCACACACATAAGAATGAGTCAAACCAAGATCAATTAGTGCAATCACAGTAGTATCAAAAAGAGTGAAAGTACCGGTAATGACGTCAGGGGAGGAAGCATCCTCTCTAGCTCGCGCAGCATATGCTCTAGCTGGAGCTCTAGCCTCAGATCGATCTGTAGTGTTCTTCGTTCCTTTCTGGCTACCACCTACATTGCCTGAATGTCTGGGTGGTCTACCTCGCATTGGCACGTTGCTCGGTGTAGTGTTCTGAACTTCATTCCGCTCAGCTAACTTCGGACACTCTCTGATAAAATGATCTGACGATCCACACTTATAGCAAGACCGATCATGGAGTCTACAACTCCCTGAGTGCCACTTCCCAAAGTACTTGCATTCAACTCTATTTTGTGGAATGTTACCAACACTGGCTATCGAGGTAGCTCGGGAGCTCATGGGAGGCCGGTCCCGTCTAGGCGGATCTGTAGTAGCTTTCTGTCGGCTGTAGTCATCTCTGGGCTTCTTGCTCGTGGAATGAAAGACTTTGCCCGAAGACCTCTTTCGGATGTCTCTGGCTTCGGTATCAGCCTTTCTTTTCTCCTTCCCGAGCTCTTCAGCTTTGCAAGCTCTCTCAACTAAAGTTACAAACTCTTGGAGTTCAAGAACGCCAACAAACATCTTTATATCTTCATTTAGGCCGTCTTTGAATCTTTTACACATAATGGCTTCAGTAGAGACACTCTCTCTAGCATAACGGCTGAGCCTGAAAAATTTTCTTTCATATTACGTTACAGTCATTCGTCCTTGTTTCAGCTCAAGGAACTCTTTTCGTTTTTGATCAATAAATCTTTGGCTGATATACTTCTTGCGAAATTCAGTTTGGAAGAAATCCCACGTCACTTTTTCTTTCGGGACCACTGATACTAGTGTGTTCCACCAGTGATATGCGGTGTCCCGTAGTAAGGATATAGCACACTTCAAGCATTCATCCGGAGTACAAGACAACTCATCAAGTACCCGAATAGTGTTATCAAGCCACATTTCGGCTCTCTCAGCATCATCATCGTCATTGGCTTTAAATTCTTCGGCCCCATATTTTCGAATTTTGTCAACCGGGGGCCTACCAGATCTCATTGGATCTATCATTGGGGGAGCTAGAGGATCCGGAGTTGGATTATTCGGGGGCGGAGGTTGGGGTATATTCGGGTTATTCTGAATAAATTGGGCAAACCACTCATTCATCATCCGGTAAAAGGCTTGCTTTGTCTCTCCTTCGTGGCTACCCGAAACAGGTCGAGAGTCTATCGGCGCTGATCCGTGGGTACGGTCAGGCGCCACGCTCTCCACATCATCAGCTACAGCTCTTTCTGGTTCAGAGTCCATTTACTATACAAAACAAAGTTCATGCTGTCAGAAGTCACCACACTATCAACATATAACCACAGGCATGTATAGCTAGACTCACACGCGCCACGGTAGTCCTAGAATCGACTAAACCGTAAGCTCTGATACCAATCAAATGTAACACCCCTTACCCGAAACCCTCGCCGGAATCGAGTACGTGGCGTTACTAGACATGACCATTAACTCGGGGAGTAAAATTTTTAAAGCTGTCCAACTGCGTCACGCTGACTAAATCGGCCATAACTCGAGTTACAGAACTCAAAATTTGGATCCGTAAATTTTTCATGAAACTAGACTCATATAACTATTCACCATAATTTTTCTAGAATTTTTCATGTGGCCAATTAGTACAGTTTATTCTTCAAAGTTACCCTTATTACACTGCTGGACAATTCTGACGAGACCCTATAACACTGCAGTTATCTGATTGCACAAATTTCCTATGATGTTCTTGTTTATACCAATGAAAAATAGACTCATTTAGGATTCTACACATATAAACCATGATTCCTAATTATGTTTGTACAATTTTTGACAATTTTTCCAAAACAGGACAGTGACTCACGAATTCATTCAGAGCAGGTTTCGTTTAAACTTAATTATCTCATAAGATATAAATCTTTTGCCTATTCTGTTTCTTTCGTATAAAAATAGACACACTAAGGTTTAATTTCATGACTCATTCACCTCCAAATTCAATATATCCTATTTTTGGTGATTTTTCTAATTCACGTCACTGCTGCTATTACAAACTATTTTGTCGTATATCATAAAAAAAAACTAGCTTCTAACTGAATTTACCTACCTCACGAATTCAAGGATTTCATTCATATACAATCATTTCCTTAATAAAAACGATTAACTTTGATTAATCATGCATAGACCTTTGCCATCATAAACTAACTTACATTCAAACACAACAACGTAGTTAACTGAAAATTTAGCCATATTCGCATGGCTATTACAAACATGGACCTTAAAATCATCAAACAAGGACCAAGTCTATTCTATAAATGCCTTCAAGCAAACCAAAACGAAGTAGTACCCCAAATTGTAGAATGATAGTGTGAGTGACTTTCCGAACTATCCCGTTGAGCTTGTAGCTGGATCCTAATCTATAAAACAGAGAAAACATTTCACATAATAAGCTTTCTAGCTTAGTAAGTCCTAACTCATAATATTAGAACATTTAATTATTTATGAAAAAGAAAACAATCTACATATGGGATTTCACATAGGCAATTAAGTAAATAGTTTACACAAGGCCAAATACTAATAATTTGGTAACCTACTTTCTTAGCGTTTATACATGAAAACTAATTGTTCCATGATGGCGCATTTTAAGCTCGACTTCTGTCAGATTACATCCATCAATATTAATTTGGCCCAAGTAATGTTAAACATAGCATACCTCACATACTTACCTGAACCATATTCTTGACAATTTAGCTCTAAATTGTCTTGTCACAGATTAAATTCCTCTTTGGTAAAATACATCACCGGCATCAAGCCTGCTAGGCGTAAAAGCCTGAAAAGTAACACCGGCACAAGGCCTGCTAGGCGTAAAAGCCTGATAAATACACCGGCACGAGGCCTGCTAGGCGTAAAGCCCGATTATGTCACCGGCACAAGGCCTGCTAGGCATAAAGCCCGAATGTCAAAAATAACTTTACATACTTTTCGCATTTCACTGTCACATATCAAAGCATATGCATTTATTCACATTTAGTCAAATACATTTGAAATTCAACCCAATCCATCATCATCACATTCGGCCAGCTCATGGTTTTACATCAACTAATACAAATTCTATCATTCATTAGATTTTGTAATTTACCCCAAGACATTAGATTGCTCAAGAACTTACTTATTCAATTGCATTAGCCCAATAAATTCACTTCAATACTATACAGTTTTTCTCGGCTATATCATGAATTTGTACGTTAAATTTCCACAGTTTATCATTCACTAAATTTGTAATTAACTTATTAACATAGTTTAGATAATGGACTTACCTCGGTCGTCGATGAGCCGTGTAAATCGGCTACTCGATAATCTTTGCTTTTCCTCGATCTTGTTTCTTCTCTTTTTGTTCCCGATCTATAAATGTTAAATAAATTTTGTTCATATTCACTCTATCCCTTTTTACTCAACTCAAAACAATTTACACACAATTTAGTTCAAGAAAAACTAGGAACCGAGTCCTTACTTCATACATTTAGTTTAAACAATAACCACCCCAAATTCAAGCATTTAATTTTATTTTTTTTTCAATTTAATCAATTTCACACCACAATATAATTTCAACTCATTTGAATTTCTTTTCCATGGCCGAATGGCCCTTAGGTCTCTAGGATCCCCTATAACCCTTCCTTCTATTACTTTAATGCACTTTAGTTTAAAATTTATCTTCTTACCTATGGCCATATATTCACTTTATAAGTATACATGTATAGCCAAATACAATAGCTCCAATTCATTCTCTCTTATGGCCGAATATGCCAATTCAATACCCATGCATTTTCCTCAACATACAACCAAGCAACAAGCTAAATAACCACACCAAATTCATGCATTTAACTACTCCAATTCAACCTATATGGATTTCTTCTACATGGCCGAATGGCCCTTAGGTTCTTAGAATTCTTTATAACTCTTCCTTCCATCCATTTTACCCCTTGCACTAATTTACTTCAAGTAATCAAATCTTAGACTTAGTCCACCCAATACTTTAACATCACATATAAAAGTCTTCTATGGTAAATTTCATTATAAGAGAATGGCCTAACATCAAAACACATGAAGAAACATTTTCATGAATATTCATCCCATTATTCGGCCAACTAGTAGGGTACCTTCAAGCCAATCAACATAATCTTTTTACCTATTCATGCCATTTCTTCTCATACTATCTAACTTATCAACTCAAGAAGCTACAACATTAGCACCCATGGCCGAATCTCCTCCTACCCATATTAACAAATTTTTGCTTGTTTCAAAAGAAAAAGATCAAGAATTTAAGCCATATCAAGGTGGGTTTTCAAAATCAAGATCAAATTCTTACCTATCCTAGTGCATGCAAGGCCGAATGGGGAAGATGAAGTTCTTCTCTTCTCTTCAAGGTAGGAATCGGGTAAGAAGGGGATGAGTGAAGGGAGAATTATTTTCCTTTTTGTTTTTATCTTTTTAGCATAAAAATATGGCATGCTTTTTCTTATAATATTACTAAAATCAATATATATTTAATTAGATAACATAATTTCTTGGCATGCTTTTAATATAATAATGCCTAAATATCATACAAAATAAATAAAAGAACATATAAGCATGCTTGCCGTCCACCTTGTTTAAAAAGGGGGAATTTGACATGCAAATCCCCATGTTTAATGAACAATTTACTTAGCCCCCTTTTTATTAATGCCCACTACATTGGTTCTTCTTGCAATTTAGACCTTTAGCAATTTAAACACTTAGATGGCTAAGATTTTCCACGAGATTTTCACACTTACTAAATCACATATAACAAACACAAAACAAAATATTTAAAATATTTCTCAGGCTCGGATTCGTGGTTCCGAAACCACCATTCCGATTAGGGTCAAAATTGGTCTGTTACACGGACTTGGTGAAACGGTCCACTATTACCCATACCGAGTCCTTCTTAGTAGGCGTAAGGGGAAGCCCACTAACGAAGTCCATGGTAATTCTCTCCCACTTCCACTGTGGAATCTCGATTGGCTGAAGTAATCCTGATGGAACTTGGTGTTCAGCCTTAACTTGCTGACACGTCAGACATTTTCCCACGAATTCAGTAACTTCCCATTTAAGATCAGGCCACCAGAACTGTTCCTTTAGATCTCTGCACAGCTTAGTGCCTCCGGGATGTATAGCATAAGGGCTACTATGTGCTTCCCGAAGAATCCTCTGTCTTAACTCTTCGTCCTTTGGCATACAGACCTTTCCCTTGAAGCACAGTACTCCCTCATCATTAACACCATAACCCTCTAACTCTCCGTTCTGTACTTGTTGTAACTTAGCACTTAGATCCTCATCCACCAACTGACTTCTCTTGACCTCATTCAACCATGTTGGTTTGACTTGCAATTCTGCCAGTAGACTCCCATCATCATACAAACTCAAGTGTGCGAACATCGCCCTTAGATCCGACACCACTTTCCGACTTAAGGCATCTGTTACCACATTCGCCTTGCCCGGGTGGTACACTATCGAACAATCATAATCCTTCAATAACTCCACCCACCTTCGCTGCCTCAAGTTCAACTCCTTCTGAGTCAACAGATACTTAAGGCTCTTGTGGTCTGTGTAGATTATTGACTTTTCTCCATAAAGGCAGTGCCTCCAAACCTTAAGAGCGAAAACCACTGCTGCCAATTCCAAGTCATGGGTTCGATAGTTAACCTCGTGTGGCCTTAATTGTCGAGATGCATACGCGACTACTTTTCCATCTTGCATTAGAACACACCCTAATCACGTATGAGAAGCGTCACAGTATACCACAAAATCCTTTCCAGCCTCCGGCTGAATTAACATTGAAGCTTCAGTCAAAACCCTCTTGAGCTTCTCAAAGCTCTCCTGTTGCTTATCCGTCCATACATAGGGTACTTCCTTCCTTAGCAACTTTGTTAAAGATGCGGCTATCGATGAAAATCCTTCCACGAACCTTTTGTAATAGCCCGCCAAACCTAAGAAACTACGGATCTCAGCCACGGACCTAGGTGGTTTCCAATCTAACACTGCCTCAATCTTTCTAGGATCCACCCTTATCCCTTCTGCAGACACCACATGCCCTAAGAATGCAACCTCCTTCAGCCAAAATTCACACTGCTGAATTTGGCATAGAGCTTCTTCTCCCTTAACACTTGTAGCACAACTCGGAGATGCTCATCATGCTCCTCTTCAGACTTGGAGTACACCAAGATATCGTCGATGAACACAACGACGAACCTATCCAAGTAGGGTTGAAAGACCCGGTTTATCATATCCATGAACGCGGCTGGGGCGTTCGTCAAACCAAACGGCATTACAACAAACTCATAATGGCCGTATCTTGTCCTAAAGGCTGTCTTGTGGATATCCGCCTCCTTCACCTTCAACTGATGATATCCTGACCTTAAGTCGATCTTTGAGAATACTGCCGCTCCCTTAAGCTAATCGAACAAGTCATCAATCCTCGGCAAAGGATAATTGCTCTTGATGGTCAGCTTGTTCAACTGACGATAGTCTATGCACATTCGCATAGTTCCATCATTCTTCTTCACAAACAAGACCGATGCTCCCCATGGAGACACACTGGGTCGAATAAACCCACGATCCAGCAATTCTTGGATTTGAGCCTTGAGCTCCACCAACTCCTTTGGTTCCATTTGGTACGGAGCAATTGGCACGGGAGCTGTTCCCAGCAGCAAGTCAATTCCAAACTCCACCTCTCTATCTGGGGGTATCCCGGGCAATTCCTCTGGGAACACATCTTCAAAGTCCCTTACCATTCTAACTCCACTAACTCCCCCTTCTTTTGCGTCCACAGCACTAACGAAGGCCAGAAATGCCTCGCACCCTTTCCTAACCATTTTCTCAGCCTTCAACGCCGAAACTACATTAGATAGGTAGTTTCTTCTTTCTCATATCATGATGACCACTTCATCTTCCAGGGTCCGTAATTCCATTCGCTTAGCTGCACAGTCCAACACAGCCCGATGCTCCACTAGCCAATCCATACCAAGTATGAGATCGAATTCTCCAAAGGGAAGTTCCATCAAGTCGGCAGAAAATACTATTCCTTGAATTTCTAAAGGCACTTTCCGAAAGATCTGATTCACCACTACAGTTTGACCTAGTGGGCTTACTACACTCATCTCCCTATCAGAAAGTTCAGAGGATATATCTAGAGTTTCCACTACTCTACATGCAACATACGAATGGGTCGAGCCCACATCAATCAAAGCAAAATAGGGCTTGCCAAAAATAAGGAACGTACCAGTTATGACGTCCGACGCGTCTCCATCTTCCGTACGGCGAACTGCATATACCAAGCCCGGCTGTCTCGCCTCCGTATTAGCAGCACCTCTGCCCGGTGTTCCACGTCCTCTTCCAGCACCATTACCTCGGCCATTCGGACCACGACCTCGCTGAGGCTGCTGTCCACCTCTACCAGCCTGATTAACATTCTGAGCTACTGGTCGATTCCCTTCCATCCTCATAGGACACTCCTTAATCATATGGTCCTTGGACCCACACCTAAAGCATGCTCCAGTCTTTTTCCAACACTCTCCTAAGTGCTTCTTCCCACACTGATCACAAGTACAATACTGCCCTCTTGTAGCAGCCTGCTGACCTCGTGGCCCACAACTCTAGGCCTCTTATTCCCAAATGATCCAGACGATCCAAAACCTCTTTTTGGCCTGTTCCGATCAGTGTTCTACCTTGCAGAATCCTTAATCCCTTCAGCTACCTTAGCTTTCTCTACTAAGGCAGAAAACTCCCGTTCCTGATGTGGTGCTATTAACAACCTCAAATCATCCCTTAATCCGTCCTCAAATCGGACACATCGCTCATGCTCCGTAGCTACTACTCCTCGAGCATATCGACTCAACCTCAGAAATTCAGCTTCATACTCTGCCACGGACTTGTTCCCTTGAACCAGCCCCAGAAAAGCCTTCCTTTGCTCATCAATGTACCGTATGCCAACATATTTCTTCTGATATGCCGCCTTAACATAATCCCAGGTCAGATCCTCAGCTGTGGCTCCATCCCGAACTGTGAGCCACCACTGATACGCTTCATCGCGTAGCAGTGCCACCATTCCTTTCAACTTCTCCTCAGGGGTCAGATCAAGCTCATCCATAATCCGTTCGGTTGCTTCAAACCAATATTCAGCTGTACTGGGTGCTACACCAGATACTCCACGAAACATCTCCGCCCCATTGGCTCGGAGTCGCTCGGGTACAGATTTCTGAGCTCCCATATTCCCACCTGCTCCAGCCACCATTTCCAAAACTCGCAGCACAGCCTGCGACACAGCATCATCCCCCGTCTGAGCTTGCTGCTCAACACCAACAGCTTGGGGTGGTGGTGGCGGTGGTATCTCATTGTCAGATCCTTGACCCGACCTAACGGGTTCCGACACAGTCATTCTTCCTCGACCACGTCCACGACGACCACGTCCTCTAGAACTCATTTCTAACTACTGCGCTTTAATCTGATTATGAAATTTTTATGAATTAGCCTTTATTCCACTGATTACCCGCGAAGAAGTTTTATGAAAAGAATTTTAGGAGTGGTTCTTTCGTATTCATACATGCACACAGTCTTTACATTCATACATTCATCAATCAATTATGAACTTTCGTTCATTCAGAGAAATGTTGTAGTTTTCATTGTTGTTGTTTTTCCACTACCCAGGGGTATTTTCGTAATTTGCCCTACAGGGGTATTTTCGTAATTTGTCAAAATAAGGTCCCTTGGTGATTTTGTCAATAAGAGTATTTTGGTAATTTTTTTGAGATCCCGGGAGTATTTCGGAAATTTTAAAATCCGGGGGTATTTCGGTAATTTTGGAACTCAGGGGTATTTTGGTAATAAACCAGAGTAAATTTGTAAAGTTTAATAATTCAGGGGTATTTCAAAATTTATAAAACTTAAGGGTTATTTTGAGAATTTGTTTTTCGAATTGGTGATGTTGCAAAATTTCGAAAACTAGGGTTATTTTGGTAATTTTGTAAGTTAGGGGCAATTTCGTAAATTTTCCAAGTTGGAGTATTTTAATATTTTGCAAGTTAGGGTTTTTGAACATTTTATAAAGTAAGGAATTTTTTTTATTAAACTATGGGTAGTTTGGGCATTTTAGAAACCAGGGGCATTTTTGTAATTTTGTAAACTAGAAGTTTTTAGAAAATTTTTCGAAAATAAAAATTTTCTCAGTTCAGAAGAGTAGTTTGTTGATTTTTTTTTTTTAAAACTAGGGTTTCCATGAAAATGTGGCTAATCCCTTTCGGGTTTTAGTTATTGGGTTTAGCCTGTGACTGAGTCCTCTTGGTTAGGGTGAACCGAAGCTACGCACCAGGTAGGATTCCTGCGAAGAGGAGGTGAGTCACTAGGACTGCTTAAATACCAGGCTCTTCCAGATCCAATCCTAGACATGCGCACAGGGGTTGCCACACCCTAACTCGTCGACTTAGCCATAGGTTTGTTTACTTAGGCATTTAAGTCTTATGTAATAGTTGGGGTAAATAGTCCTAGGGTTCAAGTACTTATCATGCTATTCTACGTTCCATTCCATTTCTACCCTTCTACAATTCATACTATAATTCACACAATGGTTAGGGGTACTTACCTGGTGGACTGCAGGTCGGAGACTTAGGTGCCATGCCAGAAAAACCTGCTTATTTCCAAAAATATTTTCATAAAAACTCATTTGGGCTTGATTTGAAAACATTTTGGGCCTTAAACCACAGGCCGAGAGTTTAAAAATTGGGCTCTGATACCAAGCTGAAACACCCCAAACCCGGCCCACGAGCCTTGACCGGATCTGGTATGTTCCTCGATGTAAACCGATTCAAAATTCTTTTGTTACTTAGGAAAAACTTATGTGTTTTGTAAGAAAGATTGGTTTGGGTTGGGCTTGAACTGAAAACAAGTTTATTTTATTAAAAATCTTTTACTTTAGGTGACAAAACGTTTAGGGTTTGTTTTAAAATAAATTTACTTAAACTTTACGTGTAAACAATTCGTACATAATAATTAAGAGTAAAATAAAGTACTTCAACTATGGCCTTATTACATCAAAATAATTCCCAAATTTAAATTCAAAATACTTAAAATAAAATAGTCTGAATAAAAATGAATTTCTTGTTGAGCATGGCCATCCCTAAGCTTCTGCCGGCCCGGTCCATCACTGATCGTCACCTGGAAGAAAAAGTTCCCCAACGGGGTGAGTCAAACAGACTCAATGTGTAACCAACACTAAAATTTAATAATTCAGGCATACATTATCATACATATTCATATAACATATAGAAAAAAAATGATGCAACCCGAACCCAAACCTATATACCATCCGCTACACATCACCCGTACCAACCTGCACACCGTGGGGACTACTAAGTCAACCCTCCATCTGCTACACACCATCGAAGGCAGTCGCTGCAGTCGACGTGCTCATCGCCCTTATAAAATTCGTGGCATAGCCACCATATACATATTTTGTGTCAAGAGACACCACATTCAGATATCGTGGTCTTAGGTCACCACATTCAGATATCGTGGTCTTAGGTCACCACATTCACTTCCCCTTTTCATAATATCCCATATGCCCCCATATATCATACACATTATACAATATCATGCCTTAATTCACATTCTTATCATATTCACATTCATGGCATAATAAGTATTATCATACTCATAGTAGGAGTAGGAAAACGTACCTTAGTATTGTGTACCATAACATGGTACTTAGCCATATTTTCACATTCGTATAACATACATACATATTAAACATTGCCTTAAACTTATTAAGAAATAGTGTGTGGTGCACACCTGATACACTTAGCAGTTCACTTAAATCTAGAAAAGCTTGATCTAATATCTTAGATCTCAAGTCCCTACATTCGGCCAAACTTAATGTGTTAGCATAAAGCCTATTCGGCTATAAAACCAAATCCCAGTAGGATTTGTACACTTAAACCTACCTTGCTGCCAATTGACTTAAGAACCAAATCCCGAAAAGCTTTGTTGTATTCCTTTTTGCATTCGGCCAAGCATTAAATCACATCACAGGTTAGTTTCGGCATTTTAAACAATTATGAAATAGATCTAGATATCAAAACAGGCCTTGGCCAAACATACCTATGTGCTTACCTTCCAAATCTTAAATCCCGGAATTGATCCTTTGTCTTAGGTGTCTGTCGAAATCCCTATAACCACATGTTAGATCAATTTCTAACACTTAATCACTATTAAATCGCCTATGGTCGAATATCAGATGTGCTTACCTTGTGGATTTTAAATCCTGAAAGTATCCTTTCTTGAAGTCGACAACTTGCTAGATCCTGAACACTCCTTTAATACCAAAGTCGACAGCACCCTTGCTTGAAGCCCCTCAAAGATTCGGCTATGGACTAAGTGTGATCAACAAGTTTCGGCTTTTGAGACTATGAAGAAATCGGCTAATGGTTACCTTGAGGGTTCGGCTTTGATTGAATTAAAAGAAGGAATGTAGGTTGATGTTGAAGGTTCAGCTTTTGGAGAATCAAAAAGGAAAAGAGGATGATGAGCAGAGAGAATTCGGGAGAGGAAAGAAAGAAAAGAACGGAGAAATTTGCTAGAGAATTTTGGCAGAGGCTTAGTGGGGAAGAAAAGTATGAAGAATGGCCTTGTTTTCTCCTATTTGCCGAAACTATTACCCCAAGAGTCCCCTACTTGGCCACCACTCTTCCTATGTGATAATTTTATCTTTTAATTATCACTTTATTCAATATTAGAATTAATCCCTCAATTATCTCTTATCTCTTAATTAAAAATAACAATAATTATCCCTCATTTATCCATCTATTTGCCGAATTTTAACAAAAATAAAACACGTCCCTTTAGTGCCTTGTTGCCATCCAACTCTCTTGTTCCTTGCACCAAAATAAAATTCCTTTATTTGCTCCCCAAGTGACTCGAACCTAGGCTCCTTCCCCCTTGATTGTGGCGTCACTTACTGGGCTTTAAGTGGTGCCTCCTTGCCACTCTTCCAAGCCCGTTCTTGTGTCAAATTTCTTCTATTAATTTTCTTAAGGCCACCTTGCTTTAGTTTCCTCTTTTAATCTTTAAAACTTAACATTTTCTAAGACATTTCCTAACATTTCCAAGTTTCCAAAAATGTTCACTTTCCTCTTTTGAAACTTAACATTTCTAAATCATTTCCTTACATTTCTAAGTTTCCAAAAATGTTCACTTTCCTCTTTTGAAACTTAACATTTCTAAATCATTTCCTTACATTTCCAAGTTTCCAAAAATGTTCATAATACATTCATAACACATAAGACATGCCATTTCGTATAGTTAAATCAACAATGCATAGGCCCATTTTCAGGATGTTACAACAAATCTGACGTGTTGGTTTGTAAATATTTATTATTTAAATATTTACGAGGTCATTAGTGTAGTGTTAAATTTTGATTATTTGATTTTATCAATTAGATACTTAATTTGGAAAAAGGACTGAATCATAAAAGCTATAAAAATAGGGTCACTAAATTAAGAGGGCTAAATGAATAAATTAGCCAACAATGCTTTAATGGGTGAATCAATTTAGTTAATTTTAAATGAATAAGTTTAATTAAGGTTAATTGAATAATTAATGTTTAATTAGGAACATTGAAATATTTACAAAATAACCTAAGTATATATATTAAAGTAAAGAAAAGAAAAGAAATAATTTTGGGCTTATCCTTCATCTTCTTCATGGCATAAGGAGAAATTTTAGGGTTTCATGCTTCTATTCTTAAAGTTTCAATATGGTAAGAGTTTTCATGCTCGTTTTTAGTAATTTTTAGTATTAGCTTAATTTAACAAGCCCGATGATTAATTTACAAAACTGTTAAATGTTCTGAATTATGCCATTGTTGAGATTTAGCTATTCTTGAAATTTTGGGATAGATTATTAAGTTTAGTTGTTAGATAGGACTATATTGTAAAGTGGTTTTTGATGATTTTAAGGCTTAATGACTAAATTGTTTAAGTGTAAAAATTTCAAAGATTACAAGAAAAATATTCACAAGTAAAGGTTGTTATGGTGTAGTTATCAAATTGATTATATTGGGTTCTAGGAAAAATTGGGTTAATTTCATGATTAGGGCTTGAGGACTAAATTGAGTATAAATGAAAGTTTAGGGTAATTTTTGTAAAATGTCAAAAAGGGACTTAATTCCATAAATGACTTAAACTCTTTGTTGATTCAGTTAACTAAATGAAATTATTGTTTTAGATCACGAACATGTTGATAACCGAGGAAAGGACAAGGTACGGAGTAGTCCCTGTACTTTGGCTGTTTTTACAAATTAGCCTGGCAAGTTCGTATTTCTAGTTTATATATATTTAAGTTGTAAAATTTAATAAAATGTTGAGTTAATTGAGAGTTGGAAATGTGAAAGATTAATATGATTCGGCTTTGGGCCTGGATGTAAAGGATGAAATGCTTAAATATTATGTTCTGAAGATATGGATTGTTCCGATGGCTGAGAATTCTGCATAAGTTGCGGATTCTCGACAGCTTGTGTGAGCAGCATCGAGAACTAATGAAATGACTACAAGCTCTATTCTGATGAATGAACCGTAGCAATGGTTGAGGACTTGCATACGTTGCAAACCCTCGTCAGCTTGTGAGAGCAACATTGCAAAACGATTAATGTTCTGGATCAAGCTCGATTGAGCGTTATTCTGTAAATTTTGAAAATCGCAAGCGAGGTTATCTGATCAATCTAATGTAATGAAATGTGTAGCTCTGACTTGTGGTGGATTGAGAATGACTGGAAATTTCCTATTTGATATTCGTTTATGTTGTCAAATGAAATTGTAGCAAGTTCTATCATTATTTCACAAACTTACAAAGCTTTAAGTAAGCTTACCTATGTTTGTCCTTTGCTTTGTAGACTTTGTTTTACTATTGGGAGATCGGATCAAGCTCAAAGAATCACATTATCTCAAGTACTAATTTGGTAGATTTTGAATATCTTGGTTATATGGCATATATAGGAAATGAGACGGTAAGTTCGTAAATAGATGTGTTATGATGATAAAAGGATTGATGAGTTAAATAACGTATTTATGCGTGAGAAATCTACTTATGCAATGGATGAATTTATCTATGTCATGGATAAATGCACTTATTCATGAATTGATAATGTTATTTAAGTTTATGCTAAGTAAATGGAATGTTAAGTAAGTAAATGGAACAGTTTATAGTCTCATGAAAAGATTAATGATTATGTAATATGTCTTATAAAATCCTATTATATTAGGAATGATAAGTATATGTGGTGTTAATGGATTTACTCATTTGTGAGTTGAATATTATATGGTGTAATGATCTTGTGGTGTTGGTATAGGTTTATAATTACCCTATAAAGTTCATTATTGAAATGAAATGTTATGTTTAAATTTTATACGAGCTTACGAAGCATTCATTGCTTATGTAATTATTTTTCCTTTACTTTTCAGATTATCGGAAGCTCAATCGGTTTGAAAGCTTGTCGGAGATCTATCACACTATCCAGTGATTATATCGGTAGGTTTTGATGTTTTGGTCAAGGTTATAATGGCATGTATAGGTGGACTTGTGTTTAATGATCTAGCTGTTATGTTTGGCCTGTATATATGGTATTATGGTTGGTGTGCTTTTGGCATTTTGATGCCTTGATGGTTGGTGTTATTATGGCTAAGTTGATGTATGTTGGAATGACCAATTTGGTATGTTTATAATGTGACCAAGTAAGGTTATGGTTGAGATGGTTATGAGCTATATGTATTGGTATGAATATGGTCAATACTTGTGATTAAGTATATTTGATTGTTTGTGTTTGAGGTGCTTATGTGGCACATTGGTTGGATGGTTAAATGGTCTATTGAATTGGTCTTATTATGTATGATTTGGGTATGTTTTGAGGTCTTGGTTATATGTGCAAGTTGCTTGTAGGTTCATGGTTGAATGGGTGAAATAAATGGCTTGATTTTGGCTATTTTCTTGTCCACATGACCTAAGACACGGTCGTGTGCCTCAACCGTGTGTTGTACATGGCCATGCAACATGGTTGTATGTCCCTTGTAGGTTTCAAAGGTTTCTTTTCGAAAGTTACATGACAAAGCACACAACCTGGCACACGGGCATCTGGCTTGGCCATGTGACCCAAGTCAGAGAGTTACATGGGCACGGACACGGGCTGGGACATGGTCGTGTGTTCCTAGTTTGATTGTCACACGGCCTGAGACACGGGCGTGTTTCTCAGCCATGTTAGTCGCTCGACTGTGTGACCCCTATAGTGTGAATTTTTTTGACTTTTTCTTCAATGTTTCAAATGTTCCCGATTTAGTCCCGAATCATTTCTAATGTGATTCTAAGGCCTCAAGGGCTCAAATAAGGGACGATTTGCATGCATATGAATGAATTATACTATGATTAATGAAATGTTTAGAAATGAATGTTTTAAGTTGTGTTGTTACGGTAATGCTTCATAACCCTATTTTGGCGACAAATATGGGTTAGGGGAGTTACAACAATAAAAAGCCTTACCATCTAATCTATCTAACATCTGATCAATGAACGGCAAAAGGAAATGGTCCTTCCTTGTTTCCTTTTTAAGATTGCGATAGTCCATACACACCCTCCATCCTGACACCTCCTTTCTTGGGTACGCATTGCACAGGGCTTACCCACGAGCTGTCAAAAATGGGATAAATAATGTCGTCATCAAGCTACTTGATAATCTCCCTCTTGATAACTTTCATAATTAGATTTAGTCGTCTCTGCTATTCAATGGAATTGCTGTGGCAATATTCCAACAAAATCTTGTGCATACACAATGTTGGGCTAATTCCTTTTATATTAGCAAAGGTCTATCCGAATGCCCTTTTAGATCTTCATAACACTTCCAACAACCTGTTCTCTTGTTCAGGTGTTAACTTTGCAGAAATTACTATTGGCAAAGTACTGTTATTCCCTAAGTATTCATATTTCAGATGTTATGGCAGAAGCTTTAACTCCAGTACAGGTGATTCCTATACAGAAGGTTTAGGAGGCTTAAAGAATTTTCTGGATAAACCCAGGGTCTCAAATTTCTTTCCTGACCTGTCCACTATCTACCGAGCTTCCCTAAATTCACCAAGCTCTTCAGATATTAATTCTTCACCTTACTCTATCAAGTAATCTTCGTTGTCAGCACTACTGTAGCAAATTTTTGCAAATTCGTCTACTGTTGTTTTTATCACATCAATCGTGTGGCATTCCTCATTCTCATCCACACACTTCATGAACAACCTATTTTCCTGTGGTGCTAAAAATAGTGGTTTCGGGACCACAAATCTGACGTGTTGGTTTGTAAATATTTATTATTTAAATATTCACGAGGTCATTAGTGTAGTGTTAAATTTTGGTTATTTGATTTTATCAATTAGATACTTAATTTGGAAAAATGACTGAATCGTAAAAGCTATAAAAATAGGGTCACTAAATTAAGAGGGCTAAATGAATAAATTAGCCAACAATGCTTTAATGGGTGAATCAATTTAGTTAATTTTAAATGAATAAGTTTAATTAAGGTTAATTGAATAATTAATGTTTAATTAGGAACATTGAAATATTTTCAAAATAACCTAAGTATATATATTAAAGTAAAGAAAAGAAAAGAAATAATTTTGGGCTTATCCTTGTAACATCCCAAACCCGGCCTAAACGTTACGACTGGATGTAACACCCTGATTTAGGGGCTGTGCGTATTAGGTTTAAATCAAGTGTTAGTAGGTTTTTGGGAGTGCTTGGATGAGTTTTAGGGGTTTTAGAAATGTTTGGATGAAAAGGGAAGGGTTTGGAAATTTTGGGATTTTTAGTGAAAAAGGGAAACAGGCCAAGGGAGGCCTTAAGATTAATTTTTGGTAATTTTTGGCACATGAGAGGCTTTGGCAAAGTGGCTGTGTGCGCAGCTTAAGGGGGGCTGGAGGTAGCGCTTTGGAGGGTCTTAGGTTCGATCCAAGAAGGCAGCAGTTGGGTTTTAATTTTTGGGGTATGGCGCTACAGGGTAGAAGGTCTTAAATAATTTTGGGGCATGTTTTGTCGCAAGGAGCAGCTAGTCCAGGTGGTGCCTGTGCGAAACTTAGGCGCTGAACGTGCGTGTGGGCGCTGGTTCGAGCGACGGAAGTAGCATTTTGGCGTTTCATTTTATGTGCGGCTGTGGGGCTGGGCTAGGAAGGGTTAAGATTTAATGTTGGGGGTTTTTGTCATAAAAATCAAGGTGGCCGAGTGGCCTGGGCGTTGGAGGTAGGCTTGCAGCGGGTTGGTCCCAGGTTCGAACCTGGAGGGTGGCGTTTGATGTTTTAGTTTTTTTTTAGTCTTTTGGGCAGCAAATTGAAGTGGGCGGCACATGTAGATTAAAAGATAAGGATGATTTTGGTTGTTTTTCTTTTGAATTCGGTGGGATAATGGATTAGTTTTTTTTTAGTTTTTATTTTATATTTTAAATAGAAGGGGTGGTAATGGATTAAAGGTGGGTTTTATTTTTAATTTTGAATTGATTTCAAATGAGTGGCTGGGAGTGAGTTAGGTGATTTGATTAATTCAAATCAATTTGAATTATATGGCCAGGAAGGTGGTAGCCGAATTGGGGAGCTTGGGGGGGCATTTTCGGTTTGTTGCATGTGGGTAGGGTGAGTCGATTTTTTTGTTCTATAAATAGAGGAAGTGCTCACTTTTTTGTCCCTTTCCATCATTTTGATCTCTTTGCCGAAATTGCTAGTATTTTGCTCCCAACCTTTGGTAGCCGAAACATTTTCTTCCAAAACACTTCTTTTTCATCTCAAGTTTGCTAGGTGGCCGAACCTCCTACTCCTCTATCTCCTATTCTTTTAACCTTCGTTCTAACCGAAACCACCACCAAAACTTGTCATCGCCGAATACCCCAACACCATTTAAAAAGCTTTGCCGAACTTTTCAGTCTTTTCTGATTAGCCGAAGGAGATCTATTGTTAAGCCGGTGTGAGGGAGCACTTAGGGGGCTGTTGGAATCGATTGCTCATCAAGGGGGTTTCGACAAGCTTTTAGGGGCAGCGTGTGACTTCGAGGTTTGTTGACTGTATCAAACAGGTGCGTAATCATCGCACTATTTCTGTGGGTTGGTTTGCTAATATGTTTACATATGCGTGATGTGTGGTGGCCGATTACAATGGCTTGAATGGTGGGTTAATTATAATATATTCATGTTATGGTAATTAATGTGTGGTGCTTACCTTTATGTTGTGATCTGACATGTTGCATTTGTTATGCACATGGGAGGTGGTTTGGATTGAAGAAGGAAGAAGTGTACACAGGATGTACGTGGTCTAATGATAGCTCAGGCTACATTAGCGCTTGAAGGCTAGCTTTGTGCTACCTCAAGGGAGGTGTGGCTCGGTGCCCATCTCGGCTGTTGATGGCTATGTGCATCACCGTAGACGGATTTTGATATCGGGATCACGATTGGTTGATCGGTGGCTCAGCCACGGCCTTGAGCAGTGAGTTGCCAAGGTAAGGATTTTTGATCACGAGGTGATCAGTGGTGGTTTATCCACGGCCTTAGGCAGGGAGTCTGCCAAGGTTGGCGTACAGTTGGTTTGTGGGTTGGGCTGAGATGCATATGTGCATGATTTGCTATGTGAATTGTTTGGTATGGGCCAAGCCCATACGGATGGAAATTCGTGTTATGATTATGCATTGAGTCAGTGGACTCACCCAATTTTAATAACCATTTCAGGTGATGCGTAGATTGGACCGGGATCAGAGAGGACACATGGTGGCCCATACAGAAAGAAGAGTTTAAATACTTTTAAGCTTATTTATATTCAAAGAATTTGGGTTAAAGATTGTGTAATAAAGGCCTTTTGACTCTTATTTATTTTAGTTATTATTTTATTGGTATTTATTATGGTTTGATGAATTTGAAGCACTATGTGGAGATGATTATATTTTTCCAACCTACTTATTCAATTTGGGTTGTATATATATATTTTTAGAATGAGTATATTTTAATAACAAAGTTTACTCATAAATTTAAATAAACATGGATTTTCCAAAAGTTAGCAAGTTTTTTTTCTAAATTTTTCTAAGTTAAGAAGATTTTCAACCGTTCTTTCTAAGTGACATAACCAGATTCGGTTGTAGTGAATGGGCCGGGTTTGGGGATGTTACACTGGATCTGGCTTGTCACATGAAAGGAATGTCTAAAAACTGTGCGTTCGTTAAAAAGCTCGTATTCTTTATAGTTGTTGTGAAAAATTGAGTTTTAGTAATTTTGAATAAGAAACGGTTTATTATCATTTTAGGAAAATCCCATATTGATCATTTAATAATAAGCAGTAAAGAAATCAAAAGCTAATCCAAATAAAATACCAAAAATACAGTTAAAGTGGCCTTATTACATAACAAAATCCCAGTTATAAATAAGTTTAACTAAGAGAACGAGTTTACGAGAAAAACATTGTATGGCCACCACAAGTCTGCCTCGGCTCCCAAATCCATGATCTAACGATTACCTGCAAAATTAACTAAGGGGTGAGTCACCGAGACTCAGTGTGTAAATCCCCCATCCAAAAGATGTTAAGCTCGTACACAAATTCATATGCAAACATGCATGTCATGCAACCCATCCAACCTATCCATCCGAAGCTCCCAGATCTACCCCATGTGGTACCAAACTACTGGTGGTGCCAAACCACTGGTGACCCAAAGTCACGATATCCAATAATAATGTGGTGCCAAACCACTGGTGACCCAAAGTCACGAATAACCCATCTGTGGGGTCAACCCACGTTGTGAAACCAAATCACTGGCGACAATCCCGTTATGTCAAATGTGGGGCCAACCCACTGTGGTGCTAAGCCACTGGGACGAGTCGCTATGAGGTGCCAAACCTCTGGTGACCCAAAGTCACGAAAATAACTGTGGTACCAAACCACTGGTGGTGCCAAACCACTGGTGACCCAAAGTCACGGATATCAATCTTCCCCCTCCTCTCATCATACCCATGTCCATGCCATGTTCATCAGTCATAATAATTCGTGTATGCAGTATGCCAAGTATGCAAATCATATATCAAAGATAATGCATGAAACGTATGACCATCATAATCAGAATAACAAATACGATATAACCAAACTAATCAACCTCTAAAGGGTATAACATTAATTTTTACCTTTCAGGGGTATTTTGGTAATATACCTTTCAGGGGTATTTTGGTAATTTACCCACTAAGGGTATTTCAGTAATTTCATACCTAAAAGGGCCTTTCCGAAGGCCCAATGTCGCCCCGAGCGACTCAACTATCAATTCTGTCTTTACCGGACTATTGGGCCTAAAACTCGATTCTGGCCCATTCGGGTCCACACGCTCGTGTGGCCCACCTAACATAAATCTAGCCACGTATATAAGTTCCACCTAGTCTAGTTCACTATATACTATACCATCATACATTTTGCTCAATTGGGCCCACTTCGGCCCATCGCGGCCCAAGCAGCCCCAACCCACAAGAATACTACTGATGGCCTCAACTATCGCGTCAAAGCCCCACACGTGCGCTCGCACGCTCGTGTGGCTACTATTGCCGTGACCGGCACTTCGGCATTTGCCGCTCTACAACTAGAGTAGAGAGAGTTACGCACCTGATAGGATCTGGTGTTAATCCGCGCTCCGACCACTCCTGTGCCCAAACGCCCTCCAAGATGTGTTTACTCTCCTCCTAGGATGCTCTTTATATAGCTAGCTCTTCACCTTCATTCTTTGTGTCTTTCCGATGTGGGATCCCTTCGCCAGTAGAGTTTAAATTCAACTGAAACTCTTGCCGTCCAATCCGCAAAATAAATACTCCCTTGCTTCTCATGGGATTCGAACCCAGGCTCCCTTGCAACGTAATCCACGCTGCTAACCACTTGGCCACAAGCTCCTCTTGTGTCTTAAACCATGCGCAACTAAATATAAACTATGGGCCAAATTCTAAGATCCATGTAAAAAGAAAACCAAAATGCAAGAGCCAAGACTTGAACCTTGGACCTCCTGTCTTCCTTGTGGCGTCACCCCCTTGTCTCTTATGTGGCGTCACTTTGCCACTACACCACACACTCCACTTGTGTCATTTTCTCCATATTTTATTCTTAAGGCCTACCTGCCAACTTCCAGGGTTTTTTTCACCTAAAACCAAAATTTCCCCAAAGCCAAAGTTAGATCCTGGGACTTCATAGAAGCCCTCTAACCTTCCAAAATCACTTATCCCATAAGTCTAACTTGCATTTAAGCCGATCTCTTGTTCTCCAAAAATTTAAACGCTACTACGCTCAAGGCCCATTGGGCCCAATTCTTCTAGGCCCAATTTCAGGATGTTACAATCCTTCATCTTCTTCATGGCATAAGGAGAAATTTTAGGGTTTCATGCTTCCATTCTTCAAGTTTCAATATGGTAAGAGTTTTCATGCTCGTTTTTAGTAATTTTTATATTTCTAAACTAGTATTAGCGTAATTTAACAAGCCTGATGATTAATTTACAAAACTGTTAAATGTTCTGAATTATCCCATTGTTGAGATTTAGCTATTCTTGAAATTTTGGGATAGATTATTAAGTTTAGTTGTTAGATAGGACTATATTGTAAAGTGGTTTTTGATGATTTTAAGGCTTAATGACTAAATTGTTTAAGTGTAAAAATTTCAAAGATTACAAGAAAAATATTCACAAGTAAAGGTTGTTATGGTGTAGTTATCAAATTGATTATATTGGGTTCTAGGAAAAATTGGGTTAATTTCATGATTAGGGCTTGAGGACTAAATTGAGTATAAATGAAAGTTTAGTGTAATTTTTGTAAAATGTCAAAAAGGGACTTAATTCCATAAATGACTTAAACTCTTTGTTGATTCAGTTAATTAAATGAAATTATTGTTCTAGATCACGAACATGTTGATAACCGAGGAAAGGACAAGGTAGCGGAGTAGTCCCTGTACTTTGGCTGTTTTTACAAATTAGCCTGGCAAGTTCATATTTCTAGTTTATATATATTTAAGTTGTAAAATTTAATAAAATGTTGAGTTAATTGAGAGTTGGAAATGTGAAATATTAATATGATTCGGCTTTGGGCCTGGATGTAAAGGATGAAATGCTTAAATATTATGTTCTGAAGATATGGATTGTTCCGATGGCTGAGAATTCTGCATAAGTTGCGGATTCTCGACAGCTTGTGTGAGCAGCATCGAGAACTAATGAAATGACTAAATGCTCTATTCTGATGAATGAACCGTAGCAATGGTTGAGGACTTGCATACGTTGCAAACCCTCGTCAGCTTGTGAGAGCAACATTGCAAAACGATTAATGCTCTGGATCAAGCTCGATTGAGCGTTATTCTGTAAATTTTGAAAATCGCAAGCGAGGTTATCTGATCAATCTAATGTAATGAAATGTGTAGCTCTGACTTGTGGTGGATTGAGAATGACTGGAAATTTCCTATTTGATATTCGTTTATGTTGTCAAATGAAATTGTAGCAAGTTCTATCATTATTTCACAAACTTACAAAGCTTTAAGTAAGCTTACCTATGTTTGTCCTTTGTTTTGTAGACTTTGTTTTACTATTGGGAGATCGGATCAAGCTCAAAGAATCACATTATCTCAAGTACTAATTTGGTAGATTTTGAATATCTTGGTTATATGGCATATATAGGAAATGAGACGGTAAGTTCGTAATTAGATGTGTTATGATGATAAAAGGATTGATGAGTTAAATAACGTATTTATGCGTGAGAAATCTACTTATGCAATGGATGAATTTATCTATGTCATGGATAAATGCACTTATTCATGAATTGATAATGTTATTTAAGTTTATGCTAAGTAAATGGAACAATTTATAGTCTCATGAAAAGATTAATGATTATGTAATATGTCTTATAAATCCTATTTATTAGGAATGTAAGTATATGTGGTGTTAATGGATTTACTCATTTGTGAGTTGAATATTATATGGTTTAATAATCTTGTGGTGTTGGTATAGTTTTATAATTACCCTATAAAGTTCATTATTGAAATGAAATGTTATGTTTAAATTTTATACGAGCTTACTAAGTATTCATTGCTTATGTAGTTATTTTTCCTTTACTTTTCAGATTATCGGAAGCTCAATCGGTTTGAAAGCTTGTCAGAGATCTATCACACTATCCAATGATTATATCGGTAGGTTTTGATGTTTTGGTCAAGGTTATAATGGCATGTATAGGTGGACTTGTGTTTAATGATCTAGTTGGTATGTTTGGCCTGTATATATGGTATTATGGTTGGTGTGCTTTTGGCATTTTGATGCCTTGATGGTTGGCGTTATTATGGCTAAGTTGATGTATGTTGGAATGACCAATTTGGTATGTTTATAATGTGACCAAGTAAGGTTATGCTTGAGATGGTTATGAGCTATATGTATTGGTATGAATATGGTCAATTATACTTGTGATTAGGTATATTTGATTGTTTGTGTTTGAGGTGCTTATGTGGCACATTGGTTGGATGGTTAAATGGCCTATTGAATTGGTCTTATTATGTATGATTTGGGTATGATTTACGGTCTTGGTTATATGTGCAAGTTGCTTGTAGGTTCATGGTTGAATGGGTGAAATAAATGGCTTGATTTTGGCTATTTTCTTGTCCACATGACCTAAGACACGGTCGTGTGCCTCAACCGTGTGTGGTACATGGCCATGCAACATGGTTGTATGTCCCTTGTAGGTTTCAAAGGTTTCTTTTCGAAAGTTACATGACCAAGCACACAACCTGGCACACGGGCATGTGGCTTGGCCGTGTGTCCCAAGTCAGAGAGTTACATGGGCACGGACACGGGCTGGGACATGGTCGTGTGTTCCTAGTTTGATAGTCACACGGCCTGAGACACGGGCGTGTTTCTCAGCCATGTTAGTCGCTCAACTGTGTGACCCCTATAGTGTGAATTTTTTTGACTTTTTCTTCAATGTTTCAAGTGTTCCCGATTTAGTCCCGAATCATTTCTAATGTGATTCTAAGGCCTCAAGGGCTCAAATAAGGGACGATTTGCATGCATATGAATGAATTATACTATGATTAATGAAATGTTTAGAAATGAATGTTTTAAGTTATGTTGTTACGGTAATGCTTCATAACCCTATTTTGGCGACGAATATGGGTTAGGGGAGTTACAACAATAAAAAGCCTTACCATCTAATCTATCTAACATCTGATCAATGAACGGAAAATGGAAATGGTCCTTCCTTGTTTCCATTTTAAGCTTACGATAGTCCATACACACCCTCCATCCTGACACCTCCTTTCTTGGGTACACATGTCACGGGGCTTACCCACGAGCTGCCAAAAATGGGATAAATAATGTCGTCATCAAGCTACTTGATAATCTCCCTCTTGATAACTTTCATAATTGGATTTAATCGTCTCTGCTATTCAATGGAATTGCTGTGGCAATATTCCAACAAAATCTTGTGCATACACAATGTTGGGCTAATTCCTTTTATATTAGCAAGGGTCTATCCGAATGCCCTTTTAGATCTTCATAACCCTTCCAACAACCTGTTCTCTTGTTCAGGTGTTAACTTTGCAGAAATTACTATTGGCAAAGTACTGTTATTCCCGAAGTATTCATATTTCAGATGTTATGGCAGAAGCTTTAACTCCAGTACAGGTGATTCCTATACAGAAGGTTTAGGAGGCTTAAAGAATTTTCTAAATAAACCCAGGGTCTCAAATTTCTTTCCTGGCCTGTCCACTATCTACCGAGCTTCCCTAAATTCACCAAGCTCTTCAGATATTAATTCTTCACCTTACTCTATCAAGTAATCTTCGTTGTCAGCATTACTGTAGCAAATTTTTGCAAATTCGTCTACTGTTGTTTTTATCACATCAATCGTGTGGCATTCCTCATTCTCATCCACACACTTCATGAACAACCTGTTTTTCTGTGGTGCTAGAAATAGTGGTTTCGGGACCACAAATCTGACGTGTTGGTTTGTAAATATTTATTATTTAAATATTTACGAGGTCATTAGTGTAGTGTTAAATTTTGGTTATTTGATTTTATCAATTAGATACTTAATTTGGAAAAATGACTGAATCGTAAAAGCTATAAAAATAGGGTCACTACATTAAGAGGGCTAAATGAATAAATTAGCCAACAATACTTTAATGGGTGAATCAATTTAGTTAATTTCAAATGAATAAGTTAATTAAGGTTAATTGAATTAATGTTTAATTAGGAACATTGAATATTTACAAAATAACCTAAGTATATATATTAAAGTAAAGAAAAGAAAAGAAATAATTTTGGGCTTATCCTTCATTCTTCATGGCATAAGGAGAAATTTTAGGGTTCATGCTTCTATTCTTAAAGTTTCAATATGGTAAGAGTTTTCATGCTCGTTTTTAGTAATTTTTATTATTAGCTTAATTTAACAAGCCCGATGATTAATTTACAAAACTGTTAAATGTTCTGAATTTTGCCATTGTTGAGATTTAGCTATTCTTGAAATTTTGGGATAGATTATTAAGTTTAGTTGTTAGATAGGACTATTGTAAAGTGGTTTTTGATGATTTTAAGGCTTAATGACTAAATTGTTTAAGTGTAAAAATTTCAAGATTACAAGAAAAATATTCACAAGTAAAGGTTGTTATGGTGTAGTTATCAAATTGATTATATTGGGTTCTAGGAAAAAATTGGGTTAATTTCATGATTAGGGCTTGAGGACTAAATTGAGTATAAATGAAAGTTTAGGGTAATTTTTGTAAAATGTCAAAAAGGGACTTAATTCCATAAATGACTTAAACTCTTTGTTGATTCAGTTAATTAAATGAAATTATTGTTTTAGATCACGAACATGTTGATAACCGAGAAAGGACAAGGTAGCGGAGTAGTCCCTGTACTTTGGCTATTTTTACAAATTAGCCTGGCAAGTTCGTATTTCTAGTTTATATATATTTAAGTTGTAAAATTTAATAAAATGTTGAGTTAATTGAGAGTTGGAAATGTGAAATATTAATATGATTCGGCTTTGGGCCTGGATGTAAAGGATGAAATGCTTAAATATTATGTTCTGAAGATATGGATTGTTCTGATTGCTGAGAATTCTGCATAAGTTGTGGATTCTCGACAGCTTGTGTGAGCAGCATCGAGAACTAATGAAATGACTAAATGCTCTATTCTGATGAATGAACCGTAGCAATGGTTGAGGACTTGCATACGTTGCAAACCCTCGTCAGCTTGTGAGAGCAACATTGCAAAACGATTAATGTTCTGGATCAAGCTCGATTGAGCGTTATTCTGTAAATTTTGAAAATCGCAAGCGAGGTTATCTGATCAATCTAATGTAATGAAATGTGTAGCTCTGACTTGTGGTGGATTGAGAATGACTGGAAATTTCCTATTTGATATTCGTTTATGTTGTCAAATGAAATTGTAGCAAGTTCTATCATTATTTCACAAACTTACAAAGCTTTAAGTAAGCTTACCTATGTTTGTCCTTTGTTTTGTAGACTTTGTTTTACTATTGGGAGATTGGATCAAGCTCAAAGAATCACATTATCTCAAGTACTAATTTGGTAGATTTTGAATATCTTGGTTATATGGCATATATAGGAAATGAGACGGTAAGTTCGTAATTAGATGTGTTATGATGATAAAAGGATTGATGAGTTAAATAGCGTATTTATGCGTGAAAAATCTACTTATGCAATGGATGAATTTATCTATGTCATGGATAAATGCACTTATTCATGAATTGATAATGTTATTTAAGTTTATGCTAAGTAAATGGAACAGTTTATAGTCTCATGAAAAGATTAATGATTATGTAATATGTCTTATAAAATCCTATTATACTAGGAATGATAAGTATATGTGGTGTTAATGGATTTACTCATTTGTGAGTTGAATATTATATGGTTTAATAATCTTGTGGTGTTGGTATAGGTTTATAATTACCCTATAAAGTTCATTATTGAAATGAAATGTTATGTTTAAATTTTATACGAGCTTACTAAGCATTCATTGCTTATGTAGTTATTTTTCCTTTACTTTTCAGATTATCGGAAAGCTCATCGGTTTGAAAGCTTGTCGGGATCTATCACACTATCCAGTGATTATATCGGTTAGGTTTTGATGTTTTGGTCAAGGTTATAATGGCATGTATAGGTGACTTGTGTTTAATGATCTAGTTGGTATGTTTGGCCTGTATATATGGTATTATGGTTGGTGTGCTTTTGGCATTTTGATGCCTTGATGGTTGGTGTTATTATGGCTAAGTTGATGTATGTTGGAATGACCAATTTGGTATGTTTATAATGTGACCAAGTAAGGTTATGCTTGAGATGGTTATGAGCTGTATGTATTGTATGATATGGTCAATTATACTTGTGATTAGGTATATTTGATTGTTTGTGTTTGAGGTGCTTATGTGGCACATTGGTTGGATGGTTAAATGGCCTATTGAATTGGTCTTATTATGTATGATTTGGGTATGTTTTAAGGTCTTGGTTATATGTGCAAGTTGCTTGTAGGTTCATGGTTGAATGGGTGAAATAAATGGCTTGATTTTGGCTATTTTCTTGTCCACATGACCTAAGACACGATCGTGTGCCTCAACCGTGTGTGGTACATGGCCATGCAACATGGTTGTATGTCCCTTGTAGGTTTCAAAGGTTTCTTTTCGAAAGTTACATGACCAAGCACACAACCTGGCACACGGGCATGTGGCTTGGCCGTGTGACCCAAGTCAGAGAGTTACATGGGCACGGACATGGGATGGGACATGGTCGTGTGTTCCTAGTTTGATTGTCACACAGCCTGAGACACGGGCGTGTTTCTCAGCCATGTGAGTCGCTCGACTGTGTGACCCCTATAGTGTGAATTTTTTTGACTTTTTCTTTGATGTTTCAAATGTTCCCGATTTAGTCCCGAATCATTTCTAATGTTATTCTAAGGCCTCAAGGGCTCAAATAAGGGACGATTTGCATGCATATGAATGAATTATACTATGATTAATGAAATGTTTAGAAATGAATGTTTTAAGTTATGTTGTTATGGTAATGCTTCATAACCCTATTTTGGCGACGAATATGGGTTAGGGGAGTTACAACAATAAAAAGCCTTACCATCTAATCTATCTAACATCTGATCAATGAACGACAAAAGGAAATGGTCCTTCCTTGTTTCCATTTTAAGCTTGCGATAGTCCATACACACCCTCCATCCTGACACCTCCTTTCTTGGGTACGCATTGCACAGGGCTTAGCCACGAGCTGTCAAAAATGGGATAAATAATGTCGTCATCAAGCTACTTGATAATCTCCCTCTTGATAACTTTCATAATTGGATTTAGTCGTCTCTGCTATTCAATGGAATTGCTGTGGCAATATTCTAACAAAATCTTGTGCATACATAATGTTGGGCTAATTCCTTTTATATTAGCAAGGGTCTATCCGAATGCCCTTTTATATCTTCATAACACTTCCAACAACCTGTTCTCTTGTTCAGGTGTTAACTTTGCAGAAATTACTATTGGCAAAGTACTGTTATTCCCTAAGTATTCATATTTCAGATGTTATGGCAGAAGCTTTAACTCCAGTACAGGTGATTCCTATACAGAAGGTTTAGGAGGCTTAAAGAATTTTCTGGATAAACCCAGGGTCTCAAATTTCTTTCCTGGCCTGACCACTATCTACCGAGCTTCCCTAAATTCACCAAGCTCTGCAGATATTAATTCTTCACCTTACTCTATCAAGTAATCTTCGTTGTCAGCACTACTGTAGCAAATTTTTGCAAATTCGTCTACTGTTGTTTTTATCACATCAATCGTGTGGCATTCCTCATTCTCATCCACACACTTCATGAACAACCTGTTTTTCTGTAGTGCTAGAAATAGTGGTTTCGGGACCACAAATCTGACGTGTTGGTTTGTAAATATTTATTATTTAAATATTTACGAGGTTATTAGTGTAGTGTTAAATTTTGGTTATTTGATTTTATCAATTAAATACTTAATTTGGAAAAAGGACTGAATCGGAAAAGCTATAAAAATAGGGTCACTAAATTAAGAGGGCTAAATGAATAAATTAGCCAACATGCTTTAATGGGTGAATCAATTTAGTTAATTTTAAATGAATAACCTTTAATTTTAAATGAATAAGTTTAATTAAGGTTAATTGAATAATTAATGTTTAATTAGGAACATTGAAATATTTACAAAATAACCTAAGTATATATACTAAAGTAAAGAAAAGAAAAGAAATAATTTTGGGCTTATCCTTCATCTTCTTCATGGCATAAGGAGAAATTTTAGGGTTTCATGCTTCCATTCTTAAAGTTTCAATATGGTAAGAGTTTTCATGCTCGTTTTTAGTAATTTTTAGTATTAGCTTAATTTAACAAGCCTGAAGATTAATTTACAAAACTGTTAAATGTTCTGAATTATGCCATTGTTGAGATTTAGCTATTCTTGAAATTTTGGGATAGATTAGTAAGTTTAGTTGTTAGATAGGACTATATTGTAAAGTGGTTTTTGATGATTTTAAGGCTTAATGACTAAATTGTTTAAGTGTAAAAATTTCAAAGATTACAAGAAAAATATTCACAAGTAAAGGTTGTTATGGTGTAGTTATCAAATTGATTATATTGGGTTCTAGGAAAAATTGGGTTAATTTCATGATTAGGGCTTGAGGACTAAATTGAGTATAAATGAAAGTTTAGGGTAATTTTTGTAAAATGTCAAAACGAGACTTAATTCCATAAATGACTTAAACTCTTTGTTGATTCAGTTAATTAAATGAAATTATTGTTTTAGATCACGAACATGTTGATAACCGAGGAAAGGACAAGGTAGCGGAGTAGTCCCTGTACTTTGGCTGTTTTTACAAATTAGCCTGGCAAGTTCGTATTTCTAGTTTATATATATTTAAGTTGTAAAATTTAATAAAATGTTGAGTTAATTGAGAGTTGGAAATGTGAAATATTAATATGATTCGGCTTTGGGCCTGGATGTAAAGGATGAAATGCTTAAATATTATGTTCTGAAGATATGGATTGTTCCGATGGCTGAGAATTCTGCATAAGTTGCGGATTCTCGATAGCTTGTGTGAGCAGCATCGAGAACTAATGAAATGACTAAATGCTCTATTCTGATGAATGAACCGTAGCAATGGTTGAGGACTTGCATACGTTGCAAACCCTCGTCAGCTTGTAAGAGCAACATTGCAAAAGGGTTAATGTTCTGGATCAAGCTCGATTGAGCGTTATTCTGTAAATTTTGAAAATCGCAAGCGAGGTTATCTGATCAATCTAATGTAATGAAATGTGTAGCTCTTACTTGTGGTGGATTGTGAATGACTGGAAATTTCCTATTTGATATTCGTTTATGTTGTCAAATGAAATTGTAGCAAGTTCTATCATTATTTCACAAACTTACAAAGCTTTAAGTAAGCTTACCTATGTTTGTCCTTTGTTTTGTAGACTTTGTTTTACTATTGGGAGATCGGATCAAGCTAAAAGAATCACATTATCTCAAGTACTAATTTGGTAGATTTTGAATATCTTGGTTATATGGCATATATAGGAAATGAGACGGTAAGTTCGTAATTAGATGTGTTATGATGATAAAAGGATTGATGAGTTAAATAACGTATTTATGCGTGAGAAATCGACTTATGCAATGGATGAATTTATCTATGTCATGGATAAATGCACTTATTCATGAATTGATAATGTTATTTAAGTTTATGCTAAGTAAATGGAACAGTTTATAGTCTCATGAAAAGATTAATGATTATGTAATATGTCTTATAAAATCCTATTATACTAGGAATGATAAGTATATGTGGTGTTAATGGATTTACTCATTTGTGAGTTGAATATTATATGGTTTAATAATCTTGTGGTGTTGGTATAGGTTTATAATTACCCTATAAAGTTCATTATTGAAATGAAATGTTATGTTTAAATTTTATACGAGCTTATTAAGCATTCATTGCTTATGTAGTTATTTTTCCTTTACTTTTCAGATTATCGGAAGCTCAATCGGTTTGAAAGCTTGTCGGAGATCTATCACACTATCCAGTGATTATATCGGTAGGTTTTGATGTTTTGGTCAAGGTTATAATGGCATGTATAGGTGGACTTGTGTTTAATGATCTAGTTGGTATGTTTGGCCTGTATATATGGTATTATGGTTGGTGTGCTTTTGGCATTTCGATGCCTTGATGGTTGGTGTTATTATGGCTAAGTTGATGTATGTTGGAATGACCAATTTGGTATGTTTATAATGTGACCAAGTAAGGTTATGCTTGAGATGGTTATGAGCTATATGTATTGGTATGAATATGGTCAATTATACTTGTGATTAGGTATATTTGATTGTTTGTGTTTGAGGTGCTTATGTGGCACATTGGTTGGATGGTTAAATGGCCTATTGAATTGGTCTTATTATGTATGATTTGGGTATGTTTTAAGCTCTTGGTTATATGTGCAAGTTGCTTGTAGGTTCATGGTTGAATGGGTGATGTAATAGCCCAATTACGACCCTAATCGGAACGGTAGTTTCGGGACCACGAATCTGAATTTCAGAAATGTTTTAATTATTAATTTGATATCAATGTTGTGTAATTAAGCATATGTTATAATATCGTAGGTTAATTCGGGTGTTTTAATGAAGTATTTTAAGTGAAGGACTAAAATGGAATAAATATGAAAAATAACTATGTTGAGATTGGAAGGGCCCAAATTGAATTGTCCTTTTTGCATGTAGGTTTTGCATGGTAAATTGTCCAACTTGAAATAGGTTGACGGCATCATCATGGATGTATATATTAAATTTATTTATTTTAGTTAGTGGCAATAAACTTACATTTTTATAATTGACTTAAAATAAGTAAATTAAAGGATAAAACAAGTAGTGGAGAGTCATCTCCTACCTTTAGCCTTGGAGTGCCGAAATTGGAAGGAAGAAAAGAGAAGTTTAAGCTTTATCATTCGGGTCTTGCATGCTCCCATAAGGTTAGCTTTTGAACTTCATTTTCTTAAATTCTTGTATTTTTAAGTTCATTTCTTTGAGTATTACCGAACCCATGTCAAAGATTTTGAGATTTAGACATGATATAGGTTCGGCCATTAGTGATTAAATTTGGGTTTGCTATGCTTGATAAATGAATATAATGTATGTTTAAACTCAATATGTTTTACGTAGAAATTTTTAAATGAGATGAAGAATAGTGGTATTTAACTTGTTAAATAATTTGTATGATTTTATATGGTTATTAAGTAGGTTCGGCTATGAGGAAAATATGTGTGATTAGGTATAAAATTGGGAGAAATTTTATGGTTGGACTAAATTGAGTATTATATGGAACTTTAATGAGCTAGGGATCAATCGGCC
The DNA here is from genome assembly GCA_005393395.2 of Gossypium australe. Classification (NCBI taxonomy): domain Eukaryota; kingdom Viridiplantae; phylum Streptophyta; class Magnoliopsida; order Malvales; family Malvaceae; genus Gossypium; species Gossypium australe. The sequence goes on along the minus strand of CM016614.1, from coordinate 90,628,808 downwards.
TTAACTCATTAGTAAATAAATTGGCATTATTTTGAATAATTATAAACTTTGTATATAATTGGGTAACATGTGAAATATCAAGGTCGAATTTATAATTGTTCCTTATTCGTATATGGCTAAATCGAGTAGAAAGTATTGAATGAGCTCAAATTTAAATTAATTAGATCAGTACAAAAGGGAAAGGTTTTGGATCGAGGAAAATTAACGAGTAGCCGGGAAGCTTAATTCGACAACTATCGAGGTAAGTTTGTAAGCAATTGGATTGATATAAATTTTATTCAATATTGAATTGTATATGCTAAAGTGAAATAATAATCTAAATTGTATAAAGCCGAGTGTGGTATGGGAAAAATTTTATGCATATTTATATATGTAAGCTTGAATTAATCGGGTGGATTAAATATTTGTATATGTATCAAGGTATAGTTATACGTGAAAATGGAATGTGATTGATGCTGGAAATTGAAAATGAGAATTTGTATATATGTTAGTATGTAATAGTTGTTACCGAATGATACAGGGGAATATTAAAAAAAAATGACTAACCGAGTGGGGTTTATGATATGCATGTAAATATGTATATCTCTTGATTATTTGAAATAAGCATATTGAAATCCGGTTTTTCTTTATTCCTGAATGTGATGTGGATTGGAATTAAACGTTCCTAATAGCCGAATGTGTGGTTGATTTATGTATGAAATTCGGTAGTATAAGGCTGGATAAATATTTATGGATTAAGTAGTAGTAGTGAAATATGGATCTTGGAAATGAGTGATGGTATCGAATAATTAACTTAGTATATATATGGGTGTGGCCGAATGTGATGGAAATCAATAATGAACGAGAGTTAACTTTGATATATATATAATATATATATATATTTTATTTGTATATGTATTGATGGTTGCCGAATATGGTGGGTTAAGATAGGAGCTATGAACTACGGATAATAGATGTTTTATTGAGGCATAGAAAATATGGATAGCGAATATATATATATATATATATATATATATATATATATATGTCTATGTGGTTGAGGAAAGGATTTATTTATCAAGCACTGGGTGTGTGAGTCATTGTTTTACATTTCTTCAAGGACTACAATACATATTGAAATTATATGTGGATTAGCCGGATTTAGCTAAGTATAAAAATTGATTCGGTTAAGTTATTGTGTGATATGTGCTATTGAATGTTCATATAATGAGTTCGAAATGCGTAAAAGATTCGACATATGAAATGATTTAGGGGAGAAAATTTAAAGTATTGCTACTCAGGCTATGAGCCTAGCAAGCCTCGCGCTGGTGAAAGTATTCGGGCTTTAAGCCTAGCAGGCTTCGTGCCGGTGGATAATATCGGGCTTTAAGCCTAGCAGGCTTTGTGCCGGTGGATAATATCGGGCTTTAAGCCTAGCAGGCTTTATGCCTGTGAATTTTTATAAGTATATGCTTAAATAGATTTTTGATGATATGGAACTTAAATTCGGTAAATAGGTTCGATATTCAGGTATGTGTAAGTCTATAAGTAAATGGTTGTTCTTAATTTTAACTAAATGTAAATTATTCATGCTGAATTGAAATGGTTATAATTATATTTGCTATTACCGAATGTGAGGGATGGTAATTCATATGTTCAAGGAACTACTTGAGTAAGTTTTAAGTAATGGAATTAATTTGAAGTAATGCTTACTTATAAGTTTAAATTGAATATTGATGATTATTTCCAAGGCATTGTCGAAAATATATATATATATATATATATATATATATTTGAAATTGATAAGAAATGGTTGAAGGTGATAGTACTTGGTTGTTGTATTAGAAGCATGAAATAAGAAATTTTAATGATGATATTATAATGAGATTTAAGCATACTCAACGGAGTTTATGATGGTTTGATGTGGTATAGACCGAATGCAACATAGTACTTGGAAATTGAACACTTTCATATATACCTTATACATATATAAGTGTATATTCTTGTGTGTAGGGTAAATGTGAATTATATATATTATGCATATTGAGGGAATAGCGGGTTAAGAGAAGCTTAAATTGAGTAATACGGTTCAATGAGTATCATATGTGTAAAGTTAAGTAACGGCTCTATGTGAGCAATACGTTACATCAATTACATTGTGTGTGCGGATTTACGTATTTTACGGAGATATAATTCAATGAATGGAGCTATTCGAAAAGTGATAGATAAGTAAGGGATGTATGCTAATTGTAATTTAAATATCAATGAGGTAAATTGTTCTTGAATACGAAATTAAAGTATCAAGAGGTTACTAATAATCTATGAGTTTGATTGAATGAATAAATGGTATGTTGGTAGTTGATTTTGAGGCCTATTGATCAAGATAGTGGTTGAATGGTAGCATGATATATGTAAACGAAATTACAAATCCGTTGTCATCAAGTAAGTTGATTTAATTAACCTTATAGGTTCAGTCATAAAGGTATGTGTATATGTGATGATGAATTTAATTTGTGTATAAGTGGTTATATGTGATATTATACTAAATTCGAATGTATGAGTACATGTGATAGTTTAATTAACTTTGAATGATCAGTGATGTATATGATAATGGATTAAACTAGTATATTGGGCCATAGGTGATGGTATAATGAATCAGGTGTATTTGATCTAATAAGTAAGTTTAGATATTGAAATGAAAATTTTTATATCCTATGTTATTATATATGAATTATGTGGATTGAAAGGTGAGAAAGAAAATTTGGTAGCTAATATGTATATATATGTGAACAAATGTATGTGTATTGTTTTGAGTTGGGAAAATGAATTACAGATCGATATGAAATCTATTATTGAATGTATGAGTGGTTGGCCTTAAGGTTATAAAAGGTAAAACTTTACGAATGATGATATGAATTATGAGTAAGTAATGCTACTTAAAGAGGAACATGGATCATATGAGGAAAGTGATTGTATAGGTGTTTGCAATTAACAAAATTTAGCCTATTTGAATTTAATTATATATGTTTCTATGGTGAATTATTTGCTTATGGCTTACTAAGCTGTCAAAGCTTACTTTGTGTAATTTTCATATGTTTATAGAGTTTCAAAGACTTGCTCGGGTTAGAAGTCGAAGGGATCTCATCACACTATCTAAATTGCGCTTCGGTAAATAAGTGCTTGGAGATTTGGTTATGTGGCATGTATAGACTAGTTTAATTTTTGCTAGTTTTGAAATTGTATATATATTGTATAAGCCATGCGAAAATGGCTTGTCCATCTCATTATCCTTGGAAATTGGTATTTTGGCTTGATGATTTCGTTTGATTTGATTTTGGTATATTTATGAGTATGATTAATGTATAGAGTTTATATGAAATGAAGTAAAGAGGTTATGATCTAAATTTTGAGTTTTGTAACTCGTTTTAATAAGAAGCAGTAAAAAAATAAAAAAATAAAAATTTTAAATTTTTTACGCCCTGAATTAGTAGTCAAGTCTAGTAATGCCTCACACTCGACTCCGGCAACGGTTTCGGGTAACAGGGGTGTTACAGGTGAAATAAATGGCTTGATTTTGGCTATTTTTTTGTCCACATGACCTAAGACGCGGTCGTATGCCTCAACCGTGTGTGGTACATGGCCATGCAACATGGTTGTATGTCCCTTGTAGGTTTCAAAGGTTTCTTTTCGAAAGTTACATGACCAAGCACACAACCTGGCACACGGGCATGTGGCTTGGCCGTGTGACCCAAGTCAGAGAGTTACATGGGCACGGACACGGGCTGGGACATGGTCGTGTGTTCCTAGTTTGATTGTCACACGGCCTGAGACACGGGCGTGTTTCTCAGCCATGTTAGTCGCTCGACTGTGTGACCCCTATAGTGTGAATATTTTTGACTTTTTCTTTAATGTTTCAAATGTTCCCGATTTAGTCCCTAATCATTTCTAATGTGATTCTAAGGCCTCAAGGGCTCAAATAAGGGACGATTTGCATGCATATGAATGAATTATACTATGATTAATGAAATGTTTAGAAATGAATGTTTTAAGTTATGTTGTTACGGTAATGCTTCATAACCCTATTTTGGCGACGAATATGGGTTAGGAGAGTTACAACAATAAAAAGCCTTACCATCTAATCTGTCTAACATCTGATCAATGAACGGCAAAAGGAAATGGTCCTTCCTTGTTTCCTTTTTAAGCTTGCGATAGTCCATACACACCCTCCATCCTGACGCCTCCTTTCTTGGGTATGCATTGAACTGGGCGTACCCACGAGCTGTCAAAAATGGGATAAATAATGTCGTCATCAAGCTACTTGATAATCTCCCTCTTGATAACTTTCATAATTGGATTTAGTCGTCTCTGCTATTCAATGGAATTGCTGTGGCAATATTCCAACAAAATCTTGTGCATACATAATGTTGGGCTAATTCCTTTTATATTAGCAAGGGTCTATCCGAATGCCATTTTATATCTTCATAACACTTCCAACAACCTGTTCTCTTGTTCAGGTGTTAACTTTGCAGAAATTACTATTGGCAAAGTACTGTTATTCCCTAAGTATTCATATTTCAGATGTTATGGCAGAAGCTTTAACTCCAGTACAGGTGATTCCTATACAGAAGATTTAGGAGGCTTAAAGAATTTTCTGGATAAACCCAGGGTCTCAAATTTCTTTCCTGGCCTGTCCACTAGCTACCGAGCTTCCCTAAATTCACCAAGCTCTTCAGATATTAATTCTTCACCTTACTCTATCAAGTAATCTTCGTTGTCAGCACTACTGTAGCAAATTTTTGCAAATTCGTCTACTGTTGTTTTTATCACATCAATCGTGTGGCATTCCTCATTCTCATCCACACACTTCATGAACAACCTGTTTTTTTTGTGGTGCTAGAAATAGTGGTTTCGGGACCACAAATCTGACATGTTGGTTTGTAAATATTTATTATTTAAATATTTACGAGGTCATTAGTGTAGTGTTAAATTTTGGTTATTTGATTTTATCAATTAGATACTTAATTTGGAAAAAGGACTGAATCGTAAAAGCTATAAAAATAGGGTCACTAAATTAAGAGGGCTAAATGAATAAATTAGCCAACAATGCTTTAATGGGTGAATCATTTAGTTAATTTTAAATGAATAAGTTTAATTAAGGTTAATTGAATAATTAATGTTTAATTAGGAACATTGAAATATTTACAAAATAACCTAAGTATATATATTAAAGTAAAGTAAAGAAAAGAAATAATTTTGGGCTTATCCTTCATCTTCTTCATGGCATAAGGAGAAATTTTAGGGTTTCATGCTTCCATTCTTAAAGTTTCAATATGGTAAGAGTTTTCATGCTCGTTTTTAGTAATTTTTAGTATTAGCTTTATTTAACAAGCCCGATGATTAATTTACAAAACTGTTAAATGTTCTGAATCATGCCATTGTTGAGATTTAGCTATTCTTGAAATTTTGGGATAGATTATTAAGTTTAGTTGTTAGATAGGACTATATTGTAAAGTGGTTTTTGATGATTTTAAGGCTTAATGACTAAATTGTTTAGGTGTAAAAATTTCAAAGATTACAAGAAAAATATTCACAAGTAAAGGTTGTTATGGTGTAGTTATCAAATTGATTATATTGGGTTCTAGGAAAAATTTGGTTAATTTCATGATTAGGGCTTGAGGACTAAATTGAGTATAAATGAAAGTTTAGGGTAATTTTTGTAAAATGTCAAAAAGGGACTTAATTCCATAAATGACTTAAACTCTTTGTTGATTCAGTTAATTAAATGAAATTATTGTTTTAGATCACGAACATGTTGATAACCGAGGAAAGGACAAGGTAGCGGAGTAGTCTCTGTACTTTGGCTATTTTTACAAATTAGCCTGGCAAGTTCGTATTTCTAGTTTATATATATTTAAGTTGTAAAATTTAATAAAATGTTGAGTTAATTGAGAGTTGGAAATGTGAAATATTAATATGATTCGACTTTGGGCCTGGATGTAAAGGATGAAATGCTTAAATATTATGTTCTGAAGATATGGATTGTTCCGATGGCTGAGAATTCTGCATAAGTTGCGGATTCTCGACAGCTTGTGTGAGCAGCATCAAGAACTAATGAAATGACTAAATGCTCTATTCTGATGAATGAACCGTAGCAATGGTTGAGGACTTGCATACGTTGCAAACCCTCGTCAGCTTGTGAGGGCAACATTGCAAAACGATTAATGTTCTGGATCAAGCTCGATTGAGCGTTATTCTATAAATTTTGAAAATCACAAGCGAGGTTATCTGATCAATCTAATGTAATGAAATGTGTAGCTCTTACTTGTGGTGGATTGTGAATGACTGGAAATTTCCTATTTGATATTCGTTTATGTTGTCAAATGAAATTGTAGCAAGTTCTATCATTATTTCACAAACTTACAAAGCTTTAAGTAAACTTACCTATGTTTGTCCTTTGTTTTGTAGACTTTGTTTTACTATTGGGAGATCGGATCAAGCTCAAAGAATCACATTATCTCAAGGACTAATTTGGTAGATTTTGAATATCTTGGTTATATGGCATATATAGGAATTTATGTAGTAATAGTTTATGAATGTGTAAATGATCATTTTGGTTCAAATATGCTATTGAGCTTAAGTTTTGTTTGATGGATTTCAAATGCTTTGATAAGTTTAAGTCTTTTGGTCATTTTAAGCACTTGGTATATAAGTCCTTATATGGTATGTTTGAAGTAAAAATGTGAATGGTTAAGTTGATTTTTGTGTGGTGGTAGTTAGAAGAACTAAGTTTGTGCTTGAAATGTAGCTAAATTGCTTTGCTTTGTTTAGAAATGTTTTGATAAAATGTGGTGCCTTTGAATGGCATATTGGTTGAATGAAATAGGATGTTTGAAATGGTATGTTTATAAGTGTTTCAATGATTCTTAGGCCTTTTGAATGTATGAACTATTAGGATGGATATTTTGGAGTGTTTTGGCCTTAAAATGGCTTGACTTTAGGTAAATTTTTGGGTTCACATGGCCTGGGACATGGGTTGTAACACGGCCTAGCGACACGGACATGTGTTATTTGAGAATTACTAAGTTTCCAAGTCAGTGAGTTACACGGCCTAGCACATGGCCTGGCACATGGCATGTGGGGCTGTTCAATGAGTTACACAGGTGAAGACATGGGCTGGGACACTAACGTGTGTCTCTTGTTCAAAAGTTACACTGCCTGGGGTTATTTCACACGGCTTGACCACACGGCCGTGTGACCCCTATTTCCAATTTTTGCAACTTTTTCCTAAACTTTTTGCTTTGTTTCAAATTAGTCTCGAATTGTCTTAAAGTTATTTTTAAGGCCTCGAGGCCTCGATTTAGGGATATAATGTACATGATTAATATGATTTTGATTGAGTTTAATTTATTTAATAATTTGATATTAAAAGATTTTCGATTGAATTGTACTGCCTGTAACCCTAATCTGGAATCAGAGATGGATTAGGGGTGTTACACTTCAACACATTAAACACATTGAAAGTGACATGTTGATCATTCACTCTCACAGTTAGCTCACCTTTTTGTACATCAATTAGAGTCTTTCCAATAGCAAGAAATGGTCTTCCAAGAATAATTGGAACATCATGGTCAACTTCACATTCTAAAATAAGAAAATCTATGGGAAGGATAAATTTATCTACCCTTACCAATACGTCTTCGATTTTAGCTTCCGGATGGGCATAATTTAACACCTCTAACCCATCTCCGTAGCCGAAATAAGGTTATGAAGCATTACCATACAATCGAAAAATATTTATCATCATAACATTAAATAAATTAATATCATTCAAAACATATCAAACATATGCATTCAGTCCCTAAATCGAGCCTTCGAGGCCCTAAAAATAGCTTAGAAGCAATTCGGGACTAATTTGAATCAAAACAAAAGTTTTAAGAAAAAGATTCAAAAATGTAAAAACAGGGGTCACACGGCCATGTGATAACTCCCAGGCCGTGTAACAATCGAATGAGGGACACACTGAAACACCCCAAACCCGGCCCAAACACCACAACCGGATCTGGCATGTCACTAGGAAAGAGTTTAGAAAGTTTTCGATATTCAGAAGAGTTTTTAAGACATTTTCAAAATCTCAAGTTTCGTGGCTCAGTTGGAAACCCGTTATTTATTTAAGCTGCAAATTTAATTAGCCATGCTTGGCAATTAGGTGACGTTTGAAAACACTTATCGGTTATTCAGTTATTAGATTATTAACAAAAACCCTTTTTATAAGAAACGTTGTTTAGCAGGTTGTAAAGAAAACTTCAGTTTGTATTTTATTTTTAAAACGTCCCATCAAGTAGTTTGTAATTAATATGTCTAAAATTTAAAATCCCGAAAGAGAATTACCAAGTTCTAAGTGGCCTTATTACAAATCAAAGAAAAATCCCCAAATGTGGCAAATGTAAAATAAAAAAAGTTTAATAGTAAAGCCCATGCATGACCACCTCGAGTCCCCTCCAGCCCAGTCCGTAAAGTAAGAGTCACCTGCAATTATTTGAACAAAAGAGTGAGTCACAAGACTTAGTGTGCAATTAGTCCACATATTCCACAAATGGGCCCTAGCCCCAAAACACCATTGGCCGAAGCCCATACAACACAGCATAATCAAATGATCATTATGATAACCCAACCTAACCTAATTTTTCCATCCTATACACTCCGCTCCATATGTCCATCCTCAACACACCTGTCGGCATTTCTACAATCAACCCTCCATCCTCTACACACCTCTTTGGCAGTCGTGCTGACAGACACACTGCTCAAAGTCCATATCACGTGGTCTAGCCACCGATAATCCATGTGGTCAAATCACCGATACGATAATGAGGCACCAAGCCATCATTTAGCGTGACAATGTCACCAATAAACACTTCCCTTTCATATCATTATCATCCCAATATCCCATGCACATGCAACATAGTATACTAACAGGTCATATGACATTATACATACAGTATTCAGTGTACACACAAAATCATGCTATCATCAATAATTAGAAGACTTAATTAAATTATACTGACCTGAGGTTTCGGTTTTACCCAACATGGGTAACTCAATCTCCATTGTTGCTATTTTCGGCTTTCAAACATAACACATACACATTTATACAATTAGGGAATAGTGTGGTAATTACACACCTATAAACACGCAAGACTACACTATCGATCTCGCTAATGTCCTCACTCGCAGGGATTACAGCGACCTGCTTATCCCTTTCTGAAGCCGGCCCACAACTCGGTGGCCAATCTCGAACGGCAGACACTGCACGCTTCTTAAACTTTAGAGTCAAAACCAAGGGTTTGCTCCCTTCCCTAACTTGAACGTTTCTTGCATCCATTGAAAGTCTTGATCAATAAATCGCTATACGAAAGAGATGATTGTTTAACCACTGAACTGGGTTAAGGCAATGAACGACGAACAAATACACTAATAGAATAATTAGAGAGAATTCCCTTACCTAAAAATCCCGAAAAGAGAGATGGGGTTTAGAGATTAGTCGTTTCTCAGACTTGGAGCCAAAGTGGTTCGGCTAACGATATTTCCCGGATTAAGCGCCCTTCACCACTAAACCGATGAAATATCCAAAGCAGGTGCTTAACACTTTGTTCCCCTTAACACAGAGGACCGGAACAACCCCCAAGAGAATTCGGCACAATCACTATAGCAGAGAAGATTAGGCTATGATCAAGAAAATACAGGGAGAAAGAAGAGAAGATAAGTTTCGGCTTACTAAAGAAACAGAGAGAAAATGAAAGAAGAAATGGCTATAAAAGTTCGGCTTACCAAAGACGATAAAGGAAAAGTTGAAGTACAGATGTTTCAGCCTTGAAGGAATAAACTTTGCAACCAATGGTGATAAAAGATGACTAAAGAATGAAGCACTAATGTTTCGGCAAAGGAATAGGAAACAAAAAGGGATGTTACGGCTTGGAGTAAAGGGGAAAAGAAGCAAAAAGAAGAATGGAAGCTAAGAGGGTACGGCAATAGAGGATGAAATTTTGTTATGTGACGTAAAAGAGAAGATAAGAGAAATAAATAGAAAGGGAAAAGAGTGCCCTATAGGTTTCGGCTTTACTAAGCACTAGAATGAAAAGAAATGGTTGAGGAGTTTTGGCAACTAAAGAGAAGGGTTGAGAATTAGAGGAGTACCGTATGGCAAAAAGTGAAAAGAGAGAAAAAATAATGGAAGCACTCAACACCCAAATGCCAATCACCCCCAAAGAAAACTTTCGGCACCTAAACCCCTTAACCAAAACCGAATGCCTACCCACTTCCAAGGACTCCACAAGACCGATTTTGCTCCTCCAACACCCTTCAAAAATTCGGCCAACCACTTTCTCACCTCAAACCCCAAGCTTCCTCCTTGAAACACTCTTTAATTCCCTCTCCTGCACTCATTCAATTAAGTTTGAATAATTCAAACTCCCCAAATTGCTCTCCACCACCCATTTGAAACATTTGACCAAGTCTTGTCTCTCTCCTCCAGAGTTTGATTACTATCTAGCTGCCTCCCTTGTCTGAGCCAAAAATAATACCTCCTTGTGCTACTTGAGAGGTTCGAACCCTCTCCCTCTCAGCTTCTCCTTGTGACGCCACCTCCCTGCATGCTAGGTGGCGTCTCCTTGCCACTTTACCACTACACCTCTTGTGACACCAACACAAACAATAAACCCTAAGTCCTACCCCAGTCAACTTCCCTCCTAAAATGCCCAAAAACTAAAATTATTCCAAGGCTTCGGCTTAACCCCGAGCCTTCCCGGGGACCCGAAACACACTCAAACAACATACAAAGCATACCAAACACACAGATACAAAGTACATGCAAAACCCCTAAATCCCGGATGTTACAGTTCTACCCCCTTAAAGAAATTTTGGCCTCGAAATTACCTGGTCAAAAGAGATGTAGGTACTGCTGACGCATCGCATCCTCTGGCTCCCACGTCGCCTCTTCCATTCCATGATTTCACCACAAGACTTTAACCAACGGGACTAATTTTCTTCTTAACACCTTGACGTCTCGTTCCAAAATCTAGATTGGTTCCTCCTCATAAGACAAGTCTGGCCTTACCTCAATTTCCTCCACTGGCACTACGTGAGACGGATCCGATCGGTAGCGTCTTAACATTGAAACGTGGAACACATCATGCATCTGTTTCAATTCTTAAGGTAACTCCATTTGATATGCCACCGATCCCACACGTTTCAAAACCCGATAAGGCCCTATACACCTGGGACTTAGCTTGCCCTTTCATCCAAACCTCATCACCTTCTTCCATGGTGACACTTTCAAGAAAACCCGATCACCCACTGCAAACTCAATCTCCTTCCACTTCAAATCTGCATATGATTTCTGCCTATCAGACGCTTCCTTCAATCGAGCCCTAATTAACTTAACCTTCTCCTCTGTCTCTGCAACCAATTCTGGACCCAAAATCTGATGCTCACCCAGTTCTGTCCAACAGGTAGGAGTACGACACCTCCGTCCATACAACGCTTCATAAGGCGCCATCCGAATACTAGACTGGTAACTGTTATTGTATGCGAATTTCGCCAACGGTAAGAGCTCTTCCCAACTACCCTTGAAGTCGATGACACAGCCCCTTAACATATCCTCTAGGATCTGAATTACTCTCTCAGACTGACCATTAGTCTGTGGATGGAAAGCTGTGCTGAAGTCCAGTCTTGTACCCAATGCCTGATGCAGTGCCCTCCGGAATCGCGACGTAAACCTAGGGTCTCTGTCTGATATGATCGATACTGGTACCCCATGCAACCTCACAATCACTGCCACATACAGCTTAGCCAACCTCTGAAGAGAATAGTCAACATGAACAGGTAAGAAATGAGAGGACTTCGTCAACCGATCCACAATTACCCATACCGAGTCTTTCTTAGTAGGCGTAAGAGGTAGCCCACTAACAAAGTCCATAGTGATCCTCTCCCATTTCCACTGTAGAATATTCGCCGGTTGTAATAACCTAGAAGGAAACTGATGCTCGGCTTTTACCTGCTGACACGTTAAACACTTTCCCACAAACTCCGTAACTTTCCGCTTCAAACCAGGCCACCAGAACTGTTCACGCAGATCCCGGTACATCTTACTCCCTCCAGGATGCATAGCGTAGGGACTACTATGCGCTTCTTGAAGAATCATCTTCCTCAATTCCACATCCTTCGGCATGCAAACCTTCTCATGGAAATAGAAAACCCCATCACTGTTCAAATTATAATCTTCTACCCCACCATTCTGTACTTGCAGAAGTCGAGCACTCAAGACATCATCCGATAGATGCTTCTCTTTAATCTGATTTACCCATGTTGGCTTCACTTGAAGTTCAGCTAAGAGACTTTCGTCATCATACAAACTGAGATGGGCGAACATCGCTCTCAAGTCTGATATTACCTTCCGACTTAACGCATCTGCCACCATGTTAGCCTTACCCAGATGATATTCGATCGAGCAGTCATGATCTTTTAACAGCTCAATCCACCTTCGCTGCCTTAAGTTCAATTTCTTCTGAGTTAGAAGATATTTCAAACTCTTGTGGTCGGTGTAGATAACGGACTTCTCTCCATACAAATAATGTCTCTAGATCTTTAAAGCAAAAACCACCGCGGCTAACTCCTAATCATGCGTGGGATAGTTAATCTCATGCGGTCTTAACTGCCGCAATGCATACGCAACAACCTTCCCATCCTGCATTAACACACATCCTAATCCTGTGCGTGAAGCATCACAATAACCACGAACTCTCTTCCGGCCTCAGGCTGAATAAGAACTGGAGCCTCTGTCAAAATCCCCTTCAAATTCTTAAAGCTTTCCTACTGCTTGTCAACCCAAACAAATGGTACCCCTTTCCTCAATACTTAGCTAAAGGTGCCACAATTAAGGAAAACCCCTCCACGAACCTTCGATAATACCCAGCCAAACCAAGGAAACTTCGAACCTCTGCCATAGACTTAGGCGATTTCCAATCCAACATCGCTTCAATCTTCCGGGGGTCAACCCTAATCCCCTCTGCAGATACTGCATGACCCAGAAATGTAACTTCTTTAACCAAAACTCACACTTGCTAAATTTGGCGTACAACTGCTTCTCCCTTAAAATCTGCAGAACCACCCGAAGATGCGAATCATACTCCTCTTCAGTCTTGGAATACACCAGAATGTCGTCTATGAACACTACAACGAACTAGTCCAAATAGGGTTGAAAAACCCGGTTCATCATATCCATGAACGCAGCTGGTGCATTTGTCAACCCAAACGGCATCACCAGGAACTCGTAGTGGCCATAACGAGTCCGGAAAGCCGTCTTGTGAATATCCGTTTCCTTGACCTTAAGCTGATGATATCCCGACTTCAAGTCTATCTTTGAAAAGACTGAAGCCCCCTTGAGCTGATCAAACAGGTCATTAGTCCTCGGCAGCGGGTACTTGTTCTTGATGGTCAACTTGTTCAACTGGTGGTAGTCAATGCACATTAGCATGGACCCGTCTTTCTTCTTCACAAACAGCACCGGCGCTCCCCAGGGAGATACACTAGGTCGGATAAAACCACAATCTAACAACTCTTAGATCTGAGCTTTAAGTTCAACCAGCTCCTTTGGCGCCATCCTATAAGGGACGATGGACACCGGAGCCGTACCTGAAAGTAGCTCAATTCTGAACTCCACCTCACGATCCGGAGGCAACCCTGGAAGCTCATCAGGAAAGACATCCACAAACTCCTTTACTATTCTAACCTCATTCACGGTCACTTCCTTTGATCCAATGCACTAACAAAAGATAGGAAAGCCATGCACCCTTTTTTCACCATTCTTTCCGCCTTAAGAGCAGACACTACATTGGACAAGTACTCTCTCCTCTCGCCTATCACTAAAACTTCATCATCCTAGAGGGTCCGTAACACCATGCGCTTAGTAGCACAATCCAATTTTGCTCGATATTTAACCAACCAATCCATGCCTAAGATCAAATCGAATTCCCCGAATGGTAGTTCCATCAAATCAGCTGGGAAAATCGATCCTTGTACTTCTAAAGGCACACTTCTAAAAAGTTTGTTTACCACTACAGTCTGTCCTAAGGGACAAAGTACAGTCATCTCCCTAGAAGTAGTTTCAGAGTTCATGTTCAAGGTTCCCGATACCACACTAGCAACATAGGAATGCGTCGACCCAATATCAATCAATGTAGTAAAGGGTAGACCAGAAATGAGAAACGTACCTGTAACATCCTTAAATCGGAGTCTCTGCATTTTGTATGTGTTTGCTTGTGATGGTATGTCTGCTGTGTTGGTTTGATATGTTTTGGGGTCTAGGCATGACCTCGGGTTAGTCCTGGGTCATGGCCAAAATTTTTGTTTTAGCCCTTAAGAAGTAGGAGCTAGAGGAATTAGGGGTTAAAAGAATTTAGTTGAGGTTTTAGACGCAAGAAGTGCCTTGGTATAGTGGCAGGGGAGGCGCCACTAAGGTGTCAAGGGAGTGACGCCACTTGCAGGGAAGGAGAGCCTTGGTTCGAGTTGCAGAAATCTCCCCTTGCCCATTAATTTTTGACGCCAAAGCTGAGGGAGTGGAGTGCTCAGGTGGGACTCTGTTGGATAGATGAGGATTTAGTCAACAGGTTTAAAATGGATGGAGAGGAGGAAAATGTGGAGATGACTTATTCAAATTGATTTGAATGAGTGGATGGGAGAGTTGGGGAGTGTTGCCCGAATTTTAAATTGTTGGAGAGGAGGTGCAATCGGTTTTGAGGTTTAGGGGGTGGCCGAATATGCTAAGGGAGGTAGCTAAGGTCGGCTAGGTGGAGAAATTCTCATTTCTTTGTGTTGTGCCAAAATCGAATCCCCAAGTGCATTCTCTTCTTTTCGGCAATTTGGGCATTTGGCCGAACCAAGTTTACAGCTTTCTTTGAGGAGCCGAAACTTAGTTCTCTCCTTTTCTTTTCCAATCGACATCTTCTTCTTCCTTTCTCAATCTCTCTTGTGCCGAAATTCTATTCATTCACCTGTGCCGAAACCCTTCTTCTCCATTGCATCATTCTTCTTCATCTTTCCTTTGTTCATTGTCGAAACCATCTTTTGTTCATCTTTTCCTCTCCTCATTTTTGTGCAAGCCGAAAGTTGACCGCACATCCTTGTCCCCATTTCTTGCGATTTCATCTTTCTCCCCTCTCGAATCCTTAGCCGAATTCCCCCTTCTATTTCTTGTTTTCTTCTCCACCCTTACTATCTTCAAGAGCCGAAACTTGGTGAGTTTTCTTCTTCTTCTCTCCTTTCATGTACTTTGGCCGAATACTATACTAAGAAGTCTTTCTTTTCTTGCATTTTCTCATCATCATCTCAATGCCGAAATCAAGTTCTTTCTTTTGAGGATAGCCGAATCTAGTGGTAGGTGATATCCTTTCTCTTCTTGATCAATTCGGCTAAGGATTGAAACCCCATCTCTTTTCTATCATCTTTCTATTATAGAGTTATGTTTTGAATTTTATTCTTATTCTTTAAAGGTAGCCGAAACCCCTAACAACATTAAGGGGTGCTGATCTGTAGTGGTTAGGAGTCGAATCAATCATCAAGGTAAGGTAGCGATAATCCCTTTGGTTTCGGGATTTATGATTATGGTCGAATGGCCTTTAGACTCAAAATGATGTGTCAAAATCAATTGTAGGGAGAAGTACAACCCGAACTTGTGGATCTTCGGGATTTGGTTGTTAATTGAGGTAAGTGCTTTAATGTTTTGGGATCTATTTCTAAATTGATCAAAAGCCGAAGGGCTATTTGCTTAATAGTGCTGCGCTTGGCCGAAAGCAAGGGAGTGTTGTGACGTCATCTTGTGTGAACTTTCGGGGATTCATTGGTTGTGGGTTCTGCTTAGAGCCTTGGGGTTTCGTTGACTTAGGTGTTATGGATCCTGTTGTCAGCCTAACGTTAGGAGAGATTGGATCTGAGACCCGAGCCCCTATGTTCAAGAGGAGGGTAGTGTCGGCTGTTCGCGATTGGCTACCTGGGCATGGGCCGGCATCGGAGCAAAGCAGTAGACAGATAGCGGTAGTGTCGATTAACGACAGTACCGACGTAGAGAGCATAGTTTTACGTGTAATCAGGTGTGTAAACGCTTACACACTTTATTAGTATAATGATGCTTATTATGTTACTGTATAACCATTGGTATTAGTGACTTGCCTTGTGGGCATGAGCTTGGATTCCGGGTAAGTCCCCTGTTATGTGACTTTTGCTATACATCATCATGACTTATTAAATGCTATGCTATGCCTTAAATGCATGATACATGATATTATGACACGTATGATATGAGCATGATGATGATGGGGTTGATTAGAGGAGGGGGATGATTTATTTGGACTGTCACCAGTGGTTTTGACCACAAGATGGGTTGGCCCCATCATTTGATTTGTGACTACGGTCACCAGTGGTTTTGACCACACTATTATTATTTGTGACTAAGTCCCAGTGGTTTTGACCACCAGTGGTTTTGACCACACTATTGATATTTGTGACTACGGTCACCAGTGGTTTTGACCACATATGGATATTGTGACTCGTCCCAGTGGTTTGGTACCACAGTGGGTTGGCCCCACATGATTATTACGGGATTGTCATCAGGGGTTTTGACCACAAGACGGGTTGGCCCCATCATTTGATTTGTGACTACGGTCACCAGTGGTTTTGACCACAACGATATATTTGTGACTTCGGTCACCAGTGGTTTTGACCACACGGGGTAGTTAAAGGAGATTGGATGGTTAGGTTATGGGTTGCATAATCTGCATGTTTTACTGATGATCTGTGTAAGTGCTTGAAATATCGGGTTGGGGAGTTATACACTGAGTCTTTGTGACTCACCCCTTCCCTTACATTTTGCAGATGAGGCATAGATCGCGGATATGGAGCCGAGGAGGACTTGAGGTGGCCATGCATCTTAGTTTGGTTTTGGACTTCAAACTGCTATTTCATTTTTATTAGCTCTCTTTAAATTTGGTTTTGGGTTTGTAATAAGGCCGCTAGTATTATTTTGGGTTTTAATTATTTGCTTTTACTTTGATTATATTATTCACATATTGGATTTATGGACTTGGAAAATTAACCGGTAAAAAGCAATGTTTTCAAAACTATAACTCTTTTGGGTTTTAAAAATGTTACCATCGAGTAACAAAGTTCACAAAATAATAAGGCACCTTGAATGCTTTTATAATTTAAATTTTCAAACAATTTCAAAAGCAAATGGTTTTTAACTTGATTATACTCGACACACTCAGTTTTTTTATAAATACTAAATGTTTTCTAAAATTTGTAGAATCAAGTGAATTTTTCTAGCATAGGTTTAAAACAACCTTTACATCACTTTAACAACTTTTAAACGATCAAAGAGTCTCTTGGAAAATTTCCCGACACAGTTGTGTTTTCAAACTGTTTTCACTCCGTAACATGCCAGATTCGGTCGTGGTGTGTTGACCGGGTTTGGGGTGTTACAATTTTGGTATCAGAGCCAGGTTCAACAGCTCGGCTGTGGGCTCGAGGCCCAAAAATATTTTTAAATGGATTATGAAAAGACTTTTTATGGGAAACGTATGGTTTGGAAAGCATGGCATCGAGTCTCCGGCACCAATCTGCCCAGGTAAGTACCCCAAACTGTCGCTTTTGATGATATGATAATATGATTGTGATGAGTATGGCATGACTAAATAGTAGTAGGAACTACTCTAGAGACTCAAACTATAGGATGATGTGTACTCGCGGAAACAACCCCTTACTAAAACTTCCCATAAGATTGTACTTTAATACACAGTGGACTAAAAGTCTAACGCATAAAACTTGTAATCAGTTTGATTCATATCGGTAAACATGAGTGCACGTGGACGGGGGCGTAATTTACGTGGATGGGGTAGAGGTAGGATGGCTATATCTGAGCCAGCTGGGTCGGCCATGGGTCATGGAATGAGGCACCGTCACCGCCAGCTGTGGGTGCTGGGTTTTAAGAGCAGACGGGTGGTGATGACGCAGTGTCACAGGCGATGCTGCGGGTTCTAGAGAGGGTAGCTGGAGCAGGTGGAGGTATGGGGGCTCGGAAATCTGTGACCGAGCGACTCAAGGCTAATGGTGCAGAGGTATTTAGAGGTGTATCCAGCGTGGCACCTAGTACAGCGGAATATTGGTTAGAGGCGACAGAACGCATCATGGATAACCTGGTTTTTCCAGCTGAGGAAAAAGCTGAAAGGCATAGTATCGCTGCTGCGAGATGAGTCATATCAGTGGTGGCTCACAGTTAGGGATGGAGCGATGGCAGATGACCTCACTTGGGAATTCTTTAGAGCAGCCTATCAGAGGAAATACATAGGGACTAGCTATGTGGATGCGCAGCGCAGGGCATTCTTGAACTTGTTTCAGGGTAATAAGATTGTAGCGGAATATGAGGCGGAATTCCTTCGGTTGAGTCGGTATGTACTAGGCATTGTGGGCACAGAACACGAGCGCTGTGTCAGATTTGAGTATGGGCTGAGAGACGAGCTGCGGATGATAATTGCCCCACAGCAGGAGCGAGAGTTTGCCGTTCTAGTGGAGAAAGCTAAGGTTGCTGAAGGGGTAAAACAGTCTGTAAGGCGGAACCAGGATAGGAGTTGGAATAAAAGGATTTCTGGGTCATCTGGGTTTGCCGGGAATCAGCAGAAAAGGACGAGATATAGGGGGCCGAATCAAGCTGCTAGGCCTGCTGCTGCTACTACTCAGTGGCCGCCACGGTGTGCTCGGTGTGGAAAGTCTCACACTAGAGAGTGTTGGACTGGTAACAAGGGATGTTTTGAGTGTGGATCGTTGGGTCATCGAGTTAGGGATTGCCCACAGAGATCAGCTAGGCTGTAGTCTGAGGAGCAGAACCGTACACAGTTTAGGAGGGATAATCAGCAGCCACAGAGGGGCCGTGGTTCAGTCAGGGGAGGTAATGGCTTTGGTAGAGGCCGTGGAGCACCGGGCAGAAGTGCAGGTGGTCCAAAGGCGAGACAGCCTGGTTTAGCCTACACAGCGAGGCATCGGGAGGAGGGCGACGCACCGGACGTCATAATTGGTACGTTCTTAATTTTTGGAGTACCTTATAATGCTTTAATTGATGTTGGTTCGACGCACTCGTGTGTTTTTAATAGCATAGTGGAAACCATGAACTTAGACTCTGAGATTACTTCTAGGAAGATGACAGTGATAAGCCCTCTAGGTCACTTTGTAGAAGTAAGTAAGCTAGGTAGGAATGTACCCCTAGAACTTTAAGGGGTCGTGTTTCTGGCTGGCTTGATAGAACTTCCGTTTAGGGAGTTCGATCTGATTCTCAGGATGGATTGGCTAGTAGAGTATTGGGCTAGTTGGATGGCGCAGCTAAGTGCATGGTGTTGAAGACCATGGAAGGTGATGAGGTGGTAATGATAGATAATTGGAGAGATTACTTATCTAATGTTGTCTCCGCACTGATGGCTGAGGAAATGGTTAGGAAGGGTTGTGAAGCACTCTTGGTGCATGTTTGTGCCTTGGAAGCTAAGGATGCAGCTGTGAGGAATGTCCGAACCGTGAAGGAAAAGTCGATAGTGTATACGGATCATAAGAGTCTGAGGTATCTTTTGACTCAGAAGGATTTAAATTTGAGGCAGCGAAGGTGGGTCGAATTGTTGGAAGATTACGACTGTGCGATTGAGTACCATCCGGGTAAGGCTAACGTAGTAGCCGATGCGTTGAGCGGTAAAGTGGTAGCGGACTAGCGAGCGATGTCTGCTCACTTTAGCTTTTATGAGGATGGGAGTCTTTTGGCAGAATTGCAGGTTAAGCCATCTTGGATTGATCAGGTTAAGGAAAGGCGACTGTCAGATGAGATTTTGAGTGCTCGGAGGTTACCAGTGCAGAGTGGTGAAGCTGTGGGTTACAATTTGGATAGTGAGGGAGCACTGTGTTTTCAAGGGAAGGCATGTATGCCTAAGGACGTCGAGTTGAGACAGCAGATTCTTCAAGAAGCTCATAGCAGCCCATACGCTATGTATCCTGGAGGCAGTAAGATGTATCGTGACTTGAGGGAGCAGTTTTGGTGGCCAGGTCTTAAGTGGGAAGTAACAGAGTTTGTGGGTAAGTGTTTGACGTGCCAGCAAGTTAAAGCTGAGCATCAGTTGCCGTCAGGGTTGTTACAGCCGGTAAAGATCCCACAGTGGAATGGGAAAGGATTGCGATGGATTTCATTAGTGGACTTCCCCTTACACCTGGTAAGAAGGACTCAGTGTGGGTAATAGTGGATCGTTTGACCACATGTATGTGGCAGAGATTGTGAGGTTGCATGGAGTGCCAGTGTCCATTATTTCGGATAGGGATCCGAGGTTCACATCGGGGTTTTGGGAAGCTTTGCATCAGGCTTTAGGCACAAGGTTGGATTTTAGCACGGCTTTCCATCCGCAGTCTGATGGACAGTCTGAAAGGGCAATTCAGATTCTGGAAGATATGTTAAGGGGTGGTGTTCTAGATTTCAGTGGTAGTTGGAAGGAGTACCTACCTTTGGACAGAGTTCGCTTATAACAATAGTTATCAAGCGAGTATTCAGATGGCACCATATGAGGCACTCTATGGGTGGAAATGTCGTACTCCTACGTGTTGAACAGAGTTGGGTCAACGACTGATGTTGGGTCCGGAGTTGGTAGCAGAAACAGAGGATAAGGTTAAGGTAATTCGAGCTAGTCTTAAGGAAGCATCGGACAGGCAGAAATCTTATGCCGATTTTAAGCGCAGGGATATTGAGTATGCAGTGGGCGATAAGGTCTTTCTAGAGGTATCACATTGGAAGAAAGTGTTGAGGTTTGGTCGGAAAGGCAAGCTAAGCCCTAGGTTCGTTGGGCCATTTACATTGTTAAAGCGAGTGGGATCGGTAGCTTATCAGCTCGAGTTACAAGCAGAGTTAAGTTAGATTCACGATGTCTTTCATGTTTCCATGCTTAGGCGCTATCGATCAGATCCGTCACATGTTGTACCAGTTGAGGGGATTGAGGTGAGTCTTGATTTGTCTTTCGACGAAGAACCTGTACGGATCTTAGATCGGGATGTCAAAGTTCTGCGTAGGAAGTCAGTACCCCTGGTGAAAGCATTATGGCGGAACCAGGGTACGGAGAAGGCCACGTGGGAACCAGAGGATGTGATGCGGAAGCAATACCCTCAACTCTTCTAACCAGGTAATTTCGAGGCCGAAATTATTTTTTTAGGGGGGTAAAGCTGTAACATCCTTAAATCGGGGTCTCTGCATTTTATATGTGTTTGCTTGTGATGGTATGTCTGCTGTGTTGGTTTGATATGTTTTGGGGTCTAGGCATGACATCAGGTTAGTCCTTGGTCATGGCCAAAATTTTTGTTTTAGCCCTTAAGAAGTAGGAGCTAGAGGAATTAGGGGTTAAAAGAATTTAGTTGAGGTTTTAGACGCAAGAAGTGCCTTGGTATAGTGGCAGGGGAGGCGCCACTAAGGTGTCAGGGGAGTGACGCCACTTGCAGGGAAGGAGAGCCTTGGTTCGAGTTGCAGAAATCTCCCCTTGCCCATTAATTTTTGACGCCAAAGCTGAGGGAGTGGAGTGCTCAGGTGGGACTCTGTTGGATAGATGAGGATTTAGTCAACAGGTTTAAAATGGATGGAGAGGAGGAAAATGTGGAGATGACTTATTCAAATTGATTTGAATGTGTGGATGGGAGAGCTGGGGAGTGTTGGCCGAATTTTAAACTGTTAGAGAGGAGGTGCAATCGGTTTTGAGGTTTAGGGGGTGGCTGAATATGCTAAGGGAGGTAGCTAAGGTCGGCTAGGTGGAGAAATTCTCATTTCTTTGTGTTGTGCCAAAACAAAATCCCCAAGTGCATTCTCTTCTTTTCGGCAATTTAGGCATTTGGCCGAACCAAGTTTGCAGTTTTCTTTGAGGAGCCGAAACTTAGTTCTCTCCTTTTCTTTTCCAATCGACATCTTCTTCTTCCTTTCTAAATCTCCCCTGTGCCGAAATTCTATTCATTCACCTGTGCCGAAACCCTTCTTCTCCATTGCATCATTCTTCTTCATCTTTCCTTTGTTCATTGCCGAAACCATCTTTTGTTCATCTTTTCCTCTCCTCATTTTTGTGCAAGCTGAAAGTTGACCGCACATCCTTGTCCCCATTTCTTGCGATTTCATCTTTCTCCCCTCTCAAATCATTAGCCGAATTCCCGCTTCTATTTCTTGTTTTCTTCTCCACCTTTACCATCTTCAAGAGCCGAAACTTGGTGAGTTTTCTTCTTCTTCTCTCCTTTCATGTACTTTGGCCGAATACTCTGCTAAAAAGTCTTTCTTTTCTTGCATTTTCTCATCATCATCTCAGTGCCGAAATCAAGTTCTTTCTTTTGAGGATAGCCGAATCTAGTGGTAGGTGATATCTTTTCTCTTCTTGATCAATTCGGGTAAGGATTGAAACCCCATCTCTTTTCTATCATCTTTCTATTATAGAGTTATGTTTTGAATTTTATTCTTATTCTTTAAAGGTAACCGAAACCCCTAACAACATTAAGGGGTGCTGATCTGTAGTGGTTAGGAGCCGAATCAATCATCAAGGTAAGGTAGCAATAATCCCTTTGGTTTCGGGATTTATGATTATGGCCGAATGGCCTTTAGACTCAAAATGATGTGTCAAAATCGATTGTAGGGAGGAGTACAACCCGAACTTGTGGATCTTCGGGATTTGGTTGTTAACTGAGGTAAGTGCTTTAATGTTTTGTGATCTATTTCTAAATTGATCAAAAGCCGAAGGGCTATTTGCTTAATAGTGCTGCGCTTGGCCGAAAGCAAGGGAGTGTTGTGACGTCATCTTGTGTGAACTTTCGGGGATTCGTTGGTTGTGGGTTACGCTTAGAGCCTCGGGGTTTCATCGACTTAGGCGTTATGGATCCTATTGTCAGCCGAACGTTAGGGGAGATTGGATCTGAGACCCTAGCCCCTAAGTTCAAGAGGAGGGCAGTGTCGGCTGTTCGCGATTGGCCACCTGGGTGCGGGCCGGCATCGGAGCAAAGCAGTAGACAGATAGCGGTAGTGTCGATTAACGACCGTACCGACGTAGAGAGCATAGTTTTGCGCATAATCAGGTGTGTAAACGCTTACACACTTTATTAGTATAATGATGCTTATTATGTTACTGTATAACCATTGGTATTAGTGACTTGCCTTGTGGGCATGAGCTTGGATTCCGGGTAAGTCCCCTGTTATGTGATTTTTGCTATACATCATCATGACTTGTTAAATGCTATGCTATGCCTTAAATGCATGATACATGATATTATGACACGTATGATATGAGCATGATGATGATGGGGTTGATGAGAGGAGGGGGATGATTTATTTGGACTGTCACCAGTGGTTTTGACCACAAGATGGGTTGGCCCCATCATTTGATTTGTGACTACGGTCACCAGTGGTTTTGACCATACTATTATTATTTCTGACTAAGTCCCAGCGGTTTTGACCACCAGTGGTTTTGACCACACTATTGATATTTGTGACTACGGTCACCAGTGGTTTTGACCACATATGGATATTGTGACTCGTCCCAGTGGTTTGGTACCACAGTGGGTTGGCCCCACATGATTATTACGGGATTGTCATCAGTGGTTTTGACCACAAGATGGGTTGGCCCCATCATTTGATTTGTGACTACGGTCACCAGTGGTTTTGACCACAACGATATATTTGTGACTTCGGTCACCAGTGGTTTTGACCACACGAGGTAGTTAAAGGAGATTGGATGGTTAGGTTATGGGTTGCATAATCTGCATATTTTACTGATGATCTGTGTAAGTGCTTGAAATATCGGGTTGAGGAGTTATACACTGAGTCTTGGTGACTCACCCCTTCCCTTACATTTTGCAGATGAGGCATAGATCGCGGATATGGAGCCGAGAAGGACTTGAGGTGGCCATGCATCTTAGTTTGGTTTTGGACTTCAAACTGCTATTTCATTTTTATTAGCTCTCTTTAAATTTGGTTTTGGGTTTGTAATAAGGCCGCTAGTATTATTTTGGGTTTTAATTATTTGCTTTTACTTTGATTATATTATTCACATATTGGAATTATGGACTTGGAAAATTAACCGGTAAAAAGCAATGTTTTCAAAACTATAACTCTTTTGGGTTTTAAAAATGTTACCATCGAGTAACAAAGTTCACAAAATAATAAGGCACCTTGAATGCTTTTATAATTTAAATTTTCAAACAATTTCAAAAGCAAATGGTTTTTAACTTGATTATACTCGACACACTCAGTTTTTTTATAAATACTAAACATTTTCTAAAATTTGTAGAATCAAGTGAATTTTTTTAGCATAGGTTTAAAACAACCTTTACATCACTTTAACAACTTTTAAACTATCAAAGAGTCTCTTGGAAAATTTCCCGACACATTTGTGTTCTCAAACTGTTTTCACTCCGTAACATGCCAGATTCAGTCGTGGTGTGTTGACCGGGTTTGGGGTGTTACAGTACCCGTTCTAACGTCTGGTGCCTCACCTTCTTCTCGACGCCTGGCTGCATAAACTAAGTCGGGCTGTCTTGCCTCTACATTCCCAGCACCCCTGCTCGGTGCTCCGCGACCCCGACCAGAACCAACCCCTCCTTGGTTTGGACCACGACCTCTCGGCATCTGCTGTCCACCCCTTCTTGGCTGCACAAACCCCTGACCTACCATCCGAGCCCTGGTCATATCTAGCGGACAGTTCCTGATCAGATGATCCTTTGATTCGCACTTGAAACATTCCCTGTCTCTTCCCCAGCACTCTCCTGCATGTGACCTCCCACACTGAGCACACTGTCGAAATCGCCCAACAACAGCTGGCGTTGCAACAGGACCAGGCCCGTCAACCCTAGACCTCTTCTGGAAACCCCCAGATGATCCTGACGGTCCGTAACTCCTCTTATTTCTGCCTCTATCCTTGTCCTTATTTTGTTTCTCAGTCCGTTTTACCTCTTCGGCTATTTTAGCCTTTTCCACCAGAATAGCGAAATCCCTCTCCCGCTGTGGAGCTATCAACACTCGCAGCTCATCTCGCAACCCATCATCGAACCGCACGCAACGCTCATAATCGGCCACAACTATCCCTCGAGCGTACCAGCTCAATCGCAGAAATTCTGCCTCATACTCAGCTACCGACTTACCCCCTTGAACTAAATTCAAGAATGACTTCCTCTGAGCATCCACGTAACTAGCCCCGAAGTACTTTCCTTGAAACATCATCTTAAAGAAATCCCAATCAACTCGGTCTGCAGGAGTACCCTCTCTCATAGTGAGCCACCACTGATATGCCTCATCCCATAGTAGAGACACCGCGCCCTTCAGCTTCTCCTCCGCCGTGCAGTCAAGATCATCCATAATTCTCTCGACTACCTCTACCCAATACTCAGCCACGTTTGGAGCTACTCCAGAAATACCTCTAAACATTTCAACTCCATTATCTCAGAGTCGCTCAGGGATGGACTTCCGAGTTGTTGTTCCACCGCTTGCCCCAGCCACTCGTTCCAACACACACAACATTGCCTGAGACAAAGCATCATCTCCACCAGTTTTGCCTTGCGATCCTGCTTCTGCCACAGGTGATGCTGGCGCTTGGCCCCCAGGCTCATTTCTCACTTCCGAGAGTTCAACCTCAGTACCCCGGCCTCTCCCACGGCCGCGTGTAATACGTCCACGTCCTCTACCACTCATGTCTACCACTCCGTCTTACTCTGATTACAAATTTTATGCGTCAGTTTTTCTTTCCACTTGTTTATTAATCGAGTAGTTTTATGAAGATAGAGTTATAAGTAGTTTTTCTGCAAGCATATGTATACCTAGAGGTTTTCATTTCTACAGTAAAGTTTCTTAATTCTATCATCCATAGCAACATGTTCACATAATACATCCACTTTATGCAAATTACTTAACAATCAGAGAACTTACCTGGCAGACTTGGGCCGGAGACTCGGGTGCCACACTTCAAAAATAGATCCATGTGTATTATTATTATATATATTTTTTAAAAAACCGAAACTTGGGAAAGCATTTTGAATACAAGACCCAAGGCCGAGCTTTTTAAACCAAGCTCTGATACCAAATTGTAACACCCCAAACCCGGCCCAAACACCACGACCTGATCTGGCATGTCACTAGGAAAGAGTTTAGAAAGTTTTCGATATTTAGAAGAGTTTTTAAGACATTTTCAAAATCTCAAGTTTCGTGGCTCAGTTGGAAACCCGTTATTTAT
This sequence comes from Gossypium australe, assembly GCA_005393395.2. Lineage (NCBI taxonomy): Eukaryota > Viridiplantae > Streptophyta > Magnoliopsida > Malvales > Malvaceae > Gossypium > Gossypium australe. The sequence continues at coordinate 90,602,529 of CM016614.1, read as the reverse complement.
TTAAGCTGCAAATTTAATTAGCCACGCTTGGCAATTAGGTGACGTTTGAAAACACTTATCGGTTATTCAGTTATTAGATTATTAATAAAAACCCTTTTTATAAGAAACGTTGTTTAGCAGGTTGTAAAGAAAACTTCAGTTTGTATTTTATTTTTAAAACGTCCCATCAAGCAGTTTGTAATTAATATGTCTAAAATTTAAAATTCTGAAAGAGAATTACCAAGCTCTAAGTGGCCTTATTACAAATCAAAGAAAAATCCCCAAATGTGGCAAATGTAAAATAAAAAAAGTTTAATAGTAAAGCCCATGCGTGACCACCTCGAGTCCCCTCCAGCCCAGTCTGTAAAGCTAAGAGTCACCTGCAATTGTTTGAACAAAAGAGTGAGTCACAACACTTAGTGTGCAATTAGTCCATATATTTCACAAATGGGCCCTAGCCCCAAAACACCATTGGCCGAAGCCCATACAACACAGCATAATCAAATGATCATTATGATAACCCAACCCAACCTAATTTTTCCATCCTCTACACTCCGCTCCATATGTCCATCCTCAACACACCTGTGGGGATTTCTACAATCAACCCTCCATCCTCTACACACCTCTTTGGCAGTCATGCTAACAGACACACTGCTCAAAGTCCATATCACGTGGTCTAGCCACCGATAATCTATGTGATCAAATCACTGATACGATAATGAGGCACCAAGCCATCATTTAAAGTGACAATGTCACCAATAAACACTTCCCTTTCATATCATTATCATCCCAATATCCCATGCACATGCAACAAAGTATACTAATAGGTCATATGACGTCATACATACAGTATTTAGTGTACACACAAAACCATGCTATCATCAATAATTAGAAGACTTAATTAAATTATACTGACCTGGGGTTTCGGTTTTACCCAACATGGGTAACTCAATCTCTATTGCCGCTATTTTCGGCTTTCAAACATAACACATACACATTTATACAATTAGGGAATAGTGTGGTAATTACACACCTGTAAACACGCAAGACTACACTATTGATCTTGCTAACATCCTCACTCGCAGGGATTACAGCGATCTGCTTATGCCTTTTCGAAGCTGGCCCACAACCCGATGGCCAATCTCGAACGACAGACATCGCACGCTTCTTAAACTTTGGAGTCGAAACCAAGGGTTTGCTCCCTTCCCTAACTTGAACGTTTCTTGCATCCATTAAAAGTCTTGATCAATAAATCGCTATACGAAAGAGATGATTGTTTAACCACTCAACTGGGTTAAGGCAATGAACGACGAACAAATAGACTAATAGAATAACTAGAGAGAATTCCCTTACCTAAAAATCCCGAAAAGAGAGATGGGGTTCAAAGATTAGTCGTTTCTCAGACTTGGAACCTAAGTGGTTCGGCTAACGATATTTCTCAAATTAAGCGCCCTTCACCATCAAACCGATGAAAGATCCAAAGCAGATGCTTAACACTTTGTCCCCCTTAACACAGAGGACCCGAACAACCCCCAAGAGAATTCGGCACAATCACTATAGCAGAGAAGATTCGGCTATGATCAAGAAAATACAGAGAGAAAGAAGAGAAGATAAGTTTCGGCTTACTAAAGAAATAGAGAGAAAATGAAAGAAGAAATGGCTATGAAAGTTCGGCTTACCAAAGAAGATAAAGGAAAAGTTGAAGCACAGATGTTTCGGACTTGAAGGAATAAACTTTGCAACCAATGGTGATAAAAGATGACTAACGAATGAAGCACTAATGTTTCGGCAAAGGAGTAGGAAACAAAAAGGGATGTTACGGCTTGGAGTAAAGGGTAAAAAAAGCAAAAAGAAGAATGGAAGCTAAGAGGGTACGGCAATAGGGGATGAAAGTTTGTTATGTGAAATAAAAGAGAAGATAAGAGAAATAAATAGAAAGGGAAAAGAGTGCCCTATAGGTTTCAGCCTTACTAAGCACTAGAATGAAAAGAAATGGTTAAGGAGTTTCGGCAACTAAAGAGAAGGGTTGAGAATTAGAGGAGTACCGTATAACAAAAAGAGAAAAAAGAGAAAAAATAATGGAAGCACTCAACACCCAAATGCCAATCACCCCCAAAGAAAAATTTCGGCACCTAAACCCCTTAACCAAAACTGAATGCCTACCCACTTCCAAGGACTCCACAAGACCGGTTTTGCTCCTCCAACACCCTTCAAAAATTCAGCCAACCACTTTCTCACCTCAAACCCCAAGCTTCCTCCTTGAAACACTCCTTAATTCCCTCTCCTCCACTCATTCAATTAAGTTCGAATAATTCAAACTCCCCAAATAGCTCTCCACCATCTGTTTGAAACATTTGACCAGGTCTTGTCTCTCTCCTCCAGAGTTTGATTACTATCCAGCTGCCTCCCTTGCCTTAGCCAAAAATAATACCTCCTTGTGCTGCTTGAGAGGTTCGAACCCTCTCCCTCTCAGCTTCTCCTTGTGACGCCACCTCCCTGCATGCTAGGTGGCGTCTCCTTGCCACTTTACCACTACACCTCTTGTGTCACCAACACAAACAATAAACCCTAAGTCCTGCCCCAGACAGCTTCCCTCCTAAAATACCCAAAAACTAAAATTATTCCAAGGCTTCGGCTTAACCCCGAGCCTTCCCGGGGACCCCAAACACACTCAAACAACATACAAAGCATACCAAACACATAGATACAAAGTAAATGCAAAACCCCTAAATCCCAGATGTTACACACACGACCTTGTCTCAGGCCGAATCTTCACCAGTGTAATTCACTGAGTAAGGTCACACGGTCGTGTCACAAACTGTGTAACTCTTTGACTTGCCACACATGACTGTGTCACAAGCCGTGTAACTCACTGACTTAAAATACTAGAATTTTACAAATGACACATGGCCATGTAGCCAGGCCGTGTGATGTGTGACAGCCAGTGTTTGAGGCCGTGTGATTCAAAAATTGACCTTAAAATCATGCTATTTCAAGGCAAAACCATATCAAACCAACCATTCCATTTGAGCACACATTCAAGGGATTTAAACATCATTCAAACAAACCTAAACATATCATTTACAACATCCTAAATCATCTAACCAATGTGCCATTCAAAGGCACCACAATTGTATCAAAACATCATGGATCAAACCAAAGAAACATAGCTACTTTTCAAGAATATAATCTAGTTAAATTATCTACCAATTCATATCACGAATGACCATTTCCAAGCCATCAGAAACATACCAAAAGACTTTGCATTTCATTCACCTAAAACTGGTCAAAATGACCTAACTTAACAAGCATTACAAGTCCATTAAACCAAACATAAACTTCAAAGGCATAAACATACTAAATCAACCATTTACACATTCATGAAATACCATTCCAAAAGGTACTATACATGCCATATATAACCTTGGCCAAAATACACCAAAAACTATCGAAAAGGTTGATGGATAGTGTGATAGGTCTCCGACTAGCTTCTGATAATCTATAAAACAAAAGAAAGTAACTACATAAGAAACTAGTGCTTAGTAAGGTTGTATAAACTCAAACAAAACTTACCATTTCATTAGCACAACTTATAGAATAAGCACAATATCGTAACCAAGACCATAAGCTTAGCATAATTCTATACAAGCGCCATCAAACTCACAAGTTGGGGTGCTTATCCGTGATACAAATGTATTCAATCATATAATAGGTAAGTTTCACATATACATCATTTAATTCATCAACTTTTTCATATGATCATGAACCGTTTCATTTATATACTTACCATTTAATTTCCTTTTCTTACCCGTTGAACAATCTATAATTGCATCGAATACTCGGGAATACTCACACACATAGTGTGCCTTTCCATATAACCGTAACCTTTCTTTTTTAATAGTGCTCACATGAGCTATGAAATGGGCCTGCTCACACGAGCTGTGGATCAGAATGTTAGCTACACGATGATGCTCACTTGAGTTGTGGAGAATTCGCAACAAATGCAGGGCCTCAACCATTGGTAGGACATTCAAGACCAGCACCTGAAACATGAAATCCCTAATGACATGTCATTCATATCCTAAAAATTTTTAAGGTTCAAACGGGACTCGTTATCTCTCAGTTACTCATAGCATTGATACATGTATATTCAAATTCATTTACAACTAATACAATATAGTAGATAGTCAATTTAACTAACTTGAATACGAGTATAATTCATACGAACTTACCTCGAGAACTAGGTGTAACATCCCCAAACCTGGCCCATTCACTACGACCGAATCTGGTTATGTCACTGCGAAAAGACGGTTGAAAATCTTTTTGACTTAGAGTTAAGACGTGAAAATTTATTTAACCTTTAAAAACCAGGTTCTTTTGAAATCATAACTGAAACTTAAGTATTACAAAATGTCTGAATTAAGATACCTTATCAAACATATTTTGCATAAGTAAGTATTAATAAAATAAAAATTATCTCCAAGTAATAACTTAAGTTATCCAAGCCATAATTTAAAATAATACCAACTATAATAAAATGGCCTTTATTACAACCCAAAACTTAAAATGAAATACTTATATCAAAAATCATGCATGAAATAATTAAACATGATCCTCGGCATGGGCCACCTTGTCCTCTCCGAACCCGGTCCAGCTCTACGCATTACCTGAAAAAGTTAAAGGAAAAAGGTGAGTCACCAAGACTCAGTGTGCAACCCTTTTTCCCGGATTAGTAAAAATATCATTCACAATCATAACCAAGCTTATCACGCATCCAATTAATATGCACCCAACCTAGCCATCCACAACACCTTTCTCTACCCCGTGTGGTACCAAACCACTGGTGGTGCCAAACCACTGGTGACCCAAAGTCACAATATTCATCAATGTGGTGCCAAACCACTGGTGTCCCAAAGACACGAATGTGATACCAAATCACTGGTGACCGAAGTCACGAATCATATGATGGGGCCAACCCATCGTGTGATACCAAATCACTGGCGACGATCCCGTATCTCAAAGTGGGGCCAACCCACGGTGGTGTTAACCACAGGGACAAGTCGCTATGAGGTGCCAAACCTCTGGTGTCCCAAAGACACAAAATGTGGTACCAAACCACTGGTGACCGAAGTCACGAATCATCGAGTGATGGGGCCAACCCATCATGTGATACCAAATCACTGGCGTCAATCCCGTAATATCAACCGTGGGGCCAACCCACTGTGGTGCTAAGCCACTGGGACGAGACACTGAGGTGCCAAACCTCTGGAGGTGCCAAACCTCTGGTGATCCAAAGTCACAAGTTGTGTTACCAAAACACTGGTGCCCGTCGGCACGAATATCACTGCCCCCTCCACTTGTCAACCCACAACCATCAATGAGATGCATTTTTAACAGACAAATACCAACATGCTTGTTTACTACATACATAAGATTTATCATCAACCAATCAGTATAGCATATATACCAGATCTATCATGCTTACCAAAAGCATCATAAAGAAAGCTCATAACAGGGACTTATGCTTACCAAAAGCATCATAAAGAAAGCTCATAACAGGGACTTACCTGACCCCTTGCCTAATACCTTAATGGTATTAATCCACCCTTTACATGGATCAAAACAACACACAATATATATAAATATAATAACAGAGAAGTGTGCGCATGTACACACACCTGCCAGCCTTAATCGAAGAACCAATCTAAGACCCTTGATAACCTCGATAACCTCTGCTCCTAAAATCGGTCAAACAGGAGATTAGCACCCTAGGCCATTCGGCCAAAACAGAACATACCAAAAAGGGTCAACACTCGAAACCCGGGACCTTACCTACACGCTTTTAACACTAGCCCACACCACCAAGTGCTCTTGCTTCACCTCCCTACAATCAGCAACCAACCAATAATAATAGCCTACGGCTTAAACAAAATACCAATCGAATAGACTGTTAAAGCAACCACTTACCAACGATCAACCAAAGAACAGAGGCTACGCTTGACTGCTTCGAATCCTGGATGCCCTATGCCAAAACGATTCCAAACAAATGATCAATACACCACCAAACAAATACCAAAACCAACACTTACCCCTTGTAGATGTCGACAGAGAACAGAGGATAATCCATAAAGCATTCGGCCTTACCTATCTACCTTCTCTAATGATTGAAAACGAACTCCCACGAGCAATCCACCACACTCAGGTTCGGCCAAAGAGCAGAATAAAAAGGAAAGGGAAGATTCGGCCAACACTTAGTCAAAAGGAAGAGAAATCGACTTAAGATGTTTAACACACCTATATTCGGCTTGAGTGGAAAGAAAAGAGAAGATGAGAAGTGAAGGCAAGGTTTCGGTACGAAAGAGATGGGGAGATAACAAATGGAGAAATCGGCTAGAGCTTTGGGAGTAGAAGCAAAGAAATGCTAAAGGGAGAAAGAATAACTCCTAGGTAGATTAGAAGTAAGGGAGAGCAAATTCGGTTAAGAAGCAAATGAGAGATTCGGCACAAATGGTTTAAGAGAAAAGAAATGGAAATATGAGAAGGGAAAGGTAGCTAGTTTCGGCAACAAAAGAAATTAAAGGAACAAAAGCACAAAATCGGCTAGAAGTATATGCTGTTTGGGGATTTTCGGTTTCAAGGAAATCATCAAAGAGAAATTCGGCTTTTTGGCACCAAAAACAAGGCTGACCGAAACATCAACATGCCTAAGAGAATTTCGGCATTCACCCTCCTTAACACCTCCAAAAACCGGCCACACACCCACTTGAAGACTCCACCAAACGGCCACCTCCTAGAAGCTCTCCAAGCCACTAGTTCAAACTAGTTTGAACTAGTCAAATCCCCCAAATCACTCCTTGCCATCCGTTCCACCTATTGACTTGGTCCAAGGCAGAGTTTGAACTGCCTACAACCTCTCCTCTCCTTGGCGTCAAAAAGAAAGACAAAAGGTGGCCACTCCGCAGCTTGAACACATGACTTTCCCCTGCAAGTGGTGTCACACCCCCAAGCCTCAAGTGGCGCCTATCCTGCCACTCCACCAGCTCCCTACTTGCGACAAAATCCTCCCAAATAATTCTCTTAAGACCCCCAAAAGCCAAGCTCCCCTTTTTCCCACTGAAAATCAAAAATTTCCTAAAGCCTTCCCTGCCTTCCAAGGTTCTCCGAACCCCCCAAAAACTTGCCTAAGCACACAAGAAGCCTACCAACACCTGAGATATGCACTAAATGCATAACCCCTAAAACCAGGGTGTTACACTAGGGTTGTAGAAGTAGAATCTGAAACTAATATGAAGCTTTAGCCTTTCTTCGATTTAAGTCCAGTTGTTGTTTATCTTGATTTAAATAAATAATTTCATTCAATTAAATATTCATAATATTCAGTTTAATCCATAAATCATATTTATGCAAAATTACAAAATTGTCCCTAACATTTTAACTTTTTAAAATTTAGTCCTTAAGCTCATATTTGGAATTTAACCATTTTAATCCTCCATACTACCTAGCCGAATTTCATAGGGACTCACCTAAAATCATTATTTCATAAATTTACCATGAAATTTTACTATTTTCACAAATAAATCCCTAAATGTAATTTCAACAAAAATCACTTAACAAAGCATGTTTATTTTACAACCAAGATTAATAATCTATCAAATAACTTCAAAACCTATTAAAAAAAACCACTGAAAATTCCTCAACCTTTAACAGTTTTGCAAATTAACCCCTAAGCTAGCTAGACTAAGCTAAAACGAACTAAAAAACATAAAAATCATTTAAAACGAAACACAAAATCATACCATGCAAGGTAGAAGAAGAAACCAAATGCTTCCCTCTTCAAAAATGGTGATTTCAGCCAAACAAAAGAGAAATGGGGAAGATGATGGCATTTTTTTAGTTTATTTTAGATTTATTTACCAATTTACCCTTAATAATAATAAAAAATTTCAAGTTAACCCTATCCATATTTGTCCACTAACTCTTTAAATGATATAATTACTGTCTTAGTCCATTATTTAAAATTTCATAGCTATTTGACCTCTTTAACTAATAGAATTTAACTTTTACACCTTTTACAATTTAGTCCTTTTCACCTAACTAACCATTTAAACTTCAAAATTTCTTAAGAAAACTTTAATACGACCTTAAAATAATCTCGTAGAATTTAAATACATATTAAAATAATAACTCACTCGTCTGAATTCTGGTCCCAAATCCACTGTTTCTAACACCACTAAAAACGAGTTGTTACAACTCCCCCTAAAGGAATTTTTATCCCCGAAAATCTTACCGAAAAATAGGTTTGGGTATTGCACTTTCATAGCTTCTTCTGGTTCCCATGTAGCTCTATACTCCATGACGTTGCCAAAGAAGAACATTAACTAAAGCTATACGTTTATTCCTTAACTCCTTAACTTCCCGAGCTAAAATTCTGATCGGTTCTTCATTGTATGACATATTTGACTGAATCTAAACATCAACAAGTGAAATCACGTGTGAAGGGTCTGATCGATTCTTTCGTAACATCGACACATGAAATACATTATGTATTTTCTCTAACTCAGGCAGTAAAGCCAATCGATAAGCCACTGGCCCAATCCTTTTGATGATCTCATACGACCTGATGAATCGTGGACTAAGCTTCCCTTTTTGGACAAAATGGAGAAATTTTTCTCCAAGGTGATACTTTTAAGAACACTCTATCGCCAACTTGAAATTCAATGTATTTTCTTTTCAAATATGCATATAATTTCTGACGATCAGAAGCAGCTTTCAAACTATCACATATTACTTTGACCTTTTTTTCGGTTTCTCAAATCAAATCAACACCAAATAGCTTTTTCTCACTTAGTTCAATCCAGTATAATGAAGTTCAACATTTCTAACCATACAAAGCCTCATACTGTGCCATTTTAATACACGCCTGATAACTATTATTATAGGCAAATTCAACCAATGAAAGAAATTTCTCCCAGCTACCCTCAAACTCTAAAATACAACAACGGATCATATCTTCTAGTACCTGTATCACTCGCTCAGACTGACCATCGGTCTATGGATGAAGTGTTGTACTAAAATGCAGTCGAGTACATAGGGCTTCATGTAATTAACTTCAAAATCGAGAAGTGAACTGTGGATCTCTATCGGAAATAATAGACACCGGCACACTATACAACCTAATAATATCATAAACATACAATTCTTCCAACTTCTCAAGTGAGTAATCTGTACATACCGGAATGAAATGTGTGAATTTATTTAGACGATCTACAATAACCAAGATAGCATCTTTCTTCCATGGAGACAAAGGCAATCCTGATAAAAAATCCATGGTAACCCATTCCCATTTCCACTCTGGAATCATTACGAGCTGTAATAGTCTAGAAGGTATATGATGCTCTAATTTGACTTGATGAAAAATTAAACATTTCGATACAAACTTTGAAATCTCTCATTTCATGCTTGGCCACCAATACATCTGTTTCAAATCACCATACATTTTGTTACTACCAGGGTGTATCAAAAAATTACTACTATGAGCTTTTTGTAAAATCTTCTAAATAACATCAGAATTCCTCGAAACAAATATTCTGTTTTGAAAATACAAAATACTATAAAAAATAATGTGAAATTCTGAATCAAGTGTTGACTCAATCTGCTTTTGTTTAGCAATTAACTCGTAGTCACTTTTTTTAGCTTCACAAATTTGTTACAGAAACATTGGTTTAGCTTTTAATACTGCTACAATGGAACCACCATCAATCAACGTCAACTAAGTATTCAAAGCTCACAAAACAAATAAGGACTTTCTACTTAAAGCATCAGCAACAACCTTAGCTTTTCCCAAATTATAGTCGATGATCAAATCATAATCCTTTAGCAACTCTAGCCATCTACATTGTCTCAAATTCAATTCTTTTTGTGACATCAAATATTTCAAGCTTTTATGATCTATGAAGATATGAATTTTTCTCTGTACAAATAGTGTCACCAGATCTTTAAAGCAAATACAATAGTTGAGTTGTTCGCAAGGAGTTTAAAACAGATTGCCCCTGTTATGGTGCTGGTGAGGAAACATTACTTCATGCCTTAAGAGATTGCCCCATAGCTCGCGAGATTCTTGTGATGGGGGGCATCAACAGTAACCTGCTGGAAGGTAACTTTACATAGTGCATCAACTGGATCAAAGAGGTGATGAGTGCATTGGATATTAAAGCAATTTCAGATTTCATCACTACATTGTGGAATAGTTGGAATAATAGGAATAATTATATTTTTAGAGGGAAAGAAGAATATGTTAAGGTGGTGTAGGAGAGAGCTAAGATGTTAAACAATGACTTCCATATATACAATTTACTTAAAAAGCCCATGTTGCCTATTACCCTGATGGAGAAGAAATGGGAGAAATCGCTGTGGGGCATGGTGAAGATTAACTTTGACACTGCTGTCTCAGAGAAGAAGATGAGTTTTGGGATGGTTGTGAGGGATTTGGATGGCTTTGTCTCAAGGGGGTGGCATTGTTGAAATTGATACACAAGTAGCATGGGCAAAAATTAAAGCTTTCAAGGAAAGTATCATGTTTGCTATAAATAGAAAATTCAGTGATGTGCTTTTTAAGACTGTCAATGTCAGCATGGTCAACCGGATTAAAAAAAGGGACAAAGATATTACGATGCTGGGCCACCAAATTAATGAGGTCTACAAGATGGTGAAGGGTTTCAATGTTGCTAAAATTTGTTGGGCAAAGATATGTTGTAATAGAACTGTCGATTTTATTTGTAAATATGCCTTAACCGAAAATTATAGCTTAAACTTTAATGTGGATTATCCTGCAGATATCAATGACTTTATTTTAAATGATTCTATTAATTAAGGTTAACCCTGTGGGTCTTTTTATAAAAAAATACAATAGTTGCAAGCTCTAAATCATGAGTCGGGTAATTTTTTCTCATACGGTTTCAACTATCGAGACGCATAAACTAGTACTTTGCCTTCTTGCATCAAAACATAGCCTAAACCATTCAGTGAGCATCACTATAAATCACAAATTTTTTACTGGACTCTGGCTAAACTAATGCAGGGGCTTCGATCAACAACACTTTCAACTGATCAAAACTTTGCTGACATTTTTAAGCCATTCGAACTTGACATCTTTCTGGAGCAATTTTGTTAATGGTGTAGCAATCATTGAAAATCCTTTAACAAATCTCCGATAGTACCCAGCTAAACCCAGAAACTTCTTATTTCTAAAACATTTCTAGGAGACTTCCAGTCTACTATAACTAATAATTTACTCAGGTCAACTCTAATACCGTCTACCGATACAACATGTCCCAAAAATCCAACTTCTCGAAGCCAGAACTCTCACTTGCTAAACTTAGCAAATAACTATTTCTCGCACAAAGTCTACAAAATTATTCTCAAATGCTATGCATGCTCATTTTCATCTCGGGAATAAATCAGAATATCATCAATGAACACAACTACAAATTTGTCTAGATACAGTCGAAATATTCTGTTAATCAAATCCATAAACACAACAGGTGCATTGGTTAAACTAAACGACATAACTAAAAACTCATAATGTCTGTACCTAGTTCTAAAACCAGTCTTCGGTACATCCGAGTCCTCTACTCGTAATTGATAATATCCAGAACAGAGATCAATCTTTGAAAATACTGTCACACCTTTCAACTAATCAAACAAATAATCAATACATGGCAAAGGATATTTACTTTTGATAGTGACTTTGTTAAGCTACCTATAGTCAATACATAACCGCATTGACCTGTCTTTTTTCTTAACAACCAATATAGTAGCACCCTAAGGAGAAAAACTAGGCCAAACAAAACCTTTGTCTATCAACTTTTGCAACTTTGCTTTCAACTCTTTGAATTATGTAGGTGACATTCTATAAGGAGCTATCGATATAGGATAAGTTCCTGTTACTAACTCAATAGCAAATTCAACCGCTCTAAATGGAGGTAACCATGGTAACTCTTCTAGAAACACATCTGAAAACTCACAAATAGTCGAAACTGACTCTAATTTCAATTCTGAAGCCTTGGAATCAAACATATAAGCTAGATACACCTCACAGCCCTTTCTAACATATTTCTGAACTGACATAGCTGAAAAAATATTAGTTGTACTATCAAATATATCTTTTTCAACCTGGACTATTTCACCTTTCTAACATCTCAACAAAATTTCCTTTCGTGTACAATTCACAACAGCATCATGCAGAATCAACCAATCCATACCAAGAATTACATCGAACTCATCAAATGGTAATAGCATCAAATCAACCAAAAAGTTGCAATCCCAAATCATCAGGGGACAGTTTCTACAAAACTTATCAACTAACACATACTGACCTAAAGGATTCGTTACTTTGATTACAAATTTAGTTGACTCATAAGGTGTTTTCTTATCTGACATTAAGGTTGTGCATATATATGAGTGTGTTGACCCCGGGTCAATCAAAGCAGTAACATTAGTATCAAAGATAGAAAATGTACCAATAATCACATCAGCTACTGAAGCTTCCTTACGAGCTCGAATTGCATAGGCTTTTGTTGGTGTCCGTGCCTCAAATTTAACTATAGAATATTTAGTTCTACTTCGACTATTCCTCGCATTACCATTGTTATTGGATGGTCTCCCTCTCGTAGCTGTGGTACTCGAACGAGTGTTCTAAGCTTCCTCTCTATCATATCTCTCAGGGCAGTCTCGAAGGAAATGGTCATAGGAACCACATTCGAAACATGATCCATCTCTCAATCTTCACTCCTAGAAATGTCGTCTATTGCATTGTTGACATTCAGGTTACTATTTCAAACACTACCTACGCTCACTACAGAAATAGCCTGAGGTCTCGAATTTGAATGTTGCTTTCCTTTATCTCTTCCAAAGAATCCTACTGAAGCTGGTGCACGACAGTGAAATTCCTTTGATTTCTTCTATTGAGAGGAAAATGATTTTCCCATAAGCCATTTACTACTGTCACGAGCCTTGAAATCTACCTTTCTTTTAACTTTTCTAAGTTCTTCAGCTTTATGTGCTCGATCCACCAAAACCACGAATTCTTTCAATTCTAGAATCCCAACTAATAGTTATATCTTCGTTTAGACCGTCTTCAAACCGAGTGCACATAAAAACCTCTGATGGTATACATTCCCGAGCATACTTGTTGAGTCACACGAATTCTCTTTCACACTCGGCTACAGTCATACGACCCTGTTTTAATTCAAGGAACTCTTTCTGCTTCTTGTCGAAATACTGATGACTAACATATTTCTTTCTGAATTCAGTATGAAAGAAATCCCAATTCACACGGTCCTTTGGTACCACAACAATCAAAGTATTCCACCACTGATACACTGAGTCTTTCAACAAAGATACTTCGCATTTTAAACATTCAACGGGAGTACAAAACAATTTATCAAAAACCATCACAGTATTTTCCAACTAAAACTCAGCTTTCTCAGGGTCGTCTTCAGCTATTCCACGAAACTCTTCAACCCCATACTTACGAATTTTATCAACCAGAGGCTTGCTTACACGTACTTGTTCCAAACCTTGAGGAATAATGGGGATAGGTTGGGTTACGAAAAGGGGTGGAGGTCGTTTAGTCATCAAGTTCGTTCTAACGAACTCAGAGAAACATTCAAACATTATTTAGAAGAAGGCTTCTTTTGCGTCACTTCCCCGGCCTTCATCTATGGGCCCACTTCTAGTTGTTCTGTGAATGGAGGCTTGCGCATTACTTTTAACCTCATCGAAATCAGCTCGGTTGGATGACATCTTTATCTGTAACTGTTCGACTTAGACCCTAGTCAGAATAATGGTTTCGGGACCACAAATCTGAGTCAAAAAAATATTTTAATATTTTTTTTGTGTTTATAGTATGTGATTAAGCATGTGTGAAAGTTTCGTGAATTAATTTTATCGTTTGTGTGCTTAATTTGCAAAAAGGACTAAATCGCAGAAAATGTAAAATTTTCCTTCTATTTGAATAATGGCCAAATTGATGTGTCTTTATAAATGTGAGGCCCTTGAGATATGATTAGACCATAGTTAGTGGAGTATTACATAAATGGCCATCCATTATATGAATTTTAAATGTTTTCATTAATGGTAATTTAGTAGTTTGTAAATAATGTTATTAAATTAAAATAAAACAACATTTTGTTCATCTTTTTATCACTATTGTCGAAAGTTAAAGGTGAAAAACACCATTGTTGAGCAAGCTAGGTTCGGCCTTTGTCTTCTTTGATTTAGGTATGTAATTTGTTCGATTTTTTATAATTTCTATGTTTTTGTCACCGTTGCTTCGTGTTCTCTTAAGCCCATGCTTTAATTCATGAAATTGATGATGATTTTGAGTTATGTCATTGTTGATGTTATGAGCTTTGTGATGTTAAATGGTGAAATATGAAAGCTTGATGTTAGATAAATATGTTCTGTATTAGGATTTTTGATGAACTTGATTATTATGGGCTAATTTGTGAAAATAAGAAATTGAAGGACTAAAATGTGAAATAAATGAAATATGTGGGCTTAATTAAGCCAAGTGAATATTCAGCCAAGCTATAGTGTAATGAATTTTGTATATTTTGTGATTTTGTGAATTAGGAACTTAAATGTCAAAATGTGAAAATGTGAGGGCTAAATTGTAAAATACCCTAAATATGTGTATATGGATTGAATTGAATGATTTGGTGAATGAATGAGCTAAATTTGAATGTGTATAGATCAAGAACCAAAGAAAACAAAATTAGATTGGGAGAAATCGAAAGTAGTCGAATAGCCGTTCGTTTCTGTTCTTTCCCATACGAGGTAAGTTGATATACAAATAAATGTGTTTAAATTGAATTATTATCGCTTATTTGTGAATGGATTGTAATATAGGGCTATTTAAGCTGAATATGTGATATGCGAGAAAGTTCTGGTAATGTGATGAAGTCCGAAAAGCCCCGTAAGAACCATAAGAATAGTTAGGATACATATGTCATGACATAGGATTCCGATATGAGTTATCGTGTAAGACCACATTTGGAATGTTGGCATCAATTTTAGATTTACGTGTAAGACCATGTCTAGGACATCGGCATCGTATTTGATTTCGTGTAAGACCTTATCTGGGACAGTGGCATCGATATTGATTACATGTAAGACCACGTCTGGGACGCTGGTATTGTACGAGCTTTCCGAGCGATCCAAGAATCTTGTTTGATTCAGAACGGTTCAACGGGCATTTCGAGAAATGAATGAGTATATGAATGTGCATTCGAATTTCGGTACGTATGTATGTATATGAAATTTTACAATGTAAGGTATGTTTGTATATGATCATTTGATACGTGAGCTACATTACATGATATGTGGTTATGAGCAAGTGAATGTCATCAATTGAGATATAAGAGAGCCATGACTTGGGATTGTGTAATGTCATGAACCATATGTATGAAATGGTTTATAATTGTTTTATATGATAAAGTTTATTTGTATATGGCTTACTAAGCTTTTGAAAGCTTACTTTGTGTGTGTTTGCATTGTTTTATAGATTATCGAAGCTACCGGAAGCTCGGAGATCGTCGAGGATCATCACCACACTATCGAACTATATTTTGGTACCTTTTGAAAATGTACATATTGAAGTATGGCATGTTTAGGCTAGAGAACTTTGATTATGTTTTGAAATGTGTAAATATAGCCATGTGATATGGCTTGATAATGAATGTGATTATAGAGTGAATTTAGTGCATGCTATGTGATGCAAAGTTTGGTATGTTTTGTTGTGCTCATGAATAGCCAAAAGAGATGGTCAATTTTGGTAAGTTTCATGGTTGATTTGAGAAAATCTATGAATTGCAATGGATTAATATGATGTATGAATTACATGAATTGATGCTTATTTGATGCTTGTAGGTATGACCTAAATTTTGGGTAGCAAATTGGCCTTACAAATGGCCTATATTTGCCCAAACGGTTGAGCACACGGGCGTGTGTCTCAACCGTGTCTCTCAAGGTTACAATTCGAAGCAAGTCAGACTTGCACACGAGCCAGACACATGGGCGTGTGACAGGCCGTGTGATTCAAATCAGGATGCCACACAGGCAAGAAGCTCGGGCGTGTGCCAGACCGTGTATGTAACAACCCAAATTTGCATCTAATCGGAATAGTGGTTTCGAGACCACAAATCCGACGAGGAAAATTTTATCTTTATTATATTTTTATGGTCTACAACTTTACGAAAAGATTTTGTAAAAATTTCGTTCGAAAATTTCGACGTTTGGGCACTAAATTTAGTTAAAAGGACTAAATTGTAAAAAGTGCAAAAGTTGAGTTCTATTGTTTAAAAATTTGAGGTCCTTAAAAGGTAATTAGACCGTTGGATAACTTGATGGACAAAAATGGGCATGAATAGGACAAAATTGAAAGAAAAGCCTTAAGGGTATTTTAGTCATTTAGTGTTTTAAATGAATAAAAAGACAAAATACAAGAAAACAAATCTGCTCATCTTCTTCAAGTTACTGCCGAAAACTTCTAGACTCCATGGCTAAGGGTTTCAAGCTTTTCAAGCTTTATAGTAAGCGTTTTTAGCCCCGTTTTTAATGTTTATCGTATTTTTGAAATCCCGGTAACTTAGTTTAGCTATTTCTACCATTATTTTGAGCTAGAGTTTAATTTTAAAAATTGACCCTTGTTGAATAATTGTGTATTTTGATGAATGATGGTAGATTGTGTGTCTATGATTAGAGAAAGGAGTTTTATTAGATGATTTTCGATAAAATCGTATAAAATGGGTTAAATTGTAAAAGTTATAAATTGGTCATAAGTGTGTGAATTAGTGAGAATTTAAAGTTGCTATATAAGGAAAAAATGTTCAGCATGTCATAAAACATAAGAAAATTGAATAAAAATTATTTTACGAGCCTAGGGGTAAAAGTGTAATTTTTGAAAAGCTAGGGGAAAAACTATAAATTTGCCAAAATTTGATATGTGAATTGAATTGACTAGTGTGTTGATAAAATGTGTTAAATGAGTGTTATTTGACATATTAGATCAAGAAAACATGAAATTTGGACAAAGATCGGGGAATAATGAAGTTGTGAGCTAGGTCAGGAAATTAGCCGTTTCGGCATTTGAAGTAAGTTGGTCTGATATTAATAATGCAATAATGTTATAATTTATATTTGAAAAATGAATTGTTGTATTTATTGAATTATGTTGAATTAAATGACTAATGTGCGAAGCTTTTAAATTGATTTAAAAATATGTCTATGGTGCATAGAAGTGTATTGAAATATTGTACTTAAATGTGAATTCTATGATTATGAATATTATGAGAAAATTGTGAATTAGTGTTATCATGAGACAAATGATTAAGTGATTGTCGCCTAAATGTTAACAAGTGTGAAAAATCCTGATTAAACCCTAGGAAACTTAAATGATAAGTGATCAATGGTAGCTCCGGCTACAATTCAGTGGTAGCTTCGGCTACATTACAGTGGTAGCTTCGGCTACAATACAGTGGTAGCTCCGGCTACGTTACAGTGATAGCTTCGGCTATATTACAGTGTGGCACTTGGTGCCTTATTCAGTGTATTCTTTAGTATTCCGTAGGGTTCAACGGGTATTGAATTGATATAATGAAAAGTGATTGAATGTGAAAAGGATTTAATCATGT
The DNA here is from genome assembly GCA_005393395.2 of Gossypium australe. Classification (NCBI taxonomy): domain Eukaryota; kingdom Viridiplantae; phylum Streptophyta; class Magnoliopsida; order Malvales; family Malvaceae; genus Gossypium; species Gossypium australe. The sequence goes on along the minus strand of CM016614.1, from coordinate 90,584,857 downwards.
GATAATAATGTGCAAGTGAACATTGTGATTGATGCATTTATATGTGTAAATTATGAATTGTGATTGATTATGGATGAATTGGTAAAATGTTGAAAAGTGAGAATTCCCGGTTGAACCTTCGGAATAGAAAGATACGAATGAGGTAGCTAGGTCACATGTGTGGTACTAAGTGCAGGCCACTATGTGTACAAGAGAGCTACGAGATGGTTTTAGGTCACATGTGTAGTACTAAGTGCAGGCTACTACGTGTACCAGACGAATAGGTCGCATGTGTAGTACTAAGTGCAGGCTACTATGCGTACCTGATAGCTTCGATCACATGTGTGGTACTAAGTGCAGGCCACTGTGTGTAAGTGATGGTTTTGGTCACATGTGTAGTACTAAGTGCACGGTACTATGTGCACCAGATAGCTTCGGCTACAAGGGTGGTACTATGTGCAGGCCACCGTGAATCTGTTATTATTCCGATGAGTTCAACGGGAAATTGACTAAGTGAAAATACATGTGATCGTGTAATGACTAAATGTAATTGAATATGACTATATGATGAATAAGTGCAGGTATAAGTGTGAAAATTTATGAACAATGTGCTCGATATTTGATCGAACATTCGGTAAGATGAAATGGAGTAAGTGAAATTATGAAAGAGTAAATTTAGCAACAAAACAGTTTTGGACAGCAGCAGTTGTGTGACTTTGAAAAATCATCAAAAATGGTGGAAATCGAATTAGAGGTTGAATAAGATATGAAATTAAATCTGAATGAGTCTATTTTCACATAAAAGAAACGGTGTAAACAATATAATTTCATATTCTGTGATATTTAAATGCTTGTGAGACTGGTTCAGAATGATTATGTGATCTCCTTTTCTGACTTGGAAAAATCATTATAAATTGTATAAAAATAATTATGGGGCATACTTTATATTCTTAGAATCCTTAGTGAGTCTATTTTTTATTGGAACAAATTAAAACATTATTTGAATTCTGTATAATTAGATATATGAGATTTTGTGAAGAGAGGGAAGAACTATCAAATAGTGAAACAGGGGAAACTTTAATTAATAAACTGTACTAATTGGATAAGCCAAAAATTCTGAAAATTTTATGGCAAAATGATATATGAGTCTAATTTTAGGGAAAATTTACGAAACTTAATTTTGAGTTCTGTATCTTATGAAATAATAAAATTAGTGACCATGACGCAGGAAAACAGCCTTAGCTGAACTTGAGTAAAAGGTGAAATCATGTGAATAATGATTCTATTTTCTTAAGCATATCTATTGAGGAATGGGATAGTATTGTTAAATAGATTATTTATTATTATATTCCAACTTACTAAGCTATAAATCTTACACTACATTCGCGTTTCTCTCAGTGTCTTCAGGATCGGCTTGAGGTTGGAGATCGTCGGAGACAGCATCACACTATGAATTTGTTAAATTAAGGTATCGACAATTCTTAAATAGTTATAAGTGAGTGGCATGTATAAAGGTCTAGTTATTATTAATTTGATTTAGTGTGAATTAGCTAAGTGTTTGGGCTCAAATAATGCTTTATTATTTATAGCCATGAGATGTGGTTTATAATAATTATGGTTATGTAAACCTATTTATTACATACATAAGGGAATGACTTGATGTGGTTAAGTTAGGAATAGCTAAGGGTATGTTATGGGTCGATATATCGAGTATTGGTATAAAGAGTTAAGAACACGAAAAGGGCTTGGAAAATAGCCTAAGTTTTGGCCACATGGTCAGAGATACGGCCGTGTGTCTCAGTTGTTTGGATGACACGGCCACCGCACGAGCATGTGGCTTGGCCGTGGGTCATAAACAAAATGCTTGGGAATTTGACTCGGGGTCGAGACATGGGCGTGTGAGGACCACACGGTCTACCCATACGGCCGTGTCATATGCCACTCGGGCGTGTGACCCTTGTTTTAATGAAAAATTTTCTAAGTGTTTGAAAGTTTCTAGTTTAGTCCCGAACCAATATTAATGATAGTTTTGGGCTTCGTAAGCCCATAATAGGGATAATGTATGAATATTTGAATGATTTTTACAAATGATTGAAATATATGCATCAGAATTAGTGTATAAGAGTGTAGTAACGTCATGTTCCCTAATCTGGCAACGGAGAGGGGTAAGGGGTGTTACAGTGTAACCCAAGTCAGTGTTAGCTGAGACATGGTCCAAGGCACGACCGTGTGAGACACACGGCCTAGCCACACGAGCGTGTGCCCTGCTTTGGAAGAAAAATTTTCTAAGTTTCGTAAAGTTTCCGTATGAGACCGGTTTAGTTCTGAACCTTCTCTAAAGCATGTTTAAGGTCTCGTAGACCTTTTAAAGGGACTATATGAGTATGAATGCTTATAAAATGATATTGTATGATTGATGTTGTGAAATGAACTTAAAATGTCTGATATGTCCGGTAATGCCTCTTAACCCTAGTCCGGCGACGGATACGGGTTAGGGGTGTTACATTATCTATATGAAAACATAGTTCAATGTGAGTCAAGAGATATCACACTATCACAAAATATATAATGCCATGTATTTGTAGACTCCATATATGCTATGTTAAGTTTGAGAATCGACCAAACCGTAGCTCTGATACCACTAAATGAAACACCCCTAACCCATCTCCGTCACTGGATTAGGGTTACATAGCATTACCTTACAATCAAAAATACTTAAACATCATATCATTCAATAATTTAAAAATATCGTAAACCATTCATTCTCATACATTTTGTCCCTAAATCAAAAGCTTGAGGCCCCAAAAATAGCTTGGAAGCAATTTGGGACTAATTTGAAACAAACGGAAATTTAAGGTAAGAAACAAGGGTCACACGGCCGTGCGGCCAAGTGTATCACATAGCCCCAGGCCGTGTAACTTTCGAACAAGAGACACACGAACGTGTCCCAACCCGTGTCCTTACCCGTGTCACATGCCCATGTACCAGGCTATGTAACTCTCTAAGTTGCCCGACACACCCGTGTGCCAGGCCGTGTAATTCACTAACTTGGACCCCAAGAAAATCCTCAGATGACACACGGCCGTGTGGCCAGTCTATGTGCTTCACACGACCATGTGACAGCTCGTGTCTCAGGCCGTGTGAACTCAAATTTACCTAAAATAAAGCTATTTCAAAACCATTTCATGATAACTTTTCAAACCATTTAAGCACACATTCAAGGGATTTAAATGCTATTCAAACTTGCATAAACATACCATTTCAAACATCCTAAATCACCTAATCAATATGCCATTCAAAGACACCACATTATACCAAAACATCAACTAGAAAAACTTGTCATTTTACCAAACATAGATACCTAGTTCAAACACCCGTCAGATCATATCACATTTACCACTTTCAAGCTATTCAAAACATACCATAAAGAGCTTTGTAAACATGCACAATAAGGTAACCAAAATGACATAATTTGATAAGGCATCAAATGGTACCAAATCAACATAACTTTCAAAACTTATACATGCCAAAACACCATTAACACATTCACTAAAATACCATTACAAAACACCCTATACATGCCATTTTAAACCTTGGCCAAAATGCTTAAAAACTACTGAGTTGACTGTTGAATAGTGTGATAGGTCTCCAATGAGATTCTAACCAAATCAAGCTTCCGATGATGTATACAACAAAGAAAAGACACCACGTAAGCAATGAATGCTTAGTAAGCTTGTATAAACCTTAAACATAACTTACCATTTCTATAATACAATTCCTAGAATAAGTATAAACCAAAATCAATTCCATAAGCTTAGTGTGAGCCTATATAACACCATCAAACTCACAAGTTAGTATACTTGTTCATGATATATATGAAAACAACCATAATAATGTGGTTTACCATGTATAAACATAACATTTTACCTCATCAATGTTACCACAATGTCATGATTCATTGCATTGGCATACTTACCATTTCTTTTTCCTTTTCTTACCTGTTGAACCATCTAGAATTACATCGGATACTCGAGAAAGCTCACAAGAAGTGTGCCTTTACATATAACCATAACCTTTCCTTTACATCAATGCTCGTATAAGCTGTGAAATGGGCCTACTCACACGAACTGTGGGTCGGAATGTAAGCTACACGAGCTGTGGAGAATCTACAACAAATGTAGGACCTCAGCCATTGTTAGGACATTCAACACCATCACCCGAAACATGAAATCTCTAATGACATGTCATTTGTATCTTAAGAATTCCTAAGCTTCAACCAGGACTCGTTATGCGTCAATTCATCACAGCATTGATACATTTCTATTTTGATTCATTTCATCAAAAAAAACATAATAAACATTCAATTTAAACAATATTTAAGCGAATACAGTTCATACGAACTTACCTCGATAACTAGGGCATAGAAGTAAGATCGAGCACATTCGAAGCTTTAGCTTTTCCTCGATTTAATTCTGAATGTGGTTTATCTTGATCTATATAGATAGTTTCAATCAATTAAATACTTCTAGTATTCAATTTAATCCATATTTCATATTTATGCAAAATAACCAATTTACCCTTAACATTTTAACTTTTCACAGTTTAGTCCTTAAGCTCATAATTTGAAATCTAACCATTTTAATCCTCCATACAAGCTAGCCAAACTTCTTAGGGACTCATATCAACCCATTGTAACCATTATTTCATAAATTTAACATGAAATTTTACTATTTCCACAAATAGATCCTTAAATGCAATTTCATGAAAAATCACTTAACAAAACATGTTTATTTTTCAACAAAGATTCATAATCTATCAACTAACATCAAAACCTTTTCAAAAACATCCATGGAATAACCCTCAACCTTTAACAATTTTACAAATTAACCCTCAAGTGAGCTAGAATAAGGTAAAATGATCTCAAAAACATAAAAATCATTAAAAACGTGGCTTGAATTCACTTACATGCACACATTTAGGCTAGCCGAACCTTCAAGCCCTAGCAATGGCTATTCTTTCCCTCAATTCCGGTTGAAACAAATAAGAACTGAGGAAGATGACACCTTTTCTTTGTTTATTTTAACCTTAATTATTAACTTACTAATTTACCCTTGATAATGTAACTTAAAACTAACATAATTGTGTCCAAATTTGTCCACTAACATCAATAATGGTATATTTACTATCTTAGTCCATTAGCTTAAGGTTTCATAGCCATTTGACCCCTTTAACTAATAGAACTCAACTTTTACACTTTTTATGATTTAGTCCTTTTTACTTAATTAACCATTTAGACATTAAAATTTCCTAACGAAATTTTAAAACGACCCTAATATAATCCCATAAATATTAAAATAATAATAAAATAAGAACTCACTCGTCAAAATTATGCTCTCGAAAACACAGTTTTCGAAATCACTGAAAACAGGTTGTTACAACTCTCCCCCCTAAGGGAATTTTTGTCTCCGAAAATCTTACCAAAAAATAGGTTCGGGTATTGCAATTTCATAGCTTCTTCCGGTTCCCAAGTAGTTTCTATGACGTTGCCAGAGAACTTTAACTAAAGCTATACTTTTATTTCTCAGCTCTTTAACTTCCCGAGCTAAAATTATGATCGGTTCTTCACTATACGACATGTCCGACTGAAACTCAACATCTACAGGTGAAATCACATTTGAAGTGTCTAACCAATACCGTCGTAACATCGATATATGAAACACATTATGAATTTTTTCTAACCCTGATAGTAAAGCCAACCGGTAAGCCACTAGTCCAACCCTCTCGATGATCTCATATGGTCTGATGAATCACGGACTAAGCTTTCCTTTTCGGCCAAAACAGAGAAATTTTCTCTAAGGTGATACTTTTAGAAATATTTTGTTGCCGACTTGGAATTCTATATCATTCCTTTTCAATTCTATGTAAGATATCTAACAATCAAAAGTAGCTTTCAAATTGTCACGTGCTACTTTGACATTTCCTTCGGTTTCTCAAATCAAATCAACACCGAATAACTTTTTCTTGTTCAGCTCAGTCCAGTATAATAGTGTTCAACATTTTTAGCCATACAAAGCTTCGTACGGTGCCATTTTAATGCTCGCTTGATAACTGTTATTGTATGCAAATTCAACTGACAGAAGAAATTTCTCCCAGTTACCTTCGAACTCTAAAACACGACATCGGAGCATATCCTTAAGTACCTTTACTCGCTCAGACTAACCATCGGTCTGTGGATGAAATGTTGTTCTGAAATGTAGTTGTGTACCCAGAGCTTCGTGTAATTTACTCCAAAATCGAGAAGCAAACCGTGGATCCTTATCAAAGATAATAGAAATCGGCACACCATGTAATCTAACAATATCAGAAACATACAACTCTACCAATTTCTCAAGTAAGTAATCCGTACGCACAGGGATGAAATGTGTGGATTTAGTCAACTGATCCACAATGACCTACACATCATATTTCTTTCTCAGAGATAGAGCTAGTTCCGATACAAAATCCATTGTAATACGTTCCCATTTCCACTTTGGAATCATCATAGGTTGTAACAAACTAGAAGGTACCTGATGCTCGGCTTAACTTGCTGACAGATAAAACATTTTGATACAAACTCTAAAATCTCTTATTTTATACCTGGCACCAGTACATCTGTTTCAAATCACCGTACATTTTATTGCTACCAGGATGTATCGATAAGCTACTACTACGAGCTTCATGTAAAATCTTTTGAATAACATCAGAATTCCTTGAATCACAAATCCTATTTTTGAAATACAAACTACTATCAGAACCAACATGAAAGTCTAAATCAGGTGTCGATCTAATCTGTTCCCATTTAGCAATTAACTCGGAGTCACTTTTCTAAGCTTCACAAATCTGTTGCAAAAATGCCAGTCTAGCTTTTAATTCAGCTAGTATAAAACCATCATCAATCAACGTCAACTGTGTGTTCAAAGCTTGCAAAGCAAACAATGATTTTCTACTTAGAGCGTCAGCAACAACATTAGCTTTTCCCAAGTGATAGCCAATGATCAAATCATAATCTTTCAGCAATTCAAGCTGTCTACATTGTCTCAAGTTTAGATCTTTCTGTGACATCAAATACTTCAAGCTTTTGTGGTCCGTGAAGATATGACATTTTTCTCCGTACAAATGGTGTCGCCAAATCTTTAAAGCAAACACAATAGCTGCAAGCTCCTTATCACGAGTTGAATAATTTTTTTCGTGCGTTTTCAACTGTCACAACGTGTAAGCTACCACTTTGCCTTCTTGCATTAAAACACAGCCTAAACCATTCAATGAAGCATCACTATAAATCATGAATTCCTTACCAGACTCTGGCTGAACTAACACAGGGGCTTCAGTCAACAACGCTTTCAACTAATCAAAGCTTTGCTGACACTTTTCAGACCATTCAAACTTGACATCTTTCTGAAGTATTTTCGTCCACAGTGTAGTAGTCATTAAAAATCCTTTACCAAATCTCCAATAATATCCGGCTAAACCCAAAAAACTTCTGACATATAAAACATTTCTCAGAGGCTTCCAGTCCACTATAGCCAATATTTACTCGGGTCAACCCTAATACCATTTGCCGATACCATATGTTCTAGAAATCCAACTCATCGAAGCCAGAACTCACCTTTGATAACAACTGTTTTTCGCGCAAAGTCTGCAAAACTATTCTCAAATCCTGGGCATGTTCTATTTCATCTCGAGAATAGATTAGAATGTCATCAATGAACACAATAACAATTTTTTCTCAATACGGCTTTAATATTATGTTCATCAAAACCATAAACATAGCAGGTGCATTGCTCAAACCAAATGGCATAACAAGAAATTCATAATGTCCAGACCTGGTTCTGAAAGCAGTCTTCGACACATCCGAGTCTTGAACCCGTAACTGATAATATCCAAAACGGAGATCGATCTTTGAAAATACTATCACACCTTTAAGCTAATCAAACAAATCATCAATACATGACAAAGGATATTAGTTCTTGATCGTGACTTTGTTGAGCTGTAAGTAGTTAATACATAACCACATTGACCCATCCTTTGTAACATCCTAGATTAGGGGTTATGCGTTCGTGCGTAATTCATGAGATAGTGGGCTCAGTGGGTGTTGGATGTGATCAGAGGAGTTTTAGGAACCCTAAGATGTAAGGAAATGTAAGGAAATGTAAGGAAATGTATGGAAATGTAAGGAAATGTCTTGTCTAGGAAATGTAACGAAATGATTTAGAAATGATTCAAAAGAGGAAAGTAAACATTTCGGGAAACTTGGAAATGTATGGAAATGTTAAGTTTAAAGGAGGCAAACGAAAATTTTTGGAAACTTGAAAATGTAGGGAAATGTCAAGTTTTAAAGTTTAGAAAGAGGAAATTAAGGCAAGGTGGCCTTAAGAAAATTAATAGAGGGAATTTGACACAAGAACGGGCTTGGAAAAGTGGCCTGGAGATGCCACTTAGGGCCTCTGGAAATGGCGCCACATACAGGAGTATTGGGCCAAGGTTCGAGCTGCATGGGAAGCAAATAAAAGAAATTTTATTTTGCTACAAGGAGCAGAGAGATGGACGGCAATAAGGCTTTTAAAAGAGGAGTTTTATTCTCTTTAAATTTCGACTAAATAGGAGATAAATAATAGATTTATTTATCATTATTTTCAAGAGATAATTGTTGGATTAATTCTTTTAAAAGTGATAATTCAAGGGATAAAGCTATCAAAATAGAAGAGTGGTGGCCAAGTAAGGGACTCTAGCCTAGTAATTTCGGCTATAAAAGGAAGAGTAAGGCTATTCATCATTCATTCTTTTCTCTTCAAGAAAATCTCTGCCGAAATTCTCTAAAGTTTCTCCTCTTCTCTCTGCCGAATTCTCTCTGCCATTAATCTCTTTTTCTCTTTTCTTTTCTTCTTCTATTACAAACACAATCAAAAGCCGAAGATCCCAATAGCCCTAGCCGATTTCTCACTAAGCCTCAAGAGCCGAAATTGTTATCCACATCAAAGCCATAGCCGAATACTGCTAAGGGTTCAAGCAAGAGTTCCATCGAATTCTTCAGTAAGGCTAAGATTAGGTTAGATTCTCATTCTATTTCTTTTAAGGCTGTCGAAATTAAGATTCTAATACCCTTAATATCTTGTTGCCGAAAGTTTGAAGAGATCTTTCGGGACTTACTAAGTGTTGACTACAAGGAAGGAGAAGTTCTTTTCCCGAAGGTACACCATAGGCCGCGTGTTCCCTAGTTATTCGGTGAGTTTCGAGATTTAAAATCCACAAGGTAAGTGTCTATAGCATTCGGCCAAGGCTTATTTTGATATCTAGATCTATTTCATAATTGTTTAAAAAGCCGAAACTAACCTGGGATGTGATTTAATGTTTGGCCGAATACAAGAAGGAATAGAACAAAGTTTCAGGACTTGATTCTTAAGTCAATCGGCAACAAGGTAAGTTTTAGTGTACTAATCCTACTAGGATTTGGATTTCTGGCCGAATGGCTCTTTACTAAGTATTAAATGATTGATTAAATGTAGAGATCTAAGATCTAAGGCATTAGATCAAGCTTTTTGGGATTTGGATTGGAAACCTTAAGCGAATCAGGTGTGTACCCCACACTAATTCTTAATATGTTTTATGGCATGTTTAATAAATATATGTATGTGATATTAAGAATATGAAAGTGTAAGAATGTGGCTAAGGTACCATGCTATGGTACAAAGTACTCAGGTACATTTCCTACTCCTACTAGGATTATGAAATATGTTATATTTAACATGAGAATAATGATAAGAATGTGAACTTTGGCATGTTAATGCATAATATGATATGGGGTATATGGGTTATTGAAAAGGGAAAGTGAATGTGGTGACCTAAGACCACGAAATCTGAATGCGATGACCTAAGACTGCGATATCTGAATGTGGTGACCTAAGACCACGATATCTGAATGTGGTGACCTAAGACCACGATATCTGAATGTGGTGACCTAAGACCACGAAATCTGAAAGTGGTGACCTAAGACCACGAATTTTATAAGGGCGATGAGCACGTCGACTATAGCGACTGCCTTCGATGGAGTGTAGCGGAAGGAGGGTCGACTTAGTAGTCCCCACGGTGTACAGGTTGGTACGGGGAAGTGTAGCGGATGGCTATCTAGGTTTGGGTTTGGGTTGCATCATTATTTTTACCTGTTATATGAATTTGTATGTGATATGATAAAAAATGCCTGAATTTGTTAAGACTTAGTGTTTGTGTACACATTGAGTCTGTTTGACTCACCCTGTTGTGGGAACCTTTTTCAGGTGACGAACAGTAATGGACCGGGTCGGCAGGAGCTTAAAGGTGGCCATGCACAGTAAGGAAAATTTTTACTATTTGGGACTTTTATGTTAATCAAGTACTTTAATTTAATTTTGGGATTATTTGATGTAATAAGGCCATAGTTGAATTTCTTTATTTTTACTTTTATTTATTATGATTACGAACTATTATTAATTAATGGATTAAATAAATTTATTTTAAAACAAACCCTAAACGTTTTGTCACCTAAAGTAAGGAATTTTTAATGAAATAAACTTTTTTTCAATTCAAGCCCAACCCAAAACAATCTTTCTTTCAAAACACACACGTTTTCCTAAGTAACAAAAGAATTTTGAACCGGTTTACTTCGAGGAACATACCAGATTCAGTCAAGGCTTGTGGGCCGGGTTTGGGGTGTTTCAATTTGGTATCAGAGCCCAGTTTTAAACTCTCGGCCTGTGGTTTAAGGCCCAAAACATTTTCAAATCGAGCCCAAATGAGTTTTTATGAAAATATTTTTAAATAAGCAGGTTTTTCTAGCATGGCACCTAAGTCTCCAACCCGCAGTCCACCAGGTAAGTACCCCTAACTATCTGTGTGCTTTATGTGATTATATTATGAAGGGTAGAAATGGAATGGAACGTAGAATAGTATGATAAGTATTTGAACCCTAGGACTAGTTTACCCCAACTATTACATAAGACTTAATGCTTAACAAAAACAAACCTGTGTCTAAGTCGCCGAGTTAGGGTGTGGCAAACATTGTGCGCATGTCTAGGATTGGATCCGGAAGAGCCTGGTATTTAAGCAGTCCTAGTGACTCACCTCCTCTTCGTAGGAATCCTACCTGGTGCGTAGCTTTAGTTCACCCTAACCAAGATGACTTATTCATGGGCTAAACCCCTAACTAAAACCCGAAAGGGAGTTAGCCGTGTTTCCACAAAAACCCTAGTTTTACAACTCTTAAATTACCCTTCTAATGTGTAAAAGCTGTTCCATAAAATTCTTCTGAAATATTTTTTTTAATTTGTGAAAATTACTAAAATACCCCTAGTGGTAAAATTACAAAAATGCCCTTGGGTTATAAAATGTCCAACTACCCAACAGTTTTACCAAAATTTCATTATTTTATAAATGTTCAAAAACCCTAAATTGCAAAATATCAAAATACCTTGATTTTTGGAAAATTACGAAATGGCCCCTGACTTACAAAATTACCAAAATGACCCTAATTTCCAAATTTTTGCAACATCACCATTTTGAAAAGTACAATTTTCAAAAAGAACTCTCAAAGTTTTGCAAAATATGGAAATACCCAGGAAATATTAAACTTTACAAATTTACCCTGGTTTATTACCAAAATACCCCCGAGATCCAAAATTACCGAAATACCCCTGGATTTCAAAATTTCCCCGGGAATGCAAAATTACCAAAATACCCTTATTGACAAAATCAACAAGGAACCTTATTTTGACAAATTACGAAAATACCCCTGTAGGGCAAATTACGAAAATACCCCTGGGTAGTGGAAAAACAACAACAATTAAAACTACAACATTTCTCTGACTGAACGAAAGTTCATAATTGATTGATGGATGTATGAATGAAAAGACTGTGTGCATGTATGAATACGAAAGAACCACTCCTAAAATTCTTCTCATAAAACTTCTTCGCGGGTAATAAGTGAAACAAGGACTAATGCATAAAACTTTATAATCAGATTAAATCGCGACGTTAGAAATAAGTTCTAGGGGACGTGAACTTAGAGATTGTGCCTAGAAAGTATGATGGTTCTATTAAGATCAGAGTGCGCAGCGTAAGCATAGTGCGGTGAGAAGGATTGTACGACTGTTAATAAGTAATTTCGAGGACGAAATTATTTTTTAAGGAGGGTAGAACTGTAACATCCTAGATTAGGGGTTATGCGTTCGTGCGTAATTCATGAGATAGTGGGCTTAGTGGGTGTGTTGGATGTGATCTGAGGAGTTTTAGGAACCCTAAGATGTAAGGAAATGTAAGGAAATGTAAGGAATGTATGGAAATGTAAGGAAATGTCTTGTCTAGGAAATGTAAGGAAATGATTTAGAAATGATTCAAAAGAGGAAAGTAAACATTTCGGGAAACTTGGAAATGTATGGAAATGTTAAGTTTAAAGGAGGCAAACGAAAATTTTTGGAAACTTGGAAATGTAGGGAAATGTCAAGTTTTAAAGTTTAGAAAGAGGAAATTAAGGCAAGATGGCCTTAAGAAAATTAATAGAGGGAATTTGACACAAGAACGGGCTTGGAAAAGTGGCCTAGAGATGCCACTTAGGGCCTCTGGAAATGGCGCCACATACAGGAGTATTGGGCCAAGGTTCGAGCTGCATGGGAAGCAAATAAAAGAAATTTTATTTTGCTACAAGGAGCAGAGAGATGGACGACAATAAGGCTTTTAAAAGAGGAGTTTTATTCTCTTTAAATTTCAGCTAAATAGGAGATAAATAATAGATTTATTTATAATTATTTTCAAGAGATAATTGTTGGATTAATTCTTTTAAAAGTGATAATTCAAGGGATAAAGCTATCAAAATAGAATAGGGGTGGCCAAGTAAGGGACTCTAGCCTAGTAATTTCGGCTATAAAAGGAAGAGTAAGGCTATTCTTCATTCATTCTTTTCTCTTCAAGAAAATCTCTGCCGAAATTCTCTAAAGTTTCTCCTCTTCTCTCTACCGAATTCTCTCTGCCATTATTCTCTTTTTCTCTTTTCTTTTCTTCTTCTATTACAAACACAATCAAAAGCCGAAGATGCCAATAGCCCTAGCTGATTTCTCACTAAGCCTCAAGAGCCGAAATTGTTATCCACATCAAAGCCAAAGTCGAATACTGCTAAGGGTTCAAGCAAGAGTTCCATCGAATTCTTCAGTAAGGCTAAGATTAGGTTAGATTCTCATTCTATTTCTTTTAAGGCTGTCGAAATTAAGATTCTAATACCCTTAATATCTTGTTGCCGAAACTTTGAAGAGATCTTTTGGGACTTACTAAGTGTTGACTACAAGGAAGGAGAAGTTCTTTTCCCGAAGGTACACCATAGGCCGCGTGTTCCCAAGTTATTCGGTGAGTTTTGGGATTTAAAATCCACAAGGTAAGTGTCTATAGCATTCGGCCAAGGCTTAATTTGATATCTAGATCTATTTCATAATTGTTTAAAAAGCCGAAACTAACCTGGGATGTGATTTAATGTTTGGCCGAATACAAGAAGGAATACAACAAAGTTTCGGGACTTGATTCTTAAGTCAATCGGCAACAAGGTAAGTTTTAGTGTACTAATCCTACTAGCATTTGGATTTATGGCCGAATGGCTCTTTACTAAGTATTAAATGATTGATTAAATATAGAGATCTAAGATCTAAAGCATTAGATCAAGCTTTTCGGGATTTGGATTGGAAACCTTAAGCGAATCAGGTGTGTACCCCACACTAATTCTTAATATGTTTTATGGCATGTTTAATAAATATATGTATGTGATATTAAGAATATGAAAGTGTAAGAATGTGGCTAAGGTACCATGTTATGGTGCAAAGTACTCAGGTACATTTCCTACTCCTACTAGGATTATGAAATATGTTATATTTAACATGAGAATAATGATAAGAATGTGAACTTTGGCATGTTAATGCATAATATGATATGGGGCATATGGGTTATTGAAAAGGGAAAGTGAATGTGGTGACCTAAAACCACGAAATCTGAATGCGGTGACCTAAGACCGCGATATCTGAATGTGGTGACCTAAGACCACGATATCTGAATGTGGTGACCTAAGACCACGATATCTGAATGTGGTGACCTAAGACCACGAAATTTGAAAGTGGTGACCTAAAACCACGAATTTTATAAGGGCGATGAGCACGTCGACTGCAGCGACTGCCTTCGATGGAGTGTAGCAGAAGGAGGGTCGACTTAGTAGTCCCCACGGTGTACAGGTTGGTATGGGGAAGTGTAGCGGATGACTATCTAGGTTTGGGTTTGGGTTGCATCATTATTTTTGCCTGTTATATGAATTTGTATGTGATTTGATAAAAAATGCCTGAATTTGTTAGGACTTAGTGTTTGTGTACACATTGAGTCTGTTTGACTCACCCTGTTGTGGGAACCTTTTTCAGGTGACGAACAGTAATGGACCGGGTCGGCAGGAGCTTAAAAGTGGCCATGCACAGCAAGGAAAATTTTTACTATTTGGGACTTTTATGTTAATCAAGTACTTTAATTTAATTTTGGGATTATTTGATGTAATAAGGCCATAGTTGAATTTCTTTATTTTTACTTTTATTTATTATGATTACGAACTATTATTAATTAATGGATTAAATAAATTTATTTTAAAACAAACCCTAAACGTTTTGTCACCTAAAGTAAGGAATTGTTAATGAAATAAACTTTTTTTCAATTCAAGCCCAACCCAAAACAATCTTTCTTTCAAAACACACACGTTTTCCTAAGTAACAAAAGAATTTTGAACCAGTTTACTTCGAGGAACATACCAGATCCGGTCAAGGCTCGTGGGCCGGGTTTGGGGTGTTTCAATTTGGTATCAGAGCCCAGTTTTAAACTCTCGGCCTGTGGTTTAAGGCCCAAAACGTTTTCAAATCGAGCCCAAATGAGTTTTTATGAAAATATTTTTAAATAAGCAGGTTTTTCTAGCATGGCACCTAAGTCTCCGACCCGCAGTCCACCAGGTAAGTACCCCTAACTATCTGTGTGCTTTATGTGATTATATTATGAAGGGTAGAAATGGAATGGAACGTAGAATAGTATGATAAGTATTTGAACCCTAGGACTAGTTTACCCCAACTATTACATAAGACTTAATGCTTAACAAAAACAAACCTGTGTCTAAGTCGCCGAGTTAGGGTGTGGCAACCATTGTGCGCATGTCTAGGATTGGATCCGGAAGAGCCTGGTATTTAAGCAGTCCTAGTGACTCACCTCCTCTTCGCAGGAATCCTACCTGGTGCGTAGCTTTAGTTCACCCTAACCAAGAGGACTTGTTCATGGGCTAAACCCCTAACTAAAACCCGAAAGGGAATTAGCCGTGTTTCCACAAAAACCCTAGTTTTACAACTCTTAAATTACCCTTCTAATGTGTAAAAGCTGTTCCATAAAATTCTTCTGAAATATTTTTTTAATTTGTGAAAATTACTAAAATACCCCTAGTGGTAAAATTACAAAAATGCCCTTGGTTTATAAAATGTCCAACTACCCAACTGTTTTACCAAAATTTCATTATTTTATAAATGTTCAAAAACCCTAAATTACAAAATATCAAAATACCTTGATTTTTGGAAAATTACGAAATGGCCCCTGACTTACAAAATTACCAAAATGACCCTGATTTCCAAATTTTTGCAACATCACCATTTTGAAAAGTACAATTTTCAAAAAGAACTCTCAAAGTTTTGCAAAATATGGAAATACCCAGGAAATATTAAACTTTACAAATTTACCCTGGTTTATTACCAAAATTCCCCCGAGATCCAAAATTACCGAAATACCCCCAGATTTCAAAATTTCCCCGGGAATGCAAAATTACCAAAATACCCTTATTGACAAAATCAACAAGGAACCTTATTTTGACAAATTATGAATATACCCCTGTAGGGAAAATTACGAAAATACCCCTGGGTAGTGGAAAAACAACAACAATTAAAACTACAACATTTCTCTGACTGAACGAAAGTTCATAATTGATTGATGGATGTATGAATGAAAAGACTGTGTGCATGTATGAATACGAAAGAACCACTCCTAAAATTCTTCTCATAAAACTTCTTCGCGGGTAATAAGTGAAACAAGGACTAATGCATAAAAATTTGTAATCATATTGAATCGTGATGTTAGAAATAAGTTCTAGGGGACGTGAACTTAGAGATTGTGCCTAGAAAGTATGATGGTTCTATTAAGATCAGAGTGCGCAGCGTAAGCATAGTGCGGTGAGAAGGATTGTACGACTGTTAATAAGTAATTTCGAGGACGAAATTATTTTTAAGAAGGGTAGAACTGTAACATCCTAGATTAGGGGTTATGCGTTCGTGCGTAATTCATGAGATAGTGGGCTCAGAGGGTATGTTGGATGTGATCAGAGGAGTTTTAGGAACCCTAAGATGTAAGGAAATGTAAGGAAATGTAAGGAAATGTATGGAAATGTAAGGAAATGTCTTGTCTAGGAAATGTAAGGAAATGATTTAGAAATGATTCAAAAGAGGAAAGTAAACATTTCGGGAAACTTGGAAATGTATGGAAATGTTAAGTTTAAAGGAGGCAAACGAAAATTTTTGGAAACTTGGAAATGTAGGGAAATGTCAAGTTTTAAAGTTTAGAAAGAGGAAATTAAGGCAAGATGGCCTTAAGAAAATTAATAGAGGGAATTTGACACAAGAACGGGCTTGGAAAAGTGGCCTGGAGATGCCACTTAGGGCCTCTGGAAATGGCGCCACATACAGGAGTATTGGGCCAAGGTTCGAGCTCAATGGGAAGCAAATAAAAGAAATTTTATTTTGCTACAAGGAGCAGAGAGATGGACGGCAATAAGGCTTTTAAAAGAGGAGTTTTATTCTCTTTAAATTTCGGCTAAATAGGAGATAAATAATAGATTTATTTATCATTATTTTCAAGAGATAATTGTTGGATTAATTCTTTTAAAAGTGATAATTCAAGGGATAAAGCTATCAAAATAGAAGAGTGGTGGCCAAGTAAGGGACTCTAGCCTAGTAATTTCGGCTATAAAAGGAAGAGTAAGGCTATTCTTCATTCATTCTTTTCTCTTCAAGAAAATCTCTGCCGAAATTCTCTAAAGTTTCTCTTCTTCTCTCTGCTGAATTCTCTCTGCCATTGTTCTCTTTTTCTCTTTTCTTTTCTTCTTCTATTACAAACACAATCAAAAGCCGAAGATGCCAATAGCCCTAGCCGATTTCTCGCTAAGCCTCAAGAGCCGAAATTGTTATCCACATCAAAGCCATAGCCGAATACTGCTAAGGGTTCAAGCAAGAGTTCCATCGAATTCTTCAGTAAGGGTAAGATTAGGTTAGATTCTCATTCTATTTCTTTTAAGGCTGTCGAAATTAAGATTCTAATACCCTTAATATCTTGTTGCAGAAACTTTGAAGAGATCTTTCGGGACTTACTAAGTGTTGACTACAAGGAAGGAGAAGTTCTTTTCCCGAAGGTACACCATAGGCCGCGTGTTCCCTAGTTATTCGGTGAGTTTCGGGATTTAAAATCCACAATGTAAGTGTCTATAGCATTCGGCCAAGGCTTATTTTGATATCTAGATCTATTTCATAATTGTTTAAAAAGCCGAAACTAACCTGGGATGTGATTTAATGTTTGGCCAAATACAAGAAGGAATACAACAAACTTTCGAGACTTGATTCTTAAGTCAATCGGCAACAAGGTAAGTTTTAGTGTACTAATCCTACTAGGATTTGGATTTATGGCCGAATGGCTCTTTACTAAGTATTAAATGATTGATTAAATGTAGAGATCTAAGATCTAAGGCATTAGATCAAGCTTTTTGGGATTTGGATTGGAAACCTTAAGCGAATCAGGTGTGTACCCCACACTAATTCTTAATATGTTTTATGGCATGTTTAATAAATATATGTATGTGATATTAAGAATATGAAAGTGTAAGAATGTGGCTAAGGTACCATGTTATGGTCCAAAGTACTCAGGTACGTTTCCTACTCCTACTAGGATTATGAAATATGTTATATTTAACATGAGAATAATGATAAGAATGTGAAATTTGGCATGTTAATGCATAATATGATATGGGGCATATGGGTTATTGAAAAGGGGAAGTGAGTGTGGTGCCCTAAGACCATGAAATCTGAATGCGGTGACCTAAGACCGCGATATCTGAATGTGGTGACCTAAGACCACGATATCTGAATGTGGTGACCTAAGACCACGACATCTGAATGTGGTGACCTAAGACCACGTAATCTGAAAGTGGTGACCTAAGACCACGAATTTTATAAGGGCGATGAGCACGTCGACTGCAGCGACTGCGTTCGATGGAGTGTAGCGGAAGGAGGGTCGACTTAGTAGTCCCCACGGTGTACAGGTTGGTACGGGGAAGTGTAGTGGATGGCTATCTAGGTTTGGGTTTGGGTTGCATCATTATTTTTACCTGTTATATGAATTTGTATGTGATATGATAAAAAATGCCTGAATTTGTTAAGACTTAGTGTTTGTGTACACATTGAGTCTGTTTGACTCACCCCCTTGTGGGAACCTTTTTCAGGTGACGAACAGTAATGGACCGGGTCGGCAGGAGCTTAAAGGTGGCCATGCACAGCAAGGAAAATATTTACTATTTGGGACTTTTATGTTAATCAAGTACTTTAATTTAATTTTGGGATTATTTGATGTAATAAGGCCATAGTTGAATTTCTTTATTTTTACTTTTATTTATTATGATTACGAACTATTATTAATTAATGGATTAAATAAATTTATTTTAAAATAAACCCTAAACGTTTTGTCACCTAAAGTAAGGATTTTTTAATGAAATAAATTTTTTTCAATTCAAGCCCAACCCAAAACAATCTTTCTTTCAAAACACACAAGTTTTCCTAAGTAACAAAAGAATTTTGAACCGGTTTACTTCGAGGAACATACCAGATCCGGTCAAGGCTCGTGGGCCGGGTTTGGGGTGTTTCAATTTGGTATCAGAGCCCAGTTTTAAACTCTCGGCCTGTGGTTTAAGGCCCAAAACGTTTTCAAATCGATCCCAAATGAGTTTTTATGAAAATATTTTTAAATAAGCAGGTTTTTCTAGCATGGCACCTAAGTCTCTGACCCGCAGTCCACCAGGTAAGTACCCCTAACTATCTGTGTGCTTTATGTGATTATATTATGAAGGTTAGAAATGGAATGGAACGTAGAATAGTATGATAAGTATTTGAGCCCTAGGACTAGTTTACCCCAACTATTACATAAGACTTAATGCTTAACAAAAACAAACCTGTGTCTAAGTCGCCGAGTTAGGGTGTGGCAACCATTGTGCGCATGTCTAGGATTGGATCCGGAAGAGCCTGGTATTTAAGCAGTCCTAGTGACTCACCTCCTCTTCGCAGGAATCCTACCTGGTGCGTAGCTTTAGTTCACCCTAACCAAGAGGACTTATTTATGGGCTAAACCCCTAACTAAAACCCGAAAGGGAATTAGCTGTGTTTCCACAAAAACCCTAGTTTTACAACTCTTAAATTACACTTCTAATGTGTAAAAGTTGTTCCATAAAATTTTTCTGAAATATTTTTTTTAATTTGTGAAAATTACTAAAATACCCCTAGTGGTAAAATTACAAAAATGCCCTTGGTTTATAAAATGTCCAACTACCCAACAGTTTTACCAAAATTTCATTATTTTATAAATTTTCAAAAACCCTAAATTGCAAAATATCAAAATACCTTGATTTTTGGAAAATTACGAAATGGCCCATGACTTACAAAATTACCAAAATGACCCTGATTTCCAAATTTTTGCAACATCACCATTTTGAAAAGTACAATTTTCAAAAAGAACTCTCAAAGTTTTGCAAAATATGGAAATACCCAGGAAATATTAAACTTTACAAATTTACCCTGGTTTATTACCAAAATACCCCCAAGATCCAAAATTACCAAAATACCCCCGGATTTCAAAATTTCCCCGGGAATGCAAAACTACCAAAATACCCTTATTGACAAAATCAACAAGGAACCTTATTTTGACAAATTACGAAAATACCCCTGTAGGGCAAATTACGAAAATACCCCTGGGTAGTGGAAAAACAACAACAATTAAAACTACAACATTTCTCTGACTGAACGAAAGTTCATAATTGATTGATGGATGTATGAATGAAAAGACTGTGTGCATGTATGAATACGAAAGAACCACTCCTAAAATTCTTCTCATAAAACTTCTTCGCGGGTAATAAGTGAAACAAGGACTAATGCATAAAACTTTATAATCAGATTAAATCGCGACGTTAGAAATAAGTTCTAGGGGACGTGAACTTAGAGATTGTGCCTAGAAAGTATGATGGTTCTATTAAGATCAGAGTGCGCAGCGTAAGCATAGTGCGGTGAGAAGGATTGTACGACTGTTAATAAGTAATTTCGAGGACGAAATTATTTTTTAAGGAGGGTAGAACTGTAACATCCTAGATTAGGGGTTATGCGTTCGTGCGTAATTCATGAGATAGTGGGCTTAGTGGGTGTGTTGGATGTGATCTGAGGAGTTTTAGGAACCCTAAGATGTAAGGAAATGTAAGGAAATGTAAGGAATGTATGGAAATGTAAGGAAATGTCTTGTCTAGGAAATGTAAGGAAATGATTTAGAAATGATTCAAAAGAGGAAAGTAAACATTTCGGGAAACTTGGAAATGTATGGAAATGTTAAGTTTAAAGGAGGCAAACGAAAATTTTTGGAAACTTGGAAATGTAGGGAAATGTCAAGTTTTAAAGTTTAGAAAGAGGAAATTAAGGCAAGATGGCCTTAAGAAAATTAATAGAGGGAATTTGACACAAGAACGGGCTTGGAAATGTGGCCTGGAGATGCCACTTAGGGCCTCTGGAAATGGCGCCACATACAGGAGTATTGGGCCAAGGTTTGAGCTGCATGGGAAGCAAATAAAAGAAATTTTATTTTGCTACAAGGAGCAGAGAAATGGACGGCAATAAGGCTTTTAAAAGAGGAGTTTTATTCTCTTTAAATTTCGGCTAAATAGGAGATAAATAATAGATTTATTTATCATTATTTTCAAGAGATAATTGTTGGATTAATTCTTTTAAAAGTGATAATTCAAGGGATAAAGCTATCAAAATAGAAGAGTGGTGGCCAAGTAAGGGACTCTAGCCTAGTAATTTCGGCTATAAAAGGAAGAGTAAGGCTATTCTTCATTCATTCTTTTCTCTTCAAGAAAATCTCTGCCGAAATTCTCTAAAGTTTCTCCTCTTCTCTCTGCTGAATTCTCTCTGCCATTATTCTCTTTTTCTCTTTTCTTTTCTTCTTCTATTACAAACATAATCAAAAGCCGAAGATGCCAATAGCCCTAGCCGATTTCTCACTAAGCCTCAAGAGCCGAAATTGTTATCCACATCAAAGCCATAGCCGAATACTCTAAGGGTTCAAGCAAGAGTTCCATCGAATTCTTCAGTAAGGGTAAGATTAGGTTAGATTCTCATTCTATTTCTTTTAAGGCTGTCGAAATTAAGATTCTAATACCCTTAATATCTTGTTGCCGAAACTTTGAAGAGATCTTTCGGGACTTACTAAGTGTTGACTACAAGGAAGGAGAAGTTCTTTTCCCGAAGGTACACCATAGGCCGCGTGTTCCCTAGTTATTCGATGAGTTTCGAGATTTAAAATCCACAAGGTAAGTGTCTATAGCATTCGACCAAGGCTTATTTTGATATCTAGATCTATTTCATAATTGTTTAAAAAGCCGAAACTAACCTGGGATGTGATTTAATGTTTGGCCGAATACAAAAAGGAATACAACAAAGTTTCGGGACTTGATTCTTAAGTCAATCGGCAACAAGGTAAGTTTTAGTGTACTAATCCTACTAGGATTTGGATTTATGGCCGAATGGCTCTTTACTAAGTATTAAATGATTGATTAAATGTAGAGATCTAAGATCTAAGGCAGTAGATCAAGCTTTTCGGGATTTGGATTGGAAACCTTAAGCGAATCAGGTGTGTACCCCACACTAATTCTTAATATGTTTTATGGCATGTTTAATAAATATATGTATGTGATATTAAGAATATGAAAGTGTAAGAATGTGGCTAAGGTACCATGTTATGGTACAAAGTACTCAGGTACGTTTCCTACTCCTACTAGGATTATGAAATATGTTATATTTAACATGAGAATAATGATAAGAATGTGAACTTTGGCATGTTAATGCATAATATGATATGGGGCATATGGGTTATTGAAAAGGGAAAGTGAATGTGGTGACCTAAGACCACGAAATCTGAATGCGGTGACCTAAGACCGCGATATCTGAATATGGTGACCTAGGACCACGATATCTGAATGTGGTGACCTAAGACCACGATATCTGAATGTGGTGACCTAAGACCACGAAATCTGAAAGTGGTGACCTAAGACCACGAATTTTATAAGGGCGATGAGCACGTCGACTGCAGCGACTGCGTTCGATGGAGTGTAGCGGAAGGAGGGTCGACTTAGTAGTCCCCATGGTGTACAGGTTGGTACGGGGAAGTGTAGCGGATGGCTATCTAGGTTTGGGTTTGGGTTGCATCATTATTTTTACCTGTTATATGAATTTGTATGTGATATGATAAAAAATGCCTGAGTTTGTTAAGACTTAGTGTTTGTGTACACATTGAGTCTGTTTGACTCACCCCGTTGTGGGAACCTTTTTCAGGTGACGAACAGTAATGGACCGGGTCGGCAGGAGCTTAAAGGTGGCCATGCACAGCAAGGAAAATTTTTACTATTTGGGACTTTTATGTTAATCAAGTACTTTAATTTAATTTTGGGATTATTTGATGTAATAAGGCCATAGTTGAATTTCTTTATTTTTACTTTTATTTATTATGATTACGAACTATTATTAATTAATGGATTAAATAATTTATTTTAAAACAAACCCTAAACGTTTTGTCACCTAAAGTAAGGAATTTTTAATGAAATAAACTTTTTTTCAATTCAAGCCCAACTCAAAACAATCTTTCTTTCAAAACACACAAGTTTTCCTAAGTAACAAAAGAATTTTGAACCGGTTTACTTCGAGGAACATACCAGATCCGGTCAAGGCTCGTGGGCTGGGTTTGGGTTGTTTCATCCTTTTTCTTAACAAATAATACAGGAGCACCCCAAGGAGAAAAACTAGGTCGAACAAAGTCTCTATCTGTCAACTCTTGCAATTGTGTTGTCAACTCTTGCAATTGTGCTTTCAACTCTTTCAACTCTTTAGGTGTTATTCTATATAGAGCTATCGATATCGGAGATGTCCCCGGCACTAACTTAATAGCAAACTCAACCTCTCTGACCGGCAGTAACCCTGGTAACTCTTTTGGAAACACATTTTTGAACTCACATACAGTCGAAATCGATTCTAATTTCAACTCTGAAACCCTGAAATCAAATATGTAAGCTAGATACGCTTGATAGCCCTTTTGAACATATTTTTGTGCCATCATAGGTGAGATAACATTAGATGTACCATCTAATCTATCTTATTCAATTCGAACCATTTCACCATTCTGACATTTCAACACAATATGCTTTCGTCTACAGTTCACAATAGCATCATGCAGAGTTAACCAGTCCATACCCAGAATCACATCAAACTCATCAAATGGCAACAAAATCAAATCAGCCGAAAGGTTGCAATCCTGAATCATCAAAGGACAGTTTTTATAGACTTTATCAACTAACACATACTGACCTAAAGGATTCATTACTTTAATCACAAATTCAGTAGACTCAAAAGGTATTTTCTTATCCGACATTAAAGTTGTACATACATATGAGTGCGTTGACCCTGGGTCAATCAAAACATTAACATTAGTATCAAAGAAAGAAAATGTACCAGTGATCACATCAGGTGCTGAAGCTTTCTCTCGAGCATGAATCGCATAAGCCCTAGCTGGTGCCCGTGCCTCAGATCTAACAGTAGAATCTTTCATTCCACTCCAATTGTTACCCGCATTACCACTATTTCTGGGCGGCCTCCATCTCACAGTTGTATTACTCGAACGAGTATTCTGAGCTTTTTCCTTATCCGATCTTTCAGGGTAGCCTCTAACGTCTTTCAATCTGCACTCCCCGAAATTTCATCTCTTGCATTGTTGGCATTCAGGTTTGTTGTTTCGGATACTACCCATACTCGCTACAGATGTAGCCTGAGGTCATGAACTCAAATCCTTCTTCCCTTTATCTCTCCCCTAGAAACCTACTAAAGCTAATGAACGACTGTAAAATTATTTTGATTTCTTCGAAGGAGATGAGAATGATTTTCCCATAGGTCATTTTCCCGCATCAAGAGCCTCAGAATCTACTTTCTTTTTTGCTTTACTGAGATCATTGGTCTTGTGTGCTTTATCAACCAAAGCCACGAATTCTTTCAACTCTAGAATCCCAACTAACAACTTGATATCTTCATTTAAACCATCTTCAAACCAGGTACACATAACAACCTCTGATGGTATACATTCGTGAGTATATTTTTTGAGTCACAGAAATTGTCTCTCGTACTCGGCTACTGTCATACAACCTTGTTTCAATTCAAGAAATTTTTTGTGTTTCTTGTCTAGTATTCGCTGGCTAACTTATTTCTTTTTAAATTCTGTCTTAAAGAAATCCTAGTTCACACAATTTTTCAATACTACTGCAATCAAGGTGTTCCACCACTGATACGTTGAGTCTTTCAACAGAGAAACAACACACTTTAAGCATGTAACACCCTAACCCATATCTGTCGCCAAGATTGGTTTACAGAGCATTACCAAAAATTCATAACCTAAAACATTTGATTCAAAACATTTTATAAATCATGGCAATTAACAGTCAATCACATTCATAACGTCCCTTATTCGAGCCCTCGAGGCCTTAGAAACACATTAGAAATTATTCGGGACTAAATCAGAATCATATAGAATTTCATGGAAAAAGTTGAAATTTTTAACACTGCAAGGGTCACACAGCCGTGTGGACATTCGAAATAGGGACACACGCCCGTGTCCCAGCCCACTTCCATGCCCATGTAACTCTCTGACTTGGGTTACACGGCCAAGCCACTGGCCCGTATGCCAGGCTGTGTAACTCTCAAAATGGCCTCACACGCCTATGTGCCATGCCGTGTGCTAGGCTGTGTAATTGCCTGACTTGCAACCCTTTAAAACCTACAGGGGACACACAACCGTGTCACAGGGTTGTGTGTCACACACGCCCGTGTCTTAGGTTGTGTGGACAAGAAATAGGTCATTTTCAAGCCATTTCCTTCACCCAAATCATGAACACACATACAAGCAATTAGCACCCATTTCAAGCATTCAAAATGTACCTAAAACATGCATAATCAAACTAGATCAATATGGTACCTATTCATACAACCAATATGCCAAAAGGCACCTCAATTCACATAACATTAAATATACTTAAACATAAGCATAACTTAGCCATTTATCAACTCAACATTTGCAACCTAATTCCATACCAAATCTACCATAATGGCCACATACCAAGATCACATTCATGCATACCAAAAGAGCCATTCAAAACATATCATCACTAACCATTTCAACATTAGCCAACAAACACTAAAATGCCAAAATGTCATCAACCAAAGTACCTTATTAACCAACTAAACATATTGGCTATTTTGTCAAGTACAAAACACCTATACATGCCATTATAACTGTGACTTAAAAACATCAAAATCTACTGATATAGCCGATAGATGGCGTGATAGGTCTCCGATGATCTTCCAACTCGAACGAGCTTCCAATTAACTATAAAACATAGAATAAAATACAAAGTAAGCATATAATGTTTAGTAAGTTCGTAAAACATAAATAATGCTTACCATTTTAGTGCATAAGCTTAAAAAATATATATAAATCAATCCAACACAAGCTTGGCACAAGCCTAAGCATCACCAACAACACAAATTAGTGCTTAATCACATAACTTAACAATATCATCAGATGATAAGATAGATTTCATAAACATAATTCACATGAACTCATTCTTTTTCATAATTATAAGTATACATACTTCAACCTTTCCATAATATCAAAGTGAATTCCATCGAACCCTTACTGAAGCTTACGCAAAGTGTACTAAACGATGGTCGAAACCATCCCTTTTCATATTCAATGGTCGTCACCATCCCTTTTCATATTCGATGGCCGTCACCATCCCTTTTCATATTCGATGGTCGTCACCATCCTTTTTCATATTCGATGGTCGAAACCATCCCTTTTCATATTTGATGGTCGTCACCATCCCTTTTTATATTCGACGGTCATCACCATCTCTTTTCATATTCGATGGGCGTCAATATGTCGTTGGATTTTTCCATCGAGACATGATATGATAATGAAACATGATAGCATTTAAAACAACAATTTAAAACTCTATTTAAATGTACGAGCTTACCTCGAATATAAAACGTAGAAACGGAGTCGATTAATCCGAAGCTTTATCTTTGCCTCGGTCTAAAGTCGTACGAGGTCTATTTTATCTAAATGAATAAATTCAACCTATTTAATAATCATTCTATTCAATTCAATCCAAATTCAAATTCAAATTTTTGCAAAAATTACACTTTTGCCCCTAATGTTTTGATTTCATTTCAATTTAGTCCTTAGGCTCGTAAATCAAAATTCATGCAATTTCATCCTTACCTAAGTTAACTGAATTTCATATGCATCCATAGCAACTCATATATTTTATTATTTCACAATCTTCACCAAGAATATTTCATTTTTTTTCAATTAAATCCTTAGTTGACAAATTCATCAAAAACCACTTTACAAAAGTTGTTTATCTAACAATAAAGGTTCATTTTCTTCCATCAAACATCACAAAAAACATGTATAAATTCATAGAAAAACCCTAATATTTTAACAACTTTGTAAATTAGCCCCTGGGCTAGCTAGATTAAGCTATAATGACTCAAAAACATAGAAATCATTAAAAGCGGGACGAAAACACACTTACATGCACAAGGTAACCTAGTTGAACCTTCAAACAACCAAAAATGGTGTTTTTCTTCAATATTTTGGTGGAAGAAACCAAATTAGAAGATGTTGCCATCTTTTACTATATTTTATTTTAAGCTATTTATTAAATTACAAGTTTAACCTTATTAATTAACCATTTAAAACACGTATAAAATGTCAATAATAGTCCACTCATGATATTAATGGTTTATTTACAATATAAAACCCCCAACCAATTAATTTCATATCTATTAAATCCATTTATCTTATAGAACTCAAGTTTTGCACCTTTTGCAATCTAGTCTTTTTTACCAAATTAAGCATGCAAACGATAAAATTTCTTAGCGAAATTTTTATACGAAAATACTAACGTGTTGTAGACATTAAAATAGTAATAAAATAATTATTATCACATTATATTTTTGGTCTCGAAACCACTATTTGATTCCACTAAAAACGGGTTGTTACAAAGTATTCAACCGGTGTAACGCCCCAAATTTGGGCCTAGTAGAATTGGGCCTATTGGGCTTTGGGCTTTGGGTCTCAGAAAATTTTTAAGTGACCGAGAAAATGACAATTGGCATGTGGGCTTTGAGGGTTAATGAATTTGGAGTGTCTAGGGGTGTTGGAGATGTCCTGGGATCAAGTAAGGGTATAGGAAAAATTTTGGTTTAAGCCCCAAGGGAGCTGTGACTTCAGTTAGTAGGCCTTTTAAATAAATGAAGAAGAAAAATGACACAAAAGAGCTTGTGGTGTAGTGGCAAAGTGGCGTTATTATCAAGTGAAGAGGTCCAAGGTTCGAGGCTTAAGAGTGGTAAATTGAGGGGTTTTATTTTTGCACATGGAAGAAAGGTAGTGGCGCTGGAGTGGACTCTAGAATGGAGTATTCAGGAGAGAAATTTAAGGTAAAGATAAGAGAGAAAAGATAGGGGATTGAGGTGTGGATGTGTTGGTCCCGAATTGGACTCTACAGGGAAGGTAGTTTCGTCTTTGGCTATAAAAGGAGGGTGACGAATTCCTTTGAAGGGTTCTTTGGGATTTCATTATTTTTTTTCTTTTCTTCCCCTCATTCTTTTTCTTTCATTGCCGAATTACCATCATCCCTTTTTTTCAAAATCCCTACTTGTGTCGTTTCTTTGTTGTTTTCCTCCGTCACAAATCTGTTGATCAAGTGTTAAAAGCTGGATCTCGTTCAGTAGCTATCTAGGCCACAGGATTAAGGGTGGGATTCGGGTTCAAAGATCGCAAGCGTGGTAAGGATCGTTAGCAAGTGGTAAGTGTACTTATCTCAGTTGTGGATTAGTGAATGGCCGAATGTAAGTATGGCTTATTGGGGTGACTTGTGCATGAGTCACTTGATTGTTGATAGTATATTTGTGGGTGCAGATCAACGTAAATAGTAGCTAAGGAAGGGCTACTGAACCGGTGGCACACGGTAAGGTTATGGTAAGGCTTCGATTTTTAGGTAAATACTATAGTTAAGTGTGTATTGATTGGAGATTGGTATTGGTTGTAGGTTCAAGGCTGAGGATGGTGTAGCACGTCGCAATAACCAAGTGTGTACATACACTTCACAGATGACAAATCGGCAAAAGCCGAAATACAAAAAAACCCGAAATACCGAAAAGCCAAAAAGCCAAAAAGCCAAAAGGTTGGCACCGGCAACCACACGAGTGTGCGAACATTTTTGTGGGAACACCGATACAATTATCGGGGCCAAGATAGCTATCTCATGGTCTCAGGCCACTATTTGGCCGATCAGGCCAGATGGGGCTAAATGGGCCTGTCGAGCTCGTGGGCCCAAGTCAGCAAGAGTTGATATGTGTAACTGAATGATGGATGGTTGTATGATTTGATTGTTATCGGGCCTAATGGGCTACATAAACATGATTGGGCTTAATGGGCTATATGGACATGATTAGGCTTAGTGGGCCTTATGGGATTTTAGAAATGCATTCTAGGGTTTTAATGGACTCTAGGCCTAGTTCTGATAAATTCTTAAATAGCATAAGACTTAATTTAATAATCAAACATGTCTGTGGACAAGTCGCTAGGTTAGAGTGTGGCAATGGACATATATGCATGTCTAGGATTGGATCTAGGGAGAGCTTGGTACTTAAGCGGTCCTAGTGACCCACTTCTTATTCTCTGGGATCCTACCTGGTGCATAGTGTATGTTCACTTTAGCCGCAAGGACTTGTCAATTGGCCAAAGTTCATAACTAAAACCCTAGATTTGCAAATTTACCAAAATACCCCTAATTTGCAAAATTACCAAAATACCCCAGTTTGTGAAATTACCAAAATACCCTTGATTTGCAAAATTATTGAAATACCCCTGTAGGGTAGATTTACAGAAATACCCCTAGGTAGTGAAATGACTAAAATACACTTAAGTGCTTAATGTGTGAAAATGTGTGTTGCATTCATGAAATATATGTTGCACTTGGGTGGGTTTTGATTATACGGAGGAAGATATGTGAGGATCGCATAGTCGCTTGACGACCGTGGATCCACCGGTGGCTTTAAGCCCATTATATGCCTAGCAGCCTTGCTGCAACGGTTGAGTAGTGTCGTTGTTGGTGCTACCTTTAGAGTGTAGGGATGGATGGGATGATATTTATATCCCCACAGAAGTGTAGGGTTGGATTCAGGATGGGAGCATTGCATTCATGTGATACTGATGTGATATAAGGTCATTGTGGGCCAAGGCCCAAGACCACCGATTTTGATAGGGCTTAGGCTTAATGTGATAATTGCATGTTGATTGGTTACCAAGGGTCGTACACATTGAGTTTCGAAACTCACACCCTTTTTTAAATGTTTATTTGATTTCGAATAACTTATTGTTAATTATTTCATTTGTAATAAGGTCTTGTATCTCCAATTTGACTTTACATATAAGTTTCCTTATGTTTTCAACTGTTTAATTGTTAAACGGGAGTAAATTTCTAAAGTTTAAACATGGTTTTCGAAATACCTATAACATATGGGCTTTTATCATTACTTAACAAGTTTCCCAAATTTTGGGTTCCTAAGCTTTAAATTTAAGTTTTAAATAAACGAAGTCGTTTTGAAATATTCCTTTGATATGACATCACCAGATTTGGCCATAACGTCTGGGTCGGGTCTAGGGGTGTTACATTAAGTGGTATCAGAGCCCGGTTGCAAAGCTCGGGCTGTGAAATGGGCCTTAGATTTTGGGTTTTTTAAATAAGTAGATTAGAAAGTTTTTGCAGGATATTGGGCTACTTTAAACAATAGGTTCTTAGAGACTAAAGCCTGTAGGAAACTTAAGCCTGTAGTGGATTTACGACTGCGAAACAACTTTTAAATTGTTACTTTCATAAGACATATGCTTTAAACAGTGGAACTATGAACTAATTTCATAAAATTCCTAATTCTGATAATACGAGAATCAACGATGAGCGCTAGAAGAGGTGCAAGGGGTCGCGGCAGAGGCCGTGGAAGTGTTAGGACTAAATCATCAGCATCGGGCCACACATCTGCTGGGGAGGCACCAGCTTTACCAAAGCATGAGATGGTCTAGGAGATAGAGGTCAGAGTGAGCCCACCAATCTCGAGTAGCGGTAACCCGGAACTCGTTACTGATGCGCTGACTCAGCTAGTAAGGGAGGTACTGGAGGAGGTTAAAGAAATTGGTGAAACACTTCGGGTTAGGTACGTGGACTGTAAGAAAAAAAGAGATCGTAGTTCTCTAGGGCTACAGTCTCGTTCCATGAAGCATGTTAAGGTACATCTAAACTTTTCGGCTTGCGAATATTACAGAAGGCGTCATCCGGGTAAATGCTGAAGGAAGTCAGGAGCGTGTTTCAGATGCGGGTCTGACGAGCATCAGGCTCAGTATTGTTCAATACCATTAAATCGGGTATGTTTTGTGTGGATGTGATACTTTGGGTATAGAGACTGTATGCGTGCAATGTTTATCTGCTCTAGTGGGTAGGTTTTCTTGGGTTAGAGTTGTTAGTGTTATTAAAATCAAAGTGCGCAGCGAAAGCATAGTGGTGTGACTTGAGCGGTGCGTTTAATAGTTAGTTGGAAATTTCGAGGATGAAATTTTTTTAAGTGAGGTAGAATTGTAACGCCCCGAATTTGGGCCTAGTAGAATTGGGCCTATTGGGCTTTGGGCTTTGGGTCTCAGAAAATTTTCAAGTGAGCGAGAAAATGAAAATTGGCATGTGGGCTTTGAGGGTTAATAAATTTGGAGTGTCTAAGGGTGTTGGAGATGTCCTGGGATCAAGTAAGGGTATAGGAAAAATTTTGGTTTAACCCCCAAGGGAACTGTGACTTCAGTTAGTAGGCTTTTTAAATAAATGAAGAAGAAAAATGACACAAAAGAGCTTGTGGTGTAGTGGCAAGGTGGCGTCACTTGGGGAGCTACAAGGTGGCGTTATTATCAGGTGAAGAGGTCCAAGGTTCGAGGCTTAAGAATGGTAAATTAAAGGGTTTTATTTTTGCACATGGAAGAAAGGTAGTGACGCTGGAGTGGACTCTGGAAGGGAGTGTTCAGGAGAAAAATTTAAGGTAAAGATAAGAGAGAAAAGATAGGGGATTGAGGTGTGGATGTGTTAGTGCCAAATTGGACTCTAGGGGGAAGGTTGTTTCAACTTTGGCTATAAAAGGAGGGTGCCGAATTCCTTTAAAGGGTTCTTTGGCTTTGGCTAGCTCGTACTTGTTCCAAACCTTGAGGCATAACAGGGACTGGTTGGGGTACGGGAGGGGGTGGAGGTCATTGAGCCATTGGGTTCGTTCTCACGAACTCTGTAAACCATTCAGACATCAACTGGAAGAAGGCTTATTTAGCCTCACCTTCTCGGCCCTCAGTTACGGGCCCACTACAACTACTAGCTGCTCTGTATACGGAGGCTTGCACATTACTTTCAACCTCATTGGAATCGGCTCGGTTGGATGACATCTTATCTATACGAAAACATAGTTTAATTCAAGTTAGGAGTTATCACACTATCACAGGTTATATAATGGCATGTATTTCTAGACTCTATACATGTTACATTCAGTCTGAGAACTGACCAAACGTAGCTCTAATACCACTAAATGTAACACCTCTAACCCGTCTCTGTCGTCAGATTAGGGTTGCGGAGCATTACCGTACAATCAAAAATATTTAAACATCATATCATTCAATAATTTAAAAATATCATAAACCATTCATTCTCATACATTTCATCCCTAAATCGAACCTTTGAGGCCCTAGAAATAGCTTGGAAGCAATTCGGGACTAATTTGAAACAAAATGGATAGTTAAGGAAAAAGTAACAAAAATTAGAAATAAGGGTCACACAATCATGTGACATAGCCCTAGGTAGTGTAACTTTCGAACAAGGGACACATGGCTATGTCCCAGCCCGTGTAACTCACTGAATAGGGTTACATAGCAGTGTGTCAGGCCGTGTAACTCTCTAAGTTGCCCTACACGCCTGTGTACCAGGCTGTGTGCTAGCCCGTGTAACTCACTGACTTGAACCCTAAGAAAATTCTCAAATGACACACGACTATGTCGCCAGGCCGTGTGCTTTACATGTCCATCTGACTGCCCGTGTCTCAAGCCGTGTGATCCCAAAATTTTTCCTAAAATCAAGTCATTTCAAAACCATTTCATGCATAACTTTTCAAATCGTTTAAGCCCACATTCAAGGGGTTTAAACACCATTCAAACTTGCAAAAACATACAATTTCAAACATCCTAAATCACCTAACCAATATGACATTCAAAGGCACCACAATATACCAAAACATCAACTAGCAAAACTTGTCATTTTACCAAACATAAATA
This sequence comes from Gossypium australe, assembly GCA_005393395.2. Classification (NCBI taxonomy): domain Eukaryota; kingdom Viridiplantae; phylum Streptophyta; class Magnoliopsida; order Malvales; family Malvaceae; genus Gossypium; species Gossypium australe. Next base: position 90,552,022 of record CM016614.1, on the reverse strand, counting down.
CCTAATTCAAACACCTGTCAAATCATATCACATTTACCACTTTCAAGATATTCAAAACATACCATAAAGAGCCTTAAAAACATGCATAATAAGGATGTAACACCCGTTACCCGTATTCAATGCTGGAACAAGGTACGAGGCATTACCGGACACAAACACAAGAAAACATACATTTCTGAGTCATAAATTTCCACCAAATTAAAACCATTCATATTCGATCATGAAGTCCCTGAAACGAGCCTATGAGGCTCAATACATGCTTTGGAAGTGGTTCGGGAATAGAAAATTTAAAAAACTTAGAAAAATTTTCATGTTACAGGGCTCACATGCCAGTGTGGTCTAAGGGACATGCCCTGTGACCCTTAGACACGCCCGTGCTACAGGCCGTGTTCAAAATATAGCGCTCTCTAATTGTGCCACACGCCCGTGTCTCTGCCCGTGTGCTCAATTCTGGACATTCTGTTTTGCAACAATTAAGGTGCAGAGGACACACGGCTAGAACACATGCCTGTAGGGCAAACCGTGTGTCACACATGGCCTAGACACGCGCCCGTGAGTCTACCCGTGTGGACAAATTAAAGGCTATTTACCAACCCATTTGCCACCCTTGTACACACATACATAACATACTTAGGTAACCAAATCATCCACAATTATGACCAACACAATATCCGCATCTATCATACTCACAACATTTACTAAGTCACAATTGACTACTTTCAAGATACCTAATTGTACACCACTTTATCATTTCATCAATAGACCACATTTCCAAACATCTCACATTCCAGTCATAAATAACATTTCTATCATTCACCAAGCATACCATGACCATATCGCCAAAGTCATTAGCACACATATATATACTTAGCCTTACAACCATGATAGCCCAAATAAACCAATCTATATGGCCAATTATCAAAACAAGTATTTGACAATCACAAGCCAACACATTGGCTATAATCAGAATGACATATTTAACAAATGACTAAGTCCCTATACATGCCATAGACTTAAAATACTTGAACTCACTTATACCCAAAATGATAGCTTGATAGTGTGATAGGATATCCGGCGAACTCCAACCCGAGCTAGCTCAATGACCCTAGGAGACATTGGAAAGGAAGGGGGTAAGCTATACAGCTTAGTAAGTTCATATGCAAATAATGCAAAACATTATTCATACACTTGACATATAAATAACTTAATAAATATTAACATAAATGTCATTAAACTTCATAAACACAACTTACTTAATCCCAATCTTACCAACAGCTCATCATATAAATAACATAACATATTTTAACATGAATGTCATTAAACTTCATGAGTATAATTTACTCAATCACATTCTTGCCTATAACTCATCATATGAATAACATAACATATATCAACATGAATGCCATTAAAACTTCATAAATGTCATATGGACATAAATGTCATTTAATATCAACATAACACATGTCAATATAATTGTCATATACTAATAGCTCATTGTCTGAATAACATAATACATATCAACATAATTATCATATATCAATAGCTCGTCGTATGAATAACAACACATATATCAATATAAATGTCATTTAAGCTTCATAAGCACAACTTGCTCAATCACAATCTTACCAAATGTTCATCATATACTGAGTTCATTTTCTTTGAGTTTTTCGTACATACCTATACCAACTCGTAACATAATCACATACTTTCTCGTCTTAGACATACCCGTTGAATTTCCCGCTGAACCACTTGGAATACTAAAGGATACTCGAGAATCTCGCACACACAATACTATACCAATGCCATATCCCAGATATGGTCTTACACGAAGTCTCATATAGATGTCATATCCCAGATATGGTTGATCGCTGTAAAATTAGAGTTTTAAATATTTATAAAAGAATGATCAAACCTGGAGACTAACTCTGACAACGATATTAAGGCAAGTGTACCTATCGAACAGTAGTATAGCTAGGCAAGACCGGTATCGAACCCAAAGGAACTAAAAGTATTGATACTCACTTTCTTTTTATTATTTAGTCTTAAAGTTAGAGTGAAGATTACTTTTAAACTAAATTGACGACAGCTAAACTAAGGACACAAAGACAAGAAGACGAATTGGAAAATAACTTTGAGGAAAAACTCAGTTGATTTTGATGATACCCTCAGGAAGAATCCACCTAGACTTCTCTTATTATCTAACCCTAGATTATATGATCTCTTTTACTTAGCTCGATCCGTGAGACTTCCTAACTATATTAAACCCTCTCTCGAGGCGAATAACGTCTAACCCTAGGTTAATTAGTGGAACTCTCGTTCGCTTATAATAACCTCCTAGGATAGCAGTAAATCGATCAATGGACTCCCATATTAGGTTTCACCCTAATCCGGCAAAATCTCGTAACTCTATCTCTAGGCGTTCGATCAACTCCGCTTAATTATGTTAGATCTTCTCTTAGGCAGGGTCTATTCCTCCTCCACCTAAGCACATTAGATTTGGATTAAGCAACATAATTAAGAACAAACTAAGTAATTCATCATATAACTTAAAAATCAAATAATAAAATCCATCTAGGTTTCATCCCCTTCAGGTATCTGGGGGGTTTAGTTCATAACAAAATAACAAATCATCGCAAGAGAAAAGATAAAACAAAACATAAGAAAAATCCTAAAACCCCCTGAAGGAATCGAAGGAGAATTTCGCCATCTTGAGTATAATTCCGGCTTCTTGGGATGGATCAACTGGCTATCCTTCGTGTTATTCCCTAACTCTGACCTTCTCGGCTTGGCTCCTTGGCCTCGCTTTCGCTCCCCTTGGCTGGTGATACTTGAGGTTTATTTATAGGCTCTTGGAACGCAATTCTTTCTCCCTAAGTATCCTTTTCCGACTAAAATTGCTCTTTCCAACGTCAGAGGCACGGCCATGTCACACGCCCGTGTGAATCGAGACCTGACCGTGTTCGGATTTCTCTTGAGGCACGGCCGTGTGTGCTTTGGGTCAGGCCGTGTCGATTTCGTTCAAAGGCCCATTTACTTCGTTTTAGGCCCGTTTTGTGTTCTTTTCATCCTCGGGTGCTTTCCTGAGTATAAAACATGAAAAGAAAGGATTAAGAGCACATTTGTATATAAAACAAGGGATAAATCATCCAAAAGCATATTAAATGTGGGATAAAAATATGTTACTTTTACGGTTTATCAATGGTCTTACACCTAATCTCAAATAACCCTAATGTCATGACATTCGTATCCTACCTATTCCTAAGGTTCAACCGGGATTTTTCAGTTGTCAAACTTTATCGATTACATCCAAGGAGTCAATCATAATTCATACAATATTAAAGCATTTAAAACATAAATAAAACAATGCATTATTTACATACGAACTTACCTCGACATAAAAATGGCAAAAAAGGACTAAATCGTCAAATACTCGTTTTTCCCTCGTTCTAGATCCAAACCTCGTTTTTTTCTTGATCTATAATATCACATTTAACTTATTCAATCATTATACTATTCAAATTAGCCCAAAATCACATTATGGAAAAAATTACATTTTTCCCCTAAACTTTTGACATTTTACAAGTTAGTCCCTAGGCTTCTAAAATGAAATGTACTCAATTTCTTCAACACCCATGCCTAGCCGAACCTTATACATGCTTATAATAGCCCAAACTGTTCATTTATTCACACTTTTACTACTCATTTTTCAACTTATACAAACAAGTCCTTTTAGGCATTTTCACCGAAAATCACTTAGCAAAAGTCGATACACTAAACATGCATTTTCTACCATTAGACATCAAAATATACATACATCCATCATGGGTAAAATTTTAGACCTTGACATCTCTTCAAATTGATGGTAGAAATAGAAAGATCGAGTTACAAGGACTTCAAAAATGTAAAGAGCATTAAAAACGAGGCTAGAACGGACTTACAATCAAGCTCGGAAGTGGCCAAACCCTAGCTATGGCTTCCCCCTTGTGAATTTCGGCCATGAGGAAGAAGATGGACAAAAATTGGCTTTTAATTTGGCTTTTTAATTCATTAAATTACCAAATTACCAAAATACCATCAACGAAAAACTTTGAAAACATACCAAACCATGTCCATTTTTGTCCACCAACTTAACCAATGGTCTAATTACCATTTAAGGACCTTTAATTTAAAATCTCATAGCAATTGGACACATCTAACATATAGAATTCAAGTTTTGTACTTTTTGCAATTTAGTCCTTTTGACTAGATTGAGTGCCCAAATGTCAAAATTTCGAACGAAATTTTCACGAAACCGTTCCATAAAACTACAGACCATAATAATATAATAAAAATAAATTTTTCTTTGTCAGATTTGTGGTCCCAAAACCACTGTTCCGACTAGACCCAAAATCGGGTTGTTACAAAGGAAACCAAAATGACATAATTTGATAAGGCATCAAATGGTACCATATCAACATAACTTTCAACACTTATACATGCCAAAACACCATTAGCACATTCACCAAAATAACATTACAAAAAACCCTATACATGCCATTTTAAACCTTGGCCAAAATGCTCAAAAACTACTGAATTGACTATTGGATAGTGTGATAGGTCTCCAACGAGCTTCCAACCAAATCGAGCTTCTGATGATCTATACAACAAAGAAAACTACGTAAGGAATGAGTGTTTAGTAAGATCGTATAAACCTTAAACATAACTTACCATTTCTATAATACAATTCATAGACTAAGTATAAACCAAAATCAATGCCATAAGCTTAGTGTGAGCTTGCACAACACCATCAAACTAACAAGTTAGTATATTTGTTCATGATATATATGAAAACAACCATAAGATATGTGGTTTACGATGTATTAACATAACATTTTACCTTATCAATGTTACCACAATGTCATGCTTCATTGCATTGGCATACTTACCATTTCTTTTTCCTTTTCTTACCCGTCGAACCATCTAGAATTACATCGAATACTAGGGGAAAGCTCACACAAAGTGTACCTTTACATATAACCGTAACCTTTCCTTTACATCAGTGCTCACACGAGCTATGTAATAGGCCTGCTCACACGAGTTGTGGTCCAGAATGTAAGCTACACGATACTGCTCATAAGAGTTGTGGAGAATTCACAACAAATGCAGGACCTCAGCCATCAATAGGAAATTCAAGACCAGCACCCGAAACATGAAATCCCTAATGACATGTCATTTGTATCTTAAGAATTCCTAAGCTTCAACCAGGACTCGTTATCCGTCAATTCATCATAGCATTGATACATTTGTATTTTGATTCATTTACATCAAAAAAACATAATAAACATTCAATATAAACAACATTTAAGCGATTACAGTTCATACGAACTTACCTCGATAACTAGGGCGTAGAAGTAAGATCGAGCTAATCTGAAGCTTTAGCTTTTCCTCGATCTAAGTCCTAATTTGGTTTATCTTGATCTATATAGATAGTTTCAATCAATTAAATACTTCTAGTATTTAATTTAATCCATATTTCATGTTTATGAAAAATTACCAATTTGCCTCTTACATTTTAACTTTTCACAATTTAGTCCTTAAGCTCATAATTTGAAATCTAACCATTTTAATCATCCATACAAGCTAGCTGACTTTCTTAGGGACTCATATCAACCCATTATAACCATTATTTTATAAATTTAACATAAAATTTTACTATTTTCACAAATATGTTTATTTTCATCAAAGATTTATAATCTATCAACTAACACCAAAATCTATTCAAAAACATCCATAGCATAATGCACAACCTTTAATAGTTTTACAAATTAACCCTCGGGCTAGTTAGATTAAGCTAAAACGATCTCAAAAACATAAAATCATTAAAAACGGGGCTTGAATTCACTTACATGCACACACTTAGCTAGCCGAACCTTCAAGCCCTAACATGGCTATTATTTCCCTCAATTCTGGTTGAAAAAAAGAAGTGAGGAAGATGACACCTTTTATTAGTTTATTTTAACCTTAATTATTAATTTACTAATTTACCCTTAATAATATAACTTAAAACTAACATAATTGTGTCCAAGATTGTCCACTAACATCAATAATGATATATTTACTATTTTAGTCCATTATTTTAAGGTTTCATAGCCATTTGACCCCTTTAACTAATAGAACTCAACTTTTACACTTTTTACGATTTAGTCCTTTTTACTTAATTAATTGTTTAAACATCGAAATTTCTTAACGAAATTTTAATATGACCCTAATATAATCCCATAAACATTAAAATAATAACTCACTCATCAAAATTATGGTCCCAAAACTACAATTTTTGATATCACTAAAAATTGGTTGTTATAGTCTTCGTCGTCGGAATAGGGTTACGGAGCATTACTGTACAATCGAAAAAAATATATCATCATAACATTAAATAAATTAATATCATCCAAAACATATCAAAAAAATGCATTTGGTCCCTAAATCGAGCCTTCGAGGCCCTAAAAATAGCTTAGAAGCAATTCGGGACTAATTTGAATCAAAACAAAAGGTTTAAGGAAAAGATGCAAAATGTGAAAATAGGGGTCAAACGGCCTTGTGGCAAGGCCGTGTAGAAATCGAATAAGGGACACATGGTCATGTTCCAACCCGAGTCTTCACCCGTGTACCCCACTAAGAAGGTCACATCGCCATGTCGTAGGCCGTGTGCCAAGCCGTGTAACTCTCTGACTTGCCACACACGGCCGTGTAGTAGGTCGTGTGCTAGGCCGTGTAACTCAGTTACTTAAAACACTAGAATTTTACAAATGACACACTATCGTATAGCCATGCTATGTGTGTCAAATAGCTGAGTGACAGCCCGTGTCCAAAGCCGTGTGATTCAAAAACTGACCCTAAAATCATGTCATTTCAAGGCGAAACCATATCAAACCAATCATTCCATTTGAGCACACAATTAAGGGATTTAAACATCATTCAAACACACCTAAACATGCCATTTCAAACATCCTAAATCATCTAACCAATATGCCATTCAAAAGTACCACAATTGTATCAAAACATTGTGGATCAAACCAAAGCAACATAACTACTTTTCAAGCATATAATCTAGTTCAATTATCTACCAATTCATATTACTAATGACCATTTCTAAGCCATCGTAAACATACCAAAAGACTTTGCATTTCATTCACCTAAAAGTGGTCAAAATGACCTAACTTAACAAGCATTACAAGTCCATTAAACCAAACACAAACTTCAAAGGCATAAACATACTAAATCAACCATTTACACATTCATGAAATACCATTACAAAAGGTCCAATACATGAAATATATAACCCTAGCCAAAAAACCCAAAAAACTACCGAAAAGGTTGATGGATAGTGTGATAGGTCTCCGACAAGCTTCCGATAATCTATAAAACAAAAGAAAGTAACTACGTAAGCAACTAGTGCTTAGTAAGCTCATATAAACTCAAACAAAACTTAACATTTAATTAGCGCAACTTATAGAATAAGCACAATATCATAAGCAAGACCATAAGCTTAGCATAATCCTATACAAGCGCCATCAAACCCACAAGTTAGGATGCTTATCCGTGATACAAATGTATTCAATCATATTATAGGTAAGTTTCACATATACATCATTTAATTCATCAACTTTTTCATACGATCATGAACTATTTCATTTGTATACTTACCATTTCATTTCCTTTTCTTACCCGTTGAACCATCTAGAATTGCACCGGATACTCAGGAATACTCACACACATAGTGTGCATTTCCATATAACCGTAACCTTTCCTTTTCAATAGTGCTCACACGAGTTGTGAAATGTGCCTGCTCACACGAGCTGTGGGTTAGAATGTTAGCTACACAATGCAGCTCACATGAACTGTGGAGAATCTGCAGCAAATGCAGGACTCAGCCATTAGTAGGACATTCAAGACCAGCACCCGAAACATGAAATCCCTAAGGACTTGTCATTCATATCCTAAGAATTCTTAAAGTTCAAACGGGACTCGTTATCTATCAGTTATTCATAGCACTGATACATGTATATTCAAATTCATATACAACTAATACAATATAGTAGATAGTCAATTTAACTAACTTTAATTCGAGTATAATTCATATGAACTTACTTCGATAACTAGGGTGTAAAAGTAGAATCCAAAACTAATTCGAAGCTTTATCCTTTCCTCGATTTAAGTCCGGTTGTTGTTTATCTTGATCTAAATAGATAATTTCATTCAATTAAATACTCCTAGTATTCAATTTAAAATTCATATTTATGAAAAATTACAAAATTACCGCTAACATTTTAACTTTACACAATTTAGTCCTTAAGCTCATAATTTGAAATTTAACAATTTTAATCCTCCATACTAGCTAGCTGAATCTCATAGAGACTCATACCTACCAACTTAAATAATTATTCATAATTTTACCATGAAATTTTACTATTTTCACAAATAAATCATTAAATGCAATTTCATCAAAAATAACTTAACAAAACATGTTTATTTTACAACCAAGATTAATAATCTATCAAATAACTTCAAAAACTATTCAAAAAACACCATGGCAAATCCCTCAACCTTTAACAGTTTTGCAAATTAACCCCTGGGCTAACTAGACTAAGCTAAAACGAACTCAAAAACATAAAAATCATTAAAAACGAGACAAAATCATATCATGCAAGGTAGAAGAAGAAATCGAATGCTCCCCCTTCAAAAATGGTGATTTCAACCAAACAAATGGGAAATGAGGAAGATGATAGCACTTTCTTAGTTTATCTTAGATTTATTTACCAATTTACCCTTAATAATAATAAAAAATTTCAAGTTAACCTTATCCATATTTGTCCACTAACTCTTTAAATGGTATAATTACTATCTTAGTCCACTAGTTTAAAATTTCATAGCCATTTGACCCCTTTAACTAATAGAATTCAACTTTTACACCTTTTACGATTTAGTTCTTTTCACCTAATTAACCATTTAAACTTCAAAATTTCTTAACGAAAATTTAATGCAACCTTAAAATAATCCTGTAGATGTTAAATAAATATTAAAATAATAACTCACTTGTCAGAATTGTGGTCCCAAAACCACTGTTTCTGACACTACTAAAAACGGGTTATTACACATAAGATCTATCAGCTAATTGCAACATTATTGTGGTAGGTCTTGCCTTCCCAATTCCTAACTTCCTGAAAATAGACATAGGCATTAGATTTATACTTGCACCTAAATCACATAATGCCTAACCTACATAGTAATTTCCAATTGAACTGGGATAGTGAAACTCCCTAGGTCTTTTCACTTTGGAGGTAACTTATTCATCAACATTGTTGTGCACGCTTCAATGAGAGCAACAGTCTCAAATTCTCCCAATCTGTATTTCTTCGGCAATATGTCCTGTATGGATTTTATGTAGTTGGGCATTTGTTCTAATGTTTCGACTAGTGGTATGTTGATATGGAGTTGTTTCAAGACATCTAAAAAAATTAAACTGAGAATCTTGCCTAGAATTATGAAATTGCTGAGGAAATGGTAGAGGTGGTCGTCCTTCAGGTTGCTAATAATGTTTTGCTATGGCATTTTTGTTGGTAGCATGATCTAGTTCTGTCATAGCATTCTTATGCTTACCCTTTTCAAGTGCAGTATGCTTTTCAGATGGCTCTGGGTTCTTTACCTAGTCACGTCCTTAAGTCGTCCTCTTCTACCGCGGCATTTTGAACAACATCATCTAGCTGAGTCCCCCTTCTAAGAGCAATAGCCTTGCATTTCTCCTTGCCTTATGTCCTCAAATTTTTGGTGTCACTGGGTAATGCTCCCTGTAGTCTTATGTTCAAAACATTGGCTATCTACCCTACTTGATGCTCAAGCACTCGGAGGGATGCAGCTTAACTCTGGATCACAGCATCGTTCTTAGCTATATACTCCTCTAACAAAGCTTCCATAGAAGCAGATGATGACGCCTGACCATATTGATTATTTTGTTGGGGCATTGGTTGAACGTATCCTGGCGGTGCATTGTTGACATTCTGTCTTGCGACAGTATTTAAATTTCCTGCACTTTGATTATTCCAACTAAAATTCGGATGTTGCCTCCATCCCAAATTGTAGGTCCTAGAGTATGGGTTAATGTTCCGATTAGAGTTCCCCAAATAGTATATTGTCACTGGATTGGATGGACATTCATCAAACATGTGACTTTCACCACAATAAACACATGATGATTCAACTGTTTTTATTTCCTGCACAGTAGTTGAAGGTTTCATGGTTTTCATTATATTAGCTAGAGAAGATACATGGGCCTTCAATAAAGTTATTTCATCGAGCTCAATGGTATCTACAGCTCTCTTACCCGTCCCAACTCATGTAGTCAGGTACTGGTATTTATTGTTGGCAATTTTTTCCAAAATTTCGTATGCTTCATTAATATTTCTTATCCAACAAAGTACCATTTGCTGAGGCATCAACTACCATTCGGGTATGCGTATTTAGCCCATTGTAAAACATCTCCATTTGAGTCCAGTGCTAGAATCCATGCATCGTACATTTTCTAATTAACTCCTTAACTAGCTCTCAGGCTTCATATAACGTTTCATCTTCAAATTTCCGAAAGGATGTAATATCATTTCTCAACTTACCATTCATAATGGGAGGATTATACCTTAACAAAAATCTCTGACAAAGGTCATTCCATGATGCCACTGTTCTTGATGGCAAAGCATTTAACCATGCTTTGGCACGATCTCTTAAGGAATACGGGAATAGCTTAAGTCTCAAGGCGTCTTTAGGAACACCTTGTTGTTTGAATAAGTCACGGACTTCTAGAAAAAGTCTTAAATGTAGTCATGGGTCTTAATTGGGTAATCTACCAAATTTCCCTATAGTTTGTAACATCTTGAACATTATTGGTCTCAACTTAAATTGCTGAGCTTGTATAGTTGGTCTGACTATTCATGGATTCAGATCATCCAATATCGGGACGGCATGCTCTCTAATTGGCATATCTCATTCATCCACCACACTTCCAATGGGAGAATTTTCATTGCAATCGTTTGGATTACCATTAACATCATTCCTATTTTCAGCCATTTTTCTCAATTCTTTTGTCTTTATTCGCAAGGTTCTGTCAATCTCTACATCAAAAAGGTATTTTGTTAGCAAGAATGCCTCTTCTTATGCACTGATGGCAAACCTGTAAAAAGTAAATACACTAAGTTAAATAAAACTACTAAGTAACATAGCCAAACCAAAATTCACCAAAATACCAATCCTTGGCAACGGCACCAAAAACTTGTCACGTGTAAAATGGTGTGCAATTTGTGTACAAGTACACACGTCAGTTCAAGTAATAAAGTGATGAGTGAGTATCGCTCCCACGAGGATTGGATTAAGGCACAAAATTGGTCAAGTTATCTTAATAGGATCAAGTTAATGTTATAGTAAAATGATTGAAACAAATGCTATTTAAAAGGCTAAGGTAAATAAGCGGTGATGGGTAAATAACTGGAATTGTTATGGAAAAGGTGATAATAGAAATGTAAATATGAGAACTATTGCGTGAGTAATATATAAATGAACAAATAATCAACTAAGAATGCTAAGGCGAAGATATTTTGGCAAAGAATCAAGTATAGTGTCTACGATATTTATGTGGAAGGTTGGGATTACTCAGAATCAACCTTACTAGAAATAAGGTTGTGGAAAAATCTTGATTAACTTACTGTGCAGAAGAATCCTAGAGTGGTCTACCCCTTTCTGGGGAAAAACCTCAAGTCACTATCCTCGCTCATATAGGATCTTATTACAATAACATGTGTAATTCCTTCTTTATGATGCAAGCATCATTCAAATGTTGCTCATGCCATCCAATATTTCCAATATTAGTTAAGTAATTTAACCTTTCCCATATTAAATCAACTTAACAAGAATAATATGCCATCAACTATTCCTAGGGATTGTACTTAAACAATTGAATGGGAAGTAAAACACTCAGATTTATACCATGGAAATTAAAAGAGTTAAGTATCATCAAAATAATCCCAACCTAATTAGATTTAACTCATCGGTTGGAAAATATAATTCCAAACTATCACCATTATCTTCAACCAAATAAGTTCATAAGAAAGCTGAAACACCCTAAACCCGGCCCACGAGCCTTGACCAGATCTGGTATGTTCCTCGAGTAAAACGGTTCAAATTCGTTTGTTTCTTTGGAAAACTTTGAGTGATTGTAGAGAAAAATTTGATTTGGGTTCAAATTGGAAGCATCGTTATTTTCAAAGATTTCGTTTTGTTAAAACTTTAATGATATATTTCAAAACTATAAGTTATCAGAAAGAGTCGAGTCTTTAGAGTTTACTATTTAAATTGAAAATCATTTGTGTTTAGGTGTCAAAACGTTTGAAGGTTTATTTTAAAGAAAAGTTGCTTAAACTTTAATTTGATAAATACTCATACCATAATAAAATAGTTAAAATGCAGGCATAAATAGTTCATACTAGTGGCCTTATTACATCAAAACAAAACCCAAAATAAGTTCAAAGTACTTAAAATAAAAAGTCCAAATAAATTAATCTCGTGCTGAGCATGGCCACCACTAAGCTCCTGCCGACCCGGTACATCTACTGAATGTCACCTGAATAGATTTCCCACAACGGGGTGAGTCAAACAGACTCAATGTGTAACAGCCAACACAAAGTCCCAATGGTTTAGGCATATCAGATCATACATAAACATATAGCAAATATAGATAATGATGCAATCCCGAACCCAAACCTAGATAGCCATCCGCTACACATCACCCGTACCAGCCATCACACCGTGGGGACTACTAAGTCGACCCTCCATCCGCTACACACCATCGAAGGCAGTCGCTGCAGACAACGTGCTCATCGCCCTTATATATATTGTGGCATAGCCACCAGATAATTATTTGTGACATAAGTCACCACATTCAGTTTTCGTGACATAAGTCACCACATTCAGATATTGTGGTATAAAACCACCAGATCACTTCCCCTTTTCAAATTCCCCTATATGCATAAACCATATGCCCCATGTCATACAAATATGCATAAACCATGTCATATTCCTTATTCACATTCTTGTAGTTTCATATACGTGTCATAACAGATCATATTATACTCATAGTAGGAGTAGGTAAACGTACCTGAGTACTTTGTACCATAGCATGGTACTCTTAGCCACATCTTACACATTCTTATTAACACATTAAAACATAACCATAAATCTATTAAGGATTAGTGTGGGGTACACACCTGGTATTAACGCTTTATTGAAATCCCGAAAACCCGATCTAATGCTTTAGATCCTTAATTCCTACATTCGGCCAACACTTAGTATTTTAGCAAAAAGCCTATTCGGCTATAAGATCAAATCCCGAAGGATTTATCGCAACTTAATCCTTACCTTGCTGCCGATTTGATTACTAATCAAATCCCGAAGACTTGTGATGCTCCTTCTTGCAATCGGCTAGATACTATATCACTTAACTAATTAGTTTCGGCTTTTGAACATTTAAGAAACAAATTGGAATCCCTAAGTATGGCCTTGGCCGAATGTACATATGTACTTACCTTGCGATTTTAAATCCCGAAAAATGCTACTTGATTGGGGTATCTGCCGAAATCACTATGGCATATGTTAGATCTAATTCTAACATTTAATCATAATTAATGGCCCTTGGCCGAATACATGACTTACCTTAGATCTTTATAAGTCCCAAAATATCCTTCCTTGTAGTCTACAATTGCAGAATCCCGAAAACACTCCTTCATAGTTTCGGCCAAAGAATACTAATGGGGTTAGAGTCTTGATTTCGGCTAAAAGAAAAGAACTAAAATGATGACAATAGCATCCTTACCCTTAATACTGTAGTCGACGGCACCTTCACTTGAATCCACAGAGAAATTCGGCTATGGCTAGATGTTAATCAACAGATTTCGGCTTTTGAAGCTATGAAGAAATCGGCTAGGGTGCCTTGAGATTCGGCTTTTGGAGAATCAAAAAGGAGAAGAGAAGAGAGTGTATGAGACTTAGAGAAAATCGGCAATGGTGGATTAGGGAAAAGAATATTTCGGCTAAAAGAAAAAGAAGAGAAAGGTGATGGTTTGGAGAGAAAAAAAAAAAACAAACGATAGAGAGGCCAAAAGTGCTTTATGAAATTCGGCTATCCCCTTACTAAACTTGGCCGAAAATTACCTTAAGAGAGTCCCTTGGCCGGCCATTATATCTTCTCTTATCATATCCCTCATTTTTTTCCTCCTACCTTATCTCTTACCCACCCATACAAAATAATTTAATTAAACAACAATTATCCTTAGCTTAGCCGAAATTTTGAAAGGATTTAACCAAGTCTAATCCTCATCTAACAAAGTCCCTATGCCGTCCACCTCTGTCACTCCTTGCTGCAAAAATAAACACTCCCTTTTTGCTTCCCATGCAGCTCGAACTCGAGCCCTTTCCCCTTGATTGTGGCGTCACTTACTAGGCCTTAAGTGGCGCCTCCAAGCCACTTAGACAAGCCCATTTTTGTGTCAAGTTTCCCTTACAAATTTCCTTAAGGCCTATCAAGCTTAGCTCCCCTTTTAAACTTAAGAATCAAATAATTTCCAAGGCATTTGACTACACACTAAGGTTCACAAAATTCATAATACACATTCACAACACACGTAAGCATGCTACTGCATACAATTTAGCATTAATGCATAAGCTATAACCCAGGATATTACAGTTCTACCCCCCTTAAAATAATTTCGACCTAGAAATTACCTGGCAAAAATAAGTGAGGGTATTGCTGTCGCATTGCTTCTTCCGGCTCCCAAGAAGATTCTTCCGATCCATGATTACGCCATAACACTTTGACTAGAGGAATTGACTTCCTCCGTAGAACTTTCACATCTCGTTCCAAAATCTGAATCGGCTCCTCCTCGTAGGACAAATTCGGCCTTAGCTCCACCTCTTCAACCGGTACTACATGAGATGGATCTGATTGATAACGATGTAGCATGGAAACATGGAATACGTCGTGCATCTGCTTTAATTCTGAAGGCAACTCTAGCTGGTATGCCACTGGTCCAACTCGCTTCAATACCCGATAAGGTCCTATAAACCTTGGACTTAACTTCCCTTTGCGACCAAATCTCATTACCTTCTTCCAAGGTGACACTTTAAGAAACACTTGATCTCTCACATCAAATTCTATTTCTTTCCGTTTGAGATCTGCGTACGACTTTTGCCTATCAGATGCTTCCTTCAACCATGCCCGAATCACACTAACCTTCTCTTCAGATTCCGCCACCAACTCTGGACCCAAAACTCGACGTTCCCCTAATTTCGTCCAACACGTAGGAGTGCGACACTTCCGTCCATACAGCGCTTCATACGGTGCCATCCGAATACTAGCTTGATAGCTGTTGTTGTATGCAAATTCCGCCAAAGGCAAATATTCCTCCTAACTTCCTCTGAAGTCTATCACACAGCCTCTCAGCATATCCTCTAACACTTGGATTACTCGTTCAGATTGCCCATCTGACTGCGGATGAAAAGCCGTAGTGAAATCCAATCTGGTGCCTAAAGCTTGATGTAGTGCTTTCCAGAACTGGGACGTAAACCTTGGGTCCCTATCCGAAATGATTGATACCAGAACTCCATGCAACCTTACAATTTCCGCCACATACAACTTCGCCAACCTCTGCAAAGAATAATCAACCCGCACAGGAATGAAATGCGCGGACTTTGTCAACCGATCCACTATCACCTATACCGAGTCCTTCTTAGTAGGCGTAAGGGGAAGCCCACTAACGAAGTCCATGGTGATTCTCTCCCACTTCCACTGCGAAATCTTTATCGGTTGAAGCAATCCTGACGGAACTTGGTGTTCAGCCTTTACTTGCTGACACGTCAAGCACTTGCCTACAAACTCTGTAACTTCCCGCTTAAGTCCAGGCCACCAAAACTATTCCCTTAAATCTCGGTAAAACTTACTACCTCCAGGATGCATAGCATAGGGGCTACTATGCGATTCCTGAAGAATTTTCCGCCTTAACTCCTCATTCTTTGGCATACAGACCTTACCCTTGAAACACAATACTTCCTCGTCATTAATACCATAATCTTCCAACTCCCCACTCTGCACCTGCCGTAGCTTAGCACTTAGATCGTCATCAATCAATTGTCCCTCTTTCACTTCATTCAACCACGTCAGCTTAACTTACAGCTCTGCCAGCAGACTTCCATCATCATACAAGCTCAGATGTGCAAACATTGCCCTCAGATCCGACACTACCTTCCGACTTAGGGCATCCACCACTACATTTGCCTTGCCCGAATGATACTCTATTGAACAATCGTAATCCTTCAATAATCCAACCCACCTTCACTGTCTTAGGTTCAACTCCTTCTGAGTCAACAGATACTTAAGGCTTTTGTGGTTTGTGTAGATCACTGACTTTTCTCCATAAAGATAGTGCCTCCATACCTTAAGAGCAAAGACCACTGCCGCCAATTCCAAATCATGAGTCGGGTAGTTAACCTCGTGTGGCCTTAATTGTTGAGACGCATAAGCGACTACCTTCCCGTCTTGCATCAAAACACATCCCAAGCCTGTATGGGAAGCGTCACAATACACCACGAAATCCTTTCCTGCCTTAGGCTGAATCAAAACCGGAGCTTCAGTCAAAACCCTCTTAAGCTTCTCAAAACTCTCCTGTTGCTTTTCTGCCCATACGAAAGGTACTTCCTTCCTCAACAACTTCGTCAAAGGCGCGGCTATTGATGAGAATCCTTCCACAAACCTTCTGTAGTAACCTGCCAATCCCAAGAAACTACAAACCTCAGCCACCGACTTAGGTGGTTTCCAATCTAACACTGCCTTAATCTTCCTAGGATCCACCCTTATTCCTTCTGCAGACACTACATGTCCTAAGAACGCAACTTCCTTAAGCCAAAATTCACACTTGCTGAATTTGGCATAGAGCTTCTTCTCCCTTAACACTTGCAACACTATCCAGAGATGCTCATCATGTTCCTCCTCAGACTTGGAATACACCAGAATGTCGTCGATGAACACCACGACGAACCTATCCAAGTAGGGTTGAAAAACCCGGTTCATCATATCCATGAATGCAGCTGGGGCGTTCGTCAAACCAAACGGCATTACCACGAACTCAAAATGCCCATACCTTGTCCGGAAAGCTGTCTTATGGATATCCACTTCCTTCACCTTAAGCTGATGATATCCAGATCTTAGATCTATCTTCGAAAAAATCGCTGCCCCCTTAAGCTGATCGAACAAGTCGTCAATCCTCGGCAAAGGGTACTTGTTCTTGATGGTCAGCTTATTCAACTGACGATAATCTATACACATACGCATAGTTCCGTCCTTCTTCTTCACAAACAAGACCAGTGCTCCCCATGGAGACACACTGGGTCGAATAAACCCACGATCAAGCAACTCTTGGATTTGAGCCTTGAGCTCGATCAACTCCTTGGGTGCCATTCTGTACGGGGCGATTGACACAGGAGCTGTACCAGGTAGCAAGTCAATTCCAAACTCCACCTCCCTATCCGGGGGTATTCCAGGTAACTCCTCCAGAAAGACATCCACAAAATCCCTTACTGTTCGGACTCCACTAACTCCTCCTTCTTTCGCATCCAATGCACTAACAAAGGCCAAGAATGCCTTGTACCCATTCCGAACCATCTTATCCGCCTTTAATGCTGAAAATACGTTAGACAAGTAGTTTCTTCTTTCTCCTATCATAACCACTTCCTTATCTTCTGGGGTCCTTAACTCCATTCACTTGGCTACACAATCCAATATAGCTCGATGCTCCACTAGCCAGTCCATGCCAAGTATGAGATCGAATTCTCCGAAAGGTAGTTCCATTAAGTTGGCAGGGAATACTGCACCTTGAATCTCTAAAGGTACTTTCCGAAACATCTTATTCACCACTACAGTTTGACCTAATGGGCTTACTACAGTCATCTCCCTATCAGATAGTTCAGAGGCTATGCCTAGAGTTTCAACTACTCTACATGCAACATAAGAATGGGTAAAACCCACATCAATCAAAGCAAAGTAAGCCTTGCCAAATACAAGGAACGTACCGGTTATGACGTCCGGCGTGTCTCCATCTTCCCTACGGCGAACTGCATATACTAAGCTCGGCTGTCTTGCCTCTGTATTACCAGCACCTCTGCCAGGTGTTCCACGTCCTCTTCCAACACCATTTCCTCTACCGACCTCGTTGAGGCTGCTGTTCGCCTCTTCCAGCCTGATTAAAACCCTGAGCTGCTGGTCGATTCCCATCCGGTTTCCTCGGACAGTCCTTAATCATATGATCCTTAGACCCGCGCTTAAAGCATCCTCCTGTTTTCTTCCAACACTCTCCCAAGTGCTTCTTTCCACACTGGTCACAGGTACGATACTACCCTCCTGTCGCAGCCTGCTGACCTCGCGGCCCATCAACTCTAGGCCTCTTTTGGATATTCCCAGATGACCCTGATGGTCCAAATCCTCTCTTTTGCTTATTCCGGTCCATTTTCTGCCTCACTGAGTCCTTAATTCCTTCGGCTACCTTAGCCTTCTCTACCAACACAGCAAATTCCCGCTCTTGCTGTGGGGCTATCAATAACCTCAGATCATCCCTCAGTTCGTCCTCAAACCGAACACACCGCTCATGCTCCGTAGCCACGATTCCTCGAGCATACCGGCTCAATCTTAGAAATTCAGCCTCGTACTCTGCCACGGACTTGTTCCCTTGAACCAGCCCTAGAAATGCCTTCCTCTGCGCATCTATATAATGAGTATCAACATACTTTTTCTGGTATGCCGCCTTAACATACTCCCAAGTGAGTTCCTCAACTGTAGCACCATCCCGAACTGTGAGCCACCATTGATATGACTCATCACGAAGTAGCGACACTATTCCTTTCACTTTCTCCTCCGCAGTCAGATCTAGCTCATCCATAATCCGTTCGGTCGCCTCCAACCAATACTCAGCAGTACTGGGTGCCACACCAGATACGCCACGGAACACCTCAGCTCCATTGGCTCGGAGTCGCTCGGGTACAGATTTTCGAGCTCCCATATTTCCACCTGCTCCAGCCACCATCTCCAGAACTCGCAGCACCGCCTGCGATACAGCATTATCCCCCGTCTGATCTTCCTGCTTAACACCAACAGCTGGTGGTGGGGGTGGTGGTGGTACCTCATTCTCAGACCCTTGACCCGACCTAACGGGTTCCGACACAGTCATTCTGCCTCGACCACGTCCTCGCACGTTACGACCACGTCCCCTAGAGCTCATGTCTACGATCGCGCTTTACTCTGATTTAAGAAATTTTATGTATTAGTATTTGTTCCTATGTTTATCCGCGAACAATTTTATGAAAAGAGCTTAATAGTAGTTCTTTCGATCATTCAGAGTTTCAAGTTTTCTACCTTAATTCACAGAAACACATACGTTCAGTAGTATCTACCATACACATTCACTCTTCAAACATTTTTGTCTGTTCCTATCCCAGGGGTATTTTCGTCATTTGTCCTACAGGGGTATTTTAGTAATAAATTGGGGTCCATTTGAAAATTTTAATAAATCAGGGCACTTTGAAGTTTCAAAACTCTAGGGTATTTTTGAAAATTTTCTCAAATCAAAGGTATGGCAGAAGTTTTGAAAATCGGGGTTATTTTGGTAATTTCGTAAACCAGGGGTAATTTCGTAAATTTTCCAAATCAGGGTATCTTATTATTTTGCAAAAATAGAGGTTTCTAGTATTTTGAAAAACATCTTAGTAAAAGTCGAGGGTAGTATGGTAATAAAAAAATTTTTCCAAGCCTGGGGCATTTTAGTAATTTTACAACCAGGGGTATTTAGGTAATTTTGTAAATCGGGAATATTTCAGAAAAATTTCATAGAATAGTTTTTACAAATCAAACGGGTAATTTGAGGATTTTAAAACTAGGGTTTTATAAAAATATGGCTAGTCCCTTTCGGGTTTTAATTATTGAGTTTAGCCCGTGAATAAGTCCTCTTGGTTAGGGTGACCCGTCACTACGCACCAGGTAGGATTCTAGTGGAGAGGAGGTAGTCACTAGGACTGCTTAAATACCAGGCTCCCACCGAAACCAATCCTAGACATACGCACAATGGTTGCCACACCCTAACTCGGTGACTTAGTACAGGTTTGTTTAATTAGGCATTAAAGTTTTATGTAATTGTTGAGGTAAACTAGTCCTATAGTTCAAGTACTTAATATACTAATCTACGTCCCCTTTATACCCTTCTACAAATCATACTAAAAATCACACAATAGATAGGGGTACTTACCTAGTGGACTTCAGGTCGGAGACTTAGGTGCCATGCCAGAAAAACCTGCTCAATTCCAAAAAGATTTTCATAAAACTTATTTGGGCTCGATTTGAAAACGTTGTGGGCTTTAAACCCAAGGTCGAGAGTTTTAAAACTGGGCTCTGATACCAAACTGAAACACCCTAAACCCGGCCCACGAGCCTTGACTAGATCTGGTATGTTCCTCGAGTAAAACGGTTCAAATTCGTTTGTTTCTTTGGAAAACTTTGAGTGATTGTAGAGAAAAATTTGATTTGGGTTCAAATTGGAAGCATCGTTATTTTCAAAGATTTCGTTTTGTTAAAACTTTAATGATATATTTCAAAACTATAAGTTATCGGAAAAAGTCGAGTCTTTAGAGTTTACTATTTAAATTGAAAATCATTTGTGTTTAGGTGTCAAAACGTTTGAAGGTTTATTTTAAAGAAAAGTTGCTTAAACTTTAATTTGATAAATACTCATACCATAATAAAATAGTTAAAATGCAGGCATAAACAGTTCATACTAGTGGCCTTATTACATCAAAACAAAACCCAAAATAAGTTCAAAGTACTTAAAATAAAAAGTCCAAATAAATTAATCTCGTGCTCAGCATGGCCACCACTAAGCTCCTGCCGACCCGGTCCATCTACTGAGTGTCACCTGAAAAGATTTCCCACAATGGGGTGAGTCAAACAGACTCAATGTGTAACAGCCAACACAAAGTCCCAATGATTTAGGCATATCAGATCATACATAAACATATAGCAAATATAGATAATGATGCAATCCCGAACCCAAACCTAGATAGCCATCCGCTACACATCACCCGTACCAGCCATCACACCGTGGGGACTACTAAGTCGACCCTCCATCCGCTACACACCATCAAAGGCAGTCGCTGCAGACGACGTGCTCGTCGCCCTTATATATATTGTGGCATAGCCACCAGATAATTATTTGTGACATAAGTCACCACATTCAGTTTTCGTGACATAAGTCACCACATTCAGATATTGTGGTATAAAACCACCAGATCACTTCCCCTTTTCAAATTCCCCTATATGCATAAACCATATGCCCCATGTCATACAAATATGCATAAACCATGTCATATTCCTTATTCACATTCTTGTAGTTTCATATACGTGTCATAACAGATCATATTATACTCATAGTAGGAGTAGGTAAACGTACCTGAGTACTTTGTACCATTGCATGGTACTCTTAGCCACATCTTACACATTCTTATTAACACATTAAAACATAACCATAAATCTATTAAGGATTAGTGTGGGGTACACACCTGGTATTAACGCTTTATTGAAATCCCGAAAACCCGATCTAATGCTTTAGATCCTTAATTCCTACATTCGGCCAACACTTAGTATTTTAGCAAAAAGCCTATTCGGCTATAAGATCAAATCTCGAAGGATTTATCGCAACTTAATCCTTACCTTGCTACCGATTTGATTACTAATCAAATCCCGAAGACTTGTGATGCTCCTTCTTGCAATCGGCTAGATACTATATCACTTAACTAATTAGTTTCGGCTTTTGAACATTTAAGAAACAAATTGGAATCCCTAAGTATGGCCTTGGCTGAATGTACATATGTACTTACCTTGCGATTTTAAATCCCGAAAAATGCTACTTGATTGGGGTATCTGCCGAAATCACTATGGCATATGTTAGATCTAATTCTAACATTTAATCATAATTAATGGCCCTTGGCCGAATACATGACTTACCTTAGATCTTTATAAGTCCCGAAATATCCTTCCTTGTAGTCGACAATTGCAGAATCCCGAAAACACTCCTTCATAGTTTCGGCCAAAGAATACTAATGGGGTTAGAGTCTTGATTTCGGCTAAAAGAAAAGAACTAAAATGATGAAAATAGCATCCTTACCCTTAATACTGTAGTCGACGGCACCTTCACTTGAATCCACAGAGAAATTCAGCTATGGCTAGATGTTAATCAACAGATTTCGGCTTTTGAAGCTATGAAGAAATCGGCTAGGGTACCTTGAGATTCGGCTTTTGGAGAATCAAAAAGGAGAAGAGAAGAGAGTGTATGAGACTTAGAGAAAATCGGCAATGATGGATTAGGGAGAAGAATATTTCGGCTAAAAGAAAAAGAAGAGAAAGGTGATGGTTTGGAGAGAAAAAAAAAAACAAACGAAAGAGAGGCCAAAAGTGCTTTATGAAATTCGGCTATCCCCTTACTAAACTTGGCCGAAAATTACCTTAAGAGAGTCCCTTGGTCGGCCACTATATCTTCTCTTATCATATCCCTCATTTTTTTCCTCCTACTTTATCTCTTATCCACCCATACAAAATAATTTAATTAAACAACAATTATCCTTAGCTTAGCCGAAATTTTGAAAGGATTTAACCAAGTCTAATCCTCATCTAACAAAGTCCATATGCCGTCCACCTCTGTCACTCCTTGCTGCAAAAATAAACACTCCCTTTTTGCTTCCCGTGCAGCTCGAACTCGAGCCCTTTCCCCTTGATTGTGGCGTCACTTACTAGGCCTTAAGTGGCGCCTCCAAGCCACTTAGACAAGCCCATTTTTGTGTCAAATTTCCCTTACAAATTTCCTTAAGGCCTATCAAGCTTAGCTCCCCTTTTAAACTTAAGAATCAAATAATTTCCAAGGCATTTGACTACACACTAAGGTTCACAAAATTCATAATACACATTCACAACACACGTAAGCATGCTACTTCATACAATTTAGCATTAATGCATAAGCTATAACCCAGGATATTACAAAAGCATTAAGGAAATAATGAAAGGTCAGGAAAACAGCTTCCACTGGTCCATACTATAGCAGCATAATCTTTTTTTTTTTTGAAATCAGCAGCATAATTATGTGTTAGCCGAGGGGAGGACTTCCTCTTCTACTTATGATCTCTTACTCTTCTACTTCTCTCTAGGATGCCTTTTGAGGTCCCCTTCATCCTCCTTTTATAGATAGAGTTGAGCCAAACAGTTTATGTTAATCTTCTTTACTTTTTTAGGGTGATTTATCTGATACGAGTTTAAACTTCAAACTGAAACATCTGTGCATGAAACGTTTGACTCAGCCTTCCTAGCAATATTGTGGCACTTGTGTTGCCCTAGCAAAACTTCACTCATTTATTTCCTTTCTTCAAAAACGTGTTCCTTTCCTGCCACAAAATTTCCACAAAAACCAATTAAAAGCACCAAATAACTCAACATAGTCCAAGTCCGAATGCAATATAACAAATGCTAATTAAAATACTCTAAAATGAAATAAAATATACCTAAGTACAAACAATTAGCTAGGTCGAAAGGCAGAAAATATAACTCTTTTTAAGAGTTATCACACACCACTAGTGACCATCGAAAATCTTGCTGGTTTGGCAATGAAATTACAACATGACCTCAATGAAGTCAATGATAAGTTCGAACACAAGTTCGATAGGTTGCAACAAAATCTAGAGGATCGAAATGCTCGTGATCAGAAACGTGACACTGTTCTAGACACAATTGGTAAAAATTTGGAATGTCTAAGTACCAAAATTAAGCGTCGAAATTGTAATTGGGGAGATAAGGCCGATCAGCCTCGTCTTCGTGCAAATAATGCTCGATGTGTCACTCATGCAAATGATGAGACTTTAGTTAATAATGACTCCTAAATCAAAGTTCTCAATTCTAGAATTTCATGGAAAGAATGATCATATGATTATTTTGATGGAAAAAGTGATCATAAATTAGTTTGTCAATTCAAGGGGAGATGGCCAAATGAAAGGATGAATACGATTGAGCTATCACCTTTTGTGCAATGTTATTGGTGTAGTTCAAAAGATCGTAAGGGTTTGCAATGTCCAATTAAATATCCAACTAGAGAAGAAAGTAAGTATGACTTCGTACCTTTTGTTAACTCATACTCTAATGGAAAAGAAATTCGTGATGGCGAACTTTGTGAACCGGAAAAAGATGATAGTGAGAATTTTTTCCTTGAATCTAATGAGTTAGATTATATAGTGATGTGATCCCGTCCGGATCATGTCATGATACAATTCGATGCCATCGAAATTGTCCCAAGCACGAAGGGCCCAAGTGCAAAATGAAGCTTTAATTTTAGCTTGTGCAATTAAGTTGAACGAATAACAAAGGATGATCGACATGTAATATCGAGCATTGAATAGCTTGGAATTTGAATAACTATGTGTTAGCTAAGGTATGTATTGAACCTTTGTGGTTGATGAGTTATAAATAAGCTATGAATGATGAATGAGTATTTTAACTACGGCTGAGGTGGCTTGAACATGAGATAATTAATCTATGTGATTGTTCAATATATACATTGGTTTGATTTGATGAGATAATTGTATTGTATGTCGAACTTACTAAGCTTTGGAAAGCTTACGGTGTGATTTGTTTCTCTGCTTTGCAATGTTAGTAAAGCTAGCTCGGATCTGGGATCGTCAGCATATCCGTCACACTATCGACAATCTATTTTTGGGTATTTTGGAAAGATGTATATAGTTAAAATATGGCATGTATAGGCTAGTTATTTGAATCATGCTTGGGATTTGTAAGTAGCCATGAGATATGGCTAGATATGTGCTAGTTTTAGAATGAATGACTTTGATATAATATATATGATGCATCTTTTGGTATGGATTATGAGTTATGAATAGAAATTTTTGTGATGTTAAAATGCTTATATGATTTAGTGAAATTGGGAAAGAATGATGTTTAGTATTGAATGTGTTTAAGTTGTATATGTTAGCTTATAAGTTGATAGGTTTGAAAATGAGATTGTATGAACTGATAGATAGATCATATGTTAGAAAATGGTTGTCAAATTGTGTGTATAATGATGCTCATATATGCTTGTAGGATTGACCCTAAGTGGGTGGTATTTTGGCCTTGCAAATGGCCTATTTATGTCACACGGCCATGGCACACAGGCGTGCTTAGTGACTGTGTGTGCAAGTCAGTATATGGCCTAGTAGTACACGGCCTTAGCACGGGGGTGCTGGATAACCGTGTTGGTTTTAGCAGTATCGACCACGGCCATGGTACACGGGCGTGCTTTGTGACCGTAAGGGCCAAGTCAGGATAGTCCACGGCCAAGGCACACGGACGTGCTTGGTGGTTGTGGGAGTATAGTCAGGATCGACCACGGGGAGGACACACGGGTGTGTCTAGCAGCTGTGGGTGGAATACGGTCTACCCCCACGGGCGTGTAAGCCCTGTAACTTAGAAAAGTTTTAATTTTCCATGAAATTTTGTATGTGTTTCGGTGTAGTCCCGACTCGGTTTATAAGCATGTTTAAGGTCTCATAGACCTTGATAAGGGACATCGTGTTTCTAAATGAATGTGATTGAAGATGATTGACTTTGTGTCGTAATTAAGCTGTAAATAATCCTATTGTCCGGTAATGCCTCTTAACCCTATTCTGGCGACGGTTTTGGGTTAGGGGTACTACATTTTATTGGTATCAGAGCTACATTTTGGTCGATTCTCGGACTAACGTAGCGTGTGTGAGTCTAGCTATACATGCCATATTTGAAATTGCGATAGTGTGATGAATTCTGATAGTTGATAATGTGTTTTCATATAGTAATGGATCTCGATCGAGCAATTGCTGACGACGTAGAGAGTAACGCGCCTGCTCCCGCTCAAGGGACAGCGCCAGCCGCATCTAGGCCGAATGAATGTAGTGAAGGAGGGGAGGCTAAGCAAGCCTTCTTCCGAATGATGAGTGAATGGTTTACGGAGTTCGTTAGAACGAATCCAACTACTCCACAACCTCCACCCCCACAAGTACCTGTTGTGCCACAAGTTGTAGACCCGATCAGATTGAATAAACCTCTTGTGGATAAGATTCGCAAGTACGGGGCCGAAGAGTTTAGGGCCACATCTGATGATGATGCTGAGTGAGCCGAGTTTTGGCTTGAGAATACAATCAGAGTATTTGATGAGATGTCGTTGAACCCTGATGAATGCATTAAGTGTGCAGTTTCCTTGTTGAGAGACACGGCTTACAACTGGTGGAAAATGTTGATATATGTGGTTCCGAAAGAGAGATCACTTGGGATTTCTTTCAAGCTAAGTTTAGAAAGAAGTATATCAGTCAACGCTTCATTGATCAGAAACGTAAAGAGTTTCTAGAACTGAAACAAGGTCGTTTGTCTGTTACTGAGTACGAGGGGGAATCCTAAGATTGAGTCAATACGTGAAGGAATGTGTTTCGACCGAAGCTACTGTTGGAACGCCGGCACCCCCATGGCACAGCAAAATAAAATTAATCTTGGCGATCCAAACCATGAATCCATGTGTGAGGAACGAATTGGGGTGAAATAAAGGTTTTGAAGTTACCGAAATTTCAATCTGAGTAGACAATGACGCCTCGGCAACAAGAGTTTTGATCTACTGTCAAACCAAGCCGCAACCTTTACAATGTCGGCCTCTACGTAATCCACCCGGTTTGATTATGAACGGTAGAAATTTCTAAAACTATTTTAAAGGTTTTTATTTGCTTGACGGCTACTAGACTTTTCAAGCAAATTCTTAGGGTTTTTTCTTAATAAGTTTTGTATCACTTATTACCTTTTATAATCGGTATGTCTTTAATGAATTATAAAATTAAATAAATATAATAATGCTTTAATCGAAAATTATAATTACATTAATTATACCCAAAAAGTTATAATTACAATAATTATAACATGGATTTCGGTAAACTATATTTATTTAAATTTATATACGAACTAAATTCATATAATATATTCAATATTTGATTGCCCAATTGAATTAATTCTTTAATTAATTTAATTCATGTGACAATCAAACATAATACCAACTATGTTTTATTTCGTTCATTTCAACCATAGGGTGTGACCCTGTAGGTTCTTGTAACGTTAGCAGTAATACTAGAACAATTCTAATGTCACAAACAATGAGTGGCATCTAGCAATGCATCATTGCTACCTAAGTTACAAGAAGTCATGATTCGACATAACTTTTTGTGATTAACCTTTCATGCATTAATCCTTAAGTCCTTTATCTCTGGAATGGACACAAGTCATGGAATAGTCACACTTGTATAGTCCATCCCTTGTTTCTTGATATCTTGAGTAGACTATGATATACAAATTAGTATGACATCTGATGTCAACTTATTTGAGCATGGCCATGCATTTCTAGTCTCACTCAATCAAGTGGCCTAAGATATTACTCCCATTATGTAGGAGGGACTTATCCTATATTTATCAACAATATCCCTCTACATAGATTATGGTATATCCAACATCAGCCTTTATAAAACAACCAGTTACGGTGTACATTTGACTGTATCAAAATATACTACTCACGATGTTGGGATAATGATTATCTCAAGTCTGAGGATCATATACATATTAATCACTATGAGTAATGTTGTGACAATTACATAATAATCCAAGAAACATACTCATAGCGGGTCAGTCCAATATGTTGTTCTCTAACACACATATTCATGCATTGATTTTGACACTCCATATCAATGACAACTCTTTATCATCAATCAACTACATGTTAGCCTTAATGCATTATTGTTGTCCTAGTCAATAATAATACTTGACTAAGGATCTTTTAAGAATAATCATATTATTCTCAGGACATTATTATAAAACAGTTTATTTGTACACACAGAAGGAAAAACTGAAATAATAATGACATGCTTTATATTAATAAACATGGTAAATCAAGTATGTTATTACAACCATATCATGATTGATCTTTGGGCATACTCTTACAATCTCCCACTAGCACTAAAACCAATCACTCATATATTTAATACCAAGTGACTTAGTGTGACGATCATGCTTCTGCTGTGTCAGAGGCTTGGTCAGGGGATCAGCAATGTTATCATCTGTAGGTACTCTACATATATCTACATCCCCTCGATCGATAATCTCTCGAATAAGATGGTAGCGCCTAAGTATATGTTTGGATCGCTGGTGAGATCTGGGTTCTTTAGCTTGTGCAATAGCTCCATTGTTATCACATCGAAGTTCTATAGCATCTGATATGCTAGGCACAACCCCTAGTCCGGTAATAAACTTCTTGATCCAAACCGCTTCTTTTGCTGCCTCACTAGCTGCAATATACTCGGCCTCTGTTGTAGAATCGGCTATTGTACTTTGTTTTGAACTCTTCTAGCTCACAGCACCACCATTAAGGCAAAACACAAAACCTGATTGAGATCGAGAATCGTCCTTGTCAGTTTGGAAGCTGGCATCAGTGTAACCTTTTACACTTAACTCTTCCTCACCTCCATATATTAGGAACGTATCTTTAGTTTTTCTTAAGTACTTAAGGATATTCTTAACTATGGTCCAGTGACCTTCACCGGGATCTACTTGGTACCTGCTCGTCATACTTAAGGCATATGAGACATCTGGACGAGTACATAACATGGCATACATGATAGATCCAATAGCGAAAGCATATGGAATTTTACTCATGCGTTCTCTCTCTTGTGGAGTTGAAGGACACATTTCCTTCGAGAGTGAAATACCATGTCTCATAGGTTTAGATTCTTCCATACTGAACCTTTTCAGTACTTTATCTATGTATGTACTTTGGCTTAGACTTAGTAGTCATCTTGATCTATCTCTATAGATCTTGACTCCTAAGATATAAGTGGCTTCGCCCAGGTCCTTCATAGAAAAACAACTTCCTAACCAAGTTTTAATAGACTGCAAGGTAGGTATGCCATTTCCCATGATAAGTATGTCATCTACATATAGTACCAAGAATGTGATAGTGCTCCCACTAACTTTCTTGTAAACACATGGTTCATCTTCATTTTTGATAAAACCAAACTCTTTGATTCTATCGTTAAAACGAAGATTCCAACTTCGAGAAGCTTGCTTTAATCCATAAATGGATCTTTGTAGCTTACATATCTTTCTAGCATCCTTTGGATTGACAAAACCTTCAGGTTGTGTGATATACACATCCTCTTCAAGTTTCCAGTTAAGGAAAGCTATTTTGACATCCATCTGCCAGATTTCATAATCATGAAATGCAGCTATGGTGAGCAAGATCCTGATGGATTTAAACATAGCTACAGGAGAAAAGGTTTCATCATAGTCAGCACCATGAATTTGGCGAAAACCTTTAGTGACTAATCGCCCTTTGTATGTTTGTACATTACCATCCATGCCTGTTTTCTTTTTGAAAACCCATTTGCACCCTATAGGTTTAACCCCTTCGGGTGGGTCAATCAAAGTCCATACTTGGTTTTCATACATGGAATCCATCTCAAATCTCATGGACTCAAGCCATTTCTCAGAGTCTGGGCTCGTCACCGCTTCTTGATAAGCCTAGGCTCATCTTGATCTATAAGAAGAACATCACCATGCGTTGTAATGAGAAATCCATATCTCTCAGGTGCACAGCGTTCTCTTAAAGATCTGCGTGGTGGCTGTGTTTCTACAGCAGTTGTTTGTTCCTCAATTTCTTATGGAATTTGTTGTTGTTTAATCTCTGGTTCAGTGGTATCTTGTGATTCTCGAATTTCTTCAAGTTCAATCTTTCTCCCACTTCCTTTTCTAGAAGTAAATTCTCTCTCTAGGAAGACATCAGTCCGAGCAACAAATGTTTTGTTCTCAGGGGGATTAAAGAAATAGTATCCTTTGGTTTCTTTTGGATACCCCACAAAAATACACCTTTCAGATTTGGGTTCAAGCTTAGTAGATGTCTAACGTTTAACATAAGCTTCACAACCCCAAATTTTCATAAAAAACATATTGGGACGTTTCCCAGTCCTCATCTCATATGGCATCTTTTGAACCGATTTAGATGGAACACGATTTAGTGTGAAAGCAGCTGTCTCAAGTGCATGTCCCTAAAAGGAAGTCGATAGATCAGCATGACTCATCACGGATCGAACCATGTCTAACAAAATTTGATTTCTTCTCTCAGATACTCCATTCCACTGAGGAGTACCAGGAGGAGTAAGTTGTGAGACAATCCCACATCCCTTCAAAAGACCACCAAACTCTAGGCTCAAATACTCTCCACCTCGATCAGATCGAAGTGACTTGATAGTTTTGCCTAGTTGATTTTGTACTTCATTTTTGAATTCCTTAAACTTTTCAAGGGACTCAGACTTATGGCGCATGAGATAAACATACCTATATCTACTGAAATCATCAGTGAAAGTAATGAAGTAGTGAAATCCACCTCTGGCCTGTGTATTTATTGGTCCACATACATCAGAATGTATTAGGCCCAATAAATCACTAGCTCGTTCACTTTTACTAGTAAAAGGAGATTTAGTCATTTTTCCCAATAAGCAAGATTCATATACTTCAAATTGTTCAAAAACAAATGAATTCAAGAGACCATTTTTATAGAGTTTGGATATGCGTTTCTCACTTATGTGGCCCAAACGACAATGCCAAAGATAAGTTTGGTTTGAGTCATTTATTTTAGATCTTTTAATATTTATGTTGTAAATGGGATTCGTTTGATCTAAAATATAGAGGCCATTAATCAATTGTGCTGAACCATAGAAAACATTATTGAGATAAAAGGAACAACAATTATTCTTAATAATTATCTCAAAACCAATTTTGTCTAAACAAGAAATTGAAATAATGTTTTTAGTCAAACTGGGCACAAAATAACAATCCTCTAAACATAAATCAAGTCCACTAGGCAAAGATAAAGTATATGTTCCCACAGCTAATGCAGCAACTTTTGCTCCATTTCCAACTCGTAGGTCCACATCTCCTCTAGCCAAAGTTCTACTCCTTTGTAGTCCCTGTACAGAAGTACAAATATGAGAACCACAACCAGTATCTAATACCCAAGAAGTAGTAGTTGATAAATTAATATCAATAACATAAATACCTGAAGCAGACATTCCGCTTGCTTTAGCCTTCTTGACTTCCTCAAGATAGACAGGGCAGTTCCGTTTCCAATGTCCAGTCACACCACAATGAAAGCAGTTTCCTTCCTTAGACACCCTACCTTTAGGTTTCAGTGCAACTTTTCCTTTTCCAAGCTTGGGCTTACCTTTGCCCTTGGGCTTTGTTTAAACTTTGGCCTTTCCCTTGCCCTTGTTATTACGAGCCATCAGTATGGGCTTGGGTCCAACCTTTTTCATGTTGCCTTCAGCAGTTCGTAACATACTGAGCAACTGTGGTAGAGTCTTGTCAATTTCATTCATATTGAAATTGAGGACAAACTAGCTGTAGCTATCCAACAACGATTGTAAAATAACATCAGTGGCCAACTCTTGGCTCAATAGAAACCCAAGCTTAGATAGGCTTTCAATATAGCCAATCATCTTAAGGACATGAGGTCCTACTGGGCTTCCTTCAGCCAACTTACATTGGAATAGGGCCTTAGAGATATCGAACCTCTCTTGCCGTGCTTGCCCTTGATAAAGTTCTTTCAGGTGCTCGATCATATCATAAGCAATCATGTCCTCATGTTGCTTCTGAAGCTCAGGATTCATAGTGGCAAGCATAAGACATCCAACATCTACCATGTCATCGAGATACTTCTTGTAAGCATCTTTACCAGTCCTCGAGGCATTAGCGGGTGGTTCATTAGGAAGTGGTTGTTCAATGACATATAATTTCTGTTCTTGTTTGAGGACAATCCTCAAGTTACGGAACCAGTCAAGAAAATTCAAACCATTCAATTTGTCCTTCTCAAGGACCGATCGCAATGAGAGTGTGCTAGTGTTTACAGCCATAATATATCTACAACAATTAAAAATGCATGTGAGTAAATTTACCAATTTTATATCAATCATTAAAAAGACTTTATTAAATGATGTTTCCACTATTTTATTTCAAAATTAATAACCCTCGTATATTAATTTCAGAAAAACTTTCTCAAAAGTATTTCTAGTAGGTTAAGGATCCATATTTCACCACCTCTTAAGTCAGCTTTGGCTTTACTCTTAAGATTATGGTTATTTAGGTAAGCAACATTTGCTAATTACATCATATGTAACTCCTAATATTTGGTGAACAACCCTTGTTGTGACAATTACATAATAATCCAAGAAACATACTCATAGCGGGTCAGTCCAATATGTTGTTCTCTAACACACATATTCATGCATTGATTTTGACGCTCCATATCAATGACAACTCTTTATCATCAATCAACTACATGTTAGCCTTAATGCATTATTGTTGTCCTAGTCAACAATAATACTTGACTAAGGATCTTTTAAGAATAATCATATTATTCTCAGGACATTATTATAAAACAGTTTATTTGTACACACAGAAGGAAAAACTGAAATAATAATGACAACGCTTTATATTAATAAACATGGTAAATCAGGTATGTTATTACAACCATCTCATGATTGATCTTTGGGCATACTCTTACAGCTACTATGTGCAAATGCTTCATAGAGGGATTGAATGAACACATTAAATTGTTGGTTGGGATACTTTATATAAACGAATTTGTTGTGCTAGTTGAAAGAGCATGCAAAGCTGAGGAGCTTAGAAAAGAAAAAAAGAAAGCCGATTCTGAAGCTCGTGATGAAAGAAAGAAATCGATGAATAAGTTCTCTCAACCTTCTACAAAGAGATATAGAGATGCAAGTAATCGTCCAAATGCTTCGTTTGGACATCCAAGTAGAGATCGTTCGAGACAAAGTACTGGTTTACGAATTCAAGCTCCAAATGAATCAAGTGTTGGCAGTGTTAAGAGTAACAAACCTGAGTGCAGACAGTGTGGAAGACGTGTAGGAGAGTGCCCAGGCAAGTATAATAATAGAGTTTGTTACAAATATGGATCCCGAGATCATTTTATTCGAGATTGCCCTAAAATGATCGAAGAGGAAAATGTTCAGAATGAAAGACCGAGTAATGTGATGGCTAGAGGTAGACCACCCAGAAACACCAGAAATGTGAGTGAAAGTCAGCGAGGGACAACTAATACAGCTGTGAGGTCAGAATCGAGAGCACCTACCCGAGCCTATGCTATACGTGCACGAGAGGAAGCATCATCTCCAGACGTCATCACCGGTACTTTCACTTTATTTGATACTGATGTCATTGCATTGATAGATCCAGGATCAACTATTCCTATGTGTGTATGAATTTAGTATTGAATAAGACTCTACCTGTTGAGTCTACTAAATTCATGATTAGAGTATCGAACCCCTTAGGCAAGTGTGTTTTGGTGGATAAGGTGTGCAAGAATTGCCCATTGATGTTTCGTGATATATGTTTTCCGGTCAACTTGATGTTGCTTCCTTTTGATGAATTTGACATAATTCTAGGTATGAATTAGCTTACTTTGCATAATGCCATCGTGAATTGTAAGAAAAAGAGTATTGAGTTGAAGAGTTAGAATGGTGAGTTAGTTCGAATTGAGTCCAGTGATATGAAAGGACTACCAACTGTTGTATCTACGATGAAAGCTATGAATTACGTGAGAAAAGGGTGTGAAGCTTATTTGGCAAATATGATAGATACAAAAGTGTCGAAAAAGAAAGTTGAATCAATGCTTGTGGTATGTGAGTTTCCAGATGTGTTTCTTGAAGAGCTGTCGGGATTACCTCCAATTTGAGAAGTGGAATTTGGTATTGAATTAGTGCCGGGGACCACTCCCATTTCTATAGCTCCATATAGAATGGCACCAACGGAATTGAAAGAGCTAAAGTCGCAGTTATAAGACTTGACTGACAGAGGATTTGCATGACCGAGTTTCTCACCCTGGGGAGCTCCTGTGTTATTTGTGAAAAAGAAAGACGGAACTATGAGAATGTGTATTGATTATCGACAGCTGAACAAAGTGACAATAAAGAACAAATATCCGTTGCCTCGTATCGATGATTTGTTTGATCAGCTGAAGGAAGCTACAGTGTTTTCTAAGATAGATTTGAGATCAGGCTACTATCAGTTAAGAGTTAAAGAATTCGATGTACCAAAAACTGCTTTCAGAATGAGGTATGAACATTATGAATTCTAAGTGATGCCTTTCAGACCAACAAATGCTCCTGTAGTGTTTATGGATCTGATGAATCAGATTTTCAGACCGTATTTGGATCGCTTTGTAGTAGTGTTTATTAATGATATTTTGATTTATTCGTATGATGAGAAGCAGCATGCTAAGCATTTGAGAACCGTGCTACAAACTCTGCGTGAGAAACAGTTATATGCAAAATTTAGCAAATGTGAATTTTGGCTGCGTAAGGTTGGTTTTCTGGGACATGTTGTATCAGTGCCGGGATACGAGTTGATCCGAGTAAAATCTCTGCTATTTTGGAATGGAAGCCTCCAAGAAATGTGTTTGAAGTCCATAGTTTTCTGGGACTAGCGGGATATTATAGGCGGTTTGTGAAAGGTTTCTCTATGATTGCGATTCCGTTGACGAAGTTGTTACAGAAAGATGTTAGATTTGAGTGGTCAGAAAAATGTCAACAGAGTTTTGAGCAGTTGAAAGTGTTGTTAATGGAAGCACCAGTTTTGATTCAACCCAAATCAGGCAAAGAGTTCATAATTTACAGTGATGCATTGTTGAATGGTTTGGGCTGTGTGCTGATGCAAGAAGGGAAAGTCATTGCTTACACTTCGAGACAGTTAAAACCGCATGAAAAGAATTACCCAACACATTATCTTGAATTGGCTGCGATTGTGTTTCCATTGAATATTTGGCGTCACTATCTGTTTGGGGAAAAATGTCACATCTATACTGATCATCAGAGTTTAAAGTACTTGATGACTCAGAAAGACTTGAATTTGCGACAAAAAAGATGGTTAGAATTATTGAAAGACTACGAGCTTGTGATAGATTACCACCTGGGTAAAGCTAATGTAGCTGATGCCTTGAGTCGAAAATCATTATATGCTTTGTGAGCTTTGAGTAATCAGATAGATCTGTGTGATGATAATGCGATGGTAGCTGAATTGAAAGTTAAGCCGATGTTTGTACAGCAGATTTGTGATGCTCAGAAAAATGATGTTGAAATAATGGCTAAACGAATTCTGTGTGAATCAAATGCTGAATCAGAATTTCGAGTAGATAGTGATAACTGTTTGAGATTTAGAGACCGGATTTGTGTTCCGAGAAATTCAGGGTTGATTTCGATGACTGAAGCTCACAATAGTCATTTGACTGTACATCCGGGGAGTACAAAGATGTATAATGATTTGAAACAGTTCTATTGGTGGCATGGCATGAAAAGAGATATTTCTGACTTTGTGTCAAAATGTTTAGTTTGTCAGCAAGTTAAGGCTGAACATCAAGTTCCGTCCGGTTTATTACAACCGATTATGATTCCTGAGTGGAAATGGGAGAGAATCACGATGGACTTTGTGTCGGGTTTACCCTTATCTCCGAGTAAGAAAGATACAATCTGGGTGATAGTGGACAGATTGACGAAATCAGCTCATTTCGTTCCTATGAGAACCGATTATTCTTTAGATAAGTTAGCTGAACTATATATTAATGAGATTGTGAGATTGCATGGAGTACCGATATCTATAGTGTCTAACAGAGATTCGAGATTTACCTTGCAATTTTGGAAGAAATTGCAAGATACTTTAGGCACGAAATTGCATTTTAGTACTGCTTTTCACCCGCAAACGAATGGTCAATCCGAGTGAATCATTCAAATTCTCGAAGACATGCTGAGATGTTGCATACTTGAATTTGAAGGTACATGGGAAAAACATTTATCATTGATTGAGTTTGCGTATAACAATAGTTATCAATCTAGTATCAAAATGGCACCTTATGAGGCTCTTTACGATCGAAAGTGTCGAACTCCATTGTATTGGATCGAGCTGAGTGAGAACAAGATTCACGGGGTTGATATTATAAAAGAGACTGAACAGAAAGTGAAAGTAATTCGTGACAATTTGAGAGCAGTCTCAGATCGTCAGAAGTCTTATGCAAATTTGAAAAGAAAAGATATTGAATTCGAAATTGGTGATAAACTGTTTTTGAAAGTATCTCCTTGGAAGAAAATACTTCGATTCGGTCGAAAGGGCAAGCTGAGTCCGAGGTTCATCAGACCGTATGAGATTATTGAACGAGTTGGGTCGGTTGCTTATAGATTGAAATTGCCATCTGAGTTAGAAAAGATTCATAACGTGTTTCATGTGTCAATGCTTCGACGGTACAGATCAGACCCGTCTCATGTGATTGCTCCTACTGAGATTGAAATTCAGTCAGATTTGTCGTATAGTGAAGAATCGATCCAAATTTTGGCACGAGAAACCAAAGAGTTGAGAAATAAGACAATTTCTTTAGTGAAAGTATTACGGCACAAACACGGAATTGAAGAGGCTACGTGGGAGCCTGAGAACGTTATGAGAGAGCGACATCCACAGTTATTCACTGGTAAGATTTTCGGGGACGAAAATCCCTAATGGGGGAGAGTTGTAACAGCCCAATTTAGACCCTAGTCGGAACAGTGGTTTCGGGACCACAAATCCGAGGTCGTAAAAATATTTTAAAATTATTTTTGGTGTTGATTATATGTGCTATAGCATGTGTGAAAATTCTGTGTGATAATTTGATCGTTTGTGTGTCAAAATAAGAGAAAGGACTTAATCGCCTATAGAGTAAAAGCTATGTACTGAATTTTAAGTACTTAATTGTTGTTGGCTTTTGAAGGTGGAGGCCTTATGTTGTTAATAAACCATTATTAAGTTAGTGGGTGGTTAAATGACAAAATAACCTTATGGTTTATTTGTCTTATATGTTTAATGGAAGGATAACTTAGTAATTAGATTAATAATATG
This sequence comes from Gossypium australe, assembly GCA_005393395.2. NCBI lineage: Eukaryota > Viridiplantae > Streptophyta > Magnoliopsida > Malvales > Malvaceae > Gossypium > Gossypium australe. The sequence continues at coordinate 90,514,893 of CM016614.1, read as the reverse complement.
TTTATTATACAAACAAAAGATGAAAAATAAGATGAAAGTGCTCATCTTTTATGCCGAAAAATCAAAGGAAGAAAAAGGGAGAAGAACACTTAGGTTTCGGTTGATGTTAAGCTTGATTTAAGGTATGTTTTGACTCGATTTTTGATAATTTCTACGTTTTCGTGATCGTTGCTTTGTGCTTTACAAAACCCATGCTCAAATTTTATGTATTGATGATGTTTGTGAGATATGCCATTGATGAGATATTGAGCTTTGTGATGATTTATGGAGTTAAATGAAAGATATGTGTTTAATGAACATGTGTTGTTCTTGAATATTTGATGAATTTAGCTAATTAGGGCTAAATTGTGAAAATAGCATTTTGAAGGACTAGAATGTGAAATAAATGAAATGTGTGGGCTTGTATTAGCATGGGAAGAATTCGGCTAAGCACATGTGTATTGAAATTTTGTGTATTTGATGATTTTGTGAAATAGGGACTAAAGTGTCGAAATGTGAAAATGTGAGGGCTATTGTGTAAAATGCCCTAAATATGTGTGTTTGGACTAAAATGAATGATTTGATGATTGAATGGATTAAATTTGAATGTATATAGACCAAGAGAGGAGAAGTTTGGATCGAGATCGAGGTAAAGATAAAGTGCTCGATTAATCAGCCGTATCGATAGTTCGACATCCGAGGTAAGTTCGGATATAATACATGTTATTAAGATATGTTTTAGCATTATGAAATGAATATGTAAATCTGTATGAAATTGAGATGCTATGTGCAAAAATTAGTTAACGGCACTAAGTGTGCGAAATTGAAATCGAAATAGAAATGAATAGCACTGTGTGTGCGATATTGTGAAAGCTTCGGTTGTTTGATTTGGCACTGTGTGTGCGATACCGAGATAAGTCGGTTGAAAGATTAGGCACTAAGTGTGCGATGATGAGTATGCTTCTGGTACGTATTTAGCACTGAGTGTGCAATTAAGTTGAACGAATAACAAAGGATGATCGACATGTAATATCGAGCATTGAATAGCTTGGAATTTGAATAACTATGTGTTAGCTAAGGTATGTATTGAACCTTTGTGGTTGATGAGTTATAAATAAGCTATGAATGATGAATGAGTATTTTAACTATGGATGAGGTGGCTTGAACATGAGATAATTAATCTATGTGATTGTTCAATATATACATTGGTTTGATTTGATGAGATAATTGTATTGTATGTCGAACTTACTAAGCTTTGGAAAGCTTACGTTGTGATTTGTTTCTCTGCTTTGCAGTGTCAGTAAAGCTAGCTCGGATCTGGGGATCATCAGCATATCCGTCACACTATCGGCAATCTATTTTGGGGTATTTTGGAAAGATGTATATAGTTAAAATATGGCATGTATAGGCTAGTTTTTTGAATCATGCTTGGGATTTGTAAGTAGCCATGACATGTGGCTAGATATGTGCTAGTTTTAGAATGAATGACTTTGATATATATATGATGCATCTTTTGGTATGGATTGTGAGTTATGAATGGAAATCTTTGTGATGTTAAAATGCTTATATGATTTAGTGAAATTGGGAAAGAATGATGTTTAGTATTGAATGTGTTTAAGTTGTATATGTTAGCTTATAAGTTGATAGGTTTGAAAATGAGATTGTATGAATTGATAGATAGATCATATGTTAGAAAATGGTTGCCAAATTGTGTGTATAATGATGCTCATATGTGCTTGTAGGATTGACCCTAAGTGGGTGGCATTTTGGCCTTGCAAATGGCCTATTTATGTCACACTGCCATGGCACACGGGCGTGCTTAGTGACCGTGTGTGCAAGTTAGTATATGGCCTAGTAGTACATGGCCTTAGCACGGGGGTGTTGAATAACTGTGTTGGTTTTGGCAGTATCGACCACGGTCAGGGTACACAGGCGTGCTTTGTGACCGTGGGGGCCAAGTCAGGATAGTCCACGACCAAGGCACACAGACGTGCTTGGTGGTCGTGGGAGTATAGTCAGGATCGACCACGAGGAGGACAAACAGGTGTGTTTAGTAGCCATGGGTGGAACACGGTCTACCCCCACGTGCGTGTAAGCCCTGTAACTTAGAAAAGTTTTAATTTTCCATGAAATTTTGTATGTGTTTCGGTGTAGTCCCGACTCGGTTTATAAGCATGTTTAAGGTCTCATAGACCTTGATAAGCGACATCGTTTTCGTAAATGAATGTGATTGAAAATGATTGACTTTGTGTCGTAATTGAACTGTAAATAATCCTGTTGTCCGGTAATGCCTCTTAACCCTATTACGGCGTCGGTTTCGGGTTAGGGGTGTTACACACGCACCAAGGGGGAAGAAAGTGACCATTTGGCTAGTACATGAATTTTCCAAATTCAAGAACCAGTTTTAATGCTTTATGTGTGAGCATTTTTAATTGTGTGAACACCATAGATGTCGAATTTCATTAGACAACTTTTGACTCTTTTCATGAACATTATACAATTTGTGAGCTATTCAACTCCCTTTATTCTTTTGTGACTCAATTGACTTATCAAGTTATTCTTGTGGCATCAATCTGATTCATTTGAACTTATCACTCTAACAAATGCAGCATTCACCCTTATACCAATTGGTTCCTATCTCCATATAGATAGTGGGTCACGGTTTACCTATCTTTCTATCCACCTTAAGTGTTGTTATAAGTTTCGGGTCAATACTATCCTATAGTATTGGTTCACTATTCAACCTTAAGCCTAAACTATTCCATCCGAATTACCAACTTCAAAATATCCCTATCTTTGTTATTAGCTGAACCTTATCCTTTACTATATTTAAAATACTAGAAATCCTTTGTTTTAAACTTATACTTAGCCAATTTCAGCCTTAACTCCAAGTAGAACGATGCTTCTCCATTTTACGATCGGGAACATTCGCGACTCGAAACCATCAACGAGTACGAGTTCGTATCATTTAGTATCAGAGCTAGTCAAAATTGAGGAGTACGGAAGTTCAAGCATCCTCGGAGTAAGTTTTTGAAAAAAATTAAAAAAAATCGTATAAGAAAAGGGCAAATACAAATAGTGTACTGAATATATATGTAAAAAAAAAAGAGAATTCTGAAATTATAAAAAAAAAAGAGAGAGGCTAGTTGTGAAAGTGAATATTTTCCCAAATTCTTGAAAAGTTTCAGCCACTACCCATTTTGTTTGCCACACTCCAACACCTTTTCTTTTCTTTCATCCCACCCTACACCAATATCGTTTCCAATTCTTTGTAACCCCTTTTGCAGCCGACCCCACAAGATTACTGTAAGTCTAAGTAGTCACTTGAGAACTTAGAGAGGCAAATTCAAGTGCTAAAAGGCATGAGAGTTGTGAGAGAATTAGAGTGAAGAAAAACATGCCAAATAAAGAGTGCAAACACGAGTGGAGTGTCATCTTTGTTTTCTTTGTGAGTGAAACATGAGGTTTGTATTGGTAAGGTATTTATCTTCTATTTTAAATTCTTTTTTTTTCCATCAATAAATCATGTTTCAAGAAGAGCTTTCAGAATCAGATTTTCAATATGTGATGAAAGAAATGCATAGAATTGTGAGATCTACATTTGAAAGGTTGCATGAACGATTGGACCGATTGGAGGAAAGAGACCAACGAGAATGACTGCCTCTAAGTCAAAAGACAGAGTCAAGATCATCACGTAGACAAACATCCAATGACTATTCGAGAAGAGATCCATACAGTGATTCCTACTCATCGAGGCATTCGAGTAGAAAGAAAGAAAGCTTCGAGTCTAAGGTCTTTCAATATGACAAACGAGAAGGTAGATATATCTCTTCAAGAGCATCAAAGTAATCATCCACAGAGGATTATTCATGAAGAGTTGATCGTGACCCATATGTAGATGCTTTCCCTTCCTTTGAACGAAAAGCTTGTCGTTCTGATTCATTTGTATCATCTCTATTTTGTAATGAAAGGAAGAGACAAAAAGGAATAAAAAGAAAAGAGAGGCAAGCAATGTTAATGCGAGAAAATGAACGGATCTTAAACGAAATCGAGAGAAGAAAAGAGAGATGAAAGAAAAAGAAATTGAAAAGGAAAAAGAGAATGAGAGAAAGAAAAAAGAGATTGCAATTAAAAAAGAGTGTGAGCACGAAAAGCAAATTGAAAAAGAAAGTGAGATTGAAGAAAGAAAAGAAATTGTGAAAGAAACGAGTTTTGTTGAGTTCTCAAAAAAAGAGACCGAGGTAAAAGAGAGAGAATTTGAAAATGAGTTAGAAAAAGAAACAAGTGAAAAAGACGAGAGAGAATAAGAAAAAGTGAGGAATGTCTTTACTAACCAACATGTGAGTTTTCCTCGTATTGTTTCTTCTTTTCAAGTTTCTAAAGATTCGTTTAACAAGTTTCAACTTCATTATCTTCCTGAAGAGAGGCGGTTCAAGTTGTTCAGCAAAGGTAAGATCATAGATGACCTTAGTCCACAATTTCTTAAAGGTAAGCAAGGTAAGGGTTACCTAGCATTTTAGTATCAATAATCCCACTTGAATGTTATTGATAAGGTTGCTGAAGACTTAGTAATTGAAAGAACTCATCACCTTAATTTGCCTAAGCATCATTTTCTGATTGTTGATTGTAACTGCTCGATTTAGGGGCTAGTCGGAATAGCAATTTTGGAACCACTAATCCGAGGTCGGAGAAAATTATTTTAATATTAGTTTATGTGTTATAGCATGATTATATGAGCGCATGAAAATTTTGGTGCATTAATTTTAGTGATTTCATGCTTAATTTTGAAAAAAAAAAAAACTAAATCGTATAAGTGCGAAAGTTTTGTTCTACAAGCTAAAGGTGTCAAATAGCTATATAACCTTAAATTGAAGGTCATTAACGTGCAATTAGGCCTTTTAGAGGGTGATGGCCAGCCATAGGGGGACAAGAAAATTCAAATTTGGTCAAAGTTGGTGGATTAGGTGACTTAATGGATGAAATAAAATAAAGAGAAGAAAAGATATCATCTTTTAACTTTATTATCTCCACTTATTTTTACACTCAAGAAAGGGCCATGGAAGCTTGAAAATTTCAGCAACCTCTAATCCTTGCAAGTAAGTGATTTTAATGGTCATATTTGATGATTTTTGTGCTTTTGGAACCCTTGTAACTTAAGCAGCTAATGAGGGGACTATTTTGCAAAATGGTTGAGAGTCTAGGGTTTTTCCATGAGAACATTAGTATTTTTTGTTGAATTTTTATGGAAGAAAATGAAACTTGGTTGTCAAATAAACAACTCTTGTGAAAGGAGTTTCCATGAAAACACCTAAAAATGACATTTTTCTAAAGGTTGTAAAATAGGTAGTAAATGTGTGAAATAATTGGATTTGTGAGTTGCTATAAGCTTAAAATAGATTCGGCTAGGCTTGATTTGATGAAAATCAATTTACGAGCCTAGGGGTAAAATCGTAATTAAATGGATGTTTAGGGGCAAAACAATAATTTTGCCAAAGTAGGAATTTTGAAATGTCTTGATTAATGTGGTGATTAAATGAGTGAATCTCATCATTATAGATCAAGAAAAATGGAGTTCGGACCTAGACCGGGGAAAAACCAAGCTAGTGGACTAAGATCAAATTAGTCGCCCATATTTTGTATATCGGGGTAAGTTATATGTAAATAATACAACGTTATTGTAATTATGCATTAAATAATTGATATTGCATAAAATGTTTGATTATTGCTATGATTATGTATGACGAAAGTTGATGTGATATACTCTCAGTTGAACCTTAGGAATAGATTGGATACCCGAGCCATGACATTTGAGCGATATGTGCGCTAGTGTAAGACCATGTCTAGGACATGGCATCGGCCACATTATGAAAGCCAGTGTAACACCATGTCTAGGACATGGCATCGGCGATGGTATGTGTGCTAGTGTAAGACCATGTCTAGGACATGGCGTCGGCCACAATACGAGAGCCAGTGTAAGACCATGTTTGGGACATGGCATCGGCATTGAGACCAGTGCTAGTGTAAGACCATGCCTGGGACATGGCATCGGCCTCGATGTGTGAGCCAGTGTAAGACCATGTCTGGAACATGGCATCGGCATTTCACCCTATTGTGTGAGGCTTATCGGGTATCCTTTGGTATTCCAACTGGTTCAACAGGTAAAATAAAGCTTGTGACAAAAGTGAGGAAAGTTACGACTATGTTGTAAGTGATACAGGTACCTACATGAGATTTATGAGAAATGAGCTCGATTTATGTTGTGTGATTAGTAAGGATGGAAAGGAGTAAATTATGCCTTCAAACATTTGGGAATTTTGTGTAAGCTGCAATATATTATGAGTATGATAATGTGTGGTAATTCTTGTAAATTGTTTACATGCGACTTACTAAGCTTTGTGCTTACCCCCTTTCCTTTCCATTTTCTTATAGTATTGCCAAGCTAGCTCAGGGATCAAAGGACGTCGGAGGCTCGATCACACTATCAATTGAAACATTTGGTATAGTTAGATTTATCATTTTGAGTATGGCATGTATAGGGACTTGGTCTTTGTTAAGTGTCATAGTTTTGGCGAAATGTGTTGGTTTGTTTTGAAGATTGATTCCTTTTGTATAAGGCCATGGATGATGGCTAATTATTAGTAATGATAAATCCCTTGTAGGTTCAAATTGAAAGATAAATCCACACGGCTAGGGACAAGGGGCGTGTGTGATCACACGGTCTGTCCACACGGACGTGTCCCTTGCCGCACGGGCGTGTGCCCCTAGTTTTTAGTGAAATTTTCCAAGGTTTTTCCAAAGAGTCTGGTTTAGTATCAAACCATTTCTAAAGTATGATTTGGACCTTGTAGGCCAATATTAAGGCCGTTAAGAGGAAGTTTGAAAAGTTTTAAATTCGAACGGACTTTTATAACCAGAAAATGCATGGTAGTATCTATTTTGAGCTAAGTAACGCCTCGTACCCTGTTCCAGCGTAAAAAATGGGTAAGGGGTATTACATTGATGACCTTGTTTTAGATAGTGGATTGAAGAGTTTTTCTACTAATGAGTATGGCATTGGCAAGTTTGTTGATGAAGTAAGATTAAATCGGCACGAACAAAATTTGATCTTGTGTGATAAAGAGTTGTCACGTAAAATGCCTAATCTGTTTGTTTGTGAAGGTAATGTGAATTTTCTAAATTGTTGTACATGTTTGAGCAAGCCTTTTTAGATGAAATGTGAAAGGTTTGATTGTTCGAATATTTGTATGCCTAAATCTTGTCTATTTGGCATGTGAGATGTCTCAGTGAAAATGAAATTTCTATTGCATTGTGAAACGAGTGATCAAAATCATGTGCTCAAATCCGGAGCATGTTTTCATAAGTTGATGTTAATCAAAGGTGAGCATCGTAAATCCTACATGAATAAAAGTTTGAACAATCTTTGCTTGTTTGATGTTTTATCATTTTGTTCGAAAACAAAATATGTGAATTGTGTTGACTTGCAATGTCAAAATCAAATTTTTTATTCTAGAAATTGCCCTATATTATGGTTTAAGGAATTCGAACATGTCTTGTATGATTATAACTTCAGTTTGCTTCAAGTTCCAACCATGTTGCTGGTGAAGAAAATTTCAAGTCTAATTGAAATGGTAAGCAAAAACCTTATCTTTGATCCTTGTGATTATTGTTCTTTATTATTGATCAAGGGATTTGACCCAAGGAATTTTGATTGCCGAGACTATGACCATCGAAATCTATGTTATTCTGAATTATTAATGGGAGAAATCCAGTACTCTGAATTTCGTGTGAATATATGTGTGAACCATTTGTGCTTGCTTGATGTTTTGACTTTAAATCTGAAAACAAAGTTGTTGAACTGTGATAAGTTGCAAATGCTAAATCAAAGCTTTGGTTCTACATCGTTGTTCAAAGGATTTGAGTCATGGACTTTTGTTGTCCAAAATTATAATTCACAAATGTTTCATGATTCTGGTATATTACCATCGAAGAAACTTTTGATTCATTTTGAAACGGTAAGGCCAACTCATGTTTTTGATTCCGGCACTGGATTGCGTGCTAAATTTTTAATTCATTGCGGAAAGGTAAAATCAACTCAGTTTTTTTATCACAGCATTGGTACATATGTTCAATTTTTGAATAAGATTCTGAAAAGTTATTTTATGTTTATAATTCAAAGTGTCACTAATTTATTTCACTCTTGTGTAGGTGACACTTTGCAATGGTTCCCTCCTAAAGAGGGAGGGCATGCGATTAACATACTTTCTTCTCGAACCATTAGTGATTCTCACATTTTTGGAAACGACTTTGTCAGGTTTATGAATAAAGGGGGTCGTGATCTAGAAAGGTTTTTCATGAGCAAATGGCCCTATTTGAGGACAAATCATTTTCAAGAGGGAGGCAATGATGCGATCCCGGCCGCATCATGTCATGATACAATTCGACGCAATCAAAATTGGCCCAAGCACGAAGGGCCCAAGTGCAAAATGAAGCTTTAATTTCAGCTTGTTAATATGGTTGCTGGCGTGGAACCTTTGGAAACCGTTGCGGGTTTCATCGAATGTCTCGGACAGCAATTCAAGCGTTCCTTACAACTTTCCCGAAGCTCATCCAGCTCGTTCCTAGCTCAATGAGCTCGTTTTAGTTTATTTTAGCTTGCACATTATTTTTCTGGAATAAAATATTTAATTTGTTTTAGTTAATTTAGTTATTCAGTTTAACTTATTAAATGTGTCATAATCTGAACATTTTAAATGCAGGTTTTAAATATGTCTTATTTTAATACATATTAAATAGGCATTTTAATGTGTCTTAGTTTTAGACATCTTTAATACATGTTTTATTTCAGACCAATTAAATATGTTTAAAGTGTGTTTAAATTTTATTTTTAATATTGTATTAAAACTGTGTTTTAATGTGTTCCAGGTCTGTTCATATTGGCTGCTGATTGGAAGCTTCTAATCAAGCTAATGCATGCATAATTGAGGTTCAATGGACGGCATTCAAAGGGAAACATGCATTTGGGACGTTCATACAAGAAGGAGTTGTTTATTGTTCATGTATTTGAAGATTCATGGACCGCATTTATGGAGAAACATGCACTGGGATGATTCATACATGTAGGAGCTGCTGGTTGCTTTCCTCCAAGAAACTCTTCTTGAAAAGCTATTTCATCAAGTGTTTCACACTTGATTAGTCCGATCAGCTCCATGCACATTCAAGTTGTCCATTCAAGTATTCAAGACACATTCAAGCAATAATTTCAGTTGGTTCAAGTCCCATGCTACATACATTTGGCCAAGGGAAATGAAGGGTAATTAAAAGCTGATCATTCATGGAACTTAAAGAATTCTTCAAGGTTAAGCATGCAAGCACGCACCAAGGGGGAAGAAAGTGACCATTCGGCTAGTGCATGAATTTGCCAAATTCAAGAACCAGTTTTAATGCCTTAAGTGTGAACATTTTTAATTGTGTGAACACCATAGATGCCGAATTTCAATAGAAAACTTTTGACTCTTTTCATGAACATTATACCAATTGTGAGTTATTCAACTCCCTTTGTTCTTTTGTGACTCAATTGACTTATCAAGTTATTCTTGTGGCATCAATCTAATTCATTTGAACTTATCACTCTAACAAGTGTGGCATTCACCCTTATACCGATTGGTTCTTATCTCCATATAGATAGTGGGTCAAGATTTACCTATCTTTCTATCCACCTTAAGTGTTGTTATAAGTTTCGGGTCAATTTTGTCCTATAGTATTGGTTCACTCTTCAACCTTAAGCCTAAACTATTCCATCCGAATTACCAACTTCAAAATATCCCTATCTTTGTTATTAGCCGAACCTTAGCTTTTACTATATTTAAAATAATAGAAATCATTTGTTTTAAACTTATACTTAGCCAATTTCAGTCTTAACTCCAAGTAGAACGATACTTCACCATTTTATGATTGGGAACATTCTCGACTCGAATCTATCAATGAGTATGAGTTCGTATCAGATAGAACATCATGTTCTCCTACTGATATGTATTGTATTGAATTGAATATTCATAATACTTGTGAGGGGATATGGGAAGTGCGACAGAATCATGTGAAAAGACCGGGAAAAAAGAGACCTTAAGTGATAAAAGTCTACTTCATGGTCCAAATTTGGTGAGTGAAAATCCATATGAGGTAAAATTGGAGAGTTCTCAAGTGGAAAAGGAAAAAGGAAAGCAAGAAAATACCCATACAAAAGTGAGAAATGATTATATTTTAACTAACCCTAACTCAAATTTGTTTAGTGGTGTTTCTTTATTACAAAATTTCAAGGATCCATTAACGGACTTCAAATTATATTACTCTACCATCGATAGACGATTTTCCTTATGAGAAAGAGAGGTAAGTTGAACATTGATACTTCTCCACAAGTGCTACAAGGTAAGAAATGTAAGAAAACATTAGAAATTGATTTAAGAAGGCATACCTTGAATGTTTTTTTATAAGTATGCTACTGCTTTTGTTTGTAAAGTATTTCCTTACAACATGTTTTCTCGTTCGTCAAATTTTATTAAACCTTGGTCTAAAAGTTCAATTGATTTTATGGGTTTATCTAGGTCTGTCAAGGTTACTTTTGTTGCATTCAATATGTTTATTAAATAACTTTATGCATTTGATCTTGCAACAAATTTTTCTATCTTTGACTTTAAATATGAATTTTTAAATAATAATATTAAACTTCTGAATTTTGATTGTTATGTGAAATTATTGACTTATCTTTGGAAATTCTTATGGATGACCATGCATATTCAAATAAGGTTACAATTTATTTTTTACTTGGATACTCATGTGTCTAACATTTCTTTGTTTAGTTTTGATACCTTGTTTTTAAAGGAGACGTCCATGATCGAAGCTAATTTGAAGGATCGAAATAATGCCTTTGATCCTCGAGATAGTTTTGGCACACAAGAAAGCTGATGTAAGTATTTTTTTATTTTATTATTATTTATTCTAATCCATTTTTTTTGTGCAGTTAAAGATTCGAGGACAAATCTTCTTGAGGAAGGGGAATGATGCGAGTCTCAATGCCCAAAATCAAGCTCATTAACGTAATGGGCTCAAATTTCCTGAAGGCCCAATAACGAGGTCAAAGGCCAAGAAAATCTGCGTAAGATTGAATGGGACCATCCAAGACTTGGTTACCAAAGCCCTAAATACGCATACGACCAAAAAAGAAAATCAAGATTCACTTCTTGTTTTCAAGAAATTTAAGAAACCGAATCTTGGTCCAATTTTGTTGTTTCAAACAATTTCAAGAATCAAGAAAATCAACGTTTTAAATCTAGGAAATCTTGGTCCAAGAAACAAAATCTTGCAGCCAAAGCGCATTGGATTTCATGTATGAGCTTGAACAAGTCAATTTTGAGAGCAAACGGATCACAAGACCAAGTTCTTAAAAAAAATGACCCATTAAGATGTCTATAAGCCCATTATGAAGTTTGGAAAGTAATTTGGCCAAATTATCAAAATGACCCAAATTGTAAAATATTTAAACTATAGGTCCAATTTTATTTTAATAGATAGATCATCATGTAAGAATTCAGCCCAAGGAGCCCATTTAATTCCTTAGGTTGAATTCCCATTAAAAGTCTACACTTAGAAATATTTTATTTTTTTTATTTGATGAGTTGTCATGTTAGTTATTCCATCAAGGTTAGAAAAACTTATTTTGGGGGCCTATAAGTAGCATGGACATCCACCCTTATAGATGAACAATTATTTTTTTTAAATTAATAATAATTCTATTTGAGTTCTTCTTCAAGAATTGCTCTTGAGTTTCTTTTAGAAGCTATTTTAACAATCTTTTAGGTTGTGGGAATCATCTTCAAGCTTTTTCTTGCCAAGATCTCTTTCTTGGAGGGGAATTAGAGCCATTAAAAGGAGTTGTGGATTCTTAATGCTTCCAAGGCTTCTTAGGACGTCATCTTCTCTTTTCAAGCCTTCATTTATCGTTTCTTGTTTATTTTAATTTAGTTCTTGTTGTTTTGGCTTGATGATTTTATTGATTTTCATTCTAGGTTAGAATTGCTTCAAGAGAGACGTTCTCCTGTCTTATTCCATCAAGAAACGCATCAAAATTAGGATATTTAATCTTTTCTTGTTGTTTCAAACATTCTTGCACAAAACATTTTGCTTTTGTCTTTAAAATCACTTCTAACAAATTTGTTTTGTGTTTTATTTTTCCAAATCTAGTTGGGGTATTTTCTTGAGGTCTAAGGATAGTTTCTTTCCACCCAAGAAACCCTAATTTGTTTTCTTTTGGACTCTTTACCAACCGGTTCATCTTTTTTTTATTTTAATTTTGTTTGACTTTCTTTTGTGACAACTAATCTGTTTTATTGTTTCTCGTTTCAGTTTACGTTTGTCTAGAGATCTAGGTTAAACCCGCAACTTAGACAAGCTACGATCCTGCTCCGCATGCATGTCGTATCATTCCGTATCACAGTGGCAACATCCTTGGCTATTTGAAGTCCACCCCCACTACGGTGATTTCAAGTCCACCCGATCCACCACGGCGCTTAATGACAAGGCTTCTCCTATAACCCATCCCCTTTCGTCTGCTGCTGCCGTCACCCGATTTCTTCCTCCCTCGTCGAAATTGATATGCCACTTGTCAACTTTCCCACCCTTTATGGACAGCGCCATAACCACTCAACAAATCGTCAAACTGCGACTTTACCATCTTTCTCCCAGATGCTTGGAAAATCAAAAAACTAAATAGAAATCCAAACTACCATGCTATAAAAGTAGACATAACCGTGCTATAGAAGCAGACATAATTGTGCCATAAAAGTAGACAAAACCATTGGAAGAAAAATTTAATGGAGAAATGTTTCTTCCATGGACAAAAAGTTCATGAAAGCCTAAACACGGAAATGGAAGGAAAAAATTCTTCATTTGAAAACGCGTAAAGGAACTATATGCAAAAAGCTGTTGTAACAGCCCGATTTTGGGTCTAGTCAGAACAGTGGTTTCGGGACCACAAATCTGACGTAGTAAAGTTTATTTTTATTATATTTTTATTTTCTATGATTTTATGGAATTTTTTTGTGAAAATTTCATTCGAAAATTTTGGCGTTTGGGCACTCAATGTTGTCAAAGGGACTAAATTGTAAAAAGTGAAAAAGTTGAGTTCTACATGCTAGAGGTTTCCAATTGTTATGAAATTTTAAATTGGAGGTCCTTATATGGTAATTAGACCATTGGTTAAGTTGGTGTACAAAAACGGATATGGTTAGGCATGTTTCCAAAGTTTTTCATTAAGGGCATTTTGGTCATTTAGTTATTAAAGTGAATTAAAAACAAAATTAAAAGCCAATTTTTGTCCATCTTCAACCCCTTGGCCGAAACTTGCATGGAGAAACCATGGCTAGGGTTTTTCAAGATTCCGTACTCGATTGTAAGTCCGTTCTAGCCCCGTTTTTAATGATTTTTACGTTTTTAAAATCCTCGTAACAAGATCTATCTATTTCTACCATTTATTTAAGATATGATGAAGGTCTAGGGTTTGACCCATGTTAGAAATTTGTGTATTTTGATGTTTAATGGTAGATTATACATGTTTGATGTGTGAGAAATGATTTTTGCTAAGTGATTTTTGGTAAAAATGTCAAAAGGGGCTTATTTGTAAAAGTTATGAAATATATGTTAAAAATCTGTTTTAATGGAAAATGTGGGCTTCTATAAGCAAGAATAAAGTTCAGCTAGGCTTGGGTAACAAAGAAAATGGATACATTTCATTTTACGAGCCTAGGGACTAAAATGTAAATATGACAAAGTTTAGGGGAAAAAATATAAATTTTGCTAAAATATGATTTTGGGCTGATTTGAATAGTATATTGATAAAATAAGTTAAATGTAATGTTATAGATCAAGAAAACGAGGTTGGGACCTAAATCGGGGAAAACAAGTATTTGACGAATAAGTCATTTTTTGCTTCTAAGGTAAGTTCGTGTGTAAATAATATAACATTATATTATGTATTTAATATTTTGATATTGCATGAAGTGTATATATATATATATATATGTTTCTACGGATTCGATTGATGATGATTTGGCGAAGAATCGAAGAATGAGAATCCCGGTTGAACCTTAGGAATAGATAGGATACAAATGTCATGACATTAGGGTTATTGAGATTACATGTAAGACCATATCTGGGATATGGCATCGATTTGAGATTTCTTATAAGACCATGTCTAAGACATGGCATCGATATGAGACTTCGTGTAAGACCATAGCTGGGCTATTGGCATCGAAATGAGATTCCATGTAAGACCATGTCTAGGATACGGCGTTGGTACGATATTATGTGTATGAGATTCCCGAGTATCCTTTAGTATTCCAAGTGGTTCAACGGGTAATTCAGAGACTATGACAAAGACGTGAAAGGTATGTTACGAGTTGGTATAGGTATGTACATAAAGTTTATAAGCATTGGCTTCATGATATTATGAGCTCATGATCATTATTGTGACTTTTTTGGTTTATGTGTATAATGTATAAATTATGGTAAGGTTGATTGATACCTACGAGAAGGGCTTTTAGGCCATATGTAATTGAGATATTGAATGTTTTAATTCCTCGGTTTGTGACTCAATGAAAATATAAAGAAGGAAAGATTAGTACAAATGTCTTTTAAATATGGTTATGAAATTATGAGAATTTGAGTACTTTTCACAAAGAAAAGATGTTAATGGGTATGATTGGAAATATGAGTACACATAAATTATGTGTATGTTTACTATAAGACTTGAAATAAACTGTGTAATATGTTGCAATGGAAAATTTATGGTTGTTGGGCTAATACCAAGACATGTTGAATTATGCTTCTAAATTTTGTTAGTTTGTGCATGTATTGTTGGGAAGTGATAAATGATTGGTAAAAGTTGCTTATTATTTGCATATGAACTTACTAAGCTATATAATATAGCTTACCCTCCTTTCTTTCTCATATCTTATAAGGTTATTAAGCTAGCTCGGGTTGGAGATTGCCGGAAATCCTATCACACTATCAAGCTATCATGTTGGGTAAATGAACGCAAACCTTTGAGTCTATGGCATGTATAAGGACTTAGTCATTTTATGTATGTGTCATTATGATATGGCCAAATGTATTGGCTTGTAATGATTAAGGATTTGGTTTGGTATGTAGCCATATAAATTGGCTTATATTGGCTAATTGGTTGCAAGCATATTAATTACTCATATGCCTATGCCAATTTCATTGTGTGATGTCATTTATAATGGTATGTTAATGAAATTAGACTAGATGATACATGTGGGAAGTTGTTATGTTGAATGTGATTAGGCATGTGTGGACTTGATAAAGTATGATGTTATGAGGATGTATATGAAGGTAAGGAAATGATATGTTTAAGTCTTTATTGCTGATGTATAGCTTAAATTTGCCAATGAATGGCATGTAAATATTTGATAATGACTAGCAATTGGAATGGCTAGTTATGGATATACTTTGGTGTTATGTATGTCTAAATGAAAGTTAATACAAAGAAATCTTGAAAGAGTAAAATTAGCATTAAAACAGTTTTGGACAGCAGCAATAGTATAATTTTAAAAAATCACCAAAAATTGTGGAAATCGAATTAGAGGTTGAATAAAATATTAAATTAAAGCCTATTGAGTCTAGTTTTACATAAAAGAAACGGTGTAAGCAAAAAAATTTCATTTTATGGGATATTTAAATTTTTGTGAGACAATGTCAGAATGATGTGGGGTTCCCCTGTTCTGACTTTGGAAAATCATTAAAACTTGTATAAAAATAATTGGGGGTTTAAATTTATATTTTTGAAATTATTAATGAGTTTAATTTCAAGAGAAACAAACAGGAACATCATCCGGATTCTGTACTAATAGATAATTAATTTTTAGTGAAGAAAGGTCGAAACTGCCAAACAGCAGAATAGAGATGAATTTGAGGAATTAACTGTACTTATTGGCTAAACTATAAATTCTGAAATTTTATGGTAGGAAGATATTTGAGTCTAGTTTTGGAAAAATCAAACGGATCTTACTTTAGAATTTTGTAGCTCAATATATAAATAATTTAGTGACTATGACTCAAGTAGACAGTTTTGTTATGAACAGTAAATATCACAATTATCTGTAATTGTTCTGAAATCTCCGGTAATGCTTCATAACCCTGTTCTGACGACAGATACGGGTTAGGGGTGTTACAGCGGTTAACAACACTGATAAAAACACTTATGCTCACCTCTACGACGGTTACCCCCAATCGTTTTATTCTTAAATGTTGATAATTTATCATATATGATTTTTTTAGATATGTTGTTTTTTTATAAAAAGAGTATGGTTTCTCTTATATTTTATTCTTTTATAAACATCAACTATTATTTGAGGTGTTTTAAAATGACGGTTCATTAATCGTCATTATAAACTTAATATCATTGGGCAATTTGGCTTTGAAGACTTTATTTCACTTAATGCTTCTATGATATTGCTTGACGCCCAAGTATCAACCTCTCTACTGCATTGGCAATGTTGAATCTTAAAAACACCAATTTTTTTAAAAGGCCATTTAGTTTCATTACATTCATATTCTTCTATATTTTCTCGATGTGATATTTCTTTTTCATGATACTCTGTGTTTTTTATCTCATGTACCTGTGAGCAATATAAAGAAATTTCATATTGGTTGTGTACAGGCTAATGAAAGGTTTTAAATATAGTCTTACTCTTTACCCCCATTAAGTAATTGGGCTAAAAGCTTAACCTACGCGCATCGCTGTCGTCCAGCCCGATCTGTGTTAACATGTGTCTACGACATGTATCGTGCATGTTTATTTTTGGATAAAACTTCTATATTATTTTTCAAAAAATAAAGAAAAAAATCAGTCAACAAAAAATATCTTTTTTGAACTATTTTTAGAAAACTATATTTGTCAGTTTTACCTTTTCGCCCTTGTGTTTTTACTATTTTTGCCCTTCAGCTAATAGTATAAATAGAAATTGTTATTTTACTAAAAAATACATTAGAGAAAGTTCTGTCCAAAGAGTTCGGATTTTAATGGTAATTCTGAGATTCTTCTTCTCCAAAAATATTCCACCCGTCCTCTTCCCATCATCAATACTCAAATTTTCCAGACCCCTCTCCATTGTATTTGATCACTAATCTACCAAAATCAGAACTTCAGAAAAAAAACCTCAAAGAAACACCACCCAAAAAAAAAAAAAAAAAACAGTGAAAATCTTAAAAATTTGGAAAAACCAAAAAAAGGTGCCAAAACGGTAGACGAGAGCGTGCCAAGAGACAGACGGGAAAATGGTGCATCCTCAAATCTAAAGATTTAATTTAGTGCACTTTATGCGAAAGAGCTTTTTTTTTATATATATATAAAAGAATGAAGAGTTTTTCTTCTTTTAAGGTTACCCCAATATTAAAGGAAGGGTTGGTGAATCTATACAAATTAGGACTTTAGGAATCATAACATCATAAAAACAATCTCTTTTGAAATGACGAATCTTTTCCGAATTAATCAGATCAAGGGTAGATATCAATTTCTTATGAAATTCTATATATTTATGTCATATTCATGTTTCATGATTGTGTTAGAATTACATAAATAAAAAATAATTTAAACAAGGTTAATAATTTATCTTTTTATCATTTTAGCGTAGTCCTTTTGTATGTTTATTGGGCTGGTTTTTGGTGCGTGTGTATCATGTTAGTAGTTGTAAAGAAGTATAAAAGTCTAGCATGGCAATTATCAGTGTTGCTCAACTCACTGAACACGGTAAAACACCCCTGTGCGAGCAGCGAGTTTAAGTTACGGCGGCATCATGCTAGAGAGGTTCTTTTTCACAAAACAAGGAGATTTTCATCCGCAAGAAGCTGACCCAATTACACTTCTGTCGGGCCCTCCTTCCAGGTTAAATTCTTGTCCCAGACAAGTCTGCTAGTAATTACGTCGAACATATAGTATGCTACACGTAAAACGCGTAACCAGTACTAATCACTCTCAAATCTTCACCCATATCATTCTTATTCCTTAGTTGGTATTTCATGGGTATCGTAAATTGTGCAGTGGTAAGACCTCATTGCTGTTCCAGTTTGCGGTCAACTCAGCATCACAGTGCAGAAATGTCAATTCTAAAGTGGTTTTCATATGTAGCCGGCGAAGGCTGGAAACCAAACCCCCTTACCTTGCCCAGGCATATATACGTCTCTCAACCTACCATTATATTTTGTAATTCTGATTAAAGTTTTACTTTTCCTATGGATATCAAAATTTTCAGGGAATTGATCCAGGTTGTGATATATTTAAGCGAATAAAAATGAAGTGAGGGACCTTCCTTGGAACGACTTAATTAATTACATTAAACAATGTTTATGAATAGCTAATTGTGTAATGAATATTGGAATTCTGCTGTTTTAATTTCTTGAAGATATATTAATGATGATGATGATGAGGGAATCAAGAAGTACTTCGCTGCATTTCACCTTAAGGATACGTTTCCAATTGCAGTTGTTGTTGATGATTTCGGAGATTTCTTCCTTGAAAGGTATTTAAGTCCAAGCAGAAGCAGGCTATTTTTCAAATCTCTTTTTCAATTCCATCCATTTCTTAATAATCAGTAATACTAATTAGGAGCTGTCAAGAGAGATATGGTAATCCTCGTGGAAGAGACTTGGCAATGGTTCGGACTCTAGCTTTGTGTCACAATGCAATAATTTTTGCCAAGTACGTATATTTTAACTCACGTCATTTTGGGGCTAATAGCAAATACTGATATATTAAAATATGTGCAGTAAAACAGGGCCTTGCAGGCTTTTATTATCTGATACGCACAGTGGGGATTCTCCAAGGTCGCTATTTATCTACAAGAGGTGGATTCGCACCATTTTTACAGTCAAGGGTTGTGTTTTCAACTTTTATCTTAGTTAACCTTTGCGTCACATGTAACTTCTTTATGTATATACTAAGTCTTTTTTTTTTCTTCTTTTTTTTTTTAATGTTTTTGCGGTAAAGGTGATGATTCTGGATCGTTTTGTTTGAAATATAACAAGTATTCGGAAAGTGGGAGCTCTAAGGGCACAAAAACAGCCAAGTACTCCGTAGCGTTTCAGTATTTGTTGTTGGAGGGGATTACTGAGGTTGATGATGAGCAGTGATTGATTTTGTAGGTGGATTTGTGCAAGTTGCTTGGAGGGATTAATGATGATCGGTGAATAGTATGATGATTTTCGTTGGGTTGATTTCTTTCACTAGAAATGCTCAAAGAAATCTGCAAATTGATATTATTGACAAATGTTTAATGTGCATTCAAGTTGTGCCTTAATATATAATGCTTAAT
The DNA here is from genome assembly GCA_005393395.2 of Gossypium australe. Taxonomy (NCBI): domain Eukaryota; kingdom Viridiplantae; phylum Streptophyta; class Magnoliopsida; order Malvales; family Malvaceae; genus Gossypium; species Gossypium australe. Next base: position 90,495,535 of record CM016614.1, on the reverse strand, counting down.
GTCTCATCTTAATCATGTATGTATGTATTCAACAATGAGTTATCGAACTGAAATGTTCTTCACTGCTTCTGGTGTGGTTTTTGATAATAAATAAACTGCAAAAAATTCACCACTTTTGTTTTTTTGTTTTTTGTTTTTTTTTTTTTTTTTTTTTTTTTTTTTTTTTGCGCATTTTAGTTCCTAGCACTTTCATCCATTCACCGTTTCAATCCTTTGGGCGTGTAAAAAAAACCCAACTAGGATACTCAACCAGTCATAAATTTTCACGTGTAATGTCCTAAAAATTCTCGGTACAATAAATGATTTTGTTCTTGGATCGACTTCAGTGAACTATAAAGAATTAGTTTTACATTTGAGATGGGAATAATGTAGAAAATTGTAAATGTGAAAATATAGAAAAAGGATCAAAGCATAAATTTTGAAAAGTATGAGGACCAAATCTAAATTGACCAAATTAGGAAAATGTGAGTTGATAATTTAGCATGAGAACTACGTGAAATATTAAAATAAATAGGATTAAATAGGGATAAAAGTGACTATTAAGGAAAATAAATAGGGTCAAAGTTGTCTTATTCTTTTACTTCGTTATTTTTTATTCAGTATATCTAATTAAACATTTCTAAGCATTTATAATATTAATTTTGCATTAAGTTTTAAGCAGACAAATTTAATATTATTATATTATAATGATGATAATTATAAATTTCTTAGGTCAAAATTATTTTTTTTATTTTTGATCTATTTTATCGAATTAGATATTCCTAGACATTTGTAATGTTTTACGTTATTTGATTTTTTTCTTTTTTTTAATGGATTAGCATTTAATATATTAGCGGTACATTTTTTTTATTTCATAAGCAACATTCAAAAATTGTCGTGTAATTTTTAATATATTTTTTAAAAATTTTACTATACCCTATAGGACACTTGTCAATCTCTAACTCTGTATGTGGAGTCTAAAAATTCTACTGATACAAATAATTTTTCCTTTTTTAAATTCTAACTAACAAATTCAATATTATCTTTATCTATTTATAATATAAACTAGCTCTTAAGAGAGCCTTAGGAGTAAATGGTTCATTTAAATATATTTTAAATATTTATCTATATATTAATATTTTTAGCTCTTAAAAATCTAAACTATATATAATATGTATTTACAACTCTAAAGATAAAGCTAGGTTATTTGAAGATTTCATTTTGAATAAATTTGAGGAAATTTTGAAAATGGAAAATTTAATTAAATTTTTTTTTAAAAAATATAGCATGATTTTCATTCATTTCAATGTATGATAATTTTAAAATAATTTCTTCAGTAAATTTCACTTTAATTCCTTTCTGTGCATTTTTAAAGTTATTTTTAATTTTCTTCTCATTTATAAATTCTTTTTTTCAAAATGTAAATAAATATAAATATTAAAAATGTCAAAAGTAAATGTGAATTATTTAATTACTAAAATAAATCCTCTTCATTTCTTTTTATTTAAAAAAAACAATGGAATAAAACATCTTAACGAAGGTATGGATATTAGTTTAATTAATAAAATAATATTGTGTTGATCCCCAAAATTTAAAATCCCACAAATAGTACCCACTTTCGCCCAATAAGTCTATGTAATGTGATTTATAAACTGATAGCTAAGGTCATAGCGAACCGTCTTCGTTTAGTCATGGATAAGTGTATTGATTTAATGCAAAGTGCTTTCGTACTGGGAAGGTTGATTTCTGATAATGTGCTGTTAGCCTACGAAATTCTACATACTTTAAAACAAAAGAAGACAGGGAAAAAGGGTTTTATGGCAGTAAAGCTGGATATGAGCAAAGCTTATGACAGAGTTAAGTGGAACTTTATTGCAGCAATTATGAAACAAATGGGTTTTAAATCAGGATGGGTTGATTTTCTAATGAAATGTGTCTCCACAGTTTCGTATTCGGTAGTTTTCAACGGTCATATTGGAGAAACTTTTCAACCTACAAGGGGACTAAGACAAGGCGATCCTTTAAGCTCGTTCCTATTCTTAATATGTGGGGAAGGTCTTTCTAGTCTCATGAGAATCACTATCCGAGGGAACATACTTAGAGGGGTTAAGGCAAGTAGAAGTGGTCCACAGGTTTCTCATTTACTATTCGCAAATGACAGTATTTTATTTGGGGAAGCAACAGAGAGAGGAGCTCTTTCACTTAAACAGATGTTGATAGAGTATGAGAACTGTTTAGGACAGTGCATCAACTATGGCAAATCTACGGTATTTTTTAGTACTAATACACAAGAAGGGGATAAAGCTGTGATATCTAGGATCCTTGGGGTGTGAAGTTCAAGTAATCTGGAAGGGTATCTTGGTCTGCCTAATATGGTAGAGAGAAAGAAAAAATTGTCCTTCCAGATTTTAAAGGATAAAATGAAACAACGAATTGACAGTTGGAGTGTACGTCATTTATCTCAATGGGGAAAAGAAGTTTTTATAAAAGCTATCCTTCAAGCTATCCCAACCTATGCGATGGCATGTTTCTTAATTCCGAAGTCTTTATATGTTGAATTAGAAAGTATTATGGCCAGATATTGGTGGCAGAAAAATTGAGACAAAAAAGGTATTCACTGGTGCACATGGAAAGATTTATGCTCTTTGAAAGAAGATGGGGGTTTAGGTTTCAGAAATCTCGATAAATTTAATATAGCCTTATTAGCAAAACAAGGTTGGCGTCTTATCAATTACCCTAACTCTTTACTAAGTCGTGTTTTAAAAGCTAAATATTATCCGACTTCAGATTTTCTCAAGGCAGAGTTGGGAAATGTACCTTCGCTTACCTGAAAGTGTCTGGTCAGCAAAAGGGATTTTGGAGAAAGGATTATGTTGGAGAATAGGAACAGGGGAGCACATTGATGTTTGGGATGATTTATGGCTTCCAGAGGCTGCAAACAGATTGCAGAATAAAGCAACCAATGAAGAAATCAAGTTAGTATCTAACTTGATAGATGCTAATAACAAAAAGTGGAAAACAAATTTAGTGTTAAGCACCTTTAATGAAGATACTGCCAAGAAAATTCTACAAATCCCCTTATCAGAGACAATTTATGAAGACTTCCAAGCATAGAGAGGAAAGCCGTCAGGAGAATACTCAGTCAGGAGCGCCTACAAACTATTACAAGAAACTAATCCGGATCCTAGTAATAGTTTAATACAAACCGAGAATAGAAATTTCTACAGAAACCTATGGAATTTACAAATCCCTCCTAAGATCAAAATTACAATTTGAAGAATTTCTTGGAATTTTATCCCTACACTTTCTAATCTGAAGAGCAAAAAAAGTCGCAGCGGAAACACTCTACCCCCGATGTCAAGCTTTTGATGAAGATAGTAATCATGTCTTCATGTATTGCCCTACAACAATAGAAGTATGGTCAGAGCTAAACTTGGCATGGGTAAACAACAACAATTTACAAAACTTGTGGGATTGGCTTATCTGGGTTTTCAAGCAGGGAGATCAAGAACAATGCCGTCGGTTTTGCTATGGGTTATGGTCAATCTGGACTCACAGAAATAAATTTATTTATGAAAAAAAGAATTTAATAGGCAGGGATATCGCTAAACAAGTCACCAGTTTTATAGCAGAGTTGAATGGAGCGGAGGAAAAAAGATCTCTTACCGATGTTGACAGGGGACATAAGCAGATGGAAAGGAGCACAAGGATGTCAGTTTATTTCGACGCGGCGTTTGATAAAAGAAGCTCCAGATCCACTTTGGGTTTGGTTGTCTGCAACACGGAGGGAGAAATAATAGCATCTAAATCAATCATTCACTCCGATATCCCATCGTCGTTTACAGCGGAAGCACATGCAAGATTATAAGCGATTCAGTTAGGGATTATATTGGGGTTAAACACACTGGGTATAAAAGGAGACTCAAAAATAGTGATTAAGGAATGTCAAACCATGAATCAAGATAAATCAATTATAGGGCGATTATCAGGGACATCCATAACAAGAAAGGTTTCTTTCAAGATATTAAGTTCTATTTCATTCCTAGAATAGAAAATGGGACTGCTCATTCAGTTGCGAAAGAAGCATGAGAAGAGGAGAGGGACATTACCTGTTGGGGATGCAACCAAGAACCATTCTTTAGGAGAGGGAGCAATGGAGGTCAAGAGCACAGCACTTAAGAGATTCAAGATCAATCTGACTTTGAGAAGGAAATGTCGCAGAAAGAAGAAGGTGAATGAATACGAACAGACGAGTGAGAAAAAAAAAGATGAAATGAAGGGAGTTAATAGAAGAAAGTGAATAGATAGGATTAGACGAGAGAGAAAAAAGATGAAATGAAAGGAGTTAGTAAAAGAAGCGTCAGAAATCTGGGTGAAATCTCTATAGCAGTAAAGAAAATATTGCTTTGGAAACTGCTGCTATCATTAAAAGCTGGACGGTGAGGTGAAAAGACAGAGGATTAATGCTATCCATCTGATTGATCAATTGGACGGTGGCTTATTATTTTATCTTATTTTTGAATTTTAAATTTTTATGGGTTAAGTCCGATTTTGGGCTTGGTTTGATTTAGGTGTAGTGATCTGTTTCTTTTGGACTAAGGGCCTAATTGGTTTAAAACTTTTTGTATTTTGATTTTTGCATTTATAAAGTCCAGTTGATCTTCAAAAAAAAAAAAAAACAATGGAAAAGCTAAAATTGTGAAAGTTTTGTAATCTATACATTTACACTTTCAACTCCAAGCTTAAATAATTAGAGATAATCACGACCATGGATTCTCTCTGTGAAGGCAATGAAAAGAGAGATGATATCTCCAGTGATCCAAACACCAAGAAGGTTCGTTTTAAGGATTCAGAGCCTACTAGTGACAACGTGATGGTTGTTGACTTAACATCGGCACCAACTCTATCCTAGAAAGATATGGTTTCAGGGAAAGGGCCTACTATTCCTAATGGAGGTAGTGATTCAAACATTGCTAATTAAATTTTTTCCCTTGAAGGTGATGTCAAGAAATCAATAGTCAATGGTGTAAGGCCTAATTTGTAGCCCGAGCCCAAAAGCAAATCAGAAATGAATAAAGTAAAAAAAACACAGTCCATTACATTGGGGCCCAATTAAGCTAGCAACCCCAATGGCCCAACATTTTCAAAGTCAGAAAACCCTAGGTCAGTTGCTGGAGCCCTCGCGCCGCACGCCCCTCGTCAGCAAGGCCATGCCCCTCACGCGTCGCTACCCATCTCCGCATCGTGCGCCATTACGCAGGCCACCTATGGCCTCCGTGATCTTCGCCCGAATCTGCAAACACACAAACAGATAAATGGTTGTATTTTCAGCTATATAAAGTCGTTTAAAACGATGTAAAAATGGGGATTTCTTGAGTTTTTTGGGCAAAAAAGGGCAATAGAGCACATTTTTTTACAGAGAATACAAAGATCAATACTAAAGAAGAAGGTTTTATTTTTCCTTTTAGTCTTCATTTTCGAATACTATTTTGTTATTTTGATTTATTTTTATTTTTATTTTTTTAAAAACCATACGTAATATATATATAGTATACGGAACAAAAAAGAAAACTCACTTTTTTGGAATTCCAACCACAATACACGGTGGCCGGAGACGGCGGCTAACGATGGCCGGCGCGGTGGTCGGCGTCAAAGACTTTGGCTGGATGCTTTGAGAGAGAGGGAGAGTTAAGAGGGAAAAGAGGAGAATTTCAATATCCAATTCGAATTATTCGAACATTTTCTAAAGGATTCATATTTTAAAATCTCTTCCAATTTTCAATATTAGGACATTAATCAATCAATGATGTACCAACTTTGGGCGTTACGAGGGTGCTAATCCTTCCTCGTACGTAACCGACTACCGGATCTGTTTTCTTAAAATTCGTAGGCCAAATGTTTTATAAGGTGACCCAATCACACTCCAAAAAAGATTGGTGGCGACTCCATTTTTCTTTTTAAAGTCGGCCCGTTTTCCAAACAAAAAAATGGTTTCGACAGCTTGGCAACTCCACTAGGGACAAATAAGAGAGTCAAGCCGTAGAATTAGTTGATTAATGTCCTTTTATCGAAAATTAAATTTGATTTCGATTCTTTCATTGCATGAGCTCGTGCCGCGTCATATGTTTGTGTGGTTTGAGTCTTGTAGGATATTCCTGCATCATATTGCATGACCGTTGTGGTCACACCCTTTAAGTAGGAGCAAGAAACTATGCCTTCATGAGGTTTTCACCTCCACATGGGTTAGTGGACTACTTCCGGGATACATCCCTACCTATGTCTTCGTGAGGTTTTCACCTCTGCATGGCCATAGGGAAATGTATTCCCCTGAACTGAACTCGATCCGTATGAGCCTATAATAGGTGAGGATTGAGGAATCTGCTGGTTCAGGTACCCTTCCTTTAGAACTAAGTCACATATAGCGATCCTTAAGAGCCCACCCTAGAGAGAGCCGTGCTGAACCTTAGTGGTTACCCAGATAGCTGTTTGACATTTTTTTTACTTGCTTTGGTTACTATTATTCGATACTAACTTGTTATGTTTTGGCTATGATTGCAGGTTATTTCATATTAAAAATGTGTCGAATCCTGTTCGGTTACTAATTTAGGAAGCTTGTCATGGAGAACGAATTCCTTGATAAAATAGAGGATAATGCAGCCGTTCGTATATGGTTAGAGAAGATACAACTTGAGAAAAGGGATAGTCTAGCCGAGGGATATACGTCGAAGTTGTGGGACTTCACTAGTATCAGTGTAACATAGAATGAACTCCAGGAATTGAGAAATATATGGGCTCATTGGGATGATGAGACTAAATAGCTTTTCTATCTTAATTATGGTGATACCCTACCTGTTTGACATCAAAGTGGACAAGTACTTATTTTGGACTATGACTCAGTTTTGGAACCCCGCATAGCTGTTTCATATTCGGGAAAGTGGACTTGGTGCCTACAATGGAAGAGTACACACCCTTGCTTCGGTGTCCAAAGGTTCGAGCCGACAAAACTTATTCCAGGGACGGTAATGTACCGACTTTTGTAAAGAAGCTGATGAGTATCATCGGGATGAGCGAACAGTGGGTCACAGCCCGAATTCAGCAAAAAGGTGAAGGAAAATGCATTCCTTGGGTAAGTTTGATGGACTTGATTGAAGCACATCCAGATATAAAGAGGAAAGTTGACATTTTTGCCCTGAGTATCTATGGTTTGGTAATTTTCCCCAAAGCTTTGAGACATGTAGATGAAGCAGTTGTTGACTTATTTGATCAACTGGACATGGGAGTTACACCGATACCAGTGATTCTTGTCGAGACATTCAGATCTTTGAATGCATGCCGGATGGTAGGTGAAGGTAGATTCATGATATGCGCGCAACTATTGTTGGTTTGGTTCCATAGCTATTTTGGAGGGTAGATAAAGTTTCTTATCGAATTTTTTCCAAGAATTATTCCCCGTTAAAGGAGTTGGCAGCCACGCCTAGAAGAGATGACATATCAGAAGAAAACTGGATCGCGCTCCTTCAGAATCTCTAGGAAGAGGACGTTGAGTGGAGAGCTCCTTGGTTAGTTCCTAATGAAATTCTCTACCGGTGTGGAAGTTATGATTGAGTCCCTCTGCTAGGAATTTGGGGAGCCGTTGGGTATGCTCCTTTGCTTGTGCTGAGGCAATACAGATCAAGACAGTTTATACCAGCGACACATGGGCTAGCTCAGTTTGAATTTTCGTATAGAGGAGATAATTATAAGAAGAAGTTTCGAGAGATTTCTAATGCTTGGAAGTAGACTCACCGAATGAAAAGAGTTGTTGTAGGTCCGGTGACAACCCTCAAATATAATGCATGGCGGAGTGGGAGAGTTAAAGATAATATCCCCAAACCAACACAAGATGGTGCTCGACTGGTGGAGAAATACCTGCAAGTAGTCCCTTCCGAGTTGGAAATCATGAAACAAGACTTTGAAAATAAAAATTCGGAGTCAGGGAAAAAGATAGAACAACTGGAAGAAGAAAAAGTGCATTTGAGGTTAGATATTGATGTCCAGAAATCAGAGGCTGAGAAACTGAGAAAAGGGAAAATGAAGGCCGAAGAAGATTTGGACAGTTTGAAAACTGATTATAAAAAGTTGCATTCATCGATGAGAACTGCTAGGTTGGGTAAAACCTTAGAATAATGGCATCAAGAAATTCAAGAAGAGAAGGCTAGGGTCGATCAGTGGAAGAAGAGGTTTCATGATGCTCCAGCACAAAATGATACTCTGAAAAAGATCGCGTGTGAGAGCCAAAGCGAAAATGAGATGTTAAGAGCTCGAGTAGCAGAACTAGAGAAGGCATTGTGTCAAAGCCGCAACTCTACGGTGAAGCTGGAATCAAGCCTAAATAAGATTGAAGAGTTGAAAGGAAAGGTGGTAGAGCTTGAAACGGCGCTGCAAAATAGAGAGCTCCGGATCCAACTATTGGAGGCAAACAACGAGCGATGGGAAGAACAGCTTCAACAATCTTAGGACCAGGTCAGAGAAAGAGACTACGTTATGGGCGAAGCCGTGGCTCAGATACGAGAAGTGGCCGATCATCTACAAACCTTAGCGGTTCAGGCTGATGTAAGTGTAAAATATGAGCTAGAGTCGAACCGGGGTCGAGAGTTAGCTTGGCTTCTTAAGAAAGTTAAAGCTTTGAGCATATGGGCTAAGCCGTATATGTGACTTTATTTTATGTAAAGGATTTTGTTTTCTTATAAAGTTATTCTAAAAGGAATTGAACCAGAATCGACGCCTTTTATTTTTGCATTCATATCATGCTTTTGCATTACATCGCATCATATGCATTAAATATCATAAAAGAACCCTATTAACTAAAGATCATATTAAAGCTACCCTGGAACATCACTACTACACTCGAAGAAAAACGAAAGCTATGGATCAAAGGATAGAAAAGTTAGAGCAGATGCAGAAGAAGATGCAAGACCAACTGCAAACTCAGATGCAAGAACAGTTGGCTAAGATCCAACAGGACATGAGGGATCAAATGTTGGAATCCCAAAGAGTATGATGAGCCAGTTAACACAACTGTTGACTGGAGGGCCTGGTAAAGGAAAAAGCCCTATGATCGATACTCGAGATGATAATAAAGATTCTGCTTATCCTTCAAGCTTTGCCCCGGTAAATTCCCAGATACAACCACCAAGAGTGTCCATCAACATCAAACCCCAGTATCAATCCGGTACCTTAGCACCGGTAAACTTCTCGACAGGCTCGAGCTCCAACCCCGGAGATGATTCGGCAAAACCAATGGTCCCTAACTTCGATGATGCAGTAGAGGGGAAAAAAGCAAAGGCGGAGCTCCCAAAAGAATTTGAGGATCGATGCAAATGGTTGGAGGAGAAGTTCAGAGCATTGGAAAGCGCTGATTACCAATGCGAAGTAGATGCTAAGAAGTTGAGTCTGGTCCCAGATTTGGTACTCCCACCAAAGTTCAAGATGCCAAAATTCAAAAAATATAACGGGACCAGCTGTCCTGAGGCCCACATTACAATGTTCTTTCGGAGAATGACGGGATATGTTAGCAACAACCAGTTGTTGATCCACTGTTTCCAGGATAGTTTGACTGGGGCCACAGCAAAATGGTACAATCAGCTGAGTTGTACTCAAATCAAATCATGGAATGATTTAGCACAGGCCTTCATGAAACATTATGGCCATGCGACTGATATAGCGCCTGACAGGATTATGCTACAAAACATGGAGAAGAAGTCGGGCGAAAGTTTCAGGAAATATGCCCAGAGGTGGATGGAAGTCACTACACAAGTCCAACCATCGCTTCTAGAAAAAGAAACAACCATGCTCTTCGTTAATACCCTAAAAGAACATTTTATCAACCATATGTTAGGGAGTGCCACTAAGAGTTTCACAGACATAGTGATGTCTGGTGAAATGATAGAGAACGTGATAAGGTGTGGAAAAGTAGAAGCCGGAGAAAGCACGAAAAGATCAGCTCCAAACAAAAGGGAGAATGAAGTAAGTAATGTGAGCTCGGGTTATTCAAAACCCTATACTCTCAGTCAACCGAGAGCGGTAGCTGCAGGCCAGCAAGCCTCACTAAGACAGGAGCCCAACACGAGGCAGAATACCGAGAAGTTTCAGTTTGCTCCCATACCAATGACGTATAGGGAGTTGTACAAAAATCTGTTCGATTTGCATGTTGTAGCCCCTTTCTACTTGAAACCGTTGCAACCCTCATATCCTAAGTGGTATGACACAAACGCTCAATGTGAATACCATGCGGGTATCGTAGGGCACTCGATAGAAAACTGCACCTCATTCAAAAGGCTAGTCGAAAGGCTTATTAAGGTGGGTGTTGTGAAATTCAACGACGCACCAGGTGTGGGAAATCCATTACCCAGTCATACCGAGAAAGGGGTAAACACGATAGTCGAGTATATGGGGAGGAGAATCAAACGAAATGTTGCTGAAGTAAGAACCCCATTGAGGGGGGTTTGGAAGGAAATGCGGAAAAGAGGTCTAGTTCCGCAAGAGTTGGGGAGCAAATCCCGAGATGCAAGGAACTACTGTGAGTTCCATAATAAGGAAGACCATGAGATCCAGCAATGCAGCGAATTCAAAGCCCTAGTACAAGGGTTAATGGATAACAAAGAGTTGGAGTTCTTGGAATCTGCAGAAGGAGAGGACGTATGCACCACAGAATGAGGGTCAGCAGGGAAGGTCCTTGAGGTCAATCACCCAGTAGTGATCATCACAAGACCGAGAATCAATGAAGCAGTAGCGAGAGTGGCACCGAGAGTGGTAATTCGGAAGCCCGTGGCTTTTCCTTATAGGGATCGCAAAAGGGTGCCTTGGAATTATAGCTGCAATGTGACATGCTTGGGGAAGGAGAGTTCGGTCGGCACACCAAACACAGAAGCCGAATACATAGAGAGGAAATCCTCTGTGATCAGACAGGGAGAAAAGAAGATAGAATCACTAATTAATGAACCAGTAACAGAGAATGAAGCCAAAGAGTTTTTGAAGTTCCTAAAGCACAGTGAGTACAGTGTTGTGGAACAATTACACAAGCAGCTGACACGCATATCGGTACTGGCTTTACTTTTAAACTCGGAGGTACACCGTAACTCGCTGATAAAGGTATTGAATGAATGTGATCAGACAGGGAGAAAAGAAGACAGAATCACTAATTAATGAACCAGTAACAGAGAATGAAGCCAAAGAGTTTTTGAAGTTCCTAAAGCACAGTGAGTACAGTGTTGTGGAACAATTACACAAGCAGCTGACACGCATATCGGTACTGGCTTTACTTTTAAACTCGGAGGTACACTGTAACTCGCTGATAAAGGTATTGAATGAAATCTATGTCACCGGTGATATTTCGGTGAACAAGCTGGACCGCCTCGTCAGCAACATAAGTGCCGATAACTTTATCTCTTTCAGTGATGATGAGATACCGCCAGGGGACATGGGATCCACCAAGGCTTTGCACATCACTACCCTGTAACACCCCTAACCCGTATCCTATGCCGGAACCGAGTACGAGGCATTACCAGACTTAACAATACATTTTGTCAAATTAATTAACACATATATAAAATGACTTAGTCAAGTCCCTATACATGCCATAACTTAAATCATTTATAAATAAAGATACCCATGGATAGCTTGATAGTGTGAAGGATCTCCGACGACCTCCAACCTGAGCTTGTTTAGTAGGACTCTGTAACATGGGAAAGGAAAGGGGGTAAGCTTATAAAGCTTAGTAAGTTTACATGTAAAAATAATAAGCATTAGCAATGAATTTAGCTTACTACTAAGCTGTCATAACTTGCATAAATAATGCTAAGTTCTTACTTTCCCAACTTACTCATTTGTAGCCTTATCAAAGCCTCAACATAACAAATCCTCACAACAAGTTCTCAAATTGATACAATCATTAAATCACATGCTTATACCTTATTACTCATGTTCACATTAATTTGTCTACTTGAATCGCTGTCACTAAATTATTTATTTCTTGAGCTACAGAGCTCTGAATTTCAAACCGCTAATTTTCCCTGAAACTAGACTTACATATCTTCATACCATAAAATATACAAAATTTTTGGCTTAGCCAATTAGTACAGTTTATTCATTAAAATTTCCTCTATTTCACTGTTCGACTATTCTGACCACTTTTCACTACAAATCAATTTTCTCCTTATGCAGAATTGAAATGATGTTATAATTTGTTTCATTTGAAACAAGACTTATTAAGGAATCTAACCATATAAATTATGCCCCAAAATTATTTTTTTTACAATTTTTAATGATTTTTCCAAGTCATAATAGGGGATCTCGAAATCACTCTGAACCAGTGTCACAAAAATCTAAATATCTCAAAATACAAAATTTCTTTTCTTTCTTTGTTTCTTTCATATGAAAATAGACTCAATAAGATTTAATTTCATATCTCTCTAAACAACTAATTCCATTTATACCATTTTTGGTGATTTTTCAAAGTTACTCTACTGTTGCTATCCAAAACTGTTTTATTTCTAAATTTCACTCTTTCATGTTTTCTTTATAGTAACTTTCATTGGAACACTTACTCCGTATCAATCTTACCAAAGTTCGATCACATATCGAGCACATTGCTCAAAAGTTTACACGCATATACATGCACTTATTCATCACATAATCATATTCAATTACACTTAGTCGTTACATAGCCACATTGTATTTTCACTTAGTCAATTTCCCGTTGAACTCATCAAAATAATAACAGATACACGGTGGCCTGCACATGGTACCACCCTTGTAGCCGAAGCTATCTGGTGCACATAGTAGCCTGCACTTAGTACTACACATGTGACCAAAACCATCATTTACAGCCTACACTTAGTACCACACATGTGATCGAAACTATCGGGTACGCATAGTAGCCTGCACTTAGTACTACACATGCGACCTATCTGTTTGGTACACGTAGTAGCCTGCACTTAGTACTACACGTGACCTAAAACCATTTCGTAGCTCTCTTGTACACATAGTAGCCTGCACTTAGTACCACACATGTGACCTAGCTACCTCATTCGTATATTTTCTATTCCAAAGGTTCAACCGGGAATTCCCACTTTTCAATATTTTACCAATTCATCCATTAAAATGTCGAGTCAATATCGAACATTATAATTATATTAGAAAATCAATACTAAAGTATTCATAACTAAAATTTCAATTTAACATTCAAACTTGCATCATTAAATGCTTATGAAACATATGAACTTACCTCGATACCAAAACGGTTATTTTACCAACTTTCCCGATTTTTAATTTTCCTCCTGTTCTAGGTCCAAATCTCGTTTTTCGGGGTCTAAAACATCATATTTCACTTATTTAATTAATTTACTATTCAAAACAGTCCTTAACTCAACTTTTGCAAATTTACAGTTTTACCCCTAAACTTTTACATATTTACACTTTTGCCCCAATACTCGAAAATTAAACTTCAGCCCTTATTCTTATGTTTTATAACATGCTGATCATTTTTCTCTTCTATGGCAACATCAAATCCTCACTCTAACATGTACTTATGAACATTAGGTATTTTTACCGATTATGTCGTTTTACTCGTTTTCACGTAAAATCGCTTAGTAAAAGTTGTTTAACATTATTTCAGCCTTAATACTCTATCATAAAACATCAAAATAAACATATTTCATCTATGGGTATTTTTCCAAATATGAACCCTAGGTTAAATTATTGCTAGAATTAGCTAAATCAAGTTACCGGGACTCCAAAAACGTAAAGAATATTAAAAACGGGGCTTGGAATCACTTACTATGGAGCTTGGAAGCTTGAAACAAACCCTAGCTATGGAGAACCCTTGTAATTTCGTCCTAATGAAGAAGATGGACATATTTGGCATTTAAATTTTGTTTTTAATTCATTTAATTCACTAAATTACCAAAATGCCCCTTAAAAAATCTTTTGAAACATACCCATCCATGTCCATTTTTGTCCACCAACTTAACCAATGGTCTAATTATCATTTAAGGACCTCCAATTTAAAATTTCATAACAATTGGACACCTCTAACATGTAGAACTCAACTTTTGCACTTTTTACAATTTAGTCCTTTTGACTAAATTGAGTGCCCAAACGTCAAAATTCTCGAATGAGATTTTCAAAAAATCATTCTGTGAAATTGTAGACCATAAAAATATAAATAAAATAAATTTCTCAACATCGAATTTGTGGTCCCGAAACCACTATTCCGTTTAGGCCTTATTTCGGGATGTTACACTACCCGATGCAAAAGGTATACGCTACCGAAGATATTGATTGACAATGGATCGGCACTGAATGTCTTGCCCCTATCTACGCTGAACAGGTTGCCTGTAGACAGCTCTCATATGAAAACATGCCAAAATATAGTGAGAGCATTCGATGGCACCGAAAGGAAAGTGATGGGAAAGATTGAGATACCCCTCCTGATCGGGCCAAATACGTACGAGGTAGACTTCCTCGTGATGGACATCAAGCCCTCCTATAATGGTTTATTGGGAAGGCCCTAGATTCACTTAGCGGGAGCCATACCATCATCATTGCACCAAAAGCTAAAGTTGGTGACAGAAGGTCGGCTGATAACCATAAATGCGGAGGAGGACATCATCGCATCCGTTACTAGTGATGCGCCATACATAGAAAATGATACTGAGGTGACAGAGTGTTCCTGTAACAGCCCGATTTTGACCCTAATCGGAACGTTGGTTTCGGGACCATGAATCTGAGTCAGAAAAATATTTTAATATTATTTTCTATGCTTACTATGTGTGATTTGATGTTAGTGAAAATTTCGTATTAAAATTTGATCATTTTGGTGCTTAATTGTGAAAAAGGGCTTAATTGCATAAAAATAAAATTTGGTGGTTAAATGTGTAGGTGCCGAATTGTTGATGTCTTCATAAATTGGAGGTTTAAATAGCAATTTGACCATGAAATTATGGATAGTGGTCGGCCATCATTATGCATGTAATAGTGTTGGCATTTTATAGTATATTTTATTATATGTTATTATATTTTATGTTAAAATAAATTAGTTAATATATGATAATAAAAACAAAATAGAAAGCCATGCATTGCTCATCTTTTTCGCCGAAACTAAGGAGAAAAGAAAGAAGTTTGAGCTCTCTCTCATATTCGGCCATTTGAAGCTTAATTAAGGTATGATAGTTGTTCGGTTTTTGATAATTTTTACGTTTTTGAGATTGTTGCTATGAGATGTACAAGCCCCATGCTTTAATTTTTGAGTTTGATGAATATTTTGAGTTAAGCCATTGTTGATAGCTTGATGTTTATGTTCTTTAAGGATGAATTATGTTAAATATGTATTAGAGTAATAAGTTTTGTCTTTGAATTTTTGATGAAATTGGGTATGTTGAACTAAATTGCAAAAATAAATTTTTAAGGGACTAAAATGTGAAATAAATGAAATGCATGGACTTGTATGAAGACTAGGAATATTCGGCCCTTAGGGTGTTTAGCCAAATTTTGTGTATTTTGTGTTTTGTGCAAGTAGGACTAAATTGTAAAAATGTGAAATATTAGAGGCAAAATGGTAATTTGCCCATTTATGTGTTTTTGATTAAATTGAATGTAAATATATTTGAATGAGCTTAATTTGAACATGTTTAAATCAAGAACCAAAGAAAACGGATTTGGATCGGAGAAAAACGAAAATAGTCGAATAACCGGTTTTCGTCGTCCATCGATATCCGAGGTAAGTCTTTAAGCAATAAAACCTGGTAAATTAAGTACGTAATCTAATATATGCTGATTTGGAAATTTTGTATTTATATTATTGAATAACTGAATGTGGTTAAATCTAAGATTCAATGTGTTTAAGTTGTTCGATGGTGATTTGAATGCTCGTACAAAGACTACGAAGTGTATTAAAGATTCAATATATGAAATATGTGTGTGTGTGACAGCTTAAAAGTATGGTTATTCAGGCTGTGAGCCTAGCAAGCCTTGGGCTGGTGTACTTAATCGGGCTTTGTGCCTAGCAGGCTTATTGCCGGTGATTGAATATCAGACCTTGGGTCTAGCAGGCCTAATGCTGGTGTGTGTGTTTCAGGCTTATGCCTAGCAGGTTTTATACCGGTGATCTAATTTCAACTTATAAATTATAAGACTTCTTAATTATGTGATCATTGAGCAAGTAAGTTGATAAAATGAGTTTGTATACTCGACCAAACAGGTATGTGCATATGAGATATTTTAATTGAACTTGTATATTCGGCCAAATGGGTAAGTGCACATGTGATGTTTATTGAGCAAGCATGTGACAAAATGTTCTTGTATATTTGGCCTTCTTGATATGTGGATAAAATGGTATTAAATACTTGTATACATGTGATGTTTAATGGATATATATATATATATATATATTCGGTTATATGTGACTAGAATGTACATGGTATTTACTTATTCGATTGTATATATAAACATATTGAACTATATGTATGTGGTAATATGAGTAGGTTATTAAGAAATGATATTTTATATCTTAAACCTTTTGCTAAATTGGTAAGTTTGTATATTTAAAGTAAGATAGTGATAAGTGTTATGCTATGTAAAGATAATAGCATTCGGCCATGATAGTCTATTTGTGCTAAGTTATTATTTCAATGTCATAAAGTGATTAGTTTAAAATGTTTGAATGTTTAATTGATTTGTTATACTTTCTTAAGACTTACTAAGCTAAGTTAGCTTACTCTGTGTGTTCTGTTATTCTGTTTTATAGATTTCGGTTGTAAGCTACGAGCTCGGGATTCGCCATCGAAGTCATCCACACTATCGACTTATTTTGGTACTTTAATATTTGGGATTTTGAATTTAAGGCATGTATAGGCTAGCCTAATACTTGGTTGATGTTTTGATGTTGTAAATATAAGCCATGCGAAAATGGCTTGTCCATCTTGTTAATCTTGGAACTTATATTTTGGCTTGATGATTATGTTTGGTTGTGGTTTTGGTTGATTTGGTTTTAGTATACATAAGTATGGTTAATGTATAGATTTTAAATGAAATGGAGTAAAGATGTTATAAACTAGTTAACCATATTTTGCAATGAAATAGTTTTTGGTTAGCAGCAGTGACACGATTTTGAAAAATCACCAAAAATAGGAGAAATGAAATTATAAAGTGAATAAGATATAGAATTAAATCATATTGTGTCTATTTTTATATGAAAGAAACAGGGTAGGCAAAGAAGTTTTATATTATGAGATATTTAAATTTTAGTGAGACTGGTTCTGAATGAATTTGTGATCCTCTGTTCTGTCTTGGAAAACTTATTAAACATTGCACAAAAATAATCATGGAGATTAGTTTGTATTCTTATAATCCTTAATGAGTCTATTTTTTATTGTAATAAACGAGAACATTATTTGAATTCTGTACAATGAGATAACTGAGTTTTTGTAAAAATAGATCAGATTCATCAAACTATGAAATAAGGGAAACTTTAATGATTAAACTATACTAATTGGCCACATGAAAAAATCTGGAAATATTATAGTAAGAAGATATATGAGTCTAGTTTCAAGGAAAATTTACGGATCTAAATTTTGAGTTTTGTAACTCGAGTTATAGTCAATTTAGTCAACATGATGTGGATGGACAGTTTCAATTTTTATGCCCCGAATTAGTAGTTAAGTCTAGTATGTACATGTGTATAAAGTTTTATATTTATGTGTTTTGAATTATGGAAGATTACTTGGTCTTGTTGATTCGATTTTGATCTTATAAATGAATTGTTCTATATTTTGTTTGGATGTTTGTAATTGGCCTATTTTGAATTAGGTTAAACAAAGTTTATGCAAATACATATATGTATGTTTAGTTTTGGTAATTGATAATTTGTTTAGTAAAGTAATTATGAACATGTGCATATTGGGTCAATGTGACTTGAATGACCAAATGAATAGTAACCTTTGTATTTGTTGAAAAATGCTTATGTGTGAAATTAGCTAAATGGATTTCAAATATGTACATTATTGTTTTAGCATACTATGAAAATGCATTACTCATAACACATTCGGATATGACCATATAAACAGTAAATAATTGATATAACCTGTGTTTTGCATGTTAATGCCTTGTAACCCTATTCTGGCGACGGATACGAGTTAAGGGTGTTACAGTTCCTTTCGGTCATTAGAGTTTGTAAATGCGACTTTCATTAGTGAAGGAGCAGGATCCCAGTGCCAAAAATATCATAAGTTACGTGGATGAGCCTGCGACTGATGGTAGGAAAAGGATCTTTGCCTGGGAGGGGACTCAAAAAATACCTCCACGGACGAGTCGAAGTGCCAGGTTTGGTTGACAAGCGTGATCGTTTTGGTTTGTGGCATAGGCTAGATGCCAAACAAAGAAAGGAGGAACTGGAGAGGAAGTGTGAAAGATGAATGGCATGATTGAGTGGGGCTGAGGTCAAATGGAGATCAATGACTTTTCCCCATGTATCCCATACGTTCGTGTTAGGAGGAGTTATTCATCCGAGACCGGGGAGCGCGAATGAAGAAGCGGCTGAAGATATGATGAAGACTTTGAGCATCAACGTCGTATCTGAAGAGGGACCTAAGGAAAGAAACTTAGCGGGCATTTGCCCCTATGAGCCTGGAAGTGTTCTTAACAACTGGACTGCGAAAGAAATTCATGTAGTTTTTAGAGCTAACACAGAGTAATGTTCAAAACACACTTATTGTTTTAAGCCTAGAAACAATAAGAATCTTTTATGAAATAGGCTCATGTTCAAACATCTTTACTTTCAATAAAAAATGCATTTTTGTGTTTCATATCTGGTAAATATTTTTTATTTTCTCATTTCATTCATAATTATGTCATACAAATAAGTTATTCTTAGATTCATTCATTGAATATTCTTTCATACCTACAATAGGTCCCCAGATATCGATGTCATGAGCAACGCTGATATGAACCCAGAATTCCCTTATGAACGAGACATGTGCCTAGAGGGATCTCGAGATTTTGCAGATGACGAAAATTGTGGTTTATCCCCGGATTGTTAAGGATGGTAGAGCGGGAAGAGAAGCTGATTCTACCCCACAAAGAGGCAATTGAGAATGTGATTCTAGAAGAGGGGAAAGAGGTGAAAATTGACACTTTCATAAATGAGGAAACAAGGCAGGATCTCATTAAACTTCTGCTAGAGTTCAAAGATGTCTTCGGCCTGGTCATACCAAGACATGCCTGGGTTGAGCGCTGATGTTGCGGTACATCATATCCCCATAAAAGAAGAATGCAAGCCGGTCCAACAAAAGCTCCGAATGATGAGACCTGATGTGGCAGTAAAAATAAGAGAAGAGGTCAAGAAGCAATTCGATGCTGGGTTTTTACAAGTGGTGAATTACTCAATATGGGTAGCCAATGTTGTCCCTGTTCCTAAGAAAGACGAGAAAGTACAGATTTACATAGATTACAGAGACTTAAACAAGGCCAGCCCAATGGACAACTTTTCACTGCCTCACATCGACACTTTAGTGGATAACACGGCGGATTATTCATTGTTCTCCTTCATGGATGGTTTCTCTGGATACAATCAGATAAAGATGCATCCTGAAGACATGGAAAAGACCACATTCATAACCTTGTGGGGTACCTTTTGTTACAAAGTGATGCCATTCGGGTTAAAAAATGCGGGAGCAACATACCAAAGAGCCATGGTAACCTTGTTTCACGACATGATGCACAAGGAGATCGAAGTCTACGTCAACGACATGATCACGAAATCCCGAATGGAAAATGAGCATGTACCGGTTTTGAGGAAGCTATTCTTGAGGTTGAGGAAATTTCAGGTGAAGCTCAATCCAACCAAGTGTACTTTCGGGGCTAGGTCAAGCAAACTACTTAGTTTCGTAGTCAGTGAAAGAAGAATTGAGGTCGACCCGGATAAAGTCAATGTCGTACAAGAATTGCCTCCGCCGCGCACTCAAAAGGAAGTCCGAGGTTTTCTAGGAAGACTAAATTATATTGCTTGGTTCATTTCGCAATTGGCTGAGAAATGTGACCCTATATTTCGTCTTCTTAAGAAGCATAACCCAGGCATTTGGGACGAATGCCAGAAGGCTTGTGACAGGATTAAAAAATACTTGTCTAATACTCCAGTGCTAATGCCACCCAGTCCTGATAGACCATTGATTCTGTATTTGACGGTATTCGATAATTCAATGGGATGTGTACTCGGCTAACACGATGAGACAGGGAAGAAAGAAAAGGCGATATACTACCTCAGCAAGAAATTTACTGAGTGTGACATGAGATACTCGCAAATTGAAAAGTTATGTTGTACTTTGGTCTGGACAACTCGGAGGTTGAGGCAGTACATGTTGTACAACACGACTTGGTTAATCTCAAAACTAGACCCTCTTAAGTACATGATGGAGTCAACCGCCTTGAATGGAAGAATGGCTCGATGGCAAATTTTACTCTCTGAATTTGACATAGTCTATGTGAACTAGAAGGCTGTGAAAGAGAGTGCAATAGCAGATTTTTTAGCCAGCAGAGCGCTAGACGATTACAAGCCTCTTAATTTTGATTTTCCTAATGAAGATCTGATGTTCATAGCTGCTACTGAAGAGGGTACCCTAGAAGATTGTCCTTGGAAATTGAACTTCGACGGAGCATCAAATGCCGTTGGTAATGGAGTTGAGGCAGTTCTGATATCCCCAAACGGAGATCATTATCCATTCACTTGCAAGTTGGATTTTGATTGCACAAACAATATGACAGAATACGAAGCATGTATCATGGGAATTTGAACAGCCATAGACCGCAAAGTCAAGGTGCTAGAGGTATATGGAGATTCCGCGTTGGTAATCTATCAACTCAAAGGAGAATGGGAAACGAGAGATCCCAAATTGATCAGTTATCGAAAGTTAGTTTTGGAGTTAATTGAGGAGTTTGATGATATCACATTCTTTTACCTCCCGCGTGATTAAAACCAGATGGTTGATGCCTTGGCCACATTAGCGTCTATAATCAGAGTAAATGAACAGGAAGGTATGAAGCCTATCCAAATAAGTATCTGTGAGGCTCCGGCTCACTGCTGCAATATCGACGTCAAGGAGGAGAGAGACGATCATCCTTGGTATCATGACATCCTGTGGTATGTGAAGAACAGTGAATACCCTGATCAAGCAACAGAAAATGATAGGAGAACATTGAGAAGACTAGCCAATGACTATGTCTTAGACGGAGAGGTCCTATATAAAAAGAGGAAGGACCATGTGCTGTTAAGATGCGTTGATGCTATTGAAGCTAGGAAAATCTTGGAGGAAGTCCAAGAGGGGGTCTGTGGGACCCATGCCAATGGGTTTACAATGGCTAGGCAAATCATGATATTCGGGTATTACTGGTCCACGATGGAAGGAGATTGTATCCGTTACGCCAAGAAGTGCCATAAGTGCCAAATTTATGGAGACAAGATCCATGTGCCTCCTTCACCTGTTCATGTTATGACCTCATCGCGGCCTTTTTCGATGTGGGGCATGGACATCATTGGGCCAATCTCACTGAAGGCTTCTAACGGACATCGATTCATTTTCCCGGTCATCGATTACTTCACCAAATGGGTGGATGCAACTTCATATGCCAATGTCACGAAGACGGCAGTTAGCAAGTTTTTGAAGAGAGAGATCATATGTCGCTATGGGATGCTGGAAAGGATCGTATCTGACAATGTGTTGAACTTGAATAATAGCGCGATAGCGGAAGTCTACAGTCAGTTCAACATTAAGCACCACAATTCGTTGCCATATTGCCCGAAAATGAATGGCGCCGTTGAGGCAGCTAATAAAAACATCAAGAAAATTGTGGGGAAAATGACTGAGACCTACAAAGATTGGCATGAAAAGTTACCGCTTGCCCTCTATGCCTATCGAACATCTGTTAGAACTTCCACCTGGGTAACACCTTTCTCATTAGTTTATGGGATAGAGGCAGTTTTGCCCATTGAAGTCGAAATTCCTTCTCTCCAAGTTTTATCAGAGTTGATGTTGGATGAAGCGGAATGGATCCAATCTCGATATGATCAGCTGAATCTAATTGAGGAAAAAAGGTTAAGAGCCATTCGTCATGGTCAAATGTACCAGAAGCAAATGATACGGCCCTACAATAAAAAAGTCCACCTTAGAGTATTCCATGAGGGAGACTTGGTATTGAAAAAGATCCTCCCTATGCAAAAGGACTTCAGAGGAAAGTGAATGCCCAATTGGGAGGGACCTTATGTCGTAAAGAAGGCCTTTTCTGAAGGGGCATTGATACTAGCCGAGATAGACGGCAAAAGTCAGCCAAACCCAGTTAATGCAGACTCCGTCAAGAAGTACTTCGCTTAAGAAGGAAAACGGGCCAAGGCGAAAACCCGTAAAGGGCGTCTTGAGTTCAAAAAAAATGGAGAGGCCAAGGTGAAAACCCGCAAAGGGCACTTTGAAACCAAAGGAGCTTTGAATTAAAAACCCGTAAAGGGCAATTCAAATTTTTGAGGAGAAATGGGGCATGCGCTAGCCGTCCTATAGCTGAGTTAACAATGAGGAGATAGGTTACATCTTTGGGGCATTGACAAAGTACTTCAGGTCTCCTAAACATATGTTGAACTCAGAGTGGTCTTTAAGAAGTTCGTGCAGAAAAGCTCAGGCTGTGATATCTGGGGCACCAATTCCACCCTTACTCATTTTTGTACCTTAGCAAAATTTGTTTCCTTTGTTCAATCCATTCTTCACGGGTTTAGTCCCGAATAAATTTCAGTTTCATTCATATCTATCATCTTTTTCAAGCATTTCATATTGAAATAATGATTAATGAACTAATAATGCTTTCACAAAAGAAGTTTTTGCATATTACTCTGAAAGTCTCTAAATAATGCAAGAATCTGAAACAAGACAATTATTTAGAACTCACCAGGCTTAAAGGGCAGGGAACGCTTAAGAAATAAGGGTCTAAGCAGTGACGACATCTTCAGATTCTCTGTTGAAAGTATCATCTGAATAAGGAGACATACGTCAGGGATGTCACCTTAACAAACAGCGAGCAATGATAGCCCAAATGTTAAAAAATTGAATCATTCTCATGACATTTTGCATTCATTCATAATACATTGGATAGGAGCATTTTTCGATCATGACATCCCAATCATTTGGCATATGCATAGACCACATGAAATCAATTCTACAGGTAGGTTCCCTAGAGGACAATGTAGCAAAATTGATTAGACTTACAAAAGACGGCAAATCTTATCTCCATGTATCGACAATGGAGCAGATTTAGGCCAATAACCTTATCTCCCTGAGCAGGAGTGGAACAGGCTAATGATAGCAGATCTTAGCTCTACTGAGCAGGAGTAAAGTAGATCGAAGACATCAAGTCTTATCTCCATGTATCGGCAATGGAGCAGACTAAAGATTGTAGATCTTGTCTTCGCGAGATAGTAGTGGGACAGGTCGAAAATGACGAATCTTATCTCCATGTATTGGTAATGGAGCAGATTCAAACCGCCAGCCTTATCCTCTTAAGCAGTAGTGGAACAGGCTAAAAAATTACAAGTCTTATCTCCATGTATCAACAATGGAACAGACTGAAGATCGTAGATATTGTCTCCTCAAGATAGCAGTGGGGCAGATCGAAGACGGCAAATCTTATCTCCATGTATCGGCAATGGAGCAGATTTAGGCCAATAGCCTTATCTCCCTAAGTAGGAGCGGAGTAGGCTAATGATAGCAGATCTTATCTCCACTGAGCAGGAGTGGAGCAAATCGAAAATTACAAGTCTTATCTCTATGTATCGGCAATGGAGCAAACTGAAGATTGTGGATCTTGTCTTCTCTAGATAGCAGTGGGGCAGATCGAAGTTGGCAAATCTTATCTCCATGTATCGACAATGGAGCAGATTTAAACCATTAGCCTTATCTCCTTGAGATAATAGGGGAGCAGGCTGAAAATTACAAGTCTTATATCCATGTATCGACAATGGAGCAGACTGAAGATTGTGGATCTTATCTCCATAAGCAGTAGTGGAGCAGATCGAAGACAGTGAACCTTAACCCTCTAAGCAGTAGGGTAACAGGCTGAAAATTACAGATCTTATCTCCCTAAGCAGTAGTGGAGCAGATCGAAGACGGTGAGCCTTAACCCCCTAAGCAGTAGGGTAACAGGTTGAAAATTGCAGATCTTATCTCCTTAAGTAGTAGCGGAACAGATCAAGGGCAGTGAGCCTTAACCCTATAAGCAGTAGGGTAACAGGCTAAAAATTACAGACCTTATCCCCCTAAGCAGTAGGGGAGCAGATCGAAGACGGTGAGCTTTAACTCGCTAAGCAATAAGGTAATAGGCTGAAAATTATAGATCTTATCTCCCTAAGCAGTAGTGGAGTAGATCGAAGGCGATGAGCCTTAACCCCCTAAGCAGTAGGGCAACAGGCTGGAAAATGACAGACCACCCTATCTCCCTAATGGAGTGGGTTGAGGGCAGTGAGCCTTATCTCCCTGAGATAGCAATAGAGCAGGCTAAAATTACAAGTTTTATCTCCATGTATCAGCAATGGAGCAGGCTGAAGAGTATAGATCTTGTCTCATCAAGATAGCAGTAGGGAAGATTGAAGACGGCAAATCTTATCTCCATGTATCGGCAATGGAGAGATTTAGGCCAATAGTCTTATCTCCCTGAGCAAGAGCGGAGCAGGCTAATGATAACAGATCTTATCTCCACTGAGCAGGAATGGAGCAGATCGAAAATTGCAAGTCTTATCTCCATGTATCGGCAATGGAGCAGACTGAAGATTACAGACCATATCCCCTAAGGAGTAGTGGAGCAGATTGAAATGAAAATTCCTATACCCCTGAAGACGCAGTAGATGGAATGAAGCTACTTGAAGAGAGGAAGCATCAAGAAACTAAGATTCGATAAGATCGGGCAAAATTGACCCTTTTAAAGTCTTTGTTATATTCTCGTTACACGACAATGAGCAAAGAGGGGCAGCTGTAGGGCCTAATTTGTAGCCCGGGCCCAAAAGCAAATCAAAAATGAATAAAGTAAAAAAAAACACAGTCCATTAAATTGGGGCCCAATTAAGCTAGCAGCCCAAACGGCCCAACATTTTCAAAGTCAGAAAACCCTAGGTCAGTTGCTGGAGCCCTCGCGCCGCACGCCCCTCGCCAGCAAGGCCATGCCCCTCGCGCGTCGCTACCCATCTCCGCATTGTGCGCCATTACGCAGGCCACCTATGGCCTCCGTGATCTTCGCCCGAATCTGCAAGCACACAAACAGATAAATGGTTGTATTTTCGGCTATATAAAGTCGTTTAAAACGATGTAAAAAGGGGGATTTCTTGAGTTTTTTGGGGAAAAAAGGGCAATAGAGCACATTTTTTTACAGAGAATACAAAGATCAATACCAAAGAAGAAGGTTTTATTTTTCCTTTTAGTCTTCATTTTCGAATACTATTTTGTTATTTTGCTTTATTTTTATTTTTATTTTTTTAAAAACCATATGTAATATATATATAGTATACGGAACAAAAAAGAAAAACTCACTTTTTTGGAATTCCAGCCACAGTACACGGTGGCCAGAGACTGCGGCTGACGGTGGCCGGCGCGGTGGTCGGCATCGGAGACTTTGGCCAGATGCTTTGAGAGGGAGGGAGAGTTGAGAGGGAAAAGAGTTTTTTTGTTTTTAGGAGAAGTGATAAAATGAATTTTTTGGGGAAAAATTGGGTTATATAGCAGCTTAAAACGCTGTCGTTTTGTCCCTTTCCCAACCCAGCCAAAACGGCGCCGTTTCAGCCTGGCCCGTGTGCGCGCCCGACCCGACCCGAGGGATCTGCGTGTTTTCCAGAGAGGGGCTAATTGCGCTTTTAGCCCCTCCGCTTTTTTATGGTTTTCAATCAGGTTTTTTTATTCCCAATTTTTCCCAAAAATTTTTCCTCTGTTTCAATTTGGTCCGCATTCGAACGGCACCGTTTAGGAGGGCGAGAATATTTCCCATTTGGTTCTCCCCTTTCTACGCGTGTTGCTAGGGGGCCCTAGTTCACTTATTTTTTTTTAAATTTGCCCCGAAACTCCTATTTTAAATTCAATACCTATTTTACTTTATTTTTAAATTAATTATTTTTAATATTTATTATTATACTTACTGTTTTATTATTACCATTATTATTTTTTTATATATAATATTATTGTTACTAGAATCATATTTCTTATATTTCTTACATCTTTATTATCGTTTTTTAATATTACTATTTATTATTCCTATTTTTCACTACTATTTTTGTTGTATCACTATTATTATTATATATTATTATTACTACAATTATACTTATTAATTATTATTGTTGTTGTAATTATTATTAATATTTGTTATTATCTCTATTAATTTTAATGTCATAGCTATTATTTTATTATTATTAATACTCTTTTCATTTTACTATCCTTTATTATCATTTTCATATTATATTATTATTATTATTATTACTACTATTATTATTACCAATTTAGTATCAGTTTTATTTTGCTATTATAATTATTCTTCTAAATATTACTACTACTTTTTTTAGTATTTTATTTATAACTGACTTTGTTATTATTATTATGTTTATTATTATTTTTATTATTATCAATTTTTTTATATTATATTTATTATTATTTTATTTTTGTTATTAATATCACTACTGCTATTTTCATTATTACTATTATTTTTGTGTTATTGTTTTTACTATTATTCATCTATTAATATATTTTATCCATATTATTGCATTTTTTGTTACTATCATTATGATCCTATGTTTTTTTATTATCGTATAGCTTCTATTTTTGTCACCATTCGCTAAGTATGACCATTTTTACATTTTAATCGATTTTCTATTCTAAAGGTAAATTGACTTTATCTTTTTTCCACTTTTTTACCCAAACTCATAAAAAGGGACTTTTACAAAAGTAATATTTTGTGTTTGGAATTTTAGAAAATCGTGCCCTAACGTGCTGGGTTTCGATTTTCCGTTCGTCCAAATGACTAGATATCCTTTTAAGATTTTGACCGTGTTTTCTTAAACTTCAAAATAAGACAATATTTCAGGTTTGGAAATTCGAGGAATCATGCCCTAACTTGCTGGGTTTCGGTTCTTTCGTTTGGTCAAATAACGGAATACCCTTTTAAAATTGTAATGCATGAATTTTGGAAATCATGAAATGATCTTGGTGTCAGGGGTTTGAAACATTGTATCCTAACGTGCTGGATGTGGTATTTTATTCTTTTGGAACAGGAGAATTTCGATATCCAATTCGAATTATCCGAACATTTTCTAAAGGATTTATATTTTAAAATCTCTTCCAATTTTCAATATTAGGACATTAATCAATCAATGAGGTATCAATTTTGGGCATTGCAAGGGTGCTAATCCTTCCTCGTACATAACCGACTCCCGAATCCGTTTTCTTAAAATTCGTAGGCCAAATGTTTTATAACGTGACCCAATCACACTCCAAAAAAGATTAGTGGCGACTGTATTTTCCTTTTTAAAGTCAGCCCATTTTAAAAAAAAAATGATTTCGACAAATGACATTTTTGTTATTAGTTTTTCTAATAAAGTTCAAAAATTATTAGTCAAAGACATGTCCACCTCCGTGATTCTAAGTTATTAGGAAGGAATATTGGTTTTACAACTCTACAAAATAAGGTTTATGGACTTTAGAGACCATCTCGACCTTTTTAGATGATGAATATCGAAAATGCCTATTTTTTAGCAAAATTCCAAAATTCGAGGATTATAAAAAGGTTTTAACACAGGGTTCATAGATTATCTTTGGACAGTACTTAACGGTCCAGCCTTGGACAATCAACTTCAACCTGAAGAATCCCTATCCTAGTAACATTTTGGCTTGGATCAGGCTTCCAGGACTGCCTAGTTATCTCTACAAAAAAAGAGATTTTATGGGAAATTGGGGGAATGGTGGGGAAGGCAACTAAATTAGATTTTAATACAGACAGTCAAACGAGAGGACATTATGCGAGAATGGCAATCTATATAAATCTGGAGAAACCACTGATTTCACAAGTTATTGTTAATGGAAATCTTCAACGAATCGAGTATGAAAGTTTTCCGGTTGTTTACTTTTCGTGTGGTCGTTATGGTCACTCCAGGATGTCTGTCTGCATTATCAAGCGACAAATAACAGTATTGGAGGTAAAGATCCGGCAATCAAAAATCCACAAGCAGCCTCTGAGTCAGTGGTCGAAAATGACGAGTTCGGCCCTTGAATGCTGGGGGAGAGGAGGATCAGGCGCATCTCACGTGAGCAGAATAATCATGGAAAGACTGGAAACAAGGAGGGAATTTTGGGATCAAGATTTCATACCTTATCCCTTAATATCGATGATCGGGGGAGTGATTTGCGGAAAGGAGAGAACTTTTCGGCTTTGAATAAAAAAAAGGGAAAGAAATCATTAACATTGATGTTGGAAAAGACACTGCAGGGGGAAAAAGTCTAATGTTGGGTCACAGGTTAGTGGGAACCCCTTTTTAACATTAATAATAATACTTTTTCTTCTTTAAATGTGTTCAGGTCCAATGATCATCATAAAAGCCCAAACACCTCAGATGTGCTTAAGAATGGACAAAGTGCAGGGACTAGCAGAGCAGTATGCCAAGGCATAACAGGTTTATTGATTACTCTTTAAAAGATGGACAGGCCCAATCTGTCTCTGAACAGGAAAAATATGTAGCTATTGTTTCGACTGGAAATTTCGCTCATGGAGCGGTGGATTTGGGTGCTCTCTGTTCCTGCTGGTTTCAACAATACAAACTCCCTCCATTTTAATCCAGCATTTGAAGACATGGCAGCAGTAGCTGTTACCATAAATGAATCCTTGCTCGATAGCAATAACCACACTGCAGTTACTTTCCAAGGAACTTCCATTTCGAAAATGGATGGGGTGAAGGGTGTTAATGAAAATTCCAATCCAGGGATTTCTTTTAATTCGGGTATTGGTCAGGTCAGCGGAGGAAACACAAGGGATCTATGGGCGATTGGAAAAGTAACAAAACACTCAAGGGGCCAAGTAATTCATTCAAGGCAATGGTGAGTTCACGAGTCTCTCTTGCAGGTTCTATGTTGATGGAGGCCGACCTTATCTCGTTTAAGTTGGATGGGCACGATGCCAAAGAGGAAGTTACGAAAGAAATCGAGGGCCTGGGCAGTGACGTCCAAGGTCAACAGTAAGTATGTTTTATTTTTTTTAATATTTTTTCCATGAATTTATCTATTTTATCTTGGAATGTGCACGTTTGTGCGAATTCGAAATTTTCACGAATTCTTTGTGAAGATAGCAAAGAATTTAAACTGGATATTATTAGTTTGCTCGAACCAAGAGTCAGTAGTTTTAAAGTCGATTCTATCATTGAAAAATTAGAATTGGATAGAACTCACCGGGTTGAAGTAATTGGTTTCTCGGGAAGTATTTGGCTTGGATGGAAGGAGTCCATTGATGTGGAATCATCCGCAATTTACTTTGACTCGTATTTCGTCTGTATTACAGTCACGACCATTTTTTATCGCTTTCGTTTATGGTAGCTCTGACAGACAGAAAATGAGACTTCTTTGGAGGGATTTAAGGTTATGTATCCATTCAGGACATTTCCCTTAGTTGGCTATTAGGGATTTCAACACCTATCCTATTGGCAGAGGAAAAGAAATGCGGTCAAGTGGCTGGTTAAAGGTGCCCTCTTTTTTGGGGATTTTATGGATACAACTCAAGTTCATGATTTGGGTTGCAAGGGATCCCCTTTCACTTGGCATCGGGGTACACGTTTTGAGTGTCTTGATCGGGCTCTGGGTAATGATGCTTGGATAGAGTTCTTTCCTAATTGCATGGTGTCTCATCTCCCAAGAATTAAGTCAGACCACAAGCTTATTTTACTTGTTCAACAGCTGAGCTTATCTTTATCCTTTCAGGTTTTAGCCGGTTGGTTGGAGCACCCAAGTTTTCAGGAATTTCTTTCAGATAATTGGAGTTTTGATGGTAACATGACGAGTTCTTTCACGCGTCTCACTTAAAAGCTTAGGGACTGGAACAAATGTGTCTATGGGAATATCAGTACTCATAAAAAACAGTTGATTCATAAACTTGCATGGTATTCAACATGCAATGGACTTTTTTGGTTCTATTAATTTTGCTCACTGTGAATTAGAGACTCGAGAGGAACTAGAGAATGTTCTCTATCACGAGGAGTTAACGTGGAAGTAGAAATCGAGATCTGATTGGTTAAACTTGGGAGAGTGTAATACTAAATATTTTCATAGGCGTACAATTCAGAGAAGAAAATATAATAGTATAATGACCCTAAGAAACTCAGATAGTGACTGAATTTTTGAAGCTGAAGTTTAAAATAGGAGGATGTTGCGTTTCTTCTAAAGTTGTATGGTGAGATACTTGAACCTATGGGGATTTTTCCTCCGAGTGGCTTCCCACAACTTGAAACTTCAATTATTGAATTTCTTGAAAGACCCGATCTAGATTAAGAGATCAAAAGTGCACTATTTGATATGACACCATTAAAAGCACCAGGCAATGATGGCTTTCACGCTTTGTTTTTCCATAAGTAGTGGGATATTATCGGAGGAGCAATATGTAATTGGGTTAGAAATATTTTTGAGGGCAACAGTATTTACTTAGAGCTAAACAGTACCCTAATTGTTCTTATCCCTAAAGTTGCAAACCTAGAAAGCTTCACACAATTCTGACTAATAAGCCTCTGTTCCGTTTTATATAAACTTGTGATGAAGGTCATAGCGAATAGGTTCAAGATTGTCTTCCCAAAGATCATTAGCCAAGAGCAAGCGAGGTTTATTGCAGGAAGAAGTATTATTGATAATGTGATTATCGCACAAGAAGTTCTACATACTATGGGAAGTAAGGGCATGGTGGAATGGATGGCAGTCAAAATTGATTTGGAGAAGGCTTACAACAATGTTCATTGGGATTTTGTAGAAGCCTCTCTTAGAGTTGCAGCTATCCCTAATTTCCTAATCCAAGTTATAATGTCGGCCATTTCGATGTCTACTATGCAAGTGTTATGGAACAGAGTCCCTGCTGAAAAATTCAAACATGTTAGAGGGATTTCTCAGTGATACCCCATCTCCCCATATATGTTCGTGTTGTGCATAGAATGGTTAGGCCACGATTTTCATTTGGCCATCTCTTCTGGAGAGTGGAATCACATTCGGTTATCTCTATGGGGACCTGCACTTTCACAGTTATTCTTTGCTTACAACCTAGTAATCTTCAGCAAAGCAGATTTGAAACATAGCAAACTCGTTAAAAATTTTCTTGGAAGTTTCTGTGTTTTTTGGGGTCATAAGGTTAAGGCCCAAAAAACTAATGTATTTTTTTTACAAGGGTCAATAAGGATTTAGTGGGGAAGATTACAAATATGCTCGATTTCCAACATGTCCATGACCTTGACCATTATCTAGGAGTCCCTCTCATTCATCAAAGGATTACCAAAAGTACCCTTAACTTTGTGATTGAAAGAGTTCGGAAAAAGCTTTCTAGCTGGAAGGCTAAGAAACTCTCGTTCGTTGGAAGGGTCACTCTTGTGCAATCGGTCTTTCTCTCCATTCCTAGCTATCTCATGCAGTCCTTAATAGTCCCAAAAGGCGTCTGTGAGGAAATTGAATGATTGGTGAGAAATTTTATTTAGGGATCTTCTGGTGGCAGAAGGAAAATGGCTTTAGTGATTTGGGATGTTATTTGTCAACCTAGATTGTGGGGGGGGGGGGTTGGATTACGGCACCTCAGCGACCAGAATTCAACTTTTATGATGAAACTTGGTTCTAATATTGTCACCAAAACTTAGGCATTATGGGTTCAGGTTCTTAGAGTAAAGTATAGGGTTAAGGACAAAGTGTCGGAATGTATCTCGCGAATATATATTTAAATATATTTAAATCAAGCATACAATGCTTCAATCATGCATTCGAGACTAAATCGGTAACATATGAAAATTTAGGAAACTTAGAAAAAATTTCAACATTTCAAGTATCGCACACACGTGTGAACAGGCTGTGTGCCTCACACGGCTAGTAGACACTCTTGTGTCTTAGACAGTGTGAAAACAGGGCATACATATTGACTTGTGTCACACTACCGGGGACATGCCCGTGTGCCAGGCTGTGTGAAAATTAGAGAGTATACTGACTTGGGTCACACGGCCAACCACACGCCCGTGTGTCTAGCCTGTGTGTCCTTCGAAATGGCCATACACGCCCGTGTATCAGGCCGTGCCAAAACTGTAGGGTATATTGACTTATCAACACGGCCAAGCCACACGCCCGTGTGCTAGGCCGTGTGCCATTTAGGGGGTATACTGACTTGTACCACATGGCCAGTCACACACCCGTATGTGAGGTCGTGTGGAGAATACTGATTTTTATTCCATTTCAACACCAGGGGACACATGGCCGTGTAACATGACCGTGTGTCACACACGGCTGAGACACACGCCTGTGTCCCTGCCCGTGTGGAAAAATATAGGCTATTTGCAAATCCATTTGCCGTCCTATACACACATTTATAAGTATAAATGACCACATTTCATAACCCAATTGGCAATCATTCCATAACATTTCATACACATAATATACCAATTCAATTTAGTACTCAACTACCTAATTAACATCATGCATTATTCATTCATATATCAACTACGTAACAAGACATCTTTTGCACCTTTTTATTCCATCAATTCCTTACCCAAAACATACCATAATTGAACACTTAAACTCAACCAAAGTATCAAAATAAGCCAAATCACATGGCTTAACTCATACATAAAATATACCAAAACCATAATATCAAGTAGCCATAAAAAACATCTTTTAAACTAGCCTATACATGTCATATTTACAATTATCCACAAATTCAAAAGTACCAATCGGAAATTGGATAGTGTGATGTGCAACTCCGACTTGTCCGAAACAAGCGAGCTAATGAACCTCTATAAAACATAGAAAAAGAAACAGAGTAAGATTTATAGCTTAGTAAGCCCGTATAATTTAGAATTAAACTTGCCATTTATACAATAATCAAGGCAATTACTAAAGTAAACTCCATACAATTTCCAAATGCCTATCACAAGCATTCATCCATAAGTTAGACAAGTTAATACATGAAATCATCCATTATCATAATTCAATAATCAGTATAACTAGCATTCAACATTTCATTATCAATCATATAACCAATAATTCATTCAATAACAGTCCTCATCCGTATAAACAGAATTTATGCCCGTTGAACCTATTAGAACTCCAAAGGATACTCAGGTGATAAACATCATTAATTCGTCAATTCATTATCAATTATGCTCTTTCGACCCATGATCAGTAAGCTCCTCCTGAGTTGATGAACAATAAGCTCTATTAAGCTGAAACGGTAAGCTCCAATGAGCTGAAAACAATAAGCTCTTACGAGCTGATATATCGGTAATCTCACACGAGCTGTGGTGAGTCCGCAACAAATGCAGAAGCTCGACCAAAATGGTAACCCTAGTGACATGTCACTCGTATCTTACGAATTCTTACAGTTCAAACGAGACTCGGTAACCATCAATATATATATCGATTAGGCATTCGTATTCTAAGTATATCAATTCCTCAAACATATAGATACATTTCAAATAAATATAAATATTTAAAAGCTCGATTCTAATTATACGAACTTACCTTGTATTGCTCGAATAAAAACTATCGGCTATTCGTCGATCTTTCCTTTTCCGCGATCTAAACTTGATCTTGGCTTATCTTGATCTCAATCAAGACTACAAAGGGCCGAACCCTAAAATGCTTCAAATGGTCTTTCTTCCTTTGATTTTCAGTGAGAAAGATGAAAAATAACACTAATTTTATGTTTTGTTTTATTATTGATACATTACATAGTTTACCATTTTACCATTGGTTATTAAACTATTTAATCAACAAATATAAGGCCATTAATGTCCATTAACCTTACCAATGGCATAATAACATTATAAGGACCTCTAATTTAATAAACCATAGCTATAAGCACATTAAACTATTGGCACACAAGTTTTACGCTTTACGCGATTTAATCCTTTTTACCGAATTAAGCATTTAAACGGTAAAATTTCTTTACGAAACTTTTACATAATAATTCTATCATGCTGTAAGCAATAATAAAATAATAAAATAAATATTTTAACCTCAGATTTGTGGTCCCGAAACCACTGTTCCCTTTTGACTAAAAAACGGGCTGTTACAGTTCAAGTGACAAAGAAAAGATAAAAACAAGTGATTAAAGGTTGAAGAGAGGTAAGTATCCTTCAATTTCTTATTACTTAAGGAATAAAATGTAAAATTTATGAAATTTGTGGTAATTTAGTAAAATAAAGTGTAAAATAATTTTAATATGTGAAATAAAATATCATGATAGAAAGCTTAATTGAAGCGTGAAATAGTAATGAATTAAATATAAAGTGATGTTAAAGTGAAATTATCTTAAATAATGAATTTTCATGATGCTAAGGACTAAATTGTAAATTTTATGAAAGATGTAATTGAAACAAGAGAAGTCAAATGCATAAAAATTTGATATTTGAAATAAGACATTATAATGAATTGTTCGATTAAAGTGTTATGTGATAGTGAATTTGAGTGAAAGGTGAAGTTTGAAGGATATTATAATAATTACTGAATTTTCATAATGTTAAGAACAAGATTGAAAGATACTTAGAAATGACAACAATAACTAAAAACGTTAGAAAGAATTATTCAAGTAAAGTGTTACATGGAAGAGAATTGATTTAAAGTGATTATGTAATGAAAAATAAATTCATGGCAATAGAAACTAAATTTAAAAATGTACAAAAGTTTAAGTGTGAAATAAAATATTATGATAAAGAGCTTAAATGAGGTGTTAAGTGTTAGTGAATTAATTACAAAGTGATATTTAAGTGAATTTCTAATGATACTTGAATTTCATATTGGAAAGGACCAAATCATAAAATATACAAAAGTGACTAAATGTATTAAGATTTTGAAATAACATATTCAAGTGTAATGATATATAGAAGTGAAGTGAATACTAAGTGAGAGGATGGTGATTAATGAAAATCTATGCTAGTAGGGACTAAATTGAAAAGATTGTAAAGTAAGTGAAGTGAAGTTTATGCAAAGAAAACTAGATAGAAAACTGACCAAAATTTGATATGTGTAATAAAGTATTTATGGGGAATTTTAATGAAGTACTTATGATTGTAAATTTAATTCTAAGTGATATTAAAGTGTTAATTTAATGAATATTGATTTTTATGAAAATAAGGACTGAAGTTTTACAAGCCATTAAATGATAAGTGATAGAGATGAAAATGATAATATAAAGCCCAAGTAAGATATGAACATGTTGGGTATAGATGACATGCCATTAGGAATTTATTATGTGCACAAATGATAGTGGCACTTTGGTGCAAATGATAATGACTCTTCGAAGCATTTTAATGATTTTGCACTTCGGTGCATTACAACTAGTAATATTGTTATTAACTCATAAGAAAAATGATTGGTAAGTGATTAAAGAATTTTGAGAAAGAGAGATAGGTGATTAATAAAATAAGTGTTAAAGAAAGATATGTGGTAAGTGAATTCCAATAACAATCTATGTTAAAGCATGAAGTGAAAATATGGTAAATTAAAGTATTAGGAAATTTGGTAAATATATTGAATTATCTCTTAATATAAATGATATGTTCATGAAATTCTATTAGTAATATTGTTACTATTAATTAAATTAAAGAAATGGTAAGATTTAAATTCATGGGTACTTACTAAACTTTCACAAGCTTAACGCATTATTTTTCAATGCATAGGTGAAAGATTAAATTGAAGTTTCTGTACAAAGTGTAAACCTCGACACATCTCATCACATCATCAAAGCTTAGGAGAAAAAAAAAAAGGTATGAAATAAATTTTACGGTATAGAGTATGGCATGTACATAGGTGAATTAATGAAGAAGTAAAGAAAGTGTCGAGTTGTTTAATATTTGAGTTTGATGTATTTGAAATAGAATTCACATCGCAACATCGGCTCCTTCACGTCGCAACGAGAATCAGATAGTGAGTGACGTCGTGACCTAGAATCCCCAAATTCGCTACGTCAACCCGAAAGTTTTAAAACTTTAGGTTAGTAAAAAGCTTTCGTAAGCTCGTATAAAACTCGGATAAATTTGTGAATCATGTTATGAGTGTGTAATAATTTTAACAGTATAAACGAAAGGTTAAAGGGAATGGTAATTATTTGTAGTTACTCCGGCAACGAATGTAACATCCCAGAGCTCGGACACGACAATCGGTTTGGGTATGGGGTGTTACAACCAGAGGTAAAATAGGATTATACTGGGAGAATGAATTGATCTCAAAGAGATTAAGGATATCTTATGAGGGTAACACTTATGTAATTAAGGAGAACTCAATCATGATATTGTAGTGGAATGACTTCATAACTAAATAGTTTATAATTAATAGTCGAAAAGTTGGAATATAATTATAGATTATTTAAGCTCTAATTATATATGTTCAATCGGTTCCTCCACTAACTCATTTTAATTAGAAATAAATTGCATGTAAAACCAATTCAATAGAAATGAATGAAATGATAAAGTAAAATAAATGGATCGCATTCACAAATGAATGTGTTTTCTCGCTTAGTACAAAAATGACTTAAGAATTAATTTAAGGTTTTCGAATTATTATGTAATTAATTATAATTAAATAATTCAACTTCAAAGATGAAATTAAATTAATTTTTCATTATGAACCTATTAAATAAGAAAATTAAATATATCTTCTCATATATTCTTTTATTGTAAGGTTATTATGACTTTAACGGAAGTAGAATTGTGTTGAGACATTAATTAGTTAATCTAATTAATTAAATTAATTGAATAAATAATATTTATTTTAAGAAATAAAAAATAAATATTGGGTTAAATTAAATTATCAAGTGTTGATCAAAGTTTAGTAATCATATATAATTGACCCAATATATGAGCGACTCAATCTACCTTACATAGCATATGAGGGGTGATAAGCCTAAGGGGAAATTAAGAGGGTTTGTCACCCCCCCCCCTTTCTAGATAGACTAGATAGTGTTTTCTTTTAAAATAGTATTATTTTATAAGGATTTGTTCAACCATGACTCTTGTACATCTCTCTATAAATAAACAGCACCGATTGAGCTAAAATCATAAGTTTGATATATTGTTATTCTGCCAGAAAATTTTGAGAATTTCTTATTTAAGAATAAATTCTATTTTCCGAAAATCATGATATTTGTCAGCTTTTATTGAGAGAGATTACATTCCTGCTAAAAATAATTATATTTTTTCCTTTTTGTGTTTGGTTCGTGTCGCTCGAGAGCCAACTCGACTAATAAATTAAACTTTTTATAATCAATTAAACTTTTATTATTTTAATTAATTAAAATTTATTAAATATAAAGATTGAAGATAACAAATAAAAATAAATGTTGAAACCATTTTTTATGTTTTGAAAAAATGGGAATCGACTTTAAAATGAAAATGGAGTCGCCACCAACCTTTTTTGTTTAGGTGTGATTGGATCACCTTGTAAAAATAATTTTGGTCTACGAAATAGAAAAACAGGTTCTGGAGTCGGTTACATACGAGGAAGGATTAGCCCCCTCGTACTCTCAAAACTAGTACCAAATTGATTAATTAATTCCCTAATGTCGAGAATTTGAAAAAAAAATTAAAATACAATCTCTTTTAAAAATATTTGAATGTACTTGAATTGGATATTAAGATTCTCTTGCTCTGAAGGAATAAAATATCACATCCAGCACGTTAGGATACGATAATTTAAATCCTCGAATCCAAGACCACCTCATGATTCCCAAAACTCATGCATTGAAAATATCAAAAGGATATTCGATTATTTGGCCAAACAAAAAAGAACGAAACCCAGCACGTTAGGGCACGATTTCTCGAATTTCCAAACACGGAATATTGCCTTATTTTGAAAATTTTTACTAAGCAATTATAAAATGGACTCGAAATGCATTTGTTTAGCTTATTTGGAATAGCCATGAAACGACTAATATCAGTTAAGACGTTAAAGTTTGAATCATAATGCGATAATGTAAAAAGAAAACAAAATTACAAACATTGAATAATATACCTGGATAAAATATTATACTGATGAATGATCGTAATATGAAATTTGAAGGGAATGAATTTGGGTACATACAATGGCAAGCAAATTAATGCAAATAACATATAGCAAGCTTTAAAACAAATAAACCAATGATATATATATAATAATATGTGTTTATTTAAATAATACATATGTAATACAAACTTGATATAAAATAATATATATATATATATAAATAATAATGACATATGAAAGTGTTTGGAATAAATAATATATATTTTTAAAATAGGGTCTCTTAAAGAGATAAATTATATACATAAATAAGTTTAAAGGAAGATATATATATATATATATATATATACGTACATAGATTTAAAAGAAAATATTTTCATAAAATCAATAATGAAATCAATAATGTATACTTAGAATAAAATAACTATGTATATATAAGTATAATAGCATTAAAATTAAATATCATGTAAATCTTTAAAGCATAGAAAAAAAAAGGGATTTTAAAATGGACAAATTATAAAATAATACAATTTTAAATGTATATATATATATATATGTATGTAAACAAAAGTGTAAGACAAGCTAGAACAATACAAAATCAATAAATAATTCAAGATAGAGATGAATAATAAGTAAATTTAAAGGAAAATAAAAGAATTACAAAAGAAAAGAAAAAAATAATTTACAAATAAATAACAATATTAAAACAAATATGGAAGACCAAAATACAACTCACGCAAACCACAGAGGACTAAAAACGCAAATGAACCAAATTTCAAAACAAAACGTTTAAATGAGGACTAATTTAAAACAACGTATGAATTCCAAAGAAATATTTAAAAAATAAATAAAATATAATCAGGGCATAATTAAAGGTTAGTGCAAAAAAGGAGGGATTAAGCACGCAAATAACCCCTTTTTAATAAACACGCGGATCCTTCCTTTGGACCGGGTCTGGCATGTGGACTAAGCACCAAACGGTGCCGTTTCGGCACCTGAATGCACGAACTGAGCACCAAACGGTGCCGTTTCGGTGCATGATTTCCAAAAACCTAAACGACGTCGTTTTTGTTTGTTCTTAAAACCTAAAGAAAACTAAATGGCCATCTGCCATTTCCCAAAACTCACCGAAATACATTCCCTCAAAACAGGTTCAAAACCTTTTTTTTCCAAAACCTTTGAACTCTCTGCCCTTTCAATCGACCAGTGGGTTTCATCGGCGCCTAGTGCACCTCCACCACCGTCGCGAATTCGACCAAATCCTCAAGGATTCGTCAATCTTTTTCGAAGAAGTAAAAGTAGACTAGATCGATGCCAAATAACAGATAAGAACAACTCTTCTTTTTTTGTATATTTATTTTTCACGCAACAAATGAAAATTAGAAAATAAGAGCTAAATTACCCAAAAAACGAGATTTAAAAATCACCTTTCAAAAACTGGTTTCAATCCCTTTTCCTTTTGTATTTAGAATATATGCGTTCGTACATAAAAAAATAGGGATCCCCTTACATTCTTTGGTTTCTCTTTTTTATAACCCAAAAGAAAAAGAAAAATACAATATCTTTTTGTTTTTCTGCTTTGCTATCGTTTGACCTTTCTTTGTGCAGGTACGGAGGTATGGGGCTAGCTGTGGCGTGGTTGTACGTGGCACTCGGCGTGGGGCGTACGGAGGCGCGCTGGAGGCTGAGCTGCAGTGCATGGTTGCGGAGCTACCTGCTTCTAGAAACCCTTAAGGGGTTTTCTGAAAATTTCGGGCCACTCGGGCCTTATAATTTTGGGTTAGAATTTGGGCTATAATAGACTTTAATATTTGGGCTGTAATGGACTTTAATGTTTGGGTTTTTATTTTTATTATTTGGTTTTTAGTTTTGGTTTTATCGGGTCCAGGCAAATTTGGGCTGTTACAACTGCCCCTCTTTGCTCATTATCGTGTAACGAGAATGAAGTAAAGACTTTAAAGAGGGTCAAATTTGTCTAGTTTTGTAAGATCTTGGCTTCTTCGCCGTCTTCGACCTGCTCCACTACTGTTTAAGGAGACAAGATCTGTAATCTTCAATCTACTCCACTGCCGCTTCAGGGAGATAAGTCTGATGGCTTAAATCTACTCCGCTGCTTCATGGAGATAAGATTCACTGTCTTCGATATGCTCCACTACTGCTTAGGGAGACAAGATATGTAATCTTCAGTCTACTCCACTGCCGCTTCAGGGAGATAAGGCTGATGGTTTAAATCTACTCCGCTGCTTCATGGAGATAAGATTCGCTGTCTTCGATCTGCTCTACTACTGCTTAAGGAGACAAGATCTGTAATCTTCAGTCTACTCTACTGCCGCTTCAGGGAGATAAGGCTGATGGCTTAAATCTACTCTGCTGCTTCATGGAGATAACATTTGTCGTCTTCGATCTGCTCCACTACTGCTTAAAGAGACAATATCTGTAATATTCAGTCTACTCCATTGCCGCTTTAGGGAGATAAGGCTGATAGCTTAAATCTACTCTGCTGCTTCATGGAGATAAGATTCGCCGTCTTCGATCTGCTCCCTACTACTTAGGGAGACAAGATTTACTATCTTCAGTCTGCTCCGTTGCAAACTCAGGGAGGCAAGGCTGGTATCTTCGATCTGCTTCACTGCAACCTCCAGAAGGCAAGATCTGCTGTCTCCAGTCTGCTCCGCTATAAATCAGGGAGGCGAGGCTGGTATCTTTGATCTGCTTCACTGCAACCTCAGGAAGGCAGGATCTGCTGTCTCCAGTTTGCTCCACTGCAAACTCAGGGAGGCAAGGCTGGTATCTTCAATCTATCTTCTACATCGTCCTCTAGAGGACATAATCTGTAGAATGGGTCTGCGCTTATGCCGAATGATTAGGATGCCATGATCAGAATGAATCTAATGCTCCTAACTAAATGTATTATGGACAACATTTGCATGAATGTAGAATGTCATGAGAGTGGTCTTTTTATAATGATTAGGATGCCATGATCAGAATGAATCGAATGCTCCTAACTAAATGATATTATGGATGACATTTACATGAATGTAGAATGTCATGAGAATGATCTTTTTTACAATGACTAGGATGCAATGATCAGAATGAATCGAATGCTCCTAACTAAATGATATTATGCATGACATTTGCATGAATGCAGAATGTCATAAGAATGATTCTTTGTTACAATGATTAGGATGCAATGATCAGAGTGAATTGAATGCTCCTAACTAAATGATATAATGGATGACATTTGCATGAATGCAGAATGTCATGAGAATGATCCTTTGTTAAAATGATTAGGATGCAATGATCAGAACGAATCGAATGCTCCTAACTAAATGATATTATGGATGACATTTGCATGAATGCAAAATGTCGTGAGAATGATCCTTTGTTAAATGTATAAGGATCAGGATGCAATGATCGGAATGAATCAAATGCTCCTAACTAAATGTGTCTTACATGAATGCAGAATTTCATGAGAATGATCACTTTTTAAATGTTTAAGGTGTCATCGCTCATTGTTTATTAGGGCTTTATCACTGACGCATTATGCTGTCATCTTGCTTGGCTAGTATTCTCGACAGAAAACCCGAGAAAACAATTATATCTTACTCAACAGATTTGCCCCACTGTAACTTTAGGGTTCATCTCATTGTGACTTAAGGGTATAGGATCTAAATCTTTTCCAATCCATCCCACTGTAACTCAAGGGTATAGAATTTGTTTCATATTCAATCCAACCTGCTGTAAATCAGGAGCATAGGATTTGTATCTTCTTCAATCCAACCGACTGCAAACCAAAGATATAGGATCTGTAACTTGTTCCATCAGCTGATCACTCCCCGGGTGACCTAACCAAATGTGTATGCATGATATTTGCATGGATGCAGAGTATCATTTTTTCAAGAATGATTCCCCTTTTGCACTTGAATTAACATTGCCCATTTTTCATCAAGATTGTATCACTGACGCAATATCTTGTCATTTTGTTCAATCACCATTTTTGACAAAAATCCAGAGAGATAGTCTCAGTTTAGACTCGTCTTCCACCAATATTTTCATCCCTCACACTTGGTGAGTTTTAAACAAAAGTCCTGTTTTAGGTTCTCCTATTATTTGAAGTTTCCATAGTAATATGTGAAACCCCTTTTATGAAAGTATTAATATTCCATTAATCGTTATTTCAATGCAAAATGCTTGAAAAAGATCATAACAATGGACAAGAAGGAAGTTAATTAAGAGCATAACTCGAAACAAATAAGTTAAGCAAAGATAGCAAATGCAATCAAGAAGGAAATTTATTGGTAGTGTATTTTGAAACGAATAAAACAATTAAAAATAGCAAATTAAGAATGGGTAAAATGGAAACTAGGTACCCCAGATATCGCAGCCTGAGCTTACCTGTTCAAACCTATTGAGGACCATTTTAAACTCAATATGTGTTTAGGGGATCCGGAGTATTTTGTTGACGCCCCAAGACGTAGCATACTTCCTCATTGTTAATTCAAGTATAGCAAGGCTACTGTATGCCTCACTTTCGATCAAAATTTTGAGCTGCCCTTTTCTGGTTTTCAACTCAAATCCCTTTTTGGTCTCAAAGCGCCCTTTGCGGGTTTTCGCCCTGGCCTCTCCTTTTTCTTTCTTCTTCTTCTTCTTCTTTTTTTTTAAGTCTCAAAGTGCCCCTTTGCGGGTTTTCACCTTGGCCTTTCCTTTTAGATGAAATCTGAATTCACCAGCTTGAGCATGTCCTTGCCATCCATCTTGGTCAAAGTTAACGATCTTCCAGAACAAGCCTTATTCACCACATAAGGTTTTCCCAAATTTGGCATTTACTTTCCTCTAAAGTCCTTTTGGATGAGAAGAATTCTTCTTAATGCCAAGTCCCCATCTTGAAATTCTCTTGAGCGAACTTTTTTGTCATAAGCCCGTATTATCCATTTTTGGTACATTCGACCATGATGAATACTTTCAATCAAGCTTACTGTAGACATTCTGCTTCATCCAGCTTGGAGAAAAGGAACCTTAACTTCCAACAATTGCTTCCCAATGAGAAAAATGTTGCCCTAGTGAAGGTCCTGGCCAACGTTCAAGAAGCATAGAGGGTAAATGGTAACTTCTCTATGCCAACTTTTACAAATCTCAGTCATTTTTCAAAAATTTTGAATATTTTTTTGCTGCCTTTGCTGCACTTGATATGGTGCCTAATCTTTGAACAGACTGTAAATATTTGACATTGTGCAATTATGTTAGACATGTTCTTTTCTGGCATTTTTATTGCCATTTTTTTTAAATTTGAATTTGCACTTGAACTTAAATTTGAATTTAAATATGAACTTGAGTTTGAATTTGGATTTGGATTTGGATTTGAATTTGAATTTGATGACTGCTGACTTTGTAATTTTGGCATATGAAGCGACCTTCACCCTCTTAGTGAAGT
Organism: Gossypium australe; assembly: GCA_005393395.2. Lineage (NCBI taxonomy): Eukaryota > Viridiplantae > Streptophyta > Magnoliopsida > Malvales > Malvaceae > Gossypium > Gossypium australe. The sequence goes on along the minus strand of CM016614.1, from coordinate 90,451,879 downwards.
AATTGATAACTACGAAGATGAATTGGTATCGACTAGATGCTTTTGACGAGATTTGCCCCATAACATCTATGCCTCACCTATTGAAAGAATGGAAGAGGCACATAAGTCTTGTCTTCCCTAATTTGGCATTTATGGCGTAACTATTGCAATTTCCTTTTCTTGGTAAACCAGTAGCCTGAACCTCTTGATTAGCCTGACCATCGTAGAACCATTACCATGGGTTCTTTAAACAGCATACCCACATTTCAAGCCTGGCGTGCCTTGAAATGATTGTGCGAAAACATCTTGGAATCCTTAAAAATAGCTCAATGATGTCTCGCCTTATTTCTATGGAGAGTTAGGCTTCGATTTTTTTACCCCTTTCCCAAGCTTGCAACTTCCACTAACCCTTTGCAAAGTAGAGTCTATTTTCACTTGTTCTACCATCCTTAACAAATCAAAAGATAGGCTACAATCTCTGTCATCTTCAAAGTCCTTAGATCCCCTAGACCATATCTCATTCTAAAAGGGAATCAGTAACAACGTTGCTCATGTCTTGATATATGGGTACTTAGGTACGAAGGCAAAAAATCCAAAGAATAAATGATTCTAAGGATGATTATTTGTATGGTATGGTCATGAATAAAGAATGAAAGAATATTATAAAAAACAAATGAATGTACAGTATAAAATGTAAAGAATGAAAAAATATTTGCTTAAAAAGATGCATTTTATAAAAATTTTGGATACAAGCCTATTTCACAAAAGGGTTCTTATTGTCTCTAGGCTTAAAGCAACAAGCATGTTTTGAATATTACTCTAGATTAGCTCTAAAAATATAGGGATCTCTTCCACAGTTCCATTGTTCAAAACACCCCAAGTACGTAAAGGCAGAAGCTTGAAAAAGTCTATTCCCTGGTTCTCTCTTCGAATATGTTGTTATTGTCTAGATTTCCCAACGTTCCCATCGGGTCTTTCATCTTTTCAATTTACTATCCATCAAGCCTTGCACTAAGGCCCTGAGCTCGATGCATTCTTGGATCTCATGCCCCTATCTATCATAGAACTCACAATGTTTACCCCTTTAACAGAAAGGTTGGGTAACAAATTTTCTGCACCAGAAGGATCATCAAATTTTACGATACCCAATCTGATGAGTCTTTCGATTATCATTTTAAAAACAACGCAGTTCTCGATCGAATGCCTTATGATTCCTCCATGGTATTCGCATTGGGCATTTACGACATACCATTTGGGGTATGAGGGCCGTATTGGTTCTATATAAAAAGGGGATACAACATGTGCGTCAAAAAAAATTTTGTACAACTCCCTATACGTGATTGGGATGGGTGCAAACTGGGGTTTTTTTGAGTTCGGCTTGGATTGGGTTCTTGCTTTGGGGAGACCTGACGGCTATTAGTTACCGTCCTTGGCTAGCCTACTGTGATCAGCTCCGAATGGCCCTTGTTATACCTACTCGTACTATTCGCTTCTTTTTCCTTCTTTTTCGGGGCCTTTAAAGTCCACTCTCCTCTATCAATTGTTTCTGCCAGAACAATCGGTTTTGTAATAACCATATTTTGCCCGGGCTTTTAACCAAAACCCAAACCCGAGCCCATCAGCCAAAACAAAACCAATAAGTAAATAAATAATAAAAGAGGGGTCAAAAATAAATAACGATGTTCATTCACAAAAGCCCAAATACAAATAGCAGTTCAAAATTAATGACCATTTAACCCAATAAATAAAACCAATCCATTAAATGTCCAATTACAACAGCAAATAGCCCAATACCCATGTAAAAAGCCCAAGAATAGAATAAAATACAAATGAAACAAAGGCCATTAAAAGTCCAAACAGTCCAAAAAAGATAACAGTCCAATTACAAACCCCTCAAAAGCCCAAATCAGAATGGCCCCTTTTTTTTTTTTACAAGTAACTCTAACCCCAAGCCCGAGAACCCAAAACACTCAGAAACCCTAAAGAGCCCTAGAGCTTGTGCCGCCGCCACGTCCCTCGCACGCGCGCTATACGCGCGTCCATCTGGCTCCTCGCATACCCTCCACGCGCACCCCTCGGGCTCCTCGCATCGTTCCCTGTGCCCACGTCCCTGACGATTCGAGCTCCCCCAGATGCCTCGGCCTCGGTCTCACCCGCCTCCATCTCTGACTGCTCCACCAGCGCCCCATGCGCCTCTGGCTTCGCGCACCCGTACCCATGACTGCAAAGAACCGAAGAACGAGAAGGAAAACAACAACAGCAGAAGAACAAGCAATAGAGAAGAGGGAGTTGTATTGTTCGGCTATAAAAATCCATTTAAAATCTGTGTAAAAGGGGGGAGATTAAAAAAAAGAAAAAAGGAACTCTTGTAATCTCGAATCTTCAGCAATCAAAAACGCATTTCACCAAAAAATCGAAAGCAATAAAAATTGAACAGAAGCATCAAGGTTGAGATTTTTTGTTTATTTTATGTTTGCAATTATTTGTGTTCTTTATTTATTTTTATTTCGAAGTGAGAAACCGAAGAGGAAAGAAGAACCTTACCAAGACTCCGTGATCGAGGCGTCGGGATCCCTTCCCCGTCGTCGGAGCCGGGCCTAAGGGCGAAAGGCGTGGTGCGACGGATCGACAAAGGGGGGGTCTTCACGAACACTTAGAAATCAAAGAAAAAACAGAAATCCCAAAGAAAGAAGGGATTTACCTGAATCGGGCTTCTAACGGTGTTGAGAACCCACTGCCAGACGTCGTTGGTCACTGAATGTAATGGTGGTGCGACGACCGGTCCGCGAAACTCAGTCGTCGGGCGCGGGAAGAGACAGGACCCCCTTGTCGGTTCTTCTCCACGTCTGAGAGAGTAAAAGGATGAGATAGGGGCTGCGGCGTTTAAGAGGAATTAGGGTTGAAATGTTTAAACGAATTTTAGGGTCTTTAAAAGTTGGATAAAACGGCACCGTTCAGCCTTTTGGGAAGGAGGACCGTGTGTTGTCCCTTAAGGGGAGATTTGCGCATGCGGTCCTTGTACGTTTAGGCGGACAATGACGTGGTCCTTGATCCCACCTTTCTTGGTTTATTGCGATTTTGACCCCAGGATCTTTGCTCCGTTTGCAACATAGTCCTTAACCCGTTTAAAAAGTTTAACTATTTATTCATTTTCCTTAAAAAATCGCATTATTATTATTACTTGGAGTCTTGCATACTATTTTTATTAGACATTATATATATATATATATATTGTTTAATCCGAAACCTTCTGCATTGTATTTTTTGAACGGTTTTGTTACTTTAAATTCATATACATATATATATATATACTCTTCCTCAAGACTTTCTACTTATATTGTCTATTTACAAAATTCATCATATATTATTCATTCAAAATTCTTTCTACATACGTTATTTTATTTTTAGTTTATTAAACTATCTTTATATATTTTATATATTATAGTTGTGAATTGCTTTCATATATTACTTATTTCAGTTCTCATATATGATATTTTAAGTAGTTATATACGTATATATATATTATTCATTCTAAGCTTCTTTACTTTATTGTAAATTTATTTGCATATTAACTATTTTAAATTTTATATACCACTCACTTTAAATTATTTTTTTGTATCAATTCCTTTCTTGTTTCATTTTATTTATTTGAAATTGTCTTATTAGTCGTTTTAAATTGACTTATGATGCTCTTTGACTATTAAGGTAGATATTTAAATTGTGTAGGCCATGTGATTACCATTCTTGCATGTAGTATGATTTGTTTGCTCGTGTTTTCACTGTCATCATCATTATCGTTCTTATTATTGTCCATTATTGATACTATTATTATTCATGCATGTCAATGTTTTTGATTAATGATTTCAATGTCATGTATTATGGGTATTATGTTGTCATTACACCAAATCCATGTTATATTATCGTCTCTTCATCGCATAGTTCCATCCGCGCTTTGAATCATGTTTCTTTAAAACGTAACTTAATTTTTTATCAATTTTATCCAAAAACCCAAAATTTTCAAGATAAGGCAACATTCTGTGTTTTGGAAATTCGGGAGATCGTGCCCTATGTGTTGGGTTTCGATTCTCTCGCTTGGCCAAACAATCGAATATCCTTTTGATATTTTGATGCGCGAGTCTCGGGAATTAAGAGATGATCTTGAATTTGAAGATTAAAATCATCGTGTCCTATGTACTGGATGTGATATTTTATTCTTTCGGAACGAGAAAATCATAATATCCCATTCGAGAAAATTCAAATATTTCCAAAAGAGATCAAATTTTTAATGCTTTCAACACTTTCAAACTTTCGACATGGGGACATTAATTATTCAATTTGGTACCAATTGTGGGCGTGACGAGGGTGCTAACCCTTCCTCGCATGTAACCGACTCCCGAACCTATTTTCTCAAATTTTCGTAGACCAAAAACATTGTTTTAGTAAATCAAAAATGTTTTATTAAAACAAAGGTGATCCGATCACACCTAATAAAAGATCGGTGGCGACTCCCTATTTTTATAAGTCGATTCCCATTTTGTTCAAAAATGGTTACGACAGCATGGCAACTCCACTGGGGACTTTGAGAGTCAGGCCGTAAATTGATTGATTTTTGTCCTTTTGATTGAAAATTTGGAAAATTGTTTTGAAAAACCGTGTTTCTCTTTGATGCATTTGCTTTTGTGCTATATTGTCGAGTCTCGTGAAATACTTTGGCATTGCATTGCATGACCATTGCGGTCACACCATTTAAGTGGGAGTGAGAAGCTACTCTTTCGTGAGGTTTTTACCTCCGTGCAAGATAGTGGATCACTTTCGGGATACATCCGTACCTATGTCTTCATGAGGTTTTTATCTCCGTGCAGCCATAGGGAAATGTATTCCCCTGAACTGAACTCGGTCCGTATGAGCTTATAACGGGTGAGGATCGAGGAATCTGCTGGTTCGGCTACCTTACTTTAGAACCAAACCTCATATAGCAAGCCTTAAGAGCCTACCCTAGATAGAGCCATGCTAAACCCCTAGAGGTCACCTCGATAGGTGTCTTATGTTTGACATTTCTCCTACACTGACGTTTGTTTTACGTTTGTTTATTTCCCTAACACTACCGTCTTTTCTCTCGTCTTGATCACATTGCATGCATTTCTCATATTTACGAGGCATTGATTCGGGTTCGATTGCTAAAATAGAAAGTTTGCCATGGAAAACAACTTTCTTGATAAAGTGGAAGATACTACGGCTATCTGAATTTGGGCAGAGACAACACAAAAGGAGGACAATACGGCCGTTCAAGTGTGGTCCGAAAGGATTCAACAAGAGAAAGGAGATAGCCTGACAGTGGGGGCACGAATCGGAGTTATGGGATTTCACTCGTATCAGCGTGGCTCAAAATGACCTGCGAGAATTGAAGGAAATATGGATTCGTAGGGCAACGAGGTCAAGCAATTGTTCCACTATAATTACAGTGATTCACACTATCTGCCGGGTATCAAGGTAGACGAGTACCTACTCCAAACTATTCCCAGTTTTGGAACCCAGCCTACAGTTGCTTCACTGTTGGAAAAGTAGATTTGGTACCCTCCGTAGGAGGATACGCAGTCTACTGCATTGCCCGATGGCTCAGGTTGATAGAATCTATTTGAGAGCGGCCTCTGTCCCAGCCTTTTAGAAGGAATTAATGAGCATTACAGGAATGAGTGAGTATGAATCACAACCAGGATCAAGCAAAAGGGTAAGCTTAAGTGCATCACATGGAAGAGCTTGAGAGATTCGATTTTAACCCATCCTGATATAAGTAAAAGCGTCGACGTTTTCGCACTGAGCATCTACGGGTTAATATTATTCCCTAGAGCATTAGGACATGTAGAGGAAGCTATCACAGATTTCTTCGACCGACTCAGTTAGGGAGTTACACCAGTTCCCGCAATCTTGGCTGAGGCTTTTAGATCATTGAACGCATGTAGAAGTCCGGAGAAGGCAGGTTTGCGGAGTGGGCGCAACTGTTAATGGTTTGGATTCACAGCTACTTTTGGAAGGTGGATGAAGTTTCTTGTCGGATCTTTACAGATAACTATTCCCTGTTAAAAAAGATAGCAGAAATGCCAAGAAGAGGCTATTCCCCATTGAAGGAGACGTTAGAAACGCCAAGAAGAGAGGTCGTATCAAAAGAGAATTGGATAGCACTTTTTCAGAATCTTCAGGAGGCAGATATCGAATGGAGAGCTCATTGATTTTTACCCGACGAGATTCTGCTTTGATGTAGGAACTTCGATTGAGTCCCTTTGCTCGGAATTTAGGGAACTGCTAGTCATGCTCCTTTACTGGGGTTAAGACAGTACGGGTCGAGGCAATTTATATCAGCGACGCGTAGCATAGCACAATGTGAGTTCCTGTATAAAAGAGAAAACTACGAGAAAAGAGTCAAAGAAGTTTCTACCGTTTGGAACCAAGTCTACTGAGTGAAAGGTCGACCGTAGGATCTCCCAAGTATAACAGATGGATCAGTAAAAGAATCAACGATAACATCTCAAGGCCAATCAACGGAAGAGAAAATTCCAGGAGGCTCAGGCTCAGAGAGAGGCTATAGAAACAAGCCTAGCAGAGGCCCAAAGTGACAAAGAGAAATTAAAGGTTAGAGCAGTGGAGCTTGAAAAAACATTTTATCCGTATAGAAATCGTAATTCTGTGGCTGAGAGTCAGTTTAGAGAAAATTGAGGCAGTGAAGGGAAGAATAGAAGAGTTGGAGTACGTAGTAAACTTGAGCAAATGAGGAGTTAAGGAAGGAGTGACTTCGTCATTCTCAGAGTCAAGTCAGGAACAAGGACTCTCTTACGGGCGAGGCTACGACTCAAATCCGGGAGGTGGCCGAATATTCGTAAACTTTGGCAGTTCGGGCCGATATACTAAGTGTGAAGTACGAGCTGGCATCAGACAGGGGTCAAGAATTAGCTTCGTTGCTCGAGAAGCGAAGCCGTATTTATAATCCATTTTATAAAGGGCTTTGTTTTCTGAAAAAGTTTTCTAAATGAAGTTGAATCTAAATCGATGCCTCTTTGCATTCATGCATGTGCATGTGCATTACATTGCATCATCATAGAAAGAGGGTGTTGATTCATATTCAATTGCTGAATAGGAGAGTTTGTCATAAGGAAATGTGTTACTTGATGAAGTGGATGGTAATACGGTCGTCCGAACATAGTCTAGGTAACAACGAAAGTAGGTCATACCTGAAGGTTCAAGCTTACAAAGATTGTTCGAGGGTCGTCAGAAGATCAACCTGGACCAAACAATAAAGAGATAGAAGAGACTTCTATCGAGAAAGTCTAAAGGACACATCCATAAACATCCGGATACGAAGAAGAGGATTTACCTGAGGCACGAAAGAAAGGATTGGTGTTTTCACCTGGACTATGAGGACATGGCCGTAAATGCAATCCGTTTTAATGTAAAGAAACGTATTTTCTAGAAAAATTCTCCTAATGGAATTGAAATCATGATCAACGCCTCCCTTTCTTTTTGCATTCATCGCATGCATTTGCCTTGCATTTCATGTATGTGCACCACATCACATCATGTGCATCGAAAGAGCCAAATAAGTCTCCTTTGTATCAGGAGAAAAGAGAGGAAGAGAAAAAAACCTAGCAATCCTTGAAACTCACTACTTGGGTAGGAGGGAAATCACCCTTTAGGACTGACTGTCAGGCGATAATTAGCTTCATTGACGAAGGCAGTAGATAATAAACCGTTTAGGGTGAGATGAGCTAGTTTCGCAGGTTACCTAACAAGCATAGGAGTAAAGGCGGTCTTTGAGCATATAAAAGGGGTCCTTTGACTCAATTGCGGACTCACTAGACTTGTCAATCTGTTATAGGAATGCCTGGCAGACTAATGGACGACGACTACATAAGACAATTTGGGGAAGACAGTAGGAGAATTCGCCAAACTATCAACTATCAGCGAAGCCCAAATTATAGGCCAGGCCCATATAGAAGAGGGAGGACGTTATCACCAACAGGAAGGCTCATCCCAGCAAATGTTGGAATCTCTAGTACCGAAGCTATGTTCCATGATCATACTATCCACGCAAGAAGAGCAGGCCCAATCCTGTTACCTGAGTCAAGAACAGTCAGCAATGACGAATTTAATCGTCGGCAACAAGAAATGCTCACCTACAGGCATGACATGCTAGTTAATGCACTGGAATACCTCACCTCGTTTTCAGCCAGCTGTACAATTTGGTTGGAAAACTTTGATGACTTGGATAGCAGGAGGTGGTTACCGGAAGAACATGCAGTTCGAAGGGATTTCATGCTATGGGCACAAAATAGGATCGAAACAGGCATCGATGACCTTATTTATGTTAGCCAACAAATGGGGTGGACCTTTTCTAATAATCAAGACAGAGGACCATACCAAAACTATACACTAAGGCACACCTTCGGAAACAGGCAGATGCATGGGTCATGGAGATCCTTCACTCCAGAAGAAGCGGAAAGGAGTCGTGACAGGCAACTACAGAGAAGGACAGAGGCTACCGTCATTGCAGACGACAATAGCACTGAGGACAGCTCAGGAATAGGAGAAGAGTGAGGTCAGGATGGAGCCCAACGACCCCACTCAAACAGAAATGATTAGGGAATGGGTTGCCGAAGAATCACTACAGTGATAGAGGTGTCGACAATAATCACCACTTAGCGGCAATCGAGGGATGAACAAAGTGGATGTCACAGTTGAAGATATACGCCTGGGTCCTCCTGGATTTGTTTTGAACAATAGGACTGTGGAAGAAACCTGCATCTTAGTTAATCTGGAGTAATATTTAAAACATGCTTGTTGTTTTAAGCCTAGAGGCAACAAGAGTCTTTTCGTGAAATGGGCTTGTTTCTAGAATTGTTATTTCAATAAAATGCATCTTTATTTTCACTCCTCGCATTTCATACTCTACATCGTTTCATTTTCGTATCATACTTTTAATTTTCTACCTTCATGCCCACAATGGGTCCCCAGATATCAATGACATGAGCGACGCTGTTACTGACTCCCTTTTAGAGAGATATGTGTTTAGAGGGATCTAAGAACTTAGAAGATGACAGAGATTGCAACTTATTTCCGAACTTGTAGAAAGACAGATCCTACCCTACGAAGTGTCGGCAGACAATACGAGTTAACGAATGAGATGAAGATGGAAGCTTAGCTTGCCGCAGGAACAAGGCAAGGAATCATTGAGTTATCTCCAAGAGTTCAAAGATGTTTTCGTATGATCACGTTAAGACACGCCGGAACTACTGAGGCACGAGCATGCTGTCAAAGCTAAGGAAGTCACAGAAAAAGTCCGTAAGGATATTTGAAGATCACATACTGATGGTTCTACCCTGACTAAGCCAATCAAGAGGTTCGAGCTGCTGGTCTACCCAAAAAGGAAAATTGCATCAAGTGCCAAATCGAGGACAGAACTTATGTGCCTTTTCCTCCTTGCCTATACGTGGGGCATGGACGTTATCAAACCAGTCTCCTCGAAAGCTTCTGGTCCACATCGATTAATTTTGGTGGAGGTCGATCTCTTTACTAAGAGGGTGGGGGTCGCTTAATATGCCAATATTACAAAGTCGATAGTCATTAAATCGAAAAAAGAAAGAAAAAGAAAAATATTAACAAAAAAGGGCGAAAAGATCATATTTGACCGCACAATATCCAAAGTTTGCGGTCTCTTCGAGGATCAAGTGCCACGCCATAGCAAAAAAAAAAAAAACGTTAGGAAGATGACTTGAACTTGTGAATATTGACATATAGAAGTTACGCTCATTAAACGTCGGCCAGGACCTCGGCTGGGGCAACGCCTTCCTCATTAGGTTTTGCCTAGTGAAGTCAAAATCCTCTTTTCTGGGGCACGGGCCGAGCCGAAATTGGGTGAGACGAAATAAATCCAATCTCAAGGTGATCAAGTAAATTTGTCAAGAAGATGTTAAGAACTATCGGTCACGACCGGATGACGCGAGTCTACAACAAAAAGGATCGCCTTAGAAAATTTCGTGATAAGGTTTTGAAGAAGATCCTTTCCATGCAACAAGAACTTCGGAAGAAAGAAGATGCCAAGCTAGGAAGGACCTCAGGTAGCAAAGAAGGCCGTTCTAGGGAGACAAAGATATTGTCTGAGATAGACGACAAAGACCTGGCCAATCCAAAAAAAAAAACTAAAACGAGAAGAAAGAAAAAGAAGACAAAGGAGAGGCCAAAGTGAAAACCAACAAAGGGCGCTTTGAGACCAAAGGTGGGTTTGAGTTGAAAACCCGAAAAGGGCAGCTCAAATTTGAGGGGGCATACAGTAGCCTTGCTACGCCTGAAGTAACAATGAAGAAGTATGTTACATCTTGAGGCATCGACAAAGTACTCCGGATCCCCTAAACACATATTGAGTTTAGAATGGTCCTCAAGAAGTTTGAACAGAGAAGCTCAAGCTGCGATATCTGGGGCACCTAGTGTCCATCTTACCCATTCTGAGTCAGCTATTTTTGTCTTTTCGAAATACACTCTAAATAAATTTGCTTCTTCATTACATATGCTAGCTTTGATTAACTTGTTAATTCGGGCTGTACTCCTAATATACTCCCATTCCGTCCATTATTATGGTCCTTTTTCGAGCATTTTGCATTGAAATAACGATTATTGATACTTTCATGAAAGGAGTTTCGCATATTACTCTAGAAATCTCTAAACAATACAGGAGTCTGAAGCAGGATTATTGCTTAAGATTCACCAAGCTTAAGGGTTGGAAATATCTGAGTCCAAATTAAGGTTATCACATCGGATTCTTGTCAAAATGGTGACAATGTACCGCGTCAGTGACACAATCTTGACGGAAAATGGGCACTACTAACTCAAGCGCAAAACCAGAATCATTCTCGAAAGGAAATGACATTCTGCATTCATGCGAGCATCACGCATATAGATTCGGTTGGGTCACCTAAAGGGTGATCGTTAGAGGGAAGCTGATACAGATCCTGTACCTTTGAGTAACAAGAGGGTGGGGCATATTATATGTTTTAGAGTCGCAATGAGATGAATGGAAGATGTCCAAATCTATACCCTCAGGTCGCAATGAGATGAGCCCTGAAGTTACAGTGGGGCAAAAGGGTGATATACGAGAAACGCAGATTACTCCTGGGGTTTGAGGACGGGTACAAAACCTGAAAGAAAGGTCAAGAGTTGAAGCAATAAAAGCAGGCCACCATGAAAGTTGCAACGAAAAGAGATACGTGACAAACAAGCCCAGGGCGCATGGCATAATTGTGTAGGCATAAAAGCATTTAAGACCAAACACGTGCACATCATGATAACATCACGCACGACACATACAGGCACACCAGTAAAGCAAGAAGTTTTGACGATATCTGTACCGAACCAAAGATAAAGAAGGCGTCCGAGTTCCACCAGATGGTACGTTTTCAAGTACTGTTTTTCAAGAAAATATCAGCTCATAATACGAGAGGTGAGTTGAGCCTCAGGTCACACGCTGAGGTATCTCTAATTTCTATTTTCAATTTCAGTTAAAATCAACTCATCATGCGAAAAGTGAGTTGGGCCTCGGGTTAAGCACGCTGAGGTATTTAAATTTCTGTCTTTAAATTCCCGTTCAAAAATCAACTCATACTGCAAAAAGGTGAGTTGAGCCTCGGGTTACGCACGCTGAGGTATTTTCAATTTCTGTCTTTAAATTTCTGTTCAAAAATCAACTCATACTGTAAAAAGGTGAGTTGAGCCTCGGGTTACGCACGCTGAGGTATTTTCAATTTCCGTCTTTAAATTTCTGTTCAAAAATCAACTCATACTGCAAAAAGGTGAGTTGGGCCTCGGGTTACGCACGCTGAGGTATTTTTAATTTCCGTCTTTAAATTTCTGTTCAAAAATCAACTCATACTGCAAAAAGATGAGTTGGGCCTCGGGTTACGCACGCTGAGGTATTTTCAATTTCCGTCTTTAAATTTCTGTTCAAAAATCAACTCATACTGCAAAAGGTGAGTTGAGCCTCGGGTTACGCACGCTGAGGTATTTTCAATTTCCGTCTTTAAATTTCTGTTCAAAAATCAACTCATACTGCAAAAAGGTGAGTTGGGCCTCGGGTTACGCATGCTGAGGTATTTTCAATTTCCGTCTTTAAATTTCTGTTCAAAAATCAACTCATACTGCAAAAAGGTGAGTTGGGCCTCGGGTTACGCACGCTGAGGTATTTTCAATTTCCGTCTTTAAATTTCTGTTCAAAAATCAACTCATACTGCAAAAAGGTGAGTTGGGCCTCGGGTTACGCAAGCTGAGGTATTTTCAATTTCCGTCTTTAAATTTCTGTTCAAAAATCAACTCATACTGCAAAAAGGTGAGTTGAGCCTCGGGTTACGCACGCTGAGGTATTTTCAATTTCCGTCTTTAAATTTCTGTTCAAAAATCAACTCATACTGCAAAAAGCTGAGTTGGGCCTCGGGTTACGCACGCTGAGGTATTTTCAATTTCCGTCTTTAAATTTCTGTTCAAAAATCAACTCATACTGCAAAAAGGTGAGTTGGGCCTCGGGTTACGCATGCTGAGGTATTTTCAATTTCCGTCTTTAAATTTCTGTTCAAAAATCAACTCATACTGCAAAAGGTGAGTTGGGCCTCGGGTTACGCACGCTGAGGTATTTTTAACTTTCGTCTTTAAATTTCTGTTCAAAAATCAACTCATACTGCAAAAGGTGAGTTGGGCCTCGGGTTACGCACGCTGAGGTATTTTTAACTTCCGTCTTTAAATTTCTGTTCAAAAATCAACCCATATTGTGAGAATAAAGAAGCAGTCTGAAAAGTTCAGGTTTTATCGAAATCCCAATGAAGAAATAGATCGAAGCTACGAATCTCTTCGGGTCCTGAAGTCATGTTGAAGCAAACAAATCCCATCCCTTAGAAGATTGAGGGGAAACGAATTGAAGCTACGAGTCATCTCGCGGGAGCAGTGGCAGAATGGATCAAAGCAATAGGGTTTGAAGATGTTGGAGGAAGACGAAGACCAGTAAGTCAAGGCTTGGCCAAGACCGGGCAAAATTGGTTCTTCTATTATCTTTGCTCTATTCTCGTTTCACGACAATGAGCAAAGAGGGGCAGCTGTAATAACCATATTTTGCCCAGGCTTTTAACCAAAACCCAAACCCGAGCCCATCAGCCAAAACGAAACCAATAAGTAAATAAATAATAAAAGAGGTGTCAAAAATAAATAACGATGTTCATTCACAAAAGCCCAAATACAAATAGCAGTTCAAAATTAATGACCATTTAACCCAATAAATAAAACCAATCCATTAAATGTCCAATTACAACAGCAAATAGCCCAATACCCATGTAAAAAGCCCAAAAATAGAATAAAATACAAATGAAACAAAGGCCATTAAAAGTCCAAACAGTCCAAAAAAGATAACAGTCCAATTACAAACCCCTCAAAAGCCCAAATCAGAATGGCCCTTTTTTTTTTTTTACAAGTAACTCTAACCCCAAGCCCGAGAACCCAAAACACTCAGAAACCCTAAAGAGCCCCAGAGCTTGTGCCGCCGCCACGTCCCTCGCACGCGCGCTATACGCGCGTCCCCTGTCTCCTTGCATACCCTCCACGCGCACCCCTCGGGCTCCTCGCATCATTCCCTGCGCCCACGTCCCTGACGATTCGAGCTCCCCCAGATGCCTCGGCCTCGGTCTCACCCGCCTCCACATCTGACTGCTCCACCAGCGCCCCATGCGCCTCTGGCTTCGCGCACCCGTACCCATGACCTGCAAAGAACCGAAGAACGAGAAAGAAAACAACAACAGCAGAAGAACAAGCAATAGAGAAGATGGAGTTGTATTATTTGGCTATAAAAATCCATTTAAAATCTGTGTAAAAGGGGGGAGATCAAAAAAAAGAAAAAAGGAACTCTTGTAATCTCGAATCTTCAGCAATCAAAAACGCATTTCACCAAAAAATCGAAAGCAATAAAAATTGAACAGAAGCATCAAGGTTGAGATTTTTTGTTTATTTTATGTTTGCAATTATTTGTGTTCTTTATTTATTTTTATTTTGAAGTGAGAAACCGAAGAGGAAAGAAGAACCTTACCAAGACTCCGTGATCGAGGCGTCGGGATCCCTTCCCCGTCGTCGGAGCCGGGCCTAAGGGCGAAAGGCGTGGTGCGACGGATCGACAAAGGGGGGTCTTCACGAACACTTAGAAATCAAAGAAAAAACAGAAATCCCAAAGAAAGAAGGGATTTACCTGAATCGGGCTTCTAACGGTGTTGAGAACCCACTGCCAGACGTCGTTGGTCACTGAATGTAATGGTGGTGCGACGACCGGTCCGCGAAACTCAGTCGTCGGGCGCGGGAAGAGACAGGACCGCCTTGTCGGTTCTTCTCCGCGTCTGAGAGAGTAAAAGGATGAGATAGGGGCTGCGGCGTTTAAGAGGAATTAGGGTTGAAATGTTTAAACGAATTTTAGGGTCTTTAAAAGTTGGATGAAACGGCACCGTTCAGCCTTTTGGGAAGGAGGACCGTGTGTTGTCCCTTAAGGGGAGATTTGCGCATGCAGTCCTTGTACGTTTAGGCGGACAATGACGTGGTCCTTGATCCCACCTTTCTTGGTTTATTGCGATTTTGACCCCAGGATCTTTGCTCCGTTTGCAACATAGTCCTTGACCCGTTTAAAAAGTTTAACTATTTATTCATTTTCCTTAAAAAATCGCATTATTATTATTACTTGGAGTCTTGCATACTATTTTTATTAGACATTATATATATATATATATATATTGTTTAATCCGAAACCTTCTGCATTGTATTTTTTGAACGGTTTTGTTACTTTAAATTCATATACATATATATATATACTCTTCCTCAAGACTTTCTACTTATATTGTCTATTTACAAAATTCATCATATATTATTCATTCAAAAATTCTTTCTACATACGTTATTTTATTTTTAGTTTATTAAACTATCTTTATATTTTATATATTATAGTTGTGAATTGCTTTCATATATTACTTATTTCAGTTCTCATATATGATATTTTAAGTAGTTATATACGTATATATATATTATTCATTCTAAGCTTCTTTACTTTATTGTAAATTTATTTGCATATTAACTATTTTAAATTTTATATACCACTCACTTTAAATTGTTTTTTTAGTATCAATTCCTTTCTTGTTTCGTTTTATTTATTTGAAATTGTCTTATTAGTTGTTTTAAATTGACTTATGATGCTCTTTGACTATTAAGGTAGATATTTAAATTGTGTAGGCCATGTGATTACCATTCTTGCATGTAGTATGATTTGTTTGCTCGTGTTTTCACTGTCATCATCATTACCGTTCTTATTATTGTCCATTATTGATACTATTATTATTCATGCATGTCAATGTTTTCGATTAATGATTTCAATGTCATGTATTATGGGTATTATGTTGTCATTACACCAAATCCATGTTATATTATCGTCTCTTCATCGCGTAGTTCCATCCGCGCTTTGAATCATCTTTCTTTAAAACGTAACTTAATTTTTTATCAATTTTATCCAAAAACCCAAAATTTTCAAGATAAGGCAACATTCTGTGTTTTGGAAATTCGGGAGATCGTGCCCTATGTGTTGGGTTTCGGTTCTCTCGCTTGGCCAAACAATCGAATATCCTTTTGATATTTTGATGCGCGAGTCTCGGGAATTAAGAGATGATCTTGAATTTGAAGATTAAAATCATCGTGTCCTATGTACTGGATGTGATATTTTATTCTTTCGGAACGAGAAAATCATAATATTCCATTTGAGAAAATTCAAATATTTCCAAAAGAGATCAAATTTTTAATGCTTTCAACACTTTCAAACTTTCGACATGGGGACATTAATTAATCAATTTGGTACCAATTATGGGTGTGACGAGGGTGCTAACCCTTCCTAGCATGTAACCGACTCCCGAACCTATTTTCTCAAATTTTCGTAGACCAAAAACATTGTTTTAGTAAATCAAAAATGTTTTATTAAAACAAAGGTGATCCGATCACACCTAATAAAAGATCGGTGGCGACTCCCTATTTTTATAAGTCGATTCCCGTTTTGTTCAAAAATGGTTACGACAGGTTTGGTTCGATCATCCTTCGGGTTAAAACCTGATCCCATCGGAAGTTCAACAGGGCCGAAGTATCAGTCTGACATTGGGGTCCGATAATGACGGGTACCACATGCGAATGTGTGTCTGCTTGAGTCGGGACACTTATTGGGGAAAATCCTGGGGAATAAATGATGTCTTCGTTATCATTCGGTTGACCACTGGGCCACTCCTTTTTTCAAGTCCTCCAGCTAGTAACTGGGTTAACTGGCCCATCATATTCTTTTGGAATTCTAGGATTTGTTCCCGCATCTCTTGTTGAATTTTGGTCAATTGCTCCTGCATCTGTATTTGCATTTTCTCTATTCTTTCCAACCTTTGGTCCATGGCTTTTGTTCTTGAGCGAATACCGTAACGATGCTCGGTTCAGTAGACTTTTGTCAGTTTCCAGGTTACTGAAATAATTTTACCTAATTAGGGTCTTTCTACAAATTTTAATGCATATGATGTGATGTAATGCAAATGCAGGAAATGCAATGCCAATGCATGGAATGAATGCAAAAATAAAGAGAGATTTTGATTCTGAATTCAATTCCATTAGAAGAACTTTTCTAGAAAATAAATTCCTTTACATAAAACGGATTACACATGCGGCTTTGCCCTCATAGTCCAGGTGAAGACACCAATCCTTTTTTTTTGTATTCGGATGTCATGGTCGTGTCCCGTGAACTTTCTCAATAGATGCCTCTTCTAGCTCCTTGTTGTTTGATCCAGGCCGTGACTCTTCACTCACTTATCCTCCGCGATGCTCATAAGCTTCTTTTGAGACGTGATGACTTTCGAATAATCCTTGTTGGCTTGAATCCCCGGGTGACGAGGCAAAGTCATATACTATCAATCTTTTCTCGTTGTGTTTATTTGGACAATATTTGGACGAACGTATTATAACCCACTTTATCAAGAAATCCATTTTCCTATGACAAACTTTTCTATTTAGCAATTGATTATGAATCAACACCTCCTTTCTATGATGATGAAACGCAATGTAGTCATAAACAAAAGAAAACACGTTAGTACCATATACAGATGGTAAAAATCAAATCAAAAGAAAATAGTCAAACACCCATCCAAGTGACTGCTAGGGTTCAACATAGTTCTACCTAAAGTGGGCTCCTAGGGTTCACTACATGTGGTTTGGTTCTCAAGAGAGGTACCCGAACCAGCAGATTCCTCGATCCTCACCCATTATAGGCTTATATGGATCGAGTTCGGTTCAGGGGAATACATTTCCCTATGGCCATGCGGAGATGAAAGTCTCACGAAGACATCGGTATGGATGTATCCCAGAAGTAATCCACTAGCCCATGCGGAGGTGAAAACCTCATGAAGGCATAGTTTCTCACTCCCACTTAAAAGGTGTAACCACAACGGTCATGCAATGTAATGCCAAAGTATTTTATGAGACTCAACATTATTGCAATCATGGCACCAACAAATGCATCAAAAGAAACATGATTTTTCAAAATAACTTTCCAAATTTTCGATCAAAAGGACAAAAATTAATCAATCTATGGCCTGACTCTCAACCAGTCCCTAGCGGAGTCGCCAAGCTGTCGAAACCATTTTTTATGTTTTGAAAAAACGAGAATCGACTTTAAAATGAAAATAGAGTCGCCACCAACCTTTTTTGTTTAGGTGTGATTGGATCACCTTGTAAAAATAATTTTGGTCTACGAAATAGAAAAACAGGTTCTGGAGTCAGTTACGTACGAGGAAGGATTAGCACCCTTGTACGCCCAAAACTAGTACCAAATTGATTAATTAATGCCCTAATGTCGAGAATTTGAAAAAAAATTTAAAATACAATCTCTTTTAAAAATATTTGAATGTACTTGAATTGGATATTAAGATTCTGTTGCTCTGAAGGAATAAAATATCACATCCAGCACATTAGGATACGATAATTTAAATTCTCGAATCCAAGATCACCTCATGATTCCCAAAACTCATGCATTGAAAATATCAAAAGGATATTCGATTATTTGGCCAAACAAAAAAGAACGAAACCCAACACGTTTGAGCACGATTTCTCGAATTTCCAAACACGGAATATTGCCTTATTTTGAAAATTTTTACTAAGCAATTATAAAATGGACTCGAAATGCATTTGTTTAGCTTATTTGGAATAACCATGAAACGACTAATATCAGTTAAAACGTTAAAGTTTAAATCACAATGCGATAATGTAAAAAGAAAACAAAATTACAAATATTGAATAATATACATGGATAAAATATTATACTAATGAATGACCGTAACATGAAATTTGAAGGGAATGAATTTGGGTACATACAATGGCAAGCAAATTAATACAAATAACATATAGCAAGCTTTAAAACAAATAAACCAATGATATATATATAGAATAATATGTGTTTATTTAAATAATACATATGTAATACAAACTTGATATAAAATAATATATATATATATAAATAAATAATAATGACATATGAAAGTGTTTGGAATAAATAAATATATATTTTTAAAATAGGGTCTTTTAAAGAGATAAATTATATACATAAATAAGTTTAAAGGAAGATATATATATATATATATATACACACGTACATAGATTTAAAAGAAAATATTTTCATAAAATCAATAATGAAATCAATAATGTATACTTAGAATAAAATAACTATGTATATATAAGTATAATATCATTAAAATTAAATATCATGTAAATCTTTAAAGCATAGAAAAAAAAAGGGATTTTAAAATGGACAAATTATAAAATAATACAATTTTAAATGTACATATATATATATATATATATATGTAAACAAAAGTGTAAGACAAGCTAGAACAATACAAAATCAATAAATAATTCAAGATAGAGATGAATAATAAGTAAATTTAAAGGAAAATAAAAGAATTACAAAAGAAAAGAAAAAAAAATTTACAAATAAATAACAATATTAAAACAAATATGGAAGACCAAAATACAACTCGCGCAAACCACAGAGGACTAAAAACGCAAATGAACCAAATTTCAAAACGAAACGTTTAAACGAGGACTAATTTAAAACAACGTATGAATTTCAAAGAAATATTTAAAAAATAAATAAAACATAATCAGGGCATAATTAAATGTTAGTGCAAAAAAGGAGGGATTAAGCGCGCAAATAACCCCTTTTTAATAAACACGCGGATCCTTCCTTTGGATCGGGTCGGGCATGTGGACTAAGCATCAAACGGTGTCGTTTCAGCACCTGAATGCACGAACTGAGCACCAAACGGTGCCGTTTCGGCGCCTGATTTCCAAAAACCTAAACGACGCCGTTTTTGTTTGTTCTTAAAACCTAAAGAAAACTGAATGGCCATCTGCCATTTCCCAAAACTCACCGAAATACATTCGCTCAAAACAGATTCAAAACCTTTTTTCCAAAACCTTTGAACTCTCTGCCCTTTCAATCGACCAGTGGGTTTCATCGGCGCCTAGTGCACCTCCACCACCGTCGCGAATTCGACCAAATCCTCAAGGATTCGTCAATCTTTTCCGAAGAAGTAAACCTAGGCTAGATCGACGCCAAATAACAGATAAGAACAACTCTTCTTTCTTTTTGTATATTTATTTTTCACGCAACAAATGAAAATCAAAAAAATAAGAGCTAAATTACCCAGAAAAACGAGATCTAAAAATCACCTTTCAAAAACTGGTTTCAATCCCTTTTCTTTTTGTATTTAGAATATACGCATTCGTACATAAAAAAAATGGGGATCCCCTTACATTCTTTGGTTGCTCTTATTTAGAACCCAAAAGAAAAAAAAATACAATATCTTTTTGTTTTTCTGCTTTGCTGTTGTTTGTCCTTTCTTTGTGCAGGTACGGAGGTATGGGGCTAGCTGTGGCGTGGTTGTATGTGGCACTCAGCGTGGGGCATACGGAGGCACGCTGGAGGCTAGGCTGCGGCGCATGGTTGCGAGGCTAGCTGCTTCTAGAAACCCTTAGGGTTTTTTGAAAATTTCAGGCCACTCGAGCCTTATTATTTTGGGTTAAAATTTGGGTTGTAATAAACTTTAATATTTAGGTTTTTATTTTTATTATTTAGTATTTAATTTTGGTTTTATCGGGCACCTGCAAACTTGGACTCTTACAAGAATAATAACTAACTAATAAAAGATAAGTTTATCGTTTTATTAAGAAAAAAATCGATGGTTAAAAGATGGGTTAGAGTACAAGTAAGCATCAATCATCCTTAAAAAAAACACTAAAAACTATTAAATATTAATTAGGATTAGATGAAGAGTTGTATGGAACGCAGCGTTTTAGTTTGTCGGATTGTGACGCTTGAGAATTGAAACTCATAAGCACTGCCTTTGCCATGAAAATGAGAGGGTTTTAGTCTGTGGATTTGATGAAGTGCAGTTCCATGTGGCCGACAACCCTAACACTTTCTTACCCTTCACCCATCTCCCTAAAATATCGATTCCATAAAAGCTTCAACCTCAGCCTAAGAGCCTCGCTCTCTAACTATCCTCTTGCAAGCAGAATCTTCGTTAGAAGTAAACTCCCCTCTCTCTCTTTGTTTACTATCACTGTTTTTACTTGTAATTTTCATATTAATAACTATCTCTTCAAATGGGTTTTTTTTTTTTTTCAATTTATATGCCATCGGGAATAGACCTCTTTAGTCTTCGAAAACACTTTCCCTGATCGTTAATTTTACTACAGTTGACAGTGTTCTAAGGGTTTAGACTCGAGAGAGTGCTATTGGTATGCTTGAAAAAGCTATAAAGTAACTTCATTTGTTAAGTTCTCCTTGTGCTCAGAGATAAATCGATTCTTGTTTTTTTGAATTTTGCAATTTGAGAAATGCACTGCAAGGTATTGATTTTATTTCTTCCTCCGATGATAAAATCTGTGCAAAATGGTTAGGAATAACAGTGGTTCAACAGGGGAAAACCCTTGTGATTTTGCTCTTGCTTACTACTTTGTATCACTCATAGATCACTGTCTTTAAGAGACATACATGAACAGTGAAGGATGGCCGGTCCTGTATTGATTACTGCTGAAGAATATATATATATATATATTAAAATGAAAAGCATTGATATTATCTTGGAAAGCATGTCTTGCTTTTTGATTTGGTAGTCATATGCATCAACCTCCATGCTTTGACTAGAAGAGGTTCCCTTAGTATGTGAGTTCTATTGATACCGTAACCTATGGGGCCATGATAGGTTCAACGCCATAACAAATTTAAGAATCACTGTTGACAAGTATGCAGACCAAGTTGTAACTGTGATTACTATTTCGGCTGCCTCATATTTTAAAGGAAAAAAGTTTCGTTTTCTATCCATTAATTTAAAGAGACTAAAGGAGTTTTTCTATTAATTTAAAGTAGGCCAAAAGTCGGAAGCTGATTTTTTACCCCATGTTCAAAACATGTAGAACAATCATATCCCTAAAAAGCTTAGTATGGATTTATTTATAGTGATGCAATGCATTATTGAGAAGGGAAATTGAAGCAAAACCATCAATAGTCTTAAAATTTGTGTTTTACTCCTAGCTTCATTTCGGTCAAATCAGATTGATTCGATGCTAGAACAAGCAAGATAGCATATATGAATTTCTCCATCAGATATTCTTTGATCTAGTATTTTAGAGCTGTGTTCTTTTCTTTTTTTCTTTCCCTCATTTTTATCTTGGCATCTTTTGGGTGTATTTTGCTGCAGATTTGCCATATTCTTCCAAAGAAAGTACTTTGCAAAAGGAATTTGAAATTTTTGGCCAAATAGCTGAAGGTGATTGGGACATCTTTTGTAACAAAAGAAGTGAATGGATGATATGTTTCATCTTAAATGTTATGTAAGCTTCAAAGTCTGGTAACTATATCTCTTATCTATAACAGTTAAGATTGCCAAGGATGACTTCACAAAAAGATCAAAAGGATATGCATTTATTCAATATACTTCTCAGAATGATGCCTTGCTGGCTGTAGAGAACATGGATCAACAGGTTCTATATTGCCTTTCTTTCTTTACTTCCAATTTACTCCTATATTGTAGTAGTGAAATATGACCCAATATTTGTATATTAAACTTAGCATTGGTTCTTTCATCCCATTGAGTGAAGCAGAATTCCACTGTTTACAACTTTTATTTCATCGAAGTTACTTTTATCAACCGAGCTTGAGAACTCTGGTGGAATTCAATCTTTTCAACTTTGGTATGCAGGCAATATTTCTACATGGGTTTTAATATGGGTTCTATTTGTTTATCAGGTATTTGATGGCAGGATGATATACGTTGAAATAGCGAAACCTGGGAAAGACAGGTTCAGAGGATATCCTAAAACATCAGGACCTCCAACTACTAAGCAGCAGTTACAACAATCGAATGATGTGGCAGATTGCTGGTACTAATCGCATCCATCTCAAACAAATGAAAAGATAGGTCAAATTATGCTTTTAGTCCTTGTACTAAGTATTGTGTGTTGGCCTGATGGTTAGGGTGTTCATTGCCCCAGGTGTGACTTGGGTTAAAATCGCGCTAGTTGCGTTGCTGTTAAGACTTTGCTTTTTTATTGTAATTCACCAAAAAACAATTGAGAATCAAATTGAAGAGCGTGAATTAAATCTACAACTTAACATATATTGTATAAGTAGAATTTAATTATTATCATTTAAACTCGGTATTTTAAAGCATCAAACCAACATCAAATTGGAGAAGCAGGGAGGCCATCTTTAATGAGAATGTTTGCAAAAAGAGAGAGGATTGATTCACCCAATTTTGTTAGACGCATCTCCTTGTATTGAGTAGCCACTCACTCAATCTGCAAGCCAATTGGCTTTTCTACTAACCTTTCTAAAGCAAAGGTCTTGAAACTTACTTCTCATCATCTCAGTATCACAGGCCATAGCCTCAATCCTCCGTTGTTTTATCCTAGAATCCTATCATATACCAACTCATTCTCAGTCTCAACCACAAGCTTTTTACAATCTCTTTTAACCCCTAAAGGAACCCCTTCAACCACTACCATAGCTTCAACTTCCAAAGGACCTTGCAAACCAACACTTTTCACAACACCATCAATGAGTTTACCCTCACAGTCCTTTATTACCGCCAGTATACCAACTTGGATTTTACATTAAAAGCCCCATCACAGTTAACTTTCAACCACTCCCCGTTTGACTTTTCTCAATACTCACATTCAACTCTTTCCTTAGACTGCTACTCATCTTCATCTCAAGAATCTTTAAACTTTCAAAAAAAAGCATGCAGAGCCCTCTGAACAACATTATTAAGTTGCGGTTGTTGCTGATGAAACACCATGATACACCTTTCTTTCCAGATTGACCAACAAGTATGGCTCACTAAAATCATAACTCTTCACCTCTCATCTTCATGTAATAGTACAAGCATCACAAGCTTGGACAACTAGAAAGACTCAGAAAAACATGAAGGATTTGAGTTTTCCAAGTGAGTCGATCACAATATCAAGATCCAAACAACTTTAGGATTGAATTCAAAATTTTGTTCAAAAGCCTGTTTCAAGGAGTTCGAAGTAATTGCATAATAAGAATGAAAAAAGGAAAATTGAGCTTGAATAAAAAAGACAATACTATCAATATTTTACAAGTCTAGTTGGATCAAGGCCCAAGTACAATGGGTTAAACTTTCATTTTTTATTTAAGGGTAAATTACACCAATAATCACTCAACTTTGATGCAGCTGACAAAACAGTCACTCAGGTTTCAATTCAGTCACTCAACTTTCAGAAAATAACAAAACAGTCATTTTAACCATTTTATGTTCCAGACATAACGAAAAAGTGACATGGCAGTTGACGGGATTCCTAGCTATCATTAATCGGCCAACTGGACGTTAATCACCAATTTAAATAGCTCATTCTATTGCCAGTTTAAGGTTTAGGCAATATTTTATCAAAAAAAAAAAGTTTAGGCAGTAGAAGAAGAAAAGAAAAAGAATAGGAGAAGAAGAAGAAGAGAAAAAATGGAAAGTTGCACCAGTTTGGGGACTTAAGTAATACCAGTAATCCATTAGAATTTCGGGATTTGGCATAATGATGATTGAAGCTCCTCGAAGTTTTAAAGTTCTTTTGCCGTCCTTGACTAGGAGAGTCCCTTTCCAACTGTTGCTTTTTTTCAAGCTTGGATTTTGCTCCACTTATATCAATAGATGAAAACTTGAGCAGAGTGGAGTTAAAAATGTGGGTTTGTCGGGGTTGGATTAGGACCCTAGTTGACTCCAACTCAGTTGAAATAGTAAGGACATCGCGGTCAATGCAACAAGCATTAGAATGCTTGTCAAGGGTCTAAGTGACCTCGTCACGAGAATCACATTGGAGGGACAATAAATGGGGTTTGCTAGGTATGGCCAAAATAAGAAAAAAGTATAGATCTTGAATAAACCTGTATCGGATTCAGACCCATTTTCTAGTTCAGTAGATTTTGGCATCCCAAATAGAGAAGAGGGGTTTAAACACAAAAAAGATGTCATTTTTGAAGAATAGTATTGGGTTTTACAGGAAATGAAGAAAAAAAATCAGATCTTCCTCATGAAAGGACAAATAATTTCTTATTTTTGAATAAAACCCAAAACAAAAAGAGGAAAAGAGGAAATCTTAAAGTGGGAAATCTCACAACAAAGTGAAATGCAAATTGCAGATGAAAAATACCAATTGATTTCTAACCCTTAACCATGTTAATCGATTTTCGAATCGATTTTTTTAACCTTCAACCAATCTTGAACCCTAAAATTGATTTCTAACCCAACACTCTAGTTACTTATGCAATGTTATTGACCAAAATTAGGCAAAAAAGGCTTCTTCTTTTTTTTTTTTGGTGATTTAGTATTTCAAGAAGAAAATTCTCTATGGGATAAAATTTAACCTTGGAAAAATTAGTGAAGTAAATATTTGGCTGTGCAAGTGTTGAGGGAGGTTGAAATTTATCCACAATAGCAGCAACTAAGGGAAGAAGAAGAAGGATATGGGGAAAAAACCTTAACGATTTTACAGTCTCTTCTTCTTCTTCTTCTTCTTCTTCTGTTATTAAGTTTTTTTTTTAATTTCTTCTTAAATTGGGTGGGTTTCCACCATGGACATATCCAACATGGCTAGTTAAAGCCACGTCACCTGTCCCGTTGGGTCTGTAACGGAAAATGTTAATGGGTCACTGATTTGTCACTTTTCGATAACGTCAGTGACCGATTTGTCATTTTTCAAAAGTTGAGTGACTGAATTGAAACTTGAGTAACTGTTTTGTCAGGTGCATCAAAGTTAAGTGATTGTTGGTGTAATTTACCCTTTATTTAATAAAGGCAGCTGAATAGCATGTGGCCCATTAGAAATTTAAATAACTTTTATTTTTGGCTTATATTTCAAAAAAAAAAAAATAAACCCTTAAGAAAATGCAAAATAAAAAACAAACACTTAAGCCTCTGTAATAAATTTGCACCCAATTAAGCTCATGTTAACTAAAATAATCAATTAAGCCCCTTCGTTAATGGTTTCCATCATTGACCAAGTTGACCGTTAAATTAAATTGACAGGTCAATCAGATGGTGATATATGACAGCATTTGGTTTAATCTAATATTTTTCATAAAATGATTAAAAATATTTTAAAAAAATAAAAAAATCATAAAAATTATTAAATATGAAAAAATAAAAATTGATATAAACATATAAAATTTATAAATATTATAAAAATATAAAAAAAATTATAAATATTATAAAAAATTATAATGAATTATAAAATCAATAAAAAAATATTTAGAATTTTATTAAAAAAACATATTAAAATTCTATAAAAAAATCACAAAAATTATAAAAAGCATTAAAAGTATTAAAATTGATATAAACTTATAAAAACTATAAAAAAATCATAAAAAACTTGAATTTGACCGGATTAGTCTATTGGACCGATTAGACCGAAATTGACAAGGCCACAAGGGTATCGATTCAGAGAAAGCCATTAGATCGATTGACCTAGGAACCAAATGGTTGAATATATTTTTTTTAATATTTTATTTAATTGAAATGGATGGATCAGTGGAACTAGCAAATTGGTGGCATGATCGGTTCGACCACCTATCTAGTTTTGAAAACCTTGGTTAGAATGTTTCACTCTGACATATGCTAATAGTTGGATAATGAAATTTTGACTTGATAAAAATATTTAAAAAAAATCAGTTCAATCACTCGGTTCTTAGGTCAACCCGTCTAGTGGCTTTCCTCAGATTGGTACTATTTCCGATTTCGAGCTAATCAATCTAATTCAAGTTTTTATGATTTTTTTTGTAATTTTTATAAGTTTATATCAATTTTAATATTTTTATTAAGTTTTTTTACCATTTTTATTTTTTTAAGTTATAATACGTTTTTTTAATATTTAAAATAAATTTTATTAATTTCATTATTTTTTTATAATTTATTAGAACTTATTTGAATTTTTATATTTTTATAATATTTATAATAATTTATATTTTTATAATATTTTATAATTTTAATAAGGTTATATAAATTTAATATTTTTTATTTTTTAATATTTAATATATTTTTAATTTTTTCTACTTTATATAATTTTATTATGATTTTTAATCATTTTCATGGGCAAATATTAGATTAAATCAAAAGCCACCATGTGTCACCATCTGATTGGTCCATCGATTTATTTTAATGGTCAACGTGGTCATTGACAGAAACCATTACTGGAGGGGCTTAATTGATTATTCTAGTTAACGGTAGGAGCTTAACTGGGTGCAAATTTAATTTAGGAGCTTAATTGATTTTTTTTTTCATTTCCTTAAGGGCTTTTGACACATATAAGCTTTTATTTTTTCTATAATACCCTAGTTTTGGCGGGTTTGAAGGTTTGGCAAGTAGTCACAAAATCATCTGTTCGGTGAAGCGCATAAATTGAGCGTATAGAAATTGTCTAGTTTGGAAGTAAAGATTTATTTGAGAATACCTTGCTATATAAAGAGGATGAATAAAAAAAATGTAATTATGACTTGAGTTAGCGTCAAAGGTATATTACGACATGTTTGCCTGAATTGTTAAGTGATTCTGGTTGGGGATCAATTGGATGAACTGGTCTGATATTTATTATATTGATTTTCATTTATGTTTCTGTAACACCCCAAACCCGGCCCACAAGCCATGACCGGATTTGGTATGTCACGGAGTAAAAAGGAGTTTGAAAGGTTTGGACTAATAGTAGAAAATTTAAAATTTGTTAAGGGTATAAAACGGTATTTGCTAAAACTCAAGTGGGTTGATTTGATAAATCCGGTTGAGTGGAAAATCCATTCTTCCTTTTTAAAACCATTTGATCATTTAAATTTTTGATCATTAGAGTGATCAATAGCTTAGCAATTTCGTTACCCGATGGTAACATTTTTTGAAATCATGTACGAGTGCTTATTTTGAAAACGTTACTATTAACCGATTTGCATAACCGTTTGTAAGTTCATCAGTTATATGATAAAGTAAAACAACTATCTAAACATCCAAAATAATAATAAGCGGCCATATTACAACCCAATCGAATTGTAGTGAATAATAAACTTAAAGCGGGCAAAATAAAATTTCAAGTCCACAAAACCAACATGGCCGCCTCGAGCTCTCCTCGGCTCCGCATCCGCGCTCTACTCACCTGCAAGATGATATGGGAAGGGGTGAGTCACCAAGACTCAGTGTATAACTCCCCAACCCGGAAATAACACTCATACACAAGATATTAGTATGACATGCAATTATGCAACCCAACCTAGCCATCCATGCTCCTTTTCTACCCCATGTGGTACCAAACCACTGGTGACTTATAGTCACGATATCCGTCAATACGTGTGGTGCCAAACCACTGGTGGTGCCAAACCACTGGTGACCCGAAGTCACAATCAAATGATGGGGCCAACCCATCGTGTGATACCAAATCACTGGCGTCGATCCCGTATCTCAAATGTGGGGCCAACCCACGGTGGAATTAATCCACAGGGACGAGACGCTATGAGGTGCCAAACCTCTAGAGGTGCCAAACCTCTGGTGACCGTAGTCACAAAATGTGGTACCAAACCACTGGTGTCCGTCGACACGATTTGTACTCCCTCTCATCCATCCCACCATCATCATGCTCACATAACAAGTATCTTGATCCCATATATCATGCATTTTTATATAGCATAGCATTTGACAGCATGTGATGGCATACAAAACATATATCACAAATCGAGTAATAGGGGACTTACCCGAGAACCAAGCTTATGCCCACTAGGCAAAGCTACCACATGAGAGGTTATAAATATCATTAAATACAATTTATACTAACAAAGTGTGTAAGAGCTTACACACCTGATCAAACGTAAGTCTAAGTGAATCCCGAACTGCTCAACAACGAAAGCCCGAAAAATCGATCTATCACGCTAGATTTCTTGCCCTATATTCGGCCATATACAAAGGTTAGTGATGTGGCCTATTCGGCCATCCAAATAAATCTAAAGGGTCATCTCTTGAACCCAAATCCTTACCTACACGCTTTTGAGTACTAACCACGGCAAACGATACCCGAATCTGTTTCACCAAGCTACAATCGGTCAACCCAATATTAATAGCTTTCGACTTTTCCATCACTAGAATATAGTCTATTTAAAATGAATCCTTACCACCACTTACCAACCGATTGATAATGAAAGAAGGCTCGGTTCTGAAGATCTCAAAATCCCGGTGCACTTAGACAGATTCGGTTTCAACAAGTAATTAGCACTCTTGGCGTCGGCCACACACAAAAGATACACCATTAATATGGCCTATACCCATTCGGCCTATCCTTACAAGGGCCTTATCTCATGCTTTCGACATGCATTAAGAGAGATGGGTTAAAACCGCAAGTTGAGAGAGAGCTCACCTACAAATAGATTCGACTAGGCCCTTCAATGGACGATGGAAAAGTGGGCCGCAAGAGGAGAGGATGAACTCGTCTATGATGTTCCCTTAAAGCATCAAGCAATGGAAAAAGGAGTATAGGAGAGGTTTATGAGGATTTGGCCTTGGTGATAGGGAGATGAAGTTTCGGCCAAGCTTTACAAAAAGAAAGGGTTGATTTGCTGGCTAGTTCAAAAGAAATTAAGGAGAAAAGAAAAAGGAGAATTTTCGGCACCTTCTTAGCTCTACTTAAAACCGCCCATGGTAGCCCCCAAAGTAGTCCCATTCGGCCATAATCAAAGGCATGCCAAGAAGAACCAAAAACAAAAGGTTGCTGGCCGTGCTTCCCATGTGCTAACCCCCATCATCTTTGAAACAAAATAAAACATTGTTAACTTAATCTCCCATCACCAAGTAATAAATAAATAAATAATTAAATAAATAAAACCCATACCTCCAAATAAATAATAATACTAAATAAAATATTCCCATACTTCACAACACTGAAATCAAAAGAATAAAGACTTGTTTTCAGCCGTTTGAGTGCCCCCATGCGCAGGCTTCAACACGCCAGCAAATAAAAAAACAAAGTGCCCATGCTGCTGCCCCCCAGGTCTCGAACCCGAGACCTGGGGAAGACTTCCCATGCCTTTGACCACTCTGCCATTGCGCCCTTCCTGGTATAAACGCGTCGGAAATTTTCTTTTAAACCTTCGGTCCCTGGGCTCCTGCACGCATTAATGGCCAAAAACAAAATACTCAACTGCTGTCCAGGGGTTTCGAACCCGAGACCTGGAGCAATATCACGCCCCAGCCACTCGGTCAATTGGAATTCCGTGACAAAAATGCGTTGCATAATTCTTTTAACCTATGCTTTGCTGGTCCCTTAATAAAACAAAAGAAAAATCAAAGCACCCGCGCGCTGAACAGGACTCGAACACCCGACCTCGAGAGCTCCCCTGCTGCTGGCGTCCTTGCCACTTCTCCCACTTGGACTTTTATGTCCAAACACGCACACAAAAACCCTTTTAAGGCCTCTTTGCCTTGCCCCCCCATTAAACGCAAAAATATAAACCCCCAAAAGCAGCTCCTATTGCTCGAACCTCCTCCCTCCAACCACTCCCCCAAGCTAATATGCCACTGAGCCAGCTTGACTTTCATGTCAAGGTTGCATCTCATTTTTCTTTTAACCCTTCCTCCCCTAGCCCCATGTTTCCACGCAAAACAAAATAAAAACACACACATGCGCTACTGTTGGGACTCGAACACGAGTCCCGAAGGAATAACCCCAAGCCTTCAGCCACTCAACCAAATTATTTTCATATGCCAAGGTTCGCACCAAAATAAAAATAAGGTTTCCCCCAGGCAATCAGTAAAATAATAATAAAAAAAAAAACAGGCAACCCTAGTTGCAGGATGTTACAGTTCTACCCCCCTTAAAAATAATTTCGTCCTCGAAATTACCTGGATCAGAAGAGTTGGGGGTGTTGCTGCCGCATCGCATCCTCGGGCTCCCACGTAGCTTCCTCCACGCCATGATTCCGCCATAGGACCTTCACTAGAGGAACTGACTTCCTACGCAAAACTTTCACATCCCGATCTAGGATCTGCACAGGTTCCTCTTCCATCGTCAAATCTGGACTCACCTCAACTTCCTCAACTGCCAAGACGTGTGATGGATCAGAACGGTAGCGTCTAAGTATGGAGACATGGAACACATCATGAATCTGACTCAGTTCTGCAGGTAACTCGAGCTGATAAGCTACTGGTCCCACTCGTCTCAACACCTTAAACGGTCCAACGAACCTTGGACTTAACTTGCCCTTCTTCCCAAATCTTAACACTTTCTTCCATGGCGAGACCTTCAGAAAAACTTCGTCTCCCACGGCAAACTCTATGTCCCTTCGCTTGAGATCGGCATATGACTTTTGCCTATCCGAGGCTTCTTTCAACCGAGCTTGGATCTTTTTCACCTTATCCTCAGTTTCTGCAACCAATTCCGGTCCTAACATCCGTCGCTCACCCAACTCCGTCCAACAAGTAGGTGTGCGACACCTTCTACCATACAACGCTTCATATGGTGCCATCTTAATGCTTGCCTGATAACTGTTGTTGTATGTGAACTCAGCAAATGGCAAAAATTCTTCCCAACTACCTCTGAAGTCCAAAATGCAGCCTCTTAACATGTCCTCTAAAATTTGAATAACTCTTTCCGACTGCCCGTCAGACTGTGGATGGAATGCTGTACTGAAATCCAACCGTGTACCCAAAGCCTGATGTAGCGCTCTCCAAAATCTCGACGTAAATCTAGGATCCCTGTCTGAGATGATCGACACTGGCACACCGTGCAACCTCACTATCTCCGCCACATACAACTTAGCTAACTTCTGAAGCGAGTAATCCACTCTTACTGGAATGAAATGAGCCGACTTGGTCAGGCGGTCCACAATCACCCAAACTGCGTCCTTCTTGCTGGGCGTGAGGGGTAGCCCACTGACGAAGTCCATAGTGATCCTCTCCCATTTCCACTGAGGAATCTTCACGGGTTGAAGTAACCCAGATGGCAATTGATGTTCAGCCTTTACTCGCTGACACATGAGACACCTTCCCACGAATTCAGTCACCTCACGCTTCAACCCTGGCCACCAGAACTGCTTCCGTAAATCTCCATACATCTTGCTACCTCCAGGATGCATAGCGTATGGGCTGCTATGTGCATCCTGAAGAATTCTTTGCCTCAATCCCTCATCATTAGGCATGCAAGGCCGCCCTTGAAAACATAACACACCATCACCAGTCAAACCATACCCCTCTAAACCGCCATTTCGAACTTGCAACCTCCGTGCGTTTAAACTGTCATCCCCTAATTGCTTTTCCTTAATCTCCTCAATTCAAGTTGGCTTAACTTGCAGCTCTGCCAAAAGACTTCCATCGTCATATAGACTGAGGCGAGCAAACATCGCCCTTAAGTCTGTCACGACCTTTCGGCTCAACGCATCAGCCACCACGTTAGCCTTGCCTGGATGGTACTCAATTGAACAGTCGTAGTCCTTCAACAGTTCAATCCATCGACGTTGTCTCAAATTTAAGTTCTTTTGCGTCAAAAGATACCTCAGACTTTTGTGATCCGTGTACACTATCGATTTCTCCCCATACAAGTAGTGCCTCCATATTTTCAAAGCAAAAACCGCTGCTGCTAACTCCAAGTCATGGGTAGGATAGTTAACCTCATGCGGTCTTAGCTGACGGGATGCATAGGCCACTACTTTCCCTTCCTGCATCAACACACATCCCAAACCATTATGGGACGCATCACAATAAACCGTGAACAATTTCCCTACCTCAGGCTGTACCAAAACTGGAGCTTCCGTCAGAACCTTTCTTAGCTTATCAAAACTTTCTTGTTGTTTCCCTGACCAAACAAATGGGACTCATTTTCTTAACAGCTTAGTCAACGGTGCTGCGATTAAAGAGAATCCTTCCACAAATCTTCGATAGTACCCGGTCAGACCCAGAAAACTTCGAATTTTCGCCACTGACCTAGGTGGTTTCCAGTCCAACACTGCTTCAACCTTGCGAGGGTCCACTCTAATCCCTTCAGCTGACACCACGTGACTTAAAAAAGTTACCTCTCTAAGCCAGAATTCGCACTTACTGAATTTGGCATACAACTGCTCCTCCCTCAGTACTTGTAGAACTATGCGCAAATGCCTATCATGCTCCTCCTCCGTCTTTGAGTAAACCAATATGTCATCTATAAACACCACGACAAATTGATCTAAGTATTGCTGAAACACCCTATTCATTAGGTCCATGAATGCTGCCGGCGCGTTGGTCAACCCAAACGGCATCACTAAGAACTCGTAATGCCCATACCGGGTACGGAATGCCGTCTTGTGCACATCAGCCTCCTTCACCTTAAGTTGATGATAGCCTGACCTAAGATCTATCTTCGAGAATACCGATGCACCCTTCAGTTGATCAAACAGGTCATCAATCCGAGGCAACGGATACTTGTTTTTGATCGTCAACTTGTTTAGCTGACGATAGTCGATACACATCCGCATTGACCCATCCTTCTTCTTGACAAACAACACAGGTGCTCCCCACGGAGATATACTAGGTCGGATGAACCCTCTATCTAAGAGCTCCTGAATTTGAGCCTTCAGCTCCACCAACTCCTTTGGTGCCATTCGGTAGGGTGCTATAGACACAGGTGCCGTTCCGGGCAACAAATCTATACCGAACTCAACTTCCCGATCTGGAGGCAGACCTGGGAGTTCTTCTGGAAACACATCAGCGAATTCCCTTACAGTTCGGACCTTCTCAACTGCTGACTCCTTAGCCTCCAAGGCATAAATTCGAACCGATAATGCCTCACACCCTTTTCTGATCATCTTCTCGGCCTTCAAGGCAGACACTACATTGGATAGATAATCTCTTCTGTTACCTATTATGACCACTTCATCCCCCTTAGCCGTCTTTAGAACCATGCGCTTAGCGGCGCAATCCAACCTTGCCTGATGCTTAACCAGCCAGTCCATTCCAAGAATTAGATCGAACTCCCCAAACGGCAGTTCCATCAGATCAGCCACAAACACTACCCCTTGGAGTTCTAGGGGTATATCTCTATATAGCTTGTTTACTACCACAGAGTGCCCTAGAGGGCTAATTACAGTCATCTCCCTAGAAGCAGTCTCGAAGTCTAAGTTCATAGTCTCAACCACACTACTAGCAATGTATGAATGTGTTGATCCCACATCAATTAATGCTACATAGGGAAGACCAAAAATTAGGAACGTACCGGTTATGACGTCCGGTGCGTCACCCTCCTCGCGGCGTCTCGCTGCATAGACCAAGCCAGGCTGCCTAGCTTCCGTGTTGCCTGCACCTCTGGCCTGAATTCCGCGACCTCGATTAGGACCATTGCCCCCTCTACCATTACCACGACCCCTCTGCGGTGGTCCCACATTCCTTGCTGGAGTACGGTTCTGCCCCTTTGGCTGTTTCCTTGCCAACTTTCGAGGACAATCCCTGACACGATGATCCAATAATCCACATTCAAAGCAACCTCGCTCACCTGTCCAACAACCTCCCCAGTGTGACTTCCCACAACGATTACACTGAGCTGGTCTCTGATTAGTCGCCATGGTCCTCCCAACCTGATTCGGCCCACTCTGCCTGGCCCTCTTTTGTGCACTATTTCCCGATCTAGATGACCCAACACTTCTTTTCTGCTTGTTCCTATCATAGTTCTGTCTCACAGACTCTCGGACCTTTTCGGCTACCTTAGCCTTCTCTACCAGAACAGCAAATTCACGTACCTGTTGCGGGGCAATCAACAACCTTAAATCATCCCTAAGTCTGTCTTCAAAGCGGACACAACGATCGTGCTCAGTTGCCACGACTCCCCGAGCATAGCGGCTCAGCCTCAGAAATTCTGCCTCATACTCAGATACCGACTTATTTCCTTGTACTAATCCCAGAAAAGCTTTCCTCTGAGTATCAGTGTAGTTGGTGCCCACATACTTCTTCTGATAAGTAGCTTTGAAGTATTCCCAAGTAAGGTTATCCGCCATAGCACCATCTCGAACTGTGAGCCACCACTGGTATGACTCATCTTTTAGAAGCGACACGGCTCCCTTCAGCTTCTCCTCATTTGTTAAATCAAGATCGTCCATGATCCTCTCCGTTGATTCTAACCAATACTCGGCCGTACTAGGTGCGACACCTGACACACCCCGAAATACTTCAGCTCCGTTGGATCGAAGCCGCTCAGATACAGACTTTCGAGCTCCTGTACCTCTACTGGTCTCAGCCATCATTTCTAAAACACGCAGCATAGCCTGCGATACCGACTCACCCCCCGTCTGATCCTGATGTCCATCACCAAAAGCTGGGGGTGGTGGTGGAGGTGGTATTTCATTATCCGATCCTTGGCCCGACCTAACTGGTTCTGTCATGGCCATCTGGCCTCTACCGCGTCCCCGACGGCCGCGACCTCTAGAACTCATTTCTTATAGCGCAATCTGTCTTAAGAAGTTTTATGAGTTAGCCGACATTCCACTGATTATTAGCAAAGAATTTTATGGGTGAAATTAAGAAGTTGTTCTTTCGATCAAACAAGTTTTAAGTCTTCTATCGTAATTCGAAGATACACATTCACTAACTCCATCGCCTTTTTGACCTATTCTTAACCCGGGGGTATTTTTGGTAATAAAACAAAGTAAGTTTGTAAATCTTGGCAAATCGAGAGAAACTTAAAGTTTGCAAAACTTGGGGCTCTTTTTGAGAAATTGTCTTTTCAAATTGGTAGTGTTGCAAAAACCTCGAAAATCAGGGTCATTTTGGTAATTTGCAATTTAGGGGTAATTTCGTAATTTTCCAAAATCACGATATTTATGGTATTTTGCAAACTAGGGATTTGGGTATAAGAAAAATTTTGTTAAAATTTTGGGGTAACTTAGTAAATTTCAAAACTAGGGGCATTTTTTTAATTTACCACTAAGGGTATTTTAAAATGTCCCTAAATCAAGAGAATTTTGTAATATAAATCTCACAAGTTTGGGGGAAGTCTTTAAAACAAGAGTTTTTATCAAAACGCGGCTAATTCCCTTTCGGGTTTTAATAATAGGGTTTAGCCACGAACAAGTCCCCATGGTTAGGGTGAACCGAAGCTACGCACCAGGTAGGATTCCCGCGAAGAGGAGGTGAGTCACTAGGACCGCTTAAATACCACGCTCTTTCGGATCCAATCCTAGACATGCGTACAAGGGTTACCACACCCTAACTCGGTGACTTAGTCATGGGTTTGTTTAATTAGGCAATCAGAATCTTATGCGATTGTTTGGGGTAACTAGCCCTAGAGTTCACATACCTTTCATACTATCTACGTCCCATTTCTACCCCTTTACAGATAATCATTCACATATAAATTAGAGATACTTACAAGAGCGGATCGGTGCCGGAGACTCGACGCCATGTTGTTCAACCAAAACCATTTTCCTAGAGGTTTTCAAAAGTCTATCTAGAAAAATATTTTTAAGCCTTAGGCCCTCACAGCCGAGTTTTGAACCGGGCTCTGATACCAAAATGTAACACCCCAAACCCGGCCCACAAGCCATGACCGGATTTGGTATGTCACGGAGTAAAAAGGAGTTTGAAAGGTTTGGACTAATAGTAGAAAATTTAAAATTTGTTAAGGGTATAAAACGGTATTTGCTAAAACTCAAGTGGGTTGATTTGATAAATCCGGTTGAGTGGAAAATCCATTCTTCCTTTTTAAAACCATTTGATCATTTAAATTTTTGATCATTAGAGTGATCAATAGCTTAGCAATTTCGTTACCCGATGGTAACATTTTTTGAAATCGTGTACGAGTGCTTATTTTGAAAACGTTACTATTAACTGATTTGCATAACCGTTTGTAAGTTCATCAGTTATATGATAAAGTAAAACAACTATCTAAACATCCAAAATAATAATAAGCGGACATATTACAACCCAATCGAATTGTAGTGAATAATAAACTTAAAGCGGGCAAAATAAAATTTCAAGTCCACAAAACCAACAGGGCCGCCTCGAGCTCTCCTCGGCTCCGCATCCGCGCTCTACTCACCTGCAAGATGATATGGGAAGGGGTGAGTCACCAAGACTCAGTGTATAACTCCCCAACCCGGAAATAACACTCATACACAAGATATTAGTATGACATGCAATTATGCAACCCAACCTAGCCATCCATGCTCCTTTTCTACCCCATGTGGTACCAAACCACTGGTGACTTATAGTCACGATATCCGTCAATACGTGTGGTGCCAAACCATTGGTGGTGCCAAACCACTGGTGACCCGAAGTCACAATCAAATGATGGGGCCAACCCATCGTGTGATACCAAATCACTGGCGTCGATCCCGTATCTCAAATGTGGGGCCAACCCACGGTGGAATTAATCCACAGGGACGAGACGCTATGAGGTGCCAAACCTCTGGAGGTGCCAAACCTCTGGTGACCGTAGTCACAAAATGTGGTACCAAACCACTGGTGTCCGTCGACACGATTTGTACTCCCTCTCATCCATCCCACCATCATCATGCTCACATAACAAGTATCTTGATCCCATATATCATGCATTTTTATATAGCATAGCATTTGACAGCATGTGATGGCATACAAAACATATATCACAAATCGAGTAATAGGGGACTTACCCGAGAACCAAGCTTATGCCCACTAGGCAAAGCTACCACATGAGAGGTTATAAATATCATTAAATACAATTTATACTAACAAAGTGTGTAAGAGCTTACACACCTGATCAAACGTAAGTCTAAGTGAATCCCGAACTGCTCAACAACGAAAGCCCGAAAAATCGATCTATCACACTAGATTTCTTGCCCTATATTCGGCCATATACAAAGGTTAGTGATGTGGCCTATTCGGCCATCCAAATAAATCTAAAGGGTCATCTCTTGAACCCAAATCCTTACCTACACGCTTTTGAGTACTAACCACGGCAAACGATACCCGAATCTGTTTCACCAAGCTACAATCGGTCAACCCAATATTAATAGCTTTCGACTTTTCCATCACTAGAATATAGTCTATTTAAAATGAATCCTTTCCACCACTTACCAACCGATTGATAATGAAAGAAGGCTCGGTTCTGAAGATCTCAAAATCCCGGTGCACGTAGACAGATTCGGTTTCAACAAGTAATTAGCACTCTTGGCGTCGGCCACACACAAAAGATACACCATTAATATGGCCTATACCCATTCGGCCTATCCTTACAAGGGCCTTATCTCATGCTTTCGACATGCATTAAGAGAGATGGGTTAAAACCGCAAGTTGAGAGAGAGCTCACCTACAAATAGATTTGACTAGGCCCTTCAATGGACGATGGAGAAGTGGGCCGCAAGAGGAGAGGATGAACTCGTCTATGATGTTCCCTTAAAGCATCAAGCAATGGAAAAAGGAGTATAGGAGAGGTTTATGAGGATTTGGCCTTGGTGATAGGGAGATGAAGTTTCGGCCAAGCTTTACAAAAAGAAAGGGTTGATTTGCTGGCTAGTTCAAAAGAAATTAAGGAGAAAAGAAAAAGGAGAATTTTCGGCACCTTCTTAGCTCTACTTAAAATCGCCCATGGTAGCCCCCAAAGTAGTCCCATTCGGCCATAATCAAAGGCATGCCAAGAAGAACCAAAAACAAAAGGTTGCTGGCCGTGCTTCCCATGTGCTAACCCCCATCATCTTTGAAACAAAATAAAACATTGTTAACTTAATCTCCCATCACCAAGTAATAAATAAATAAATAATTAAATAAATAAAACCCATACCTCCAAATAAATAATAATACTAAATAAAATATTCCCATACTTCACAACACTGAAATCAAAAGAATAAAGACTTGTTTTCAGCCGTTTGAGTGCCCCCATGCGCAGGCTTCAACACGCCAGCAAATAAAAAAACAAAGTGCCCATGCTGCTGCCCCCCAGGTCTCGAACCTGATACCTGGGGAAGACTTCCCATGCCTTTGACCACTCTGCCATTGCGCCCTTCCTGGTATAAACGCGTCGGAAATTTTCTTTTAAACCTTCGGTCCCTGGGCTCCTGCAGGCATTAATGGCAAAAAACAAAATACTCAACTGCTGTCCAGGGGTTTTGAACCCGAGACCTGGAGCAATATCACGCCCCAGCCACTCGGTCAATTGGAATTCCGTGACAAAAATGCGTTGCATAATTCTTTTAACCTATGCTTTGCTGGTCCCTTAATAAAACAAAAGAAAAATCAAAGCACCCGCGCGCTGAACAGGACTCGAACACCCGACCTCGAGAGCTCCCCTGCTGCTGGCGTCCTTGCCACTTCTCCCACTTGGACTTTTATGTCCAAACACGCACACAAAAACCCTTTAAGGCCTCTTTGCCTTGCCCCCCCCATTAAACGCAAAAATATAAACCCCCAAAAGCAGCTCCTATTGCTCGAACCTCCTCCCTCCAACCACTCCCCCAAGCTAATATGCCACAGAGCCAGCTTGACTTTCATGTCAAGGTTGCGTCTCATTTTTCTTTTAACCCTTCCTCCCCTAGCCCCATGTTTCCACGCAAAACAAAATAAAAACACACACATGCGCTACTGTTGGGACTCGAACACGAGTCCCGAAGGAATAACCCCAAGCCTTCAGCCACTCAACCAAATTATTTTCATATGCCAAGGTTCGCACCAAAATAAAAATAAGGTTTCCCCCAGGCAGTCAGTAAAATAATAATAAAAAAAAAACAGGCAACCCTAGTTGCAGGATGTTACAGTTTCTCTCAAAAATCTATTGAGAGGAGTTTTCCTTCTTCCTGAATATATTGTTCTCTGGTTTCTCTACTGTGATTCAATGGTAATTCTTCTTCTGTAAAGTGAAAGCTCAGAATCTGGATTTAATCAGTGGTTACTTCATCTCTGGGTAAGTATTATCATTCTGCACTTTAAATTCTGAAAGAGTAAGTCTGTAAGAGGTGCACGAACAATAAGATGTAAGTTTAAGACTTTGCATAGGAATCGTCAGTGCTTGAAACAATGATAAGAGGTATATGAATAAGTTTTAATGGTGTCCTTATGTTCTGTAAGCAGTGTGGTGGTCGTTGTTGTTTCACGAGGGATGTTGAGATCTGAAGTTCAAGCTTTTGTAGGTGAATGTCAAGTGAGTTCTACTCTGACTCTTGCATGTGTACTATTCATACTGAATTACATCTACATGAGAGTGATCAAACTGTGAATGGAATCATGGATAGTATAGTATGAATATGATACTTATACGACTATAGGAATGAACTTATGCTAAAATTGATTGAGTATATGAATGATTGCTGATGTTGGTATATGTGTTCGATATGAGATCTTATGAGTCCAAATACGTGAAGAATTGTGTATTGAAATTATGATTAGGCTAAGAGATAAATTACTCTACTTGAATGTGAGTTTCATTGGAAGTATGATGAATGATATGAAATGTGGGGTTTGGGATATGTCTGTGTTTGAGGAGTTTGTAAAGTGAGTCGAGTCATCGCGGTGGTAATTGATGAAGTCTATCGGGACAATAAACATGAATTATGATATGAAATTCTAAAAGAAAAGTCCATGACCTCGACATACTTTGAATGGATCGCCTTTATAGCGTACTTTGAATGGATCGCCATTGTGGTGTACTTTGAATGGATCGCCATTGTGGTGTACTCTGAATGAATCATCTTAATGGCGTACTCTATATGATTGCCTGTGCGGTGTATTTTGGATGAGGCTTTATGGCGTATTCTGTAATTCGTATGTTTGCATCTGAAGAGTATTCTGAGTATAGCATGAGAATATAATCTGTTTGAATCCTTTTCGTGCTCTGTTCCATAAGTATGGAATAAATGATGAACTGTAGTATGGTAAGTACAATATAAATTTGATCAAATGAGGAAAGTTGAAGTTGACTGGGAGAAATGGATCTGACAGTACTTGTACAAGATAAAAGAGGATGTTTATAAACAATAATGAGAATTCGTATGTGTTAAAAGAGTATTCATCATATCTGAATAAACTGGCTATAACCTTGGAATTATAGAATCTGAGTAGTTCTCATCCTTCGGTACATATCGATATTTTAAATTGGAAAACGTTTCATCTAATAATATCAAGTACTATGACTTAATTTAAACGGTAATAGATCGAGAATTGATGGTTTATAAGTTATAGAGTTGAGAAAGTATTCGCCAAAGTTTCGTGTCTGTAAATAGACATTCTAAAAGAAGTATATGTGAGAGGATATGTTTTGTATGTATTGGGCTATAAAAAGACCCTTGTTAGAGTAATAGGTAAGGGAAGATTATGAAGATAAAGGAAAAGATTATGATTCAATTAAGAAGTTTAAGAGTTGATAAGAAGAAAAGTGTAGTAATTAGCGTATAAGCATAATTTTAATTCTGTGAAGGTATTCGCCAGAGCAAGTGAACGAAGCAATTGAGTTGATTGTACAAATGATATTTCAGTTATTTAAATATTCGTCAAGGTATATTGCTTCGATCCTCACTAAGTTCTTTGAACTTACTTATGTTGACTTTACATTTTAGGTATAGATGTTGTATACCCGCCTGTAGGGATGATGCTAGGATTACGCCAAGGAAGGGGTGTAATGGAATATTATGCATACAATGTTATTGTAGGAGGGTGTATTCGTCAATTAGTTGAGTTAAGAACGATTCATTCTGTATAATAACATTTATTTAAATACCTTATTGTTTTGTTGAAATTTTGTCCTGGAATATAATTTAAACTAGGATATGTTTGTAATATGGAGTTGTTCCCTAAATTTTTGTGATATAGATTAAGTGTTATGTATGGTAGCACCCAAGATCTGGATCCGGTGAATCAGATCAGGTTGAGGGTGTTACATTTTTATTGTGTTGACTAGAATTTTTTATTAATAATGATTTTAATTGAGTTTATGTCATATATTAACTCGACACTAATTTAGGATTGATGGCAACATCATAATAAACAATTGTATTTATTTAGTATTCTTAATCTGATGTATTTATGTGTATAAGTTTCGTTTTACTCACAATTTAATCTATTGTTTTCATTTTAACATTGTACATATTTCATATATTATTACTAAGTAGTTTCAAACTCATGTTTCATTATTTATTATATGTTATTTTTAAACAAACCTCTATATTCTAAATACGTTGTCTCCACATGCATATGTGATAAATTTTCTAGTAAAAATTAAAAAAAAATGGATAAATCTCAAAACTATATAAAATTTGGTCTAATGTGCAAATTTATACATGAAGTTTTGATTTGAACCAATTCTCACAAATTATTAAAACAATCATTGATATAACATCATTTAATGTCTATATATTGCAAACATGTATAATTATATTTAGGGTTAAATAGAAAATTGGTACATGAACTTGTCCACTTCTTCCAAAATTGGTACTTATGATTATTTTTGTATTGATACCCGATTTTTCTTTGTCCACTATATTGGCACCTGAGCCTAACGTCATTACTTTTTTTGCTAGCCATTAGCGCGCCACCACTTGGACTGCTATTTGCAACTTTTTTTTTTCTTTTCCATTTTCCCTCATTTTCTTCTTATTTTTATTTTCTTCTTCCTACCTTAGCCGCACTGCTTCCGCACCGCTGCTAGGCCACCACCAACCTCCTCCGGTGAGCTCTCTAACCAAAAATGACAATTTGTTTATGTGATTACTAGATTTTTATTGTCTTCTATCTACTATGAAGTATGAGCCATAAAAAATCCTCTTATGTTTCTTTAAAGCCTACCATTTAAGCCTTTTTATTATCGTTATTTCTTATAAAGCTAGAAATTAAAATTTTAATGCGAAAAAAACATTAAATTCTTCGAAAAAAGGCTTTAAATCCTTAGAAACTTATAAAGTAAGAAGATAAAAATCTAATGGAGCTACCTATCTCTACTGTTTTTTGTTCTTTCTCATATTTTCTCAAGAAACAAACAAAAAAAAAAATCTAACTACCTAGAAATTGAAAGAAGAGAAATAAATTGAATGTGAAAATCCAAAAAAGAAGATGAATCCAAGACCTCGAAATATAAAACAGAGATAAATCCAAAACCTAGAAGCTAAGAAGAAAGCAAACTAAAAGAAAAAAAAAATCCATTTTTTTGTTTTGTCATATTTTCTCAAGAAACAAACAGAAAAAATTCAACTACCCAAAATCTTTATTTACTGTCTGGTTTTAATAACGAATTCTTCATTTCGGATCTATTAGGTAATCCAAATCTTCGTAACCCGAATTTGAACCCGCTTCCTCCATGCCCAAGAATCAAACCCAGTACCTTCTATGTCGAATAAAGAAGCAGCACCAATAGTAGCAAAAGGTGAAGGAGAGGAATTGAAGTCAGCCATTGAAAGCAAATGTGTTTAGCAGAGAAAAAAAGAGAATAAAATTGGGACAAAGAAAGGTCACTGGGAAAAATAAAGGAAACAAAAAGAAATAGTTTTAAAAATATTTTTATTGATTTTTAATATTTTTTTAGATTATGACATTATCATGACATCATTTATGTCACCTGTCATAATCTTATTCCGCCATTTATCTTGAACTTAACGGCGTTAGGTTTAGGTACCAATTTAGTTAATGAAAAAAGTAATTCAAGTACCAATCTGGGACAAAAAAAAATCATAAGTATCAATCTGAGAGAAGTGACAAGTTCAGACACCTTTTTTATATTTAACCGTTATATTTATCCAATATAAAAATAAATTAATGTATTTATTTCTTTAAATAGGTATGAATGAATCAAAATTAAAATTCCATATATATATTTGAACCATAATTAAAGTTTTATGTGTTTAATTATATCAAATTAAAGTTCATGTATCAAATTGTACATTGAAAAAAATTGATATATAATTTAAGATTTATCCCAATAAAAAAACTATAGAAGATTCTAACAGTAACTTCAGAAACATAAAACTTATTATCAGTACAACAAAAGAATACAGTATTTGTATAATTTACAAATGGCAAGCCTCTTTCAGAAAGAGTTCGACGGCCATAAATCATTCCCAAAAAGCTAAAGCCAAACCAAGCCAAGCGCTAAAATATCATTTACATAGGTGCTACTACGGCAGCCTCACCGAGACACTAGAATTAATCATGAAAAATACACTAATAGTAAAAGAAATGATATACATACATACATACATGTGTGTGTGTGTTTGTTAGCATCTTCAAGTTGGTATATCAAGCAGCCTCTGTTGTGAATTCTCTCAACACTCAACCCTACCTGCATAATAACAAATACATAAATCAACTACATTGAACTTTGAACCAGAAACTCTGCATTCAAATGTCTCGCAGCCTTAATTAATTCAGCTCCAACATAGTAAATGCTTGAAAATAAATTACTAAGGAATAGATATATGAATAAAACGGCCTTTGACGCTTATTGAGTCCAAGGTCATTGACGACAACAATCAATTGCTGCTAAACCCAAATATTCCAATCACCTTTGTTAGACTGGCTCTATAGTGTCACCTATTTAAAGATGTGTTTGGAATGCAGCTTTTTTGATGCCATGCCGAGCAACTGAGAGGATCCTGCATTAGGCTGGTCCTGAAATAAGAGCAAAAATTCTTGTGTAAGAAACTACAGAAAATAAAACACCGTGAAATTCCTAACAGCAACTTGAGTACCATGTCTTGTAAACCATCCTGAATGTCATAACAACTGGATATACTTTGCGGTCTGAAGGGTAACTGCCCCTGTGAAGGAACAGTAGGGGTCATCATTTAACAAGCTTAACTAGCTTATTCAAACACAAAGATAATCTGAGAATAGCTAAATACAAAGGAACCATACTTCAGGCAGTATGGCCTAGGAAGCATGAAAATCCCTCGATACCATCATTATCCATGTAAAAGGCAAAGTTCTCAGCAATCACATAACAAAAGGCCATACCATCCCAATCATTCTTTGTT
Organism: Gossypium australe; assembly: GCA_005393395.2. Classification (NCBI taxonomy): domain Eukaryota; kingdom Viridiplantae; phylum Streptophyta; class Magnoliopsida; order Malvales; family Malvaceae; genus Gossypium; species Gossypium australe. Next base: position 90,407,358 of record CM016614.1, on the reverse strand, counting down.
GAGTAATGCAATGAGCATCGTGTGGTGGACCAGTAGAGCTCAATTGTCCCTGCAATAACAATGAAATAACACTGTTTAAGAATTATATCCTATGTTGATTATTGGAATTCCATAAGAACCAAATAAAGTTGAGATCTAATGAGTTCAATTATTTTTTGAATAAGGTTATTGGTGAGAACCTTGATCAATAACCAAACAATCATATAAGGACACTCTTCTAGGGGAAGGGAGAATGTTTACCGCACCTGCATAAGTTGTTGGGTGCCGAAATAGCTATTGAGAGCTGGAGTTCTTGAATGCAGTTGTTCCTACAAAAACAACCCAAGAATTTTAGTAAAACTATTCATGTGGTAAACCTTGAATGAGGTCTTCTTTCCATATTATAGTCAAAGTCTATATGACTAAACCATACCATCCTATGCCTGCTCTCTTGTGACTCATAAGAACATTCAAGACTCGGAACTCGTATATTTGATAGACCCTGCAGAATTTATGAATCAAGATTGCTTTACAATAAAATAAAAAAGCAGAATTTCTATGAGGAATTATAAAAGTATGCTAAAACAGAGAAGAAAAACCACAACTAACCAGTTGTTGCCAGCTATCACATCTCCCTGTGTTTGAGATCTCTGTTTCTGGATATCCCTAAAAGATACAAAAGAGGTATGATGAAGATCAAAGAGCTTCGGTGAAAAAGATAGATTTATTAATAATTATAGAAAAAATAACTCGCTGACCTCTCTAAGGGTCGTTTTATTCCTTTTTACTTCCTTGGTAGTGCTGCTATTTTGGTTCTCTTCTTCAAAGTGATGAGGGCCTTGAGTTTCCGCTGACATTGGTCCTGTAATATTCTGAATTGTGTAATTGACACTTTCGCATTTTCCCAATGCTTCTTCCAGAGCATTGAATATAATATTGTAACTCTCTTGAGACAGAGATCCTTCATCACCCAATTTAAAGGCTCGTTGGCAAAGATCATAGTAACGTCGCATTCTAGTCTCAACAACATCAGACTGTTTTCCTGTAGTTTGACTATGCTTTGCATCCTTTGTCCAACGTTTCAATATAAGCTGTGAAGGGATGCTTTGTACCCCAGACAACTGTAAAATAATCAGTATATGTCGACAAGGAAAACCATTAAATTCAAAACCACGACATAAACAAGATATATCTGATGTTGTATCATTCCACACCACAATGAATTCTTGATTTTTCTCAAAGTCTTGAACCTTAAAAGTCATAGTGCCTCTCTCTTCTCTTTCCTTCATTGGATGACAAGCGATTCCTCCCAAAACCTCAACCTGAAATTTTTTAAATATTGCATGTGTGTACAAAGGTGCCATTTGTTTCTCAAAAAGTGATGGAGATTTCAATCCAGGTGGTTTTTGCCCAGTTTCAAAATCAGCCTTAGCTTCCTCTTCAGGCTTCTCTTGCAAAATTGTTTTATACTGGTCCAAGAACTCTTTTAACATGGTTTTCCTTTGTAGATATTTGTCAAAGAGAGAGCTTACACTGTCTGATCGTTGCACTGTGGACATCCCTGCAAGAAAAACGCCTCTCATATAGGTTGGCACCCACTTTTTACGATCTTCATATAGCGATTGAAACCAGAGGTCATTTCTTAAGTTGAACGCATCAACCAATTCCAACCATTTCCTTTCAAACTCTTCATCCATATAGGATTTAGAGATGCATTCATCAAATTTGGCCATGAAATTTTCATGTTGCCCCAGGACATTACCGAGCTTCTCAGGTATCTTGCTAAGTATATGCCATGAGCAAAAACAATGACGGGAATCAGGAAAGACCTCTACTACAGCTGCTTTCAATGCTTTGTCGTGATCACTTAGTATCACTTTAGGAGCATTTCCACTCATTGCTCTAAGCCATGCTCGCATTAACCAGACATAAGTTGATTTTGTTTGATCAGCAACTAATGCACAACCAAGTAACAGAAACTGAAGGTGATGATTTACACCAATGAAGGGCACAACTGGTAGTTTATAATCATTCTTGATATATGTGGTGTCAAGAAAAACCACATCATCAAAATAGCCATAATCAAGCCTCCCTTTGGCATCAATCCAAAACACATTTCTCAAGTGCTGTTCTTCATTGAGGTCCATTGCGTAAAAGAAGTTGGGATTTTCATCTTGCATATGGTTAAAACGATCAAGTAAAACTTGAAGATCCCCCTCCTCTAAACCCAATAGCTGACAGCTACGAAATCGATTTGAGTCACCAGCTGTATGATGATCAAGTTTCTTGTGCCCACCAGATTGTGTGGAGGTGGCAAGATGCATTTTTTTAGCTCTTCCAGCGGTAGCACTGACATCACTGTCACCTAGAGCTAAAGGTGTATGACCTCTGGAATAATATCCTTGGTCCGGGAATGTATCATGGTTATGCTCCTTTATGAAACTACAAACAATCCACCTTCCATCTTGCCTTCTCTTAACATGCATACCAGCTTTGCAGTCTGTTTTAGACCATGATCGGTTAAGCCTGCCTCTTTTCTTCTTGACAGGAATGGTTGTGGCAAATGCAGGTAGAGGAGACTCTGGGTCATTTCCATATCTAGTACATACAAATTTTGCATCGATGAACTTTCCAGATATTCTTGAACGACGGCTAGCTTTTATTATGGTAGAAAAGCCTGCAGATTTGGCATATTGTTTGTAGAACGAAAATGCTTCCTCTTTGGAATCAAATTCCAATCCATCAAGTCCATATTCCTTGTGAAATCTAGCAGCGTCAACAGATGAGGGTCTGACTCTATCATCACTACTACTATCCACCATATTAGTTAGTTGTTCACTTCCTTGTGATGATTGTGTGTGAGGAAGAGCGTGGGAAGCATTAATTAGTCTTTTCCTAAACGCAAAGAAATCCACCCACTGAGAATTGCAAAGATCAAGCATTGGAAGTAAGATTCAATAATTGTTGTTAAATCCAACATTTCTGATAGTAAAACTCGGAAAGAGAAGTGGGTTTTAAGTTTAATTAATTAAAAATATATGGAGGCAAACAGAATGTAGGATGGTGGATCAGTAAGTTAAGAGCGGAGGGAGATAGTTTGCTGGGAATTTAGGTAATCATATAATAAAAAATAAAATAAAAAGACAGAGAATGAGGGGTGAGGAAGGGAATTTACCTGAGGATGGAGGATGGAGGATGGAGGATGGGATGAGTAAGCAGAGGGAGGCAGGCAGGTAAGAGTGTCTTTAGGAAATAGATAGAAATAGTCGTCCTGTCCTTTCTGCCTCCCCATCTTCGTGAGCCCAAAGATAAAAGGAAAAGGGCACAAATATATGTACATAAGAAAAAAACAAAGCTTTCAACCAAAGGCCCATCAAATCCGCAAATCGGTATAACTATAAGTCCAAAGTTTCCTTTTATTTTCTTGGCTACCAAAATCGGCAAATCGATATAAAATTATAAATTTAAATGGTTGAACAAATTTCGATCGAGCTTAAAAAAATTAAAAAAAAAATTAATTTTGAAATATCTGAATTGATTTAATCGAATTAATTTAAATTTCTTTTAATTTTTAAATTCGAATTGAGTTAAGTTTTCATATCCAAATATCTCAAATAATTCAAATAAACTGAATATTAAATATATTAATTTGAATTTTAAATTTATATTATACTGAAGCTCATCCTTCTAGGCTTTTACTTTATCCCATTTTCCCCCAAAGCTCATCCGAGCCAACTAGCTCCACCATTTTCCCAATTCCTCCCTTCCCCCAAATCAATCCCATCCATTTTTCTTTACTTTAGTTCTTCATCAATCATGAGTTCTTTCAAACTCCCAAATACATCATTTTTCTTCAAAAAACCCTAAATTAAACTCTCCATTATTCTTCTTCATTAGTTCATTCAAACCCCCAAATCAAAATCCCTAAATCAAATCCTCCATTTTTCTCCTTCATCAATTCATTGAATTTTCTTAGGTTAGGCAAATCCCTCACCATCTTCGGTCTTCGTCTTCTAGTCACTCCAAAACTGGTGTTCCTATTGGTTGGCACCGCTTCGTTCTATTCAATCTTAACCTCGACTTTTATGCAATGTTTCCAACAACACATCGTTTCAACTTAGCTAGCCTCTTTTGGATGACCAGTTAGCTCCATTTCAATGTGTTTGAACCACTTTTTGAGTTAAATCTCATTAATGAAGTGTTTGGATAATACCTCTAATTGCCCAGTGGATTGGTTCTCATTGTGCTGCACCTCCTGTTGCTCACCTTTGCTTTAGTGCACTCAACGCAACTTTCTTTTTTCCAATTTTACCCATGGCCCTTTCTATTATTTTAACTTTCTTTTCCCTTTTAATGTCTAAAGTTGAAAAGCCTCAGCAATTTTATTTATTAGGTTGGATAAATACTTATATTATAATAAATTAACAAATATTATAATTTATAAGATAATAAGTAAATAACAATTGAGATGTTTTAATATTCTAATTATCATTTAAATAAATACAAATATTATAATTTATAGGATAATAAATAAAATATCGGAAGACACATTTTAATATTTTATTAAATAAATTTATAAATTTACATATTTTTAATAATTTTTATGACATGTCATAGCTATTTTTGTGACAAGTGGATAGTTTTATTGCTCGACACATCACGATATTTTATATTAAATTAATATAGGCACCATTGTTTAAAAATACTAAATAAATTATTTGAATTATAAAATTTATTACTCTTTAGATATTTTAATATTTTACTATTACGGTGTTAATTTACCTTAAATATATAATGTCCATAATTAAATTTAGGAAATTATTAAAAAATATTTCAATTAATTTTAAAAATTTGATATGTGATATATTATGTATAAATTTCTTTACCATATTTTAAAAAATAATTTAATTAATATATACGAGTAATTCAAGAATGAAGTAAAATTATATTATGCAATAAATTATTACAAAACTTAAATTCATAAATGAGATGTTAGATGGAAACTAGTGTATCTGAAAGTAAAATCCAAGAGACAATATGAGTGGGCTGGACAACCCAAAAATGGTCCAAAACGCCAATATTGTAATGGCAGAAATATAAGTCCTCCTACGGGTTCTCTTCTCGGACTCGCCCTCGATCTCAGCGAACCGATCTCCAGAGGGAAGAATATACTCACAAGTATAAGCAAATTAGATCGAGGTAACCTTCTCAGATCCGCCACTTCAATTGTTACTTTAGAAGATACAATCTCCAGATTTTAAACAACCTCTACTTTTTGAATATTTCAAAAATTGGTGAAGCCTATATTCTGTCCTACTGTTGTTTTTCCTGGCGATTAGCCTAGTTTTGTTTTCGTAGAAAGCATTATCTCATTTCCCTGGCTTTCCAAACGCTGCATTTTGAATTTTGATATTTGCTTTTATATACACGTTGCTCTATAGATCTGAGGTGCTCGATCCATTTGCTTTCTTGATCTTTCATTCGTTCTTGTTTCTTGTTTTTTCACATTGATTCTACGTTGTAGATCTTTTTAAATTTGTTCCCTCTTTATTTACTATATCTTGATTCCAGATATTAAAATTTCATTTGTTTCCTTAATCCTAACTTAATTTTTGTTGTCTCCTAGGTTCTCTGATAAGGTCTTCAATTTGATATTGGCTTGGTAGTTGCTTCTCCAAAATTCAATATGGTATACAACTTGTCCATTATTTTATCATTTCGTTGTTCCTTTTAGTTGAATTGCCGCTTTGGATGGATCCTCATTTAAGTTATTTTATGTTGTATATGCACCAATTGAATTGTGTCACGATTTAGGAGAAATTGAACTTAAATACAGAACTGTTCATTACAACTTACAAGGTTCATGTTATCTGCAATGATACAATAGTTGCCTTTCCACTTCATTGCCAGCTTCTGAGTTGACCTATTTTTACTTTTGGGGTTTAGGTTGTACTTGCTGCTTCTGTTTTAAGCAAGTCTGGCAAAGGTGAGTTCATTCCGCTTGCTGTAGTTGTTATTCTGTCATGATAATTGAATATTTGAAGAGCAACATTTGGTTGTTACACTGACATTCTGTCTTTTATTTCAGTGCTTGTCTCTAGGCAATTTGTGGACATGACTCGCATAAGAATTGAAGGTCTTCTTGCAGCTTTTCCCAAGTTGGTGGGCACGGGAAAGCAACACACATATGTTGAGACTGAGAATGTTCGATATGTTTATCAACCAATAGAAGCTCTTTATTTGCTTCTTGTAACCAACAAACAGAGCAATATTCTTGAAGATTTGGAGACTCTGAGACTGCTTTCCAAGCTGGTTTGATTCGGCAGCTCTCTGATTTCTTCTATCTTTTAAAATCTTTGAACATAATAAATTGCATAAAAGGAAGACATTTGATTCTTTATTTCTTCAATCTACCTTCAGTAATTGCAATTTTACTTTTATTCTGTATTTGAATAGACACCAGTGCAAATATAATCTCAGTTTCATTATTTATCTGTATGTGTTTTCAGCTGCTAATTCCCTGTCACTTCTCTATCTCATGAAGTTTTGCTGTTACCTGGGGCATTTTTAATTTTTAAGCCTTTGTAATAATATTCTGTCTCCCAACTAGAGCAGAGTACTTATTTTATTTTATTTTATTTTTTCTTAGGTACCTGAATATTGTTACTCTTTAGATGAGGAGGGAATTTGCAAGACTGCTTTTGAATTGATCTTTGCTTTTGATGAAGTCATTTGTCTTGGGCACAAGGAAAACGTCACAGTTGCACAAGTTAAGCAATACTGTGAGATGGAGAGTCATGAAGAGAAATTGCACAAGCTGGTATTGCAGAGCAAGATTAATGAAACTAAGGATGTCATGAAGCGTAAAGCTAGTGAGATTGATAAGAGCAAGGTATATGTTTTGCAATGTTCTTGGCCATATACTAATTAATCTCTTCTGTTACATGCTCTATTGATTCATGTTGTCTATTCTGCAGATTGATAAGAATAAAGGTGATAAAGGAGGGTTCATGTCAATGGGCTCTGGAAGAATTGAAAGTAGCTTTAGTGACATAAGCATTTCTAGCAGTGGAAGTGGCTTTGGAAGTAGTTCTGGGTTGGGATTAACAACTGATGTTGATTCCTTCTCTACCAAGTCTAAAGGTTTGTCAAATGAGTACTCCATCACATGCATTGGATTTTGATTGGCATGTTTTTAACAAATTGACTATAATGCTTCATTGTTATTCCGTGAGATATCCTATATGTTTCTCACTCTCCTAAGCATGTTTAATATCAAACTTGTTTCAGAACATTTTCTGACACATGTTCATATTGCTAGGCCGCCAACTGTCTTCTGCAACCGCTCCTCCTAAAGGTCTTGGCATGCAGCTTGGTAAATCACAAAAAACAAACCAGTTCTTGGAATCCCTGAAAGCAGAAGGTGAACTGATAGTTGAAGATGTGCAGCCAAGGGCAGGCCAGGCCAGAGTGGCTGCAGCTGCACCTACTGATCCCATCACTTTGACTGCTGAGGAGAAACTCAATGTCACTTTGAAAAGAGATGGTGGGATAAGTAACTTTGATGTTCAAGGGACTTTGTCTCTTCAAATTCTTAACCAGGAAGATGCACTCATCCAAGTTCAGGTAATGGTTTGGTTTTGTCCTTTTGTGAGTATTCGTAATCTTCAAAGTTTTTTACTTTAAAAATTATGCTTTGATGCTGGTGATCAGCGTGAAGTTTATTTGGTGCAAATCTTGGTGATAGGAAGTAGCCCATTTGGCATCCTTAAATTAGTTTTCCTTATTGAAGAATGTGCTTTGAAGGGACAAGAAAGTATGTCTTCCGAATCTGCTATTTTCCACCTTTTTGAAGACCAGCAACTTTCTTGCATTTGCTTCCTTTTATTGTTATGTTGTCTCTCACTTGGCTAATGCATCTCAAACCCTGGTGCAGTTACCATAATGCATGATGGTATTACTTGCCGTCAAAATACATGCCAGTTCATCATATTTACTCAATCCCATAACAATAAATATGTCCTGTATGCAACATGTATTTCTTGTAGCACCTTTACTGCATTGAGTTGACAAATTTTTCTTGCATGCTTTCTTTTAATTTTTTCTTTGTCACAATACCTTTCTAGCATCGAATTACCAATTTCCATCCTTTACTTTCAGATTGAGACTGGGGGTAATCCTGGCATTCTTTTCAAGACGCATCCCAACATGAACAAGGAGTTATTTTCCAATGAGAATATTCTAGGGTTGAAGGACCCTAATAGGCCTTTCCCCACTGGTTCTGCTGGGGATGCAGCTGGTGTTGGTCTCTTGAAATGGAGAATGCAAAGTGCAGATGAGTCAATGGTTCCATTGACCAGTGGGTCTCAAATCTAATGCCTGCTTATTCTTGTAATTGCAATTGTATGCTTTGATGGTTGTTGAGTTTTATTTTTTTGGTTTATTGCAGTCAACTGTTGGCCTTCGGTTTCTGGGAATGAAACTTATGTTAGCATTGAATATGAAGCTTCTGCCATGTTTGATCTGCGAAACGTTGTGATTTATGTACCTCTCCCAGCTCTTCGGGAGGCCCCAAATGTTAGGCAGATTGATGGTGAATGGAGGTAAGTTAAGATCATTTTGAAATTCTACTTTTCATGGAAGGAAGCAAAATTGTCAATCTTTAGCTCCGTGAGATTAATAAACTGAATTCAACTAAGCTGTGAGCTTTAATCGAGAACTATTCGGGCCTATCTTCATAAGGTGTTTCTGACTATGGGTGTTAGTGAAAGTACCAGGATGTTGTGTATTATATAAATGGTAAGATTTGGGAACAGCACACTAAATGATTTTCATTTTCTTGTTTGTCTTGCAGATATGACTCCAGAAATTCTGTCTTAGAATGGTCCATACTTCTCATTGATAACTCTAACCGCAGGTCAGTACATTTGTTAACCTATAAAACTTGTTATTGTGTTAGATATTTTTAAGATGCTATTGGTTTGTAAGTACTTTCTTGCTTGTGACATATTGGCAGTGGATCAATGGAGTTTGTTGTGCCTCCAGCAGATTCATCTGTGTTCTTCCCCATTTCTGTCCGTTTTTCAGCAACGAGTACATACAGTGACCTGAAGGTTTCATATGCATATTTATTTATTTATTTATTTTAACTTGGGATAATTGCTGCTGGGGTTTCCAGTGTCTCATGCCTGTTACCAAGGAAATTGCTGAGTAGGAACTTGGTCAATTTGGGCACTTCTTTTAAGTGCAGAAGAGAAAAAGTTGTTCCTTCAACTTGTAAATAAATGCCACAGATTTCACTCATCGAAGAGAATTATTGGTGTAGGTTGTGAACATCATTCCCCTGAGAGGCGGTGGAGCTGCTCCCCCCAAGTTCTCCCAGCGAACAAATTTGATTACAGAGAATTATCAAGTTGTGTGATGAACGACTGTAATAATAGGTGACAAGTTTCTACTGCAGTTACACAGCGGGTACACTTCAATCTATGATTCAAACAACAGCTGCACCTTTCTTTTTGCATCTTCATAAAATATTTTTAGATAAGTGATATGCTAGACTTGCAATTTTATCTGTCGTTTTTCGTCATTATATATTTTGTTGGTGTCTTCTTCAGATCGACTTAATTGAAATATACATACATATATATATATATATTTTTTTTTATAAAAAAATTATATTCTATTATCAGTTTTGGATTTTCTACTGGTTGTGGTTGAACTTATTTTAAGATGAGATTCCGTAATAAATCTCGTTAACCATGTAATTAATGATTTATGATCAGTATATTTTGCTCTTAGTCAATCTTCCTGTGTCAGGAAAGTATATTGAACTCTTAACAACATGATTTTATCTAAGGCCAATTGATTAAGTTCAACATTACAGGAAAAAGGTGTTGATTATATGTTAAAATCACTTATCGGTGTACGTATTAGATCTATTAGTCTGAAAATTACTATTTTATTATATATACTTTACATATAAATCAAGTATGGTGCCTGGTTCCTTTCCGTCACTGACATCCCACTTTCTGCTTTTTCTCATTTGACATTCGACTGTTCCCAAAATTTCCGCTAGTTATTACCCAAAAAACCCCAAATTTACTATCATTAATCGTACATATCATTTCATCACAATTCATTTCGTGGGAATTTCTTTTCCTTCGTGTTCTTATCCCAAGTGTACTGTAATGACTTGGAAATTTTTAATTTCGAGAACAATTTTTTTAAATCGAGACGTTTCGAGGAGAATTATTGAGTAAATTATCAAGGTAGAAAGTGAGTATAGTATAAGGACTAAATTGGGGAATAATTAGATTAGAGGGAACTAGGTGAAAGATTTAGCAAGTCCTATTTAACCATAATTAAAATGAGCTAGTGGAATGGCTTGATACTTGCCATTAAATTCTACTAATAATGAATGATGTGATTGAATTGATTATTTGTATTAAGGATTGAATTGAATAGATTCGAAAATATTAAATATTAATTGAAATGTGAAATTGTGCTAATGTTGTGATGAGCTATGCTGATATATAAGGGAATTATGGCTTGGTTCATTGAGATGATGATATTGAAATGAAGAATTGGTTAAAAATGAAAGTGAGAAATTGTTGTCCTGTTAACTGGTCGGGTAAGGTCCAGTATAATTGGTATGCCATAGGAAATGAAGAGTTCAGGGTTATACGATTATGTGTTGGGGAGGGCTGGGCACCCCATTTGTCAGTTATACTGACCAGTGTTGGGCACATTTATGTCAGTTTTTATCAGCCAGGGCAGGGTGCAACTTATTATTTCGTATTTATCTGACAGACACTAGGTGCCAAATTGGTGTGTTGGTTAGATCCGCGTATCCGTTTGAGTCCGAGTCAAGTTAATAATGAAATAAAAATGAGAATCGGAATAGAGTAAAGATATTAAGATCTTTGAATGCATAAAATGGAAATTTAGATGGAATGAGATTTTAATGCTTGATATTTCAATAGATATGAAATGAAAGTGTGATGCTTCGTATTAGCGCCTTTGTTAGATTTGGATAATGAAGCTATGAAGTAGTCAAAGTTTACATATTAAATTGTATATCATTTATTATTTTTAACTTATGCATTTGAATATATTATATTATGTTTTAATGTTCGGATTATAGAAATATCATTGAGTTATACTCAGCATATAGTTTTATTTTTCGTGTTCTAATTGGGTACTTTTTGATTCGATCGTCAACTTCAGCATCCACTGGCAATCCCAAACTCTCCTCTAGGTAGTAGCTTGATGAGAATATCTAGTATTTTTATTTTCTAGTTATAACCAATTCCTTTTAACCCTTTGATATAAAAAAGTTTCCTCCATTTCCCAAGCACTTTCTAACTTCCTTTTTTAACCTTGTTAACCTTAATATATCAACATCCTTTTACTAAAGTTTTGCAAAAAAAAAAAAAAAAAAAATCTCTTTTCTTAAACTCCTCAATAAGAATCTTATTATTCTTCACATTCTTGACCAATTTTTAAATTTCACTTTACATATTTTTAACTTTAAAATTAAATTCTTCCCCACCTTTCCTAGAATCCACTTCCCAACTCTCATTGATAGTCTGTTCACACCCCTCAAACTTCATCCAATTAACATTAAATTTAAATCTTTTAAGAGCTTTCTATCCCTATAATTAGAAAACTACAATAGGAGTATGATCAGAACCAATGTCCTGTGGATTAAACCCATAGTATTAGGAAAAAGCCTCAATCTTTTGAAATTCACCAATGCTTTATCCAAACCAAGCACACTACTGCCCTTCAAAAAAACTTCATTCAACTTATACTCCTTTATCATATCATTACAACAAACAAATTTCCTCTTTTTTAGTTTTCCTCATGAACCCCAACAATATCATTTCCCTTAAGAACATCCATGCCTCCTTTAATCCCAATAATCTTTTCCTTAATATGTTCCCAAACCCTTCTTAAAATATTGGAGCTTTGTAAATCCAAAATATCCTCATGTTCTCTCAAGTACTTAAATTAGAAACTACAATATCAATTAATTTCTTATTATGCTACAAGATATTCACTCTCCAATGTTCAGTCCACCAAACAGACTGTGGGGTGTGTATTGTATCTCACATTTTAGACAAAATAGAGTCGACGTCACCACGAGGAAGAGTTGACGTCCCGGCGATGCAACACATGACGTCTCGATGAGAAGAAATCGACGTCCTGATGATGTGACGGATGATGTCACAACAAGTCAATAAACAATGTCACGACATGGCGACGTGTTCCCCACTTAATTGGATTTTTTCTCCTAGTTAAACTCTGATTTTTTCCCCAGTCAAACTCTGATTTATCCATGATGTTTTGGTCATATTTGACATCCGAATTTAGCCTATAAAAGGGCCTTAGTAACTCTAGAAAGGTTGATGAAAAATACAACATAACACAATTAAAAAATAGCTTTAACAGAGTTTTAAGAGAATTTTGTGTTTTAGTCGGATGGCTTTGTATTCAGGATTTAAGGTTTGTTTTGATTATCTCCATCTTGTACTTTTCAGATTTTTTTCTCATTAGTGAAGTCTCCTTTACTTGTGGTTTTTATCATCTTAATTGAGGGTTTTTCACGTAGAACTTGTGTGTTTGATCTTCTCTACCTTTTCTATTTCGTTGTTTCTACGGGTCGATCCCTAATAAATTGGTAACAAAGCTTGGTTCAGATTCCAAAACCGACATGTTCAGAGATGGAAATAACGAAGTTCGACATTGAGAAGTTCGATGGAATTACAAATTTCAGTTTATGGCAAGTTCGAATGATAGCAATTCTAGATTAGAATGGCTTAAAAATGGTTGTCATCGGGCAAAAGCCTGAAAATCTACATTAGTCAGAATGAGAGAGCTTAATGAGAAGACCTTGCCTGCAATTCAGTTGTGCCATACGAATAATGTGTTGTAGGAGGTGTTGATGGAGAAAACGACATTAACTTTGTGGACAAAGCTTGAAACTCTTTACATGATAAAGTCTTTTGCGAATCGTTTGGTGCTGAAACAACACCTATACATGTTCCATATGGTCGAAGGAGCGTAATTTAGGGCTCATATCAGTGATTTTGTGACACTTTTGGATGATTTGAAGAACGTTAAAGAAAATATAGATGATGAAGATCAGGTTATCCTATTATTGTGTTCTTTACCCCTTTCATATAAAACTTTTAGGGAGACCCTAATTTATTATGGAAGAGACAAACTTTCGTTTGAGGATATGAAGGGAAATTTGTTGAGCAAAGATAAAATCAACGAGTTAAGTTCTAATAGTAAGTCAGACGGGCAAGCCTTGATTTAGGTTGCAAGGGGCAGACAACAATCTAAGAAATCATATCGGAACATGCCTAGGTCAAGATCAAAGTTAAGAAGCCGAGACAAACAATGTGGCTATTATAAGAAGTTAGGTCACATTAAAGCAAAGTGTTATAAACTCCAAAATAAGACTAGGAGAGCTGCCGAAAACGATGAGAAAGGGAAATAGAAGGTTGATATAGCCGACCTAGTGTATCTGAGGACAAATGAGATGACTTGTTATTGGTGTCTACGACTGAAAGGTTTAAACTTACGTCTGAGTGGATCTTGGATTCAGGGTGTTCTTACCATATGTGTCTCAAAAAGTATTGGTCCACATATAGTCTATTTGAAGGTGGACTTGTGCTTGTGGGGAACAATTCACCTTGTAAGATAATTGGTATCAACACGGTTCAGTTTAGGATGCATGACAGAATTATGAGAAAACTGTCAGATGTTAGGTACATGCCTAATTTGAAGAAGAATCTCATCTCTTTAGGTATCTTAGACTCGGATGGTTGTAAGATCTTCATCGAGTTAAACGGTGTCAAAATATCTCGTGGAGCTTTTGTTTTGATGATAGGATAGAAAACCAGTAGCCTATACATTTTACAAGGTTCAACAGTGACCGGTGTGGCAGTAATTACAGAAGCATAAATGAAATCATCGCCACATCACGACAAGAACTCCCATCATATTGCAACAATGCGACGAAATCTCCTATTTATGGATTCTAAATCAACTCAGTTGTAGAACATGTGACTCGATCATATAAGAGAAACCATTTTCAGTAAAAGAGGTTTTCTTACAGGCATTAGAGTTGGAAAGCTAGATTTCTGCGAGTACTGCATTTATGAGAACCAGACACGAGACAACTTCAATTTGGCAGTGCATAGGACAAAAGGGGCCATTGGCTACATTCATTCCGATCTATAGCGTTCGACTCTAGTCTCCTCCAAAAGGAGATAGCATATATTTTTTAACTTTTATTGACAACTACTCTAGGAAAATTTGGTTTATTTCCTGAAGTACAAGAACAAAGTCTTTGGGATCTTTAAGCAATGGAAGACCTTACTAGAAAAGCAAACTGGAAAGCCTATAAAGCGGTTGAGAATGGATAGTGGTTTCAAGTTATGTTTAGTTGAGTTTAATGATTATTGCAAATGGGAAGAAACTGATCGATATTGCATAGTTGTTGGTACCCCGCAACAGAATGGTGTTATCGAAAGGATGAACAAAACTTTACTTGAGAAAGCTCGATGTATACTTTCCAACGTAAGCTATTTGGTGAACCGGTCTACACATTGAGCATTGGATGAAAAGGTTCCTAAAGAGATATGGTCGGGTAATCTGCAAATTACTCTAACCTCAGAGTAATCGAATGTTCTGCTTATAATCGAGTTAGTCAAGGAAAGCTCAAACTAAAGGCCGTGGGATGAATCTCTCTTGGTTTTGCTGTCGGTGTAAAAGGTTTTAAGCTATGGTGTCTGGAAACCAAAAAAATTATGGTCAATAGAGATGTCACATTTAATGATAATGCGATGCTTCACTCGAGAAATGTAACGCCCCAAACCTAACCCAATTCACCGGGCCTAAATTCGGGTGTTACCACACAAAACTCAAACATTAACAAAAACAATTTACAATTACCTATTTCATTAAAACAAGTACTGTGGTATTTTAATTAAATACTTATTACAAGAAAATAAGGGATGTGTGTAACACCCCTTACCCGTATTCAAAGCCGGAACAGGGTACAAGGCATTACCGGGCATAAACACAAGCAATCATACAAAATCGAGACGTAAATCTCCATCCAAATTTAAAACTTTTCATTTACATTCCTATCATCTCTAAAAGAGCTTACGAGGCCCAAAACATGCTTTGGAAGTGGTTCAAGACTAAATTGAGATCTTTAGAAAGTTTTACGACACTTAGAAAATTTTTGCTAAAACAGGGGTCATACGCCCGTGTGGTTTCGGGACACGTCCGTGCGACCCTGAGACACACCCGTGCTACAGGCCGTGTTGAAAATAGGGTGCTCTTTGACTTTGCCACACGGTCGTGCCACACGGCAGTGTGCTAGGCCACGTGGTTGATTTAATTTTCATAATTTTTCATAAAATAGGTGCAAACTTCACATGGCCGGGGTACACGCCCGTGTCCAAGGCCGTGTAGCTCACAAGGCTGAGACACACACCCGTGTCTCTGCCCGTGTGCTATATTCTGGACATTCTGTTTTGCATCAATTAAGGTGTAGGGGACACAGCCAGAACACATGCTCGTGGGGCAGACCGTATGTCACACACGGCCTAGACATACGCCCATGTGTCTACCCGTGTGGACAAAAATAAGGCTATTCACCCTTCCTTGCACATACCTACACAACAAAACATAGCACCAATCCAAACACATACAACATCACATACTTGTCAACTCAAACCATGCAAATTCTCACATCTATGAAAGACATCATCATATGCATATATAACTAAACCCATATTAGCCAATTCCAATGGCCACTTACAAAATGAATTATCCACCATACTTAACACTTAAAAATTTGGACATACATTAACATTATACATGCGCCAATTGAACATCCTTAGCCATTCCAATGGCTAAGTCACAAAATATTACTTACAAGCCTTCATCTAAGCCAAGTAGCTTATACATGCCGTTATACCAAAATGAATCATTTAGCTATACCAAAAAAGAGATTTGTGGATAGTGTGATCTTGCTCCGATCGAATCCTCCAACCTTCGTGAGCTTTACGAGCACTATAAAACAAGAAAAAGTAAAACGAGGTTAGCATTTTTGTGCTTAGTAAGTTTTAGTAATAGAAAGAAACTTACCGGTTATAATTATTCAAATAAGCATATATATATGCATTCATTCCATCAATATTTTGACAAGTTACCTAAACACATTCACGCATTAAACAAGTTAGTCATACACATCATGAAGTTATCAAACCAACATAGATGAGCTCACCATAGTATAAGCTTTCATATCATTTCACTATTCCATTTTTCAAGATTTCTTTTCATTGAACTATTATAATTTCGATGGATACTCGGGTAGTATACTCGAGGTATACATGTCAATCGTTTGTCAATTCACATCTAAAGTGCTCCTCAAGCACATATTCATAGAGCACACTCTCAAGCCACATTTATATAACAGGATTACCAGTCCAGGCTAAATCTCGTCTTTAACTTTCACTCTCAAGAGCTTATTTACCAGTCCATGCTAAATCCTTTCGATAACGTTAGCTCTAATGAGCCTACTATGGATTACCCGTCCGGGCTAAATCCATTTCATAACATTTACTCAAGAGAGTGTGGCTCAGGATTACCCATCCGGGCTAAATCCTTTCTATATCATTTTGTTCATTTCAAGAAAATTATTATAATCTATCGAAATACAATGTTCAACCGGGACAATGACATTTTATTTTTTGTTTATCATCTTGTGATTATTTCATAGGGTATATCATCACATATATATTATCTCAATTACACAATTCAATTAAAACATAATAACATTTCAAATTAAATTACATGAACTTACCTTGAGAATGGTTCGTATTTGAAACTCAACTAATCCGAGACTTTTCGTTTTCCTCGATCTAGTTCCGTAATCGGTTGTTCCGGGTCTATATAAGCAAATTTGACTATCAATTCATCATTTTACACATACATTAACATTAATTTGCATCCTAGACAAAATTACTATTTTGTCCTTAACTTTTTGACATTTTACATTTTAGTCCCTAGGCTCGTAAAATGAAATATGTTCAATTTCTTGGTAACCTAAGCCTAGCCGAACCATTTTCATGCTTATAGCAGTCCACCTTTTCCATTAAATCAAATTTTTACTACCCATTTTATAACCTTTTTATAATTAGGTCTTTTTTATGCATTTTCATTAAAAATCACCTAGTAAAAGTTGTTTATCACACATAAAACATGCATAATATACCATTAAACATCAAAATAAACAGATGTCTAACATGGGTCAAACACTAGACATCAACTACATCTTAAATTAATGGTAGAAATAGGTAGTTCGGATGATAACGACTTTAAAAATGTAAAGAGCATTAAAAACGGGGCTAGAATGTACTTACAATCAAGCTTGAAAAGTTGAACAAACCTTAGCTATGGTGACCCTCAAATTTTCGGCACAAGGTGGGAGAAGATGAACAAATTTTGCTTATTAATTCATTTAATTACTAAATGACTAAAATGCCTTTTTTGCCAAACTTTAAAATTTCACCTAATCATGTCCATTTTTGTCCATAAACTTAACTAATGGTCTAATTATCATATAATGACCTCTAATTTAAAATCTCATAGCAATTGGACACCTTTAACATCTAGAATTCAAGTTTTGCACTTTTTACAATTTAGTCCTTAAAACTAAATTGAGTGCCCAAACGTCGAAATTTTCGAACAAGATTTTCACAGAATAGTTCCATAAAACTGTAGACCATAAAAATATAATAGAAATAAATTTTATTGCGTCAGATTTGTGGTCCCGAAACCACTGTTCTGACTAGATCTAAAATCGGGCAGTTACAATGTGTTTAGAATATATTTAATTACAATAGTTCAAATTAAATATACTGTACAAAAGGGAAGTTTATCAAAAATATACTAGAAGGGCGTATTCCTAGACTATGCCATAATTCATATGTATGCATAATAGCCCACTTCGCCACAAACTTGGCGCGCACTCCTGGCATTATCCCTCTAGACAAAGTATCTTCCAAATTCCTGAAAAGAAATAATAAATCTTGTAAGTACAAGAGTACTTAATGAGCTCATGAACCATACCTTGATGGATGTTTTGCAATCTTGTAGGAATTTCTATGAGTCAACTACTCATCTGCACCATTTACTTCGGTTGATACCATACAGTCTTATCACTCATGTATATGCCAATTATCATACCCTTGTTATACTTAATCTTTCATATCTAATTAATTGGAGAATCCTTCCAATCAATTCATAAATCTCTTGTCTCATAATACATTCTTAACAGAATATACCTTTAGAAACCACTTCCAACAGTCCATGTCTTAACTCATATTCTTATTTCAAATAGTTGTTCACTGATTACGTAGAATATAATACTATCAATTCATACTCAGTGATATCTTGATTCAGTATCACACATATCCATCTTGCTGAATCATTGTATAGACCACTCTGTCGAATTCCATGACGTAATATATCAAAATCCCATAATTCAAGAAAACATTAACTCTAATTCAGAATAATTTTAGAAGAAGATACAATGCCCCTCACTTTTCATATTTACAAATCCTCATAACGGATACCCTTTTTGACATACAGATACACATATCTTTTTCATGGAAAACCCTTAAGATTTAGTCCCTCATAACCTATAACATATCAATACTTCACCTTAGCTTTACTTATTACAAAACTAAAAGAATTTACTCATACCTTACAATAGAGATAGACATTTAGATTCAGATCTTACCAGACCTCCTTGACAATTTACGCCACACAGGCAATCATATAGAGTACGCCACCAAGGCATTCCATTCAGAATTTGCCATAAAGGCATTCCTTTCAGAGTTCACCACAAAGGTTATTCTTACCTGTCATTTTACTATATGGATTTACCTAAAATCACATTACTTGAGTTTTGCCCATTATCGTCTTGGGACACACAGAGAACCCCATTGAAAAATCACCATGCATTAATTCCTTTTCAGAGGCTGTCATGACCATAGAATTTTCCTTTAGAGTTTCATATTAGAGTTTGTGTTTTCTGTCCTGACGGACTTCATCAGACACCACTGGGATGACCAGACACCGACTCTCTTGACAGACTCTTTATACATTGACACAATCTAAATTCAACATTTTACTTCACTAGCATACACCCAATTAGAGCACACATTTCATAGCATACATTTCAGACATATACATACTTAGCCATACCTTAATGTTTTGATACTTGTACTCTAATAATCACATACTATAGTTTTCATGACTTCGGATCCATAGTTCAATCAATTTCCTGTAATGACTCATGATATGAAAAATATGCATGTAGGAATCAGCATAGAACTCATTTGTTATGCACAGGTAGCAGCTTGAACTACCAACTCAATCATCCTTATGAAATTGTAGCAACCACCAGCATGTAGTGAATATTGATGAGATTCCGAATTATGGCTTCTAGCTTAACGGATAAGAAAATTCTTTTGGTTCCAGAAGAATCAGATAGCAGTATTTTAGAAAAAGAAAGAAGAAGAATTACCCCCTTTTCTTAGACCTTATACAAATATAAGTATAAGACCTATGTTCTCAAAGTAGCACTTGACAAGTGACACATTCATTCAGAATTGTCTATAATAATGGCCTACAGCATATGAAAAAACATAAATAAAAAATTCAATATTTTATATACTTGGTTATACAATCCTATTGACTTCTAACTGGGTTACCTTATATCTTAACTTGAACAGTGCTTCAGACATACAAGTGCATTATACCTTTTATAGTCAAGTGGAAGGAGTTGATTTTCATGATGTTTTCTCTCCTGTTGTGAAGCAAACATCCATTCGAGCTATAACACCCTATACTCGACCCGATTATCGAGTCCAAGTAGTGGATGCCACAATTACCCATTATTTCTTAATAAGTACCTAACCTATTAATTTCATTCCTAATAAATATTTATCCTTATTCGTTATACCACCCTTATTCAATTACATGAGTAATTTAATAACTTCTCATTTTAAAAAGTGAATTAATTACTATTTCATACATGTACTAGGCTCGTGTCACCTTTCCAATTCAAGAGACTCAATAGTTACTACAACTTAATGAGACTTATGACTTTGCTTTGATTACATTCAACTAATCCCTGAGGTGTGACATCGAGGGTTGCCATTTTATATACATGAAACAATTACCCTCATTCACCTAGCCCTGGACATGTTTAGCTTCATCCCCCATCATGACCCTCAAGTTAGCTATTGACCCTACAACCATACATTTTAAATGTAAGTTCAAATGAACTTAATGAGATTCTATACAGTAAGGCCATAGAGTTTCTCCAAACCCAAGAGATAAGAAATGAAATGCAAGATTTAACACTCATTGTATATATTCGGAAACCACTTAGGTTCCCTGGCATAGCCAGCTCTTAACGTTCCTTGTTCTATAATGGCGGCCTATCAGATGATCCGTCCAAATTGGTGCATTCTTATCGCGACAAATACTTAAGCCTTCCTACGGGTGAATACCCTCTTTTCAATAATTTTCATCGGCCATCTTATTTGAAAGATTTAATGAATAAACAAACTTCTCATTCCTTGAAATTTTGTACTCGCAATAATGAATCTATAAGGCTTTCCCTCATTTCTTTTATTTTACTTCCATGACGTCCCTGAGGAGTCGGACAGTATCCGACTGCTAACTTTTCCTCAGGTTTTCTTTGGTAAATTTATTTGATGTGCCCATGGTCCCATTCCACGTCACCTTCGATGAATTCCCTTATTGTCTCGGAGTCTATACCTTTTGGGCATACCACGCTTATACCTACCCGTAGATTAGCGAGTCATTACGTGCTCTCCCTATCTTGGCCAATGACATACCTCCTGTGGTGCGAGCTCCCCCGTTGGGTCCCACATTTTACATATTGGCAAACCTTTCTGTCTTTACTATCCCGATGTAGTTTCTGTGGTATCGGAATGCTAATGCCACCATGGTTTGTCTTAGTATAATTCTCATGTTTAACACCTTGGCAGACTATCTGCACTCACGTACTAGTGGAATCCTTTGGCTTCCTTAGCCAAGCTAAGGTCTTACACCCTTCTCATCACGTATTCCTTTGGTCCTAATAGACTACCTCGTGTTTATTGTCCCGACGAACTATTTGTTCTGTGTTTACTATCCTAACAAATCACCTCTATGGATGCCATAGAGCCTTTCCCCCATGGTCTTACATTGTTTTGCCATCCAAACATATGGTTTTATGATGCCAGGGAGTCTTTCATCCATGGTCTTACCCATCATTCCTAGCTGTCATAGCATCTTTCATTTATTGTCTTACACCGTATATCTCATAACTTGTACCATGCTGCCATGCCATCTTTTATGCATGACCTTACACTACATACTTTATACTAAATCGTCATAGCCTTTTTTATCTATGGTCTTACTCTATATATCGTTGTCACGGTTTCACCCCAAAGGACTAGTCAATACTACTGTCGCAGTAAATACTTTTCCATGATCTTGATTCTCGAATCCTCTTCCCATTACCTTCTTTACACCACCTAACATTGATGCTCCAACACTATAGTGTTCCCTCCACAAGTTTCGGAGCTTCACCCGAGGCGGTAACTAATAGTTCACTCCCTATTTCCCGTCCTAACTTCATCTATCCTCATAGAGGTTCTTCCTATAGTCATGAAAGCATGTACATATTTTCATCCAACATAATGGCATGAAGTACAACATACCCTTAATTCATACCATGATAATTTCATTCATTTTGTCATGTAGTGGCAGAAACTAATTTTATCATGCATACAAGTCATACTAACCTAGTATGGAGCATACCAGCCATATGGAGGATAGAATCTCACATGACTTCTTTTTTCTTAGTAACCCAGCTTGTCAAATTCACCAGAGTTTCCCTCATCGAGGCTGTAGTTTCTTATTCCTCTACTACCAAACTTGGCTTCTCATGATGGCAACAACATACAAAGCCTTCTATAGCTACACCCTCTTCTTGTTCAGGTCGTCTTAAAAAGATGGCACTTAGTTTAGAAACGAAGAAGATAGATAAACAGAATTATGAAGAATTTTGTTCCCAACCTATCCTATTTATACTCCCTTGGCACGATCTCCACAGACCGTTACTACCATTCAATCCTAATTATTATGTCTTCTACTATGGAACCAATCGATTCTAATCTAACAAAACTGGTTTGAAGATTCAACTTTTCCCTAACCAACTACTTAAGTTTCTAAGTGCTCGTAAATTTTCCACCCATATTCGATTGGACTATAATAAAAAAATAAGTGTGATATCTCATATCAACTTATTAGATTATGGCCATGTATTTTTAATCTCACTCTATCAAGTGGCCTAAGATATTTCTCCCATTATGTAGAAGGGACAAATTCTATCTTTATCAATCAATCCCACTACATAGATTGTGGCATACCCAAAATCAGTCTTTATAGTACAATCTGTTATGGTAGATGTTTGACTGTATCAAAATATACGACTCACGATGTTGGGACAATGATGATATCAAGTCAGAGGATTGTATACATAGTTATCATTATGAGTAATGTTGTGACTATTACATAATAATCCAGGAAACATAATTCCAATATGTTTTTCTCTAACACATACTCATGTATTGATTTCGACATCCCTATGTCAATGACAACACTTTGTCATCAATCAACTATACATTAGTCTCAATGCATTATTATTTTCCAAACCCACAATAATACTTGACTAAGGACCTTTTAATAATAATTATATTATTCTCAGGACTTTATTATTAATCAATTTATTTACACACATAGAAAAAGAAACTGAAATAACAATGAGAATGCCTTATATTAACAAATAAGGTAAAACGAGTATGTGATTACAATCATTTCAGTATTGGTCTTTGGGCATACTTTAACATACCAGCCATATTGGACTATAGAATCTCACATAGCTTCCTTATTCTTGGTAACCCAATTTGTCAAATACGCCAGATTTTCCCTCGTACTGGCTGTAGGTTCTTATTCCTCTACTATCAAACTTGGCTTCTCACAATGTGTAACATCTCGAATTAGGGCCTAGTCAGAATAGTGGTTTGAGACCATGAATCTAAAGTAGAAATAATTATTTTATGACTATTATGGGGTTTATGATATGTTCGTATGCATGTGTAAAAATTTCATGAAGAAATGTTAGGCATAAAGTGTCCAATTTGACTTTTGGACTAAATTAAATAAGTTGCAAAATATGAGGTCTTAGAAGATTTAAGTATGAAATAGCTTGGATTATCAATTTGAGGTCTACAATGTGATTAAATTGTTGTGTGAAAATTTTGTTGAGAAATTTTATCGAAAAAGTGTTTAATTTGATTAGTAGGATTAAATTGTTATAAGTGCGAAGTGTGTGTTTCAGATGATAAAGGGGTGTAATTGTGATGGGTTTTTAAAGTGAAGGTCCTTATGAAGAAATTAGTCCACTTATAAGTTGATGGAAGATATTTGTTTGGTATTTTTGAAGTTAGTTGAAAAGAAAAAGGGCAAATTTGGAAGTTAAGTTAAATGGTATAATAAGACAAAAATAGTAAAAGAATAATAAAAAAATAAAACACCCTTCTTCTCTTCTTCTCCAGCAGAATGTGAGAAGAAAAAATGGCAGCCATGGAGAAAGCCATATTCGGCCAAGCTAAGGAGCTTGATAGGTGAGTGGTTTCTATCCCGTTTTTAATGATTTATACGTTTTCGGAGTCGTGGTAACTCGATTTAGCTATCCCGAATCTTTATTTTCAAAATTGTTGAAGTTTGTGAATTTTGCCATGGTTGATTAAGTGTGTATTTTGATGATTAACGGTGGATTATGCACGTCTATGAGTAGATGAACAATTTTTACTAAGTGATTTTCGATGAAAACGAGTAAAACGAGTTAATCAGTAAAAGTTGTTATTGTTCATAAGTATGTGTTATAGTAGGAATTTGAAGTTTCTATAGAAGGGAAAAATGTTCAGCATGTCATAAAACATAAGAAAAAGGAATAAAGTTTAATTTTCGAGCCTAGGGGCAAAATCGTAATTTTGCAAAAGTTTAGGGGTAAAATTGTAATTTTGTCAAAGTTTGAGTTAGGGACTGTTTTGAGTAGTGCATTAATTAAATAAGTAAAATGTGATGTTTTAGACCCCGAAAGATGAGATTTGGACCTAGAACTGGAGGAAAATCGAAAATTGGGAAAGTTGGTAAAATGGTTGTTTCGACATTCGAGGTAAGTTCATATGTTTAATAAGCATTTAATTATGCATATTTGGATGATAAATCGATATTTTGGACATAAATACTTTAGTATTAAGTTTCAGATATAATGATTAATGTCGATAATAATTCGATATTGGAAAGAGAACTTGTATAATTTATATGTTAGACCATATTTTGTATTATGGCTTTGTATGATAATAAGAAAGTATTGACTAGCATAGTTTGAGGAGAATAAGTTAAGTTGATGACATGATGAGATTTAGAATGTAAGTATGTAAGTTGAGTAGTATTTTATTTTTATGCAATTATTGTTTTTAGCAATGCTATTGCTGAGTTATGTGACTAACCTTGAGAATTTGAGCAAGTATGTTTCAGCTATGACTTAACAAGGAATTGATATCTCAAAGTCCATGGCTATACCATGGCAATTAAGGCAAGGATACCATGTAAGACCATGTCAAGACATGGCATTGGTAAGGCAAGGATACCATGTAAGACCATGTCAAGACATGACATTGGTAAGGCAAAGATCCCGTGTAAGACCATGTCAAGACATGGCATCGACATTGATTAAGGACTCCATGTAAGACCACATCAAGATGTGGCATTGGCACTAAGACAAGGATACCATGTAAGACCATGTTTGGAACATGGCATTTGGTAAGATAAGGATATCATGTAAGACCATGCCAAGGCATGGAATTGATAAGTTCTATAAGGCAAGGAAATCATGTAAGACCATGTCAAGACATGGCATTGATGAGTTACTATAAGGCAAAGGTCCCATGTAAGACCATGCCAAGGCATGGCATTGGTGAGTTCATAAGGCAAGGATACCACGTAAGACCATGTCAAGACATGGCAATGGTAAGTTCAAAACGAAAAAGGGTCACGAGTAGTCCAAAGAGCAAGTCAAAGAAATGACAAGGTGAGAACATGAAGAAAGAGTACAGGTATGCATTTAAGACTTATTTAATATTGAGATTGTAAGTAATTGAGATTATCAAGTATTAAGTAAGTGATGAGTTTTCAATTATGCTTGTAACACTTTATGACATGATTGGCAATATGCTTATATTATGAAAGAGTGCTCATGTGTTAAGTGAGAATGTTGCAGGTATGTAAGCAAGCTATTAAGTAAGGTGCCCTTTGTATTCTGAGCCTTTGGTAAGGTTACCGATGAGTTCATCGGGAAAATCGATTAAGTGAAATTATGTGTGACTTGTAGTGATAAGTGTAGGTATATGCATGTGTAACGTATGAACAATATGCTAAGTGAAATTATGTGTGGCTTGTAGTGATAAGTGTAGGTATATGCATGTGTAACGTATGAGCAATATGCTCGATATGTAATCGAAAATTAGAAAGACTGATATAAGCAAGTGATGAACACAGTTAAAGTGAAAGAGAGCAAAGATTTACAATAGAACTGCTCTGGACAGTAGCAGTGACGTGAATTTGAAAAATCAAAAAAAATAGTAAAAATTGAATTATAAGTTGGATGAGATATTGATTTAAAGCTTATTGAGTCTATTTTAATATAAAAGAAACAAAACAAACAAAGGATTTTTATATTTTGAGATATTTAAATTCTTGAGAGATTGGTTCAGAATGATTACGTGATCCCCTGTTCTGCCTTGGAAAAATCATTAAAAATTGGAAAAAATAATTATGGGATATAAGTTATATTCTTGAAATCCTTAATGAGTCTAGTTTCAAATGAAACAAATTATAACATCATTTGAATTCTGTACAAGGAGAAAATTGATTCGTAGTGAAAAGTGGTCAGAATTGTTGAACAGTGCAATAGAGGAAACTTTAATGAATAAACTGTACTAATTGGCTAAGCCAAAAATTCTGAAAATTTTATGGTATGAAGATATATGAGTCTAGTTTCAGGGAAAATTAGCGGTTTGAAATTTGGAGCTCTGTAGCTCAAGAAATAAATAATTTAGTGACAGCAACTCAAGTAGACAGATTAACGTGAACATGAGTAATAAGGTATAAGCATGTGATTTAATGATTGTATCAATTTGAGAACTTGTTGTGAGGAATTGTCATGTTGAGGCTTTGATAAGGTTACAAATAAGTTGGGAAAGTAAGAACTTAGCATTATTTATGCAAGTTATGACAGCTTAGTAGTAAGCTAAATTCATTGCTAATGCTTATTATTATTTTTCATGTGAACTTACTAAGCTTTATAAGCTTACCCCCTTTTTCTTTCCCATCTTATAGAGTCCTACTAAACAAGCTTCGGTTGGAGGTCGTCGGAGATCGCTTCACACTATCAAGCTATCTATGGGTATCTTTATTTATAAATGATTAAAGTTATGGCATGTATAGGGGCTTGACTAAGTCATTTTGTATTTGTGTTAATTAATTTGATCAAATGTATTGTTAAGTCTGGTAATGTCTCGGACTCGGTTCCGGCATAGGATACATGTAAGGGGTGTTACACAATGGCAACAACATGCAAAGCTTTCTACAACTACACCCTCTTCTTCTTCAAGGCTTCTAAAGAAGTTGATACTTAGTCTAGTGACGAAGAAGATAGGTAAACAAAATTATGAAGAATTTTGTTCCCAACCCATCCTATTTATACTCCATTGGCACGATCTCCACAGGCCGTTGCTCCTATTCAATCCTAACCATTTTTTCTTCCACTATGGAACCAGCCGTTTCTAATTTAACCGAATGATTTTGAGATTCAACTTTTCCCTAACCACTTACTTAAGTTTCTAAATGCCTTATTAGTGCCCGTGAATTTTTCACCCCTATTCGATTAGATCTCCGACCCTTTACCGAGTC
The DNA here is from genome assembly GCA_005393395.2 of Gossypium australe. NCBI lineage: Eukaryota > Viridiplantae > Streptophyta > Magnoliopsida > Malvales > Malvaceae > Gossypium > Gossypium australe. The sequence goes on along the minus strand of CM016614.1, from coordinate 90,380,226 downwards.
CGGGTATTTGGGATAATCGGGTGTGACACAGGCGTTGTTAGCTCTTGTTGCATTATACAAACTTGAATTAGAGAAGTGAGATGTAAAAACAACATTCCTTCATGGCAACCTAAAGGAGGATATTGCAACAACCTAAAGGCTTCATGATCAAAGGCAAGGAAGACCATTTCTGCCTGCTACAAAAAAAAAAAAAACAAAAAATTGTATAGCCTGAAGTAGTTTTCTCGGCAATGGTATAAGAAGTTTGATTCCTTTATGTCAAGCATTGGTTTTGTCCAAAGTAAGTATGATAGTTGTGTGTATTTGCATCATCTTGAAGATGGAACAGTTATATATTTGTTGCTTTATGTTGATTATATGCTAATTGTAACTAAGAACCCATCCGAAATTGATCGGTTAAAAACCATGTTTAACTTTAAATTCGAGATGAAGGATCTTGGTGCGGCTAAGAAAATATTAGGGACGAAAATTTCCAGAGATAGAAGCTCCGGGAAGATATTTTTGTCTCATCAGAGATGCATTGAAAAAATTCTTGAGTCATTTGGGATACAAAACTCAAAACCGGTTAGTACTCCTTTAGTTGCACACTTCAGACTTTCGGCTTCAGAGTCACCACAAACCGAAGATGAAGAAAAGTATATGTTCTCGGTTTGTTACTCCAGTGCAGTCAGAAGTTTGATGTACGCAATTGTTTGCATTAGTCCCGATATTTTACATGTTGTTAGTGTCGTAAGTAGATACATGACTAGACATGACAAATTACACTGACAAGTAGTTAAGTGGACTCTCAAATGTTTGAGGGGAACATCAAATACTTGTTTAGAGTTTGGAAGAAGTTAAGAAGGTCTAGTGGGCTTCATAGACTTAAATTATGCAGGAGATTTAGACCAAAGAAGATCCCTCACGGGATATCTGTTTGTTTTCTTCAAATGCGCCATTAGCTGGAAAGCCACGCTAAAGCCACTGTGGCTTTATCGACTAACGAAGTTGAATATATGGCAATCACATAAGTTGTGAAAGAAGTCATTTGGTTGACAAGTCTATTCGAGGAGCTAGTTAATAAACACAACGCAACTGTTGTATATCGCGATAGTCAAAATGTCATACATTTCACCAAGGATCCGATGCATCACGAAAGAAAAAAGCACATAGCCTTATGGTATCACTTTGTTCGAGAGGTGGTCGCTCAAGGAGATGTTTAGATTCATAAAACCGACATAGAAAATAATTCAGCCAATATGATGACTAAAAGCCTTTCAGTTTCTAAGTTCAAACATTGTTTGGATTTGGTCAGTATCCTGCAAAAATCGAGTTAAGCCCCTGACGGGGCTTGACAAAGAAGGCATTACAAAAATGCGAGTCAATGTGGAGATTTGTGGAGTGTGTCTTCTATGTTGGACAAAACAAGGTCAATGTCCCCACAAGGAAGAGCCGACATCCCGATGATGCGACACATGACATCCCGACCACGCGATGGACGACGTCACGATGTGGCGACATGTTCCCCACTTAACTGGGTTTTTTCTCCTAGTTAAACTCTGATTATCTTTTCCCCAATCGAACTCTGATTTATCCAGAACGTTAAGTCATATTTGACCTCCAAATTTAGCCTATAAAAGGGCCTCAATAACTATAGAAAGGTTGATGAAAAATACAACATAACACAATTAAGAAATAGCTTTAACAGAGCTTTAAGAGAATTTTGTGTTTTAGTTGGAGGGCTTTGTATTCGGGGTTTAGGGTTTATTCTAATTATCTCCATCTTGTACTTTTCAGATTTTTTTTCTCATTAGTGAAGTCTCATTTGCTCGTGGTTTTTTATCCTCTTAGTTGAAGGTTTTTCAAGTAAAATTTGTATTCGGTCTCTCTACCTTTTTTATTTCGTTATTTATACGGGTTGATCTCCAACACAGATAATCCACCACTTGAATCTTCAAATTCATCCTACCAGCCCCTCCTTGAATCCCAATCTTTTCTCAAGTCCTTCCGCCTTACCACTAGTTTCCATCAAATATGAAACATTAAACTAAATTCACATACAATTTTTTTTTTTTTTTTTGTAAAATCTGTTAACGAGCAATGAAATATGGGTTATTACTGAATATTTTGATAGTCAAATATGAAAAAACAAAAACAAAACAATTTTTCTTATATTTGAAACAATATGCCTTTTTATCGATGCTTAAGTACGTATTAGACATACCTTCAAAAAAAGGAATTAAAATTAAATATCACTGAGGTAAAAATGAATCGTCTCCCAGATGAAAAGAAAGAAAGGAAAGTGGGTTTTGTTTTCTGGGATCTTTAGCTTTTGGGTTATTGGGTTCATTTAATATTCTCAGTGTGTATTATTACTCTATTTGTTGATCTCATTTCCCTATAAGCTTGTGTACGGGGAAAGAGGTGTTTGTTTTTGCACTGAATAATAGCCCAGCTATATTATATTATAAGAGAATCAGGACTATTTAAATTTTGGAAGTAATATTTGTTTAATTTACAGTAAAAGAAAAGAGTGCAGTTTAAATAAAAGCAGTAAATCTTTAAAAAAAAAAGCAGTAAAGTAAATTCACATATACATTTTTTGGCAAAATTTGTGTCAGCTAAACCCTAAACCTTATATTATATATAACCTAATAATTGAAAAGCAGAAGAATATGAGATAATTTAGTAGTAATATTCCTTGTTGAAGTGGACCATCAATTCATCCTACTTGTATGATATGGGACCAGACCTCGATACTGCAAACCTTGGCAGCGGACTGGGACCTGTACCTCCTGATGACGATCCTTCATACTTGACTTTACGGCTTGAACTGTAATCCAGAGGCCCGGAGCGGCGAACGTTTCTATGTTTGTTTTCAACGCCTCGTAGATTTGCACTTTCAGCATCATAAAGCTGCTCTTGGCTGTGTGATGATGAACCCTTAAAATAACCCGAATCATTAGCACTGTACTGTGGAGTCGAATCTCCACGGGGTTGCCTCATTATAGGGGACGCATGGGCCAATGACATAGCAGGTGAATGGCGTGGTGAAGCACTTAATAATGCCATTGGCATCAAAGGAGAGTTCGCGTAGTACTGGCTATATATTGAACGGAGAATAGCATAAGGAACATGGGCCTCAAGAGAGCTTCTTGGAAGGTATGGTGAAATGTCACAGAGTTGGTCCAGAAATACAAGCTTGGCAACGAGATGAGATCTGCAAATATTTCAGAAAAGTAAAAAGGATAACCATCAACACTTTTTTTTTTTGGGGGTACAAATAACCATCAGCACTTTGAATTAGTATTATAATAACAAGATACACGTACTGATGAGAGGTCATATTTGACTTCTCGTGAGTTTTATTATGAGCCCTACGCGTAATATAGCTTGTAAAATTTTATAAAATAAACAGAACGTCAATATCTTTACCTGTTAGATTCATGGAATGAATCTAGTACAATTCCTGCCGAGAATTTAATAAACAGCTGCATTGCAGATTTTATACTAGCTTCTGCTGACACACGCATATCAGGGTCCAAACTGTCAGCATTACCAACATGACCGTTTGAAAGCAACTGTCTCTGGTGATGTTCCCGTGCCAATCTAACATATTCACTTCCAGCTATAACAGCATTAATACACCTGCCAGGTTAAAGCAAGATAATTAGCACAATCCCCTACTTTTACAACACACAAGCAAAGCTTGAGCAGTAAGGATAGTGTGTACTAGAAAGTTGAAAAGTTGTCTCCTCAATTACTTCATCAAGAAGCCACAATTTTGACAGAAACAACTTCAAAACTGGTATGCAGGTCAGGATGAATTGCATGCAAAATAAATAAGGCTCCTCAACCCTCTCACTTTAAAATTCTAAGAGAGGCTTCGAAATATTAAATGACAACCTAACCAGTCATATTTGTATGGTTAGACATGCTAGCTACAAGGCATTCAGTTTGTAATGTCCCCTCAGTCATTCAGTTTGTAATGTCCCCTCGGTCTCTAGAACTCATAGTCAACACTTCTTTTTTCGTAAGAAAAGAAAACCAGACAGGACACCCACCTTGCCAAACAATGAATATTGTTGTTGAAACCCCCTGTGTCAACATTGAAGCCAGTCGTGTTCCAGATATTTGATGTCATGAAAGTGGCAAATAGATAAGGCAACAAGCTCCAGGACCCGTCATTAGCACCTCCAACTTCTTCCAATATAGATCTAACCCACTCTGAGTCATGATCACCAGCAAGAGCAACACCGTTTGCAACCCCCCTCATTCTTCGTATTTCCCTCTTTTGAGGTATTTCTTCAGGTATGTGCTTAACTACCCCAGCAAGCAATGAATAGATTAAGGGTGCACCTTCTTCAAGCACTGCTCCAGCAGCTTCAGCCAAAAGTTCATCAAAAGCCAAAGCCTGTCCTGCCTCGATACAAAAACCAATTATTGTCTCCAAATCCACAATCTGCTTCAAACAAGCTTCTCTTTCTATTCTGTCACCAGAATGCATGCTGCCAGCAACTGCTTCTAACAATTCACGATTTGACCGTAATGATGTGTCTATACAATTCAATAGGGCAGCAGTGTGTTCTTTCATCATTGTATCTAGTCTGTCAACTCCATAACCGCCAAAAATACGAACAAATGCCTGCAATTCTCCAAGATCAGTGACTGACTCCGCAAAATATCCACCAACTGGCCTTGTGCTTTTGAAGCATTTGTGCATGGGTGTAAAGAGAATTCCAGCACCGGACATATCCTTCACAATGTTTTCTATGTACCAGTTGCAGACAACTTCAGTGGCTGATCCAGTATGTTGCTCTGCTGGTCTGTCAAATAAATGCAGGGAAGACACTGGTCCAGAGAAGGTCTCCAAGAGTAAGACTTCTCGGATTCCTTGTGTTAGATCCATGCTAATATGCTGTTCTGCTAGATGGATTATATTCATGTGTCTGCGGATCAGTGATTCTAGGATAGAAGGCCTTTGAAGATCATTATCAGTTTTCAGCACTGAAAGTAATCTCCTTCTGAAGTTCCCAAGGATGCATTCTCTCATGTACTGCACGTATAATGAGAATATTATAATTAAAAAACATGAATACCTAATGGTCTGCTAGGAATATTTGACCTCAGTGGAAACATCATCTAGTACGTTAAACACAAATTTACCGAGCAAGTTAGCAGGATACAAATAGCCAACTTGGAACATATCAATAGAAACCTAATCCAGGAAATCAACAAAACAGGCTCACATCTAAGTAAAGGGCCTTTGGCAGATTCAGCATGACTCACCTCCCTCAAAACAAAGACATGGTTCAGAACGCATATCGGCTCCATATCATTCAAAACTGAACACAAATTTGTGAGCCTCTGCATTGCAGCCTCCAACCTAGTACAAACAGAAGTTATGAGACTTTCAGCTTATTGATTTAGATGATCACGGCAAAGGAAAGAAAAGGCAAGCGCCTTACATTTTGATTGAATTGTTATTCTCTGGATAACTCTCATGGCCCGGCAAAGGATAAGCAACTGCTCCTTTTGGTGATTTTGCTGAAGGAATTGAGACTCTAGATGCATTATTCAAATAAAATGCTGCTTGCTCTGGAAGAAGCTGAGATTACTTGAAAAGTTAGGTTTCTAAACTGTTAATCATCTTCAATTAATTTACATTGGAACAAGAATTAAACAGCAACCTGCATCTCCAAAGCCCCAAATCCACCTTCAGAATCAAGGATGTTAATTAGACCTTCCAATCCTCCCATAATTGATTCAATGAGAGACTCAACATATAGGACTGCATCTCGCCCAATTTTTGTCACCTGATAATTATGGTAAATACAAAGCAGCCATCAACTTCCCAACTTTAACATTTCCTTCTAATGAGGGGGAAAAAAAGGCCGATGATAGAGATTAAGCATTACTACTCCAAACAAGATGGGGTTAGTAAGTCATAACTTATCAGAATGATAAGTACACCAACATGTAGAGTTTATTTAACCACTAGAATAATAGCTGATAAAGACTATGCAATGTGGGGGTATTCCATGCTGCGGGTTTAAGCATAAAGCATGTCATTACCTCCTCTGGAACAACTGGAGATGCACACTCTGGAAAACTACTAGCAACACCAAGCCATGCACAGCAATGCTGTGGACGCCCCTCTGGTCCAAACATAGTGTTTCTAAAGACCTATTACAACAGGTATACAGAAGTCAGTACTGCATGCAGGTATTTCAAAATAAAGAACATGATAAGAGTATCAAACCATACTGCTGTAAGGTGCTGGTGATAGAAGTATAGCTTTCTGAGACTACCATGCTTTGATAATTGGGACTCTAGTTCATCAACGCATCTGCATTGAAACAGATTCATATATACGATCACTAGGTTTTTTACACAATAAAATACAACTCTATGAATTTGTTTATCAGGTGTTATATAATAGATTGATAGTTATTCAATTCTGAAAGAAAAATATGAATAATAGCTTATAAACAGGACATGCATAATTCCACTTTTCAAAGTCAAATTGTTCTCAAGAAATGAAATGAATGTTTACTTGCTCATATCACAAAACATATTGATTGCAGTTAATGTACTTGGTTGAGCTATCAAATATAAGCTAAGCCTCAAAAATCAAGTGAATCAAAGTCAGCCCACCTAGACCAATTGTATGCTGCATTTCCTTCTGATAGTAACCCCTCTTTTCCAGTGGAGACAGTAGCCTTCTCCAAATGTCTTATGTTTATAGATGATCGAGCAGATGTAACAATCATCAATATAGACAACCAATCTTTACGGAAGCCCTGGTTAAGAATGACAGATGATTTTAGATTAGGTAAACAATAATAAACGAGCTACTTCAAACCCCACATTCACTTTCCCTAAGAATAGCCTAGGTTCGACTCATCATTATACCAAAAATAGATAAATAAACAAACTACTTCTAGATGCATTTTGTCAATGGCAGAGTGATAACAGCAGCATAAATAATGATTGAAAAACAACTTTAATAAAAAAAGGATGAAAAGTACTCAAGCACATGTATATCAAAGCTATTTATTTGACAGAAAAAGCTCAATATCCAAGATTTCTCACAACCAGAGAGGTACCTATACATAAGAGAACATATTTTGTAAAACTTAGCAACATTAATGCAGTAAAACCATGATGCAAACATACATCTATTTACATGCATATTATTTGTGTCTGTATGTGTATATATAATATAAATATACGTTGATTGCATACATATAAACTATTCCTTCTGGCTTCATATATCATAACTATGACCAAAAGGCTATGCAACAAAAGAGACCGCATTAGCTATAACCAGATTCACAGGCGGTAGATATTATACCAAACCCATTCCTATTTTCATTTAGTATAGATTTTTGGCTCTGTATTTGAAAGGGAAAATGATTTTATAGGTTTCTTACAGACAGATCACATGTGATTGCAGAAATATTTTCACCCTGTGGCTTGGGTATATTTTCAAGGTGATTGATAATCTGCTGAAAGAGTGTTTTTAAGGTTGCATCAAGATCAAGAGCCACCATTCCAGGAGTTCCCAGCAAAAACCGGATTCTACCAGCACATGAAGAGAGATAAGATAATGCATAACCTCGAATTGCTGCATTGAAAGATGTAAAATCTTTAAGTACTGTTCACATATCAAGTTGTTTCAGTAATAGATCACCATAGTGTAATATAAGCACTGAAAATCATGTGGCTAATATTGTAGCAGTGACTGAAATAGAGATGTATGTTTAACTGCATCATTAACCATTGCATCAGTGTTTACAGACTACAGATTTTACCCCAGTAAAGGGAGTAGACCTGCTTTGGCTTAGATTTTTGTTTAGTTTTTTACACTAGAACCTTTTAGCAACAGTTAGCCTCCTTGATGGATCCTTGATGGATATATGATTCTGCCTTTGACACAAGAAATGCCAGCACCTTGAAAGTTACACATTTATATCGACATAAACTCAGAGACCAGTTAATAGTTGTCTATTGGTGAAATTCATCTTCTAGATGAAAAGTAAACTACATTTAATCGCCTTTATCGAATAATTTGTTACGTCCACAAAGAGACTACCTGCAATATACTTGCGCACTAGACAGCATAAATGGTCCATTCCATCTAACAAAAACCCAATAGTTGGATCATTTGGATCCTGCAACAAAATCATTTCTGTCCAAGTTAAGCACCAGATTACATTGATCAAAAAGATAAACAAGAATGCTGAAATATCTTCAAGGAAAAGGTTTAGTGATACGAGGACCAAAAACTTTGCTTACTATGTCAACCGGCACCATTCGAGCAACTTTTGATTTTGATGATGCAATTCCTACATGTTGAAAAAACCAGATAACCTCACACTGAGCCAATGCCAGGGCAGAAAAAACCATCTGTGATGAAGCAGAAAATTATTAGACAACATCAAGAAAATGAGTCGAGTAATTTGTTAGTTTTAGGCCAATAAAGTTAAGATCGTTGTGAGTAATATCCTCTTTGTGAGTTAAATAAATTAAAAAAACAATAGCAATAAAAGTTATAGGGCATGTAGCCCCACTGATAGTTGTGAGAACTCGGTTGAAAGGAGAAAAATTCAAGTACGCACAAATGAAGGGTGATTTAGAAGGAATGAAGCGAAGTAGGAGAAAACTTTATGCAGGAAGGATTTCTTAAAAGAGTATGTTACCAATCATACCTGAATGTTTGGAGCCAATAAACTGGGTTGATCAGTGAAAAACAGAACCATCCTACCAATTTCTTGCTTCAGTAGTATTCTCCTCTCATGGTGTATAGCATCACATGATATCAATGCTTGCTCATGTACTTCACTGAAACCATAAACCAATTTACCATTGAATATTAAAGCTGAATATGACATCTATACCAGAAAAAACAGGAAACAACAGCTTTAAAAAACTATGGTAATATTCTAAAATATTTATTAAATGCATAAAGACAAAGAACTGAGTTTTCATGTCTTGAAATTCTTAGAGTTGCTTTGTTCTCACAATTCACAGTCTTCTTAATGAACACACAAAAACACATCTATATATATAGCCCAGGGCTCCAGGCGGATCTGGGTTGATTCCTATCTTTCAAAGGTAGAGAGGCTCCTGAATCTGTGGATTTGGCAGCTGGGAAAAAAACTATAATATAATTGTTATAACTCCTTATATCACAGTATATCCAAGTCTTCAATACTTCTTTGTTTTCTCTCTCCCGATTCATATGTCATCATGTCCAATGACTTCCACAGTTGCACCAATAATTACCAGGTAGAACCATGGATTTCAACCTAAAACAACATGGCTTAACAGACACCTTTCTTCTCTTCTTCCACTGCCACTGTGTGAACTTGCAATGGGATTTTAAACATGGCATTACCATGAAGTTGATTTTTGTTTTCCCTAAGAGCTTAATCTTCAAGCAAGTACATATTTACACCACATTCTTAAGAACTTAACTTCTGTGTCCCTCACATCCAGATTCCAGATGGCTGCTATAATTGTAAATAGCAAGACCCATTTATTCATAGTTGCACCTAAATTCAAATTTCAACAAAATTTTCTCGAATGCATACTGAAGGATAGAACATGCTAATCAGACAAATATAACTACAAAATTATGGTGTCACTGGGAATAAAGGTTTAGTTCAGTTCTTTAAGCATTCTAACAATGGTAAGGAAGTCTAGGCATGAATCAATTACTAGAGGTCCAGCCATCTCCCAGCTGTGTTGAAAGAAGATGTTTAAATCCTCTGATATTCTTGGCACCTCCAACTCAATAAGGAAATTCTCAATTTCATCCAAAGTATTAGATTCTGGCTAGTGAAAATGCTTTGAACATAGTCACTGAAACACTTTTCAATGTCTTCTTGATTCTCCCATTGATTTCCTTCCTCATCTTTAAACATGTGAATAGTCCTAATTCTTCACTTATTAGCATTAAGATGAAGGTACCTGGTGTTCCTCTCACCGTTGATGATCCAATTCATCCTCGATTTTTGTAGCCAAAAACTATGTTCTGCCATATCGGCCCATATAGTTCTCTCTTGATCAAGAGATTTAAGATCCTGAATATTACTTTGGGCAATAGCTAGCTTCTCTAAAAGAATTTGTTTTCTAGCTTGTAGGTTGCCAAAACTTTCCTTATTATTCCATCTTTTCAGGCTATCTCTTACTATCTTCAACTTGGACAAGAGCCTATAAGATGGGTACCCATCCACCCTGAGATTCCAAGCTTGCTTTTCTATGTGTTTACATTGTGGTTCAACTAACCACATTGCCTCAAAACAGTAAGGACGTCTTTTAAAACTTGTTCTTTTTATCTGAGTCCAAAATCAACATACCATGATCTGATTCAATAATGGGTAGACTGGTCAAATGAGCTCGGGTGTTTCTCAAGCCATGTCGCATTGCAAAAAGCTCAATCAAGTTTCTCCCAAATGGTGTCCGGTCCTTCTCTTTTATTTGTCCATGTCAACACTCCATGCGTTGGGATTTCAATGAGATTACTCTCGTTAATGCAGTTAAGGAAGCTCTCATGGCCCTTGATATCCTTGTGGGTTCTTTGATGGAAATTCCCAACATGAGGATGGAGTAGCCTGAAAATTGTTGATGTTACATTTTACCTTAGCAAAGGCCATTCAAATGGGAATTACCTCGAGTATCATCAGGTCCAACGATAGATTCATTGGAAGCATCGTCTGGAAAAAGCAAATTGCAGTACACTGGAAATTTAAACCGATGTTGGATGACATTTACATCTTGGAGGAACTGTGCAGAGTGTGCAGTGGTCTAAAGAAAGTGACAAGGCACTATCCTGGGGAGTTCGAAAAGCAAGAAGTAACCTCAGCAGGAGTTTCATGATCTAATAGTAGTAGTTATAGTGGTTAGATTCAGTAGGTGTGTTTACTTATTTCTTTGTTTTGACTAACATATCAAAGGTAGGAAAAAAGGAAGACCAATAAAATGATAAGTTCTCCCATCCGCAATTTATAGTTGCAACTAATAAAAATAAAATGAGAATATAGTTCAGATCCAAGTTCTAATCATACCCTATCATTTTCTCAACTTGTTTGGCCACACTATATTCCAAATCTGCTTCTTTTTGTTTGGTCCGACCCGATTTTGCCATCTTCTTTGACTCCAATATCCGAGGCAAAACATATAACTGATAATCCTCATGCAATAGTACATACTGCATGCCCAAAATTACAAGAGTAGTTGGCCATTAAAAATGAGAAGTTTCAACGTCAGAAATTAAAACTAACCTCATCCCTGAATAATGTAAGAACTAAATTTTCCTTCAGTACAACCTGAAAGCCATTAGGGAAAAATAAGGAAACAAAAGACAGAACAGACTATTGAAATGAAAAATAGTTGCTTAGAAAAAGGAAAAAGTTACAAACAATAATAACAAATTACTTCCCAGCAGAATAATCCAAAGCCCAAAGGAAGTGCAAATGGTTTACTAAGATTTCAACAACTCTAAATCCAGCCTTGTCATCTAAATGATAGCCATAACTATTTGCTTATATGCACCCAGAAAATAATAATAAAATTAGCAGCCAAAATGCATGCCATAATACAGGTATCCACATAACCCCAGGTGGCTGCCCTCATACTACTTGTGTTCAAGTAAAAAAACTACAATTATTTAGTTTATTGAAGATAGGTGGTGATAGACTAATAATCAAAGAGGTTGAGGTACTCATTTTTGGGAAATAGTTCAGTTTATTTCACTAATCCCATTTTTGATCCTGTAGGTAAATAAAGGCAATTTTTATAAGATTTTGGTATTGATAAAAAGAAAAAGAGCTTAAAGAAGGTCATTAGTATCGATCTGAACTGCCAAATTGTTAACACACCAAGAGAAGAAAGAGGCAAAAGAACTATCGAAGTTACCAGAGCAATATCAATACTAGTGACACGAAGCAGCTCATCAGGACAAACTAGGTATCCCAGTAATACCCACTCCCTGTAAGCAGTAACATTTGCCAGATCTTGGGCTCTCTGCAGTATAGAAAATGATATTGGAAATGCAGTTGCAGTAAACATTGTATTTGATAGGAACAAGAAAGTTCAAAATTGCCAAAAAACTAGAGAAAAGAGATGATCTGGCAAGTACAAAAAACATCTTATAGTATCAAAAAATCTTTCCATGTAACAGTATTTACCATTGGATGAGCAGAGTTTGTAAGAATATCTGGATACCGAGGATGATATGGACTTAAAAATCCTTCGTTGCGCAGCTTCCTTGTGTCTGTGGATAGGAAAATAATAGGACCCACAGCCTCTAAAACCTGGACATCCAGATTGAAAATTCAGTGCAACTATCTCCAACATAAAGTATACAACTCTGGGAACTAAAGCTCTTGGAAAGATAACGTTCTCGAACAATCTTTCAACATTTAAGTGATAAGAACCACCAAACCACATAAAAGCTAGACAAAAGCATTCAAATTGATGAGCAGTTACCTACGTAGTAAAACTTTATAAAAGGATAATGATGTATTAGGAAATTTTTCCTAGCTACAACTTGCAAGCACCATTTCAGGCAGTATTAATATTTCTTTGTTCCTTAGAAGGGCAGTTACAAACATTTACATAAAATATATGCACACAAGACTGAGATGGTGAACTCCTCCACTATCTTTAAAAGGAGAACTGATCTTTTCTTCCAGAACTTTCATAAGATTGTTGATTAAACCTTTCATCATTTCCAAAAGACAAAGAATAGCAACCATTTGAAAGAAATAGATAGGAATTTGATAAAAGGCAAATCAACATAAAAGGTGATGAGAGCAAGGGAAGGGGAAATGTCCTCATTGCATGGGCAGGGTTACTTTTAAAAAACCAGGCCAGTAGATTGTATTCTCGAAATCTTAATAGAAATTTTCTGGATAAAAGACAAGGATACTACAAAGTATATACTTCAACAAATGGAGCAGAAACATAATAGAAAATGATTATCTTGTTGCGTGTAAAAAATAAATATAAAAGAAATCGACGACCATTATAAAAAACATGTTAATCAGATAAAGCATGTAAATGACCTCTCCAATACGTGGGCTGACAAAATTGAGGTCTTCTTGTAATCCTTTCAATGGAGGATCATAAGAGTCAATGAATTGAACCAGCCTGAAATTCAGTACCAACATTACTTGCAATTTGCAAATATAAAGGAATAAGAATCATAACACAATTTGCCTTTAAAGAAGATTCAAGTCAAAGCAGTGTCAACCATATCATAAGTACGACTTCTTAGGATAAAAGAGGGGAGGACATTTGGCTTATCCTAACGAGGATGATTTTTCCTTCACATCAAATATTATGTGCTAAACAAACTGATTAGCTAACCAACATTAAGGCTTTATAATAACTCAGTAAGTTTTTACACTTGAGACATCTATACAGAATTTTGTTCTGCCTCCAGCCTTTCTAATCACAACAGCAAAATAGATTAAAACAACTATATATTTTAAAATCAAAACTAGAAAAAAGTAACACCCTTTACGTTTACTCAAACAAAGGTAAATCCCTCAAGCATTTAAATATATACTGGTCAGAAATTGAATAAAGTGTATTGCAACATACTTAGAAGCAAGCTACAAGATTAAAAGGTAGTGACTTCATACCGATGATAAAAATCACAATCTCGGTCGTTTCTTGACATAGCATGCAAAAGATTATAAACTTGCAGCATCATTTTCCTCGGTAACTGTTATTAAAGCATCAAATACATAAGCAAACCGACAACACCTTTTTCCGCACTAATAATTGTTTAAGAAAACAGATATAAGTTCTCAAGTAACAGCGATTCTGTCTTACATGAAAATTCATCCATACTAATGCATGCACACAGGGAAATATAATCAAGGCAGAATTACCTTCTCAGAAAAAAGGTTGACACGAACGAAAGAACAGAAGAGATCCATAAACGCATGTAGTATAAGGGAATTTTGATGAGGCTGCAAAAAGACTGTAACAAGTTAACACGTATACTGCAGAAAACTAGTCACCATTTTATTCAACATCACCTAGACAACAAAAATTTCAATATCCTTTTAAGCAGATCAAGAAGGATATACCAAAAAATCTATCAGAAGGACCTATTTGGTTTAGGTGCATTTTGTGCATCACATCACTTTCTTTTGTACCTCCCAAATAGTCAAACACCAAAATGCAGGTGGATCAAGTTGGTGTTTCTAAAAAGCAACATAAAACTTGCAACATAGAAGAGAGAGTTCACACTTACCAATAAGGTGATAACGGTACTGCTAAGGTCCAATATGAGTCTCAAAGCTTGTTCTCGAAATGCCATCAAATCAAGAAGTAGCTAATCCATGGAAAACAATCAATCACTATTACAAAGATAAAGAAAAAGGACAATTTTCATAAACTAAATATACATAAGAAAGAAACCTAAAAGTATTTTTGAAAACCAAGAAATAAAATGTTATCCAACCTATATAGCTGCTAAGATACCTGCAAGGAATTATGTAACTTAAATCATGCTGTGATGCGTACAGCACACATCAAAGACACTAAATCCTAGAATTTAAAGCCTTAAACTAGGAAGCAAATGAAATTTTGATAGGCCTTAAATCCCCTTTTGATAATTTATACTTTTGCAGGGCAATTAACCTCACCTGAACCCATGGTTCCAAACTCTGCAAATGAACTTCTGCATTACCACTCAAAGAATCCAGAGCAGCCTTATCAACCTGCACCGATTTTTATCAAAGACAATAGAACAATCAGATACTCACGAGTCGAAGAAGGCCTACAGCAACATTAAAAAAATGCAGATCTTACACGCTCAAGTTGCAGTTTGCTGAAGTGCTCAGGGAACTTTTTTGAGAGCAAGATACAAATCCTTGGATGGTTAGGTAAAACACTCGCTTTCCAAAATGCTTCCGAAAATGCATGGCCTATAGGGTCTGGGTAGTCCAGGATTTGGTTCAATCTATACATTTTGGCCGTAAGGCCATCTGCAACTTCAACCAGTTGCGCTACCCACTGCATGTTCAAGCCCTTGTGCGATCCCACACCCAAACTCTGGACCTGACCATCAGAATTCATGTACCTAGAGCTTCTAGATGAGAAAGGAGAAGTCGTGTCAAGACCCAAATACTCAGTCCACCTTGATGGACCCTCCCATTCCCTCGATCTCCCAGCCCTAGGAGATACGGATGAATCTTGAGAAGAATAATGTTGCCGCGATTTCGCCATGGATGAATCAATTCACTTAAAGTTTCTGCAAACGGAAGTTCGATTAGGACCATAATTATATATAGTCCCACAAACTGCATTGTAAAAAGTTTCTTTTCTCTTACTTCCCCCCCCCCCCTTTTTTTCAGTTCAGTCAATTCCAAGACGAAGAATCCAATGAATTAATTCAGTCAATAACTCGGACAAGAAAAATGAACTAGTAGTACTTGCAAATATTCAAAATAACAACAAAATAATGTTAGCTTCGTGGAGCAGTCCAGTGTTAAAAAAAAAATTAAGGAAAATATCCAACAATCAAAAACCAAAAAAGAAAAGAAAAAATATTTCGATATTCCTAAATTAGACACTTAACAACATTAAAAAAAGGTGAGGAAGTTGAAAGGATTTTACCGGTGCTCAGCTTCACCACATTTTGTGAAGAAGCAGACAGAGACAGAAAAACAAGAAACTAGTATTTGTCGTTGAGAATGCCAAAAAAAAAAAAAAGGTTCGGTTGTCTATCTTCGTCGTTTAGAGCATCAACTCCAGATCTGAAAGAAAATAAAGCGGAATCGTCAAGGGGAAACCAAGTGAGGGTTTATTTATAAATAAAATAAAAATTATTATCTGGATAATTTCACAAATTTTCAATTTTTTTTCTTCTGCTGTTTTTATTTATTTAGCGCGTACATGGGAATAGTTGAAGGACGAAATTTTCCGTTACTGGTGACGTGGCGGTCTTCTGTTTGCCCTTGCCCGGATACACATCTTCAGTACTAAACTAAATTAATGTAGTAAAATTCACTGCTTTTATCGTATTCATATTCTGTACTTGTCTATCACCATTTTATCCTAATTATCCATTCCGTACATGGAGAAAATATGTTTTAAGTGTATTTCTTAATTTAGAATTTAGCTGTAAATGATGGATTTGGGATTAAATTTTGGGACCTTAGTAAAATATTTAAAATTTTTAAGAGTTTAATGAAGATTTAAAAAAAAAATAGGGTTTAAATCAAATTTTATGAAAATAATAAAAATTTTTAAAATTTTTAATAAATTTTAATAAAAACTCAAATTAAAATTAAAAGATGTAACTAGAATTTTCAAAAATTTGAGGGGTCTAATTAAATTTTTTTAATTGCAAGAGAAATGAAAATTTCTAAAATTTTGGAGACATCTAATTTAAAATTTTTTAAAAAAATCAAAGAAGAAATTAAACCTTTTTCAAAATTTTGGGAATGCCAAAGCCCCCTAGGGATCCGTCTTTGCTTAGACTATTTATCTTTTATTTTTAAGATTTTAGGTTGAGTTTAGTTTCATTTTACTTTTTTAGAAAATAAAAGATATTAATGAAAAGGCATTTGATTAAAAATTTCGAAAATATTTTTTAAAAAATGACAATATCAAAAATTTAGAAAGTAATAAAAAAATTAATAATATTTTTTTAAAATTAAAAAAATAAAAACAATGTTTTTTAACTTTAAATTTAATTAATTTTTATTTTCTCAACAATTTTTAAATATCAAAATATCTTATCCTAGTTCGAATCCATATAAACCTTGTAATTTTTTATTTTCTTTATCATGTTTCTATTATAAGAAAATAGTGTATCAAATTTCAAAATTTTTATTATTGAAAATAATTTTTTATTTTACCAAATGTGTTTTTAAATTTTTAAAAAATATAAAATGAAAACAAATTTTAAAAAAATAATTAGGAAACGATAACAAAAAAATACATGTCATTTAACATTTCAAACATAAACATCTAATCATTATATCTCAATTACATATTAGTCATAGCATATCACAAAATTTATTCTATTTTCTCATTACAATCTTGAATCCAATGATTCGTTTTACAGTGATAAAAGTGAATGTAACTCTACTTTTTAACACGTATGCCTCTGCTTTTTAGCACGTTTTCCTTTCTCTTTCTTCTTTCTTACTTCTTTCTATTTTCTTGTTTCGGTTCCTGTTTTGTTTTGTCCTTGTTTTGGGTCAGAATGGAAGATGTGGAAGAGACTCTCATTGATCTAACTATTGAGGAGGAGGAGGTTGCGCTGCCATTGGATTCGGAAGGTTCAAAGGGTGGGGTGTCGTATGAAAACTGTTTTGTGGGTTCTTTTTTTACTACAAGTGTGGTTTATCTCCAATCTATACGATCGACCCTAGCAAATGTTTGACATTCGATTGAGGGTATTTCAATTTCTAACCTGAATGAAGGCCGCTATCTTTTTTGGTTATATCATACAGTTGATGCGGATAGGATTGTGGCGGGGGTCATTGGAGTTTCAACTCTAACATTCTTATTATGCATCGGCTCAAGGGTGGGGGAGATCCTATGGTTGTGCCTTTGTTTACTGTGGATTTCTGGGTTTTAGTTCATGATTTGCCTCACGGTTTCATGTCTGAGATAGTGGCGAAACAGTTGAGTAATTTTGTTGGACATTTCCTTAAATATGATATGAAAGCAATCTCGTTGGGGTACAAAGGAGTCATGAGAGTTCGAGTCAGTTTTGATATTTTTAAGCCATTGAAGTGGAAGAAAAAGATTGGGTTAGCAAATGGCAGGCAGGCTTATGTGTGGTTCAAATATGAAAAGTTGACACTTTTTTGTTTTCTTTGTAGGAAGTTTGGCCACGGGGTTAGCTTTTGTCCTTTTTAGATTCTTTAGGAAAAACAAGATTTTGAATTGGGGTGGGGCATCTCTCTACGGGCTCCGGCTAGGCGAGTGGCGGCGTCATCGAGTATCTGGCTGAGGGAGGAAATGGGTTCTAATGGTTCAACTGCTAGGGTGTCAAATCTAGCTAATTGGGGGATGAGGGCGACAGTCCCATTTTTTTCTCCTTCTACTTTGGGAATAAATCAAAAGGCTGATTTGATTAAGAATAATGTTATCCAAAATAATACTGGTTGGGCTTCTTTTGTGGGGTTGTGTAGTAGGGCCTCTGTTGGACCAATTGGTGGGTTAATTCAATCTCATATGACTAGGCTTCGACATGTGGATTGGGATGATGATACGTGCAGTGCTTAGGATGATAGATTGATTTTGCATATAGATGGTCTAAAGCGTCCTCGGGTCCAAAAAGAAGAGTTAAGGGAGCCTAGTTGTCTAGTCTCAAAGGATGTGAATTTTTTTTACCAGTAGGCTTTGCTTAGCGGGCCAGCTAGTCGCCATGAAACTCTTAAGTTGGAATGTTTGGGACTTGGGGAATCCTCAGATTGTACGTCGCTTTTAGCATGTGCTGAGGGATCTTAACCCCTCTGTAATATTTCTTGCTGAAATCAAATTATAGATTAATCGTATGGAGAAGGTTCGTCGAATATATGGGTATCCTCATAGAGTGGATGTTTGTTCTAGTGGTAGTAGGGGGACTCTCGTTTGGTTGGAAGCAAAACTGCAACACCCCAAATAGGGCTTAGGAGTTTTAGGGGTATTTTAGGGATTATAGCTTTAGTGTGCTCGAGAATTTCATTAGCATAGTATTCAAAATTGTTTTTGTTTATGGTATTTATGTGTAACACCCCTTACCCGTATTCAACACCGGAACCGGGTATGAGGCATTACCAGACTTATCTCGCTTGAACACACAACTTTGGGCTATCGAATTTCATTCCAATATAAAATCTTTCATTCACATTCATAATATTCTTATTATGGGCTTACGAGGCTTTACACATGCAAACGGAGGGCCTTGGAATCAAACCGGGATCTTTTGTAAACTTAGGAAAATTTTACCTTAACAGGGCCACATGTCCGTGTGATATGGGACACCCCGTGTGGGCAGTTCGTGTGGTCACACACGCCCATGTCCCTAGCCCGTGTAGAATTTATTTTTCAATTCGAACTTACAGGGGTTTTCACACGGCCGAACACACGCTAGTGTCCTCCACACGGCCTAGACACGCCCGTGTCCTCACCCGTGTGTAAAAACCTGAGTATTCTGTTTGTAACGTTAGCAACCAAATAAGGGGCACATGGCCTAGGCACACGTCCGTGTGTCTAGCCCGTGGTCGACACTGACTTGCAACACTAACATGCAGGGGACACACGACCTGGTCACACACCCATGGGACTGACCGTGCGTCACACACGGTCTAGACACACGCTCGTGTGTCTACCCGTGTGGACAACAACAAGGCTATTTGCCAAGCTCTTTTTATCACTCTAACTCATACAACATCAATCACATTCAACCATTTACCAAGCAACTCAATCATGTATCATACACATTCATGAATAACCTCATCTTTTCATATATATTGATAATGAGCCATTAAATATGGCCATTTACAAAAGTGTTCATATTTAAATGAGCCAACACACTTGGCCAAAACAACAAAACATTTCACTATGTCTAGCCCCTATACATGCCATACTAAAAATGCTAAGTCTAATATACTGAGATGAGTTGATAGTATGGATGATCTTCAAATTATCTTCGTATCCCGAACCAGCTCTTTGACACTATAAAACAAAGGAAAAAGAAAGGGAGTAAGCTTTAAGCTTAGTAAGTTTACATGTAAACAATAAACATCATCACATATGCTAATCAATCAATAACATCACATACTAAGCAAGAACAATTCACATTTCCATAATCATGCTTACTCATCTCATCTCTTACCACATTTCAATCACATAACAATTATATTGCTCACAATTGCTTGTACACATTCCTTGCACTCATCACCACAAAGCAACATGAATTATTTACTTATACCATTTCTCGATGAACCCCTTGAAATAATACTATGTACCTGGTGGTTTCACACACAGCCCACCGTTAATCAATAATAGGGTGGTATCGCACATAGCCCACCAACAAAAGTAATTAAGGTAGTTTTGCACATAGCCCACCAAATGATAATATAAACGATGGTATCGCACACAACCCATCATGAATAAGTAATAAGGTGGTATTGCACACAGCCCACCAAAAAGGATGATTAAGGTGGTATCGCACACAGCCCACTAATTAATCATTACGGATATTTTTCTGCACTTACGTATTTATTCCGAGGTTCATACGAGAACTACTCACCATCTATCAATTTCAATCAATCTTAATCATAATTGATCTCATTCATACAATGCACCAATAAGTAACAATATATGTATTAAAGATGTATCATTTACACATAAACTTACCTCGGTGCAAAATGTGTTAATCGACGACTTAATCCGTCACCTTGCCTTTTCCTCGGTCAAGGTTGTTTCCGCGCTCTTCTTGATCTATAATAATAAAATTTACTCATTCAATCACTTTATAATTCATGATACATCAAAATTTCTACTTAGGCAAAAATGACCATTTTGCCCTTATACTTTGGCAAAATTACTATTTTGCCCCTAGGCTCGTAAATCAGTTTTCATTATATTTTCTCATTAACCAAGTCTAGCTAAACATTTATTTCTCTTACAACAACTCACAAAACCAATTATTTCATGCATTTATTACTAAATTACAACTTTTACAACTAAGTCCATTTTAGGTGTTTTCATGGTAATATCTTTCACAAAAGTTGTTCCTTAGCTCACTAACATTCATTTTTTTCCATAAAAACTCAGCAAACAACACAAAAACTCTCATGGAAAGTCCTTAAACTTTCAACCAATTTGCAAATTAGTCCCCTCATTAGCTAACTTAAGCTTTGGGGGTTCTAAAAGTATAAAAATTATCAAGAAATACCCCTAAAATCACTTACTTGTAAGAGAGAAGCTTGGCTGAAAGTTTGGACTCCAAAATCTTCTAATTTCCTTCAATTTTTGGTGGAGAAGAATCATGAATAGTGAAAAGATGATATCTCTTCTATTTAGCTTATTTTATTTATTTTTTTACCACCTAATTTCACCAAATTTTGACCAAAATTTAATGCCCTTGTCTCATTGTTTCCTATGGCCGGCCACACCCTCTTAATGGCCTAATTTCACTTTAAGGACCTCCAATTTAATATTCTATTGCTATTAAACACCTCTACCTTGTACAATAGAACTTTCACACTTTATGCGATTTAGTCCTTTTCCACAATTAAGCATACAATTGCTAAAATTAAAGCACCAAACTTTTCATACATCCTTAAAAACATGCTATAACACATAAAATAATATCAAAATAATTTATTCACCCTCGAATTAGTGATTCTGAAACCACAGTTCCGACTAGCCCCAAAATCGAGCTTTTACATTATGTAAATCCCCTAACCCGTATTCGTCGCTGGAACAAGATTACGGAGCATTACCGGAGTTTACAGATCAATTATAGTTAATTTATCTCATTTACTATTCATTTTCAAAAATCAATCACAATCAATTACAATGTCCCTTATATAGGTCCTTGAGGCCCAAAATACATATTAGAATCGAGTTGGGACTAAATCGGGATCACAGAAAATTTTTTGTGAAATCTCAAATTTTTTTAGGTACAGGGGATGTAACACCCCAAACCTGGCCTAAAAGTTAGGCCCGAATCTGGCGTGTCACATGGAAGTGTTTTTTTTCTTTTTTTTCAAAACCATCTTTGCGATTGTTAAAAACTTGTTTGAGAATTACAGCCTCTTTGTTAAAACCCAAAACACTTAAGCAATTGTTATCTACTTGAAAACGTAATTATCTTTAAAAAAACCTTTTTGGTTGCGAAAGCATATTTGAAATAAACAATTCACGAAAATATGACGTTTGGAAATAGAGTTGCAGAAGCATTTTGAAAACAGTGCGGAAACGTAGATAAAATACAAATATTTTTGAGAGGTTGATTGATGAGTCGAAAATCGAGGTAGTGAACTTTAACCGTGACTTTTGAAATGTCGTCGATAATTTGAAAGAGAATTTCTGAGTTAAATCATTTGTAAAAGTTTGTTATGAAAACCATTTGTTAATCTATTTTGAAAAACCTTTATTTAAGATTTTAGAAAAAATCCCCATTTAAAACAATTCGAGCAAAATACTAAGTACGACAAAAACATAAGCAAAATAAAAATATCCTAGAGGCCTTATTACAACATAAAAACTCAAAATAGTAAAAGTAATAAAGTAAATGTAAATGGAAATCTAAAGTTCAAGGCACCATTTCTGAAGTATGGCCTCCATCGAGTCATCCATG
Organism: Gossypium australe; assembly: GCA_005393395.2. Classification (NCBI taxonomy): domain Eukaryota; kingdom Viridiplantae; phylum Streptophyta; class Magnoliopsida; order Malvales; family Malvaceae; genus Gossypium; species Gossypium australe. The sequence continues at coordinate 90,357,905 of CM016614.1, read as the reverse complement.
GCCCCAAGTCCTCACCATTGAGCATTACCTACAAGGGTTAAGAAAGGGGGGTGAGTTACAAGAACTCAGTGTATAATCCCCTTACTGTCATCCACTGGGTTTGAACTTATTTAGCAAAAACTTGGGCTTGAGCCCATAACACAATAACTTGGGCCGAAGCCCATTTACAATAATAATGTATCAAATATAACATGTGTATGAAATGCAATTCCCAAACCAAACCTAGTAATCCATCCGCTACACACCACCCGTACCAACCAACACACCTGTGGGGATCAAGTCAACCCACCCCGCCAACACACCAATCGCAGGCATTAAGCCATTTATAACAAATTTAATTGTGGACAAGCCACCAGAATAACAGAATTTACGTGGCATTGCCACTATACAGATTTGTGGCAGAGCCACCAAAATTATGTGGCAGAGCCACCAGAACTTCTCTTCAATATTATCCCATCCCATGCAAAATCATGTATATAATGCATAACAATTCATGATTGTTTTTACAATAACAACAGTAATTTATTTGGATATTCATTATCAAAAGTACGGCCCATTATAACAAATTATCAAATCGGCCCATATAGCAAATTATCAGATCGGCCCATATAGCAAATTATATCAAATTGGCCCATTAAGGCAATCTATCAAATCGGCCCATTAAGGCAATCTTATCAAATCGGCACATTAAGGCAATATATCAATTCGTCCCATTAGGGGCATTTTCGTAATTCGGTAATTTACCCACTAAGGGTAATTTGGTAATTCGCAACCTAGACTTAACTACTAATGTGGGCATAAAAATTGAAACTGTCCATCTGCGTCATATTGACTAAACTGACTATAACTCGAGTTAGGAAACTCGAAATTTAGATCCGTAAATTTTCCTTGAAACTAGACTCATATATCTTCTTACTATAATTTTTCCAGAATTTTTTTTGGCTTAGCCATTTAGTACAGCTTATTCCTTAAATTTTCCCTTATTTCACTATCCAAAGATTCTGACCTCTCTTACCTTAATTTCAAATGTCTCACTATACGGTTTTCATATATTGCTCCCACTTGTTTCTAATGAAAATAGGCTCACTAAGGAATATATACATTTAAATTATAACCCATAATTCATTTTGTACAATTTTATAAGATTTTTCCAAGATAGATTAGGGAACCACGAAGTCAATCAGAACCAGTCTCACTAAAATTAGAATATCTCAGAAAATAAAATTCCTTTTCCTTCTCTGTTTCTTTCATGTCAAAATAGACACAGTAAGCTTTTATTCGATATCTTATTCACTTTCTAATTCCCTTTCTCCTATTTTTCATGATTTTTCGAAATCACGTCACTGCTACTGATCAAAATTGTTTCATTGCAAAAATATGGTTACCACTATGAACCTACACACGCTCGAGTGATCACGAATGCCGGTTTCCGGTTTTCTTTGGTATTTCGACCAAATCACAGAACATTTCATGCAAATTTTCAGAGAAGTGTGAGATTACACACCATTTCAAACATGTATTCAGGAGGGTATGGGATTACACACCTTGATTAGGATTCCCTAAAGAACCAATCTTCGCTGACCCTAGAACAATACCAACCAAAAGTTAGCCTCGGATTTTCAAAAGATTTCATATCCAACGTATTGCTTACACCTGAATCACTTACCACTATATTCGAAGGATTAGCAAATAGAATATATCGAGTGATTTTGTCCCTAAAACATAATCGATTAGTCGAAACTTCAATCTGATTTGCAACATAACCAAATAGAGTTATAACAAAAAATCCAAAAATGAACCCTTTACCTTAATGATGATAGATCCGACTTCAATTGATTGACTTAAGACTAGAGAGGAATCGGCAAGAATGTGCTTTACGACCTCACACACTAGAACACTACAAGAGGAAAGATGATCACGTTTAGAGAAAATAGAAGAAATGATGTTTTCGGTTAAGAAAACCATCCCAAGACAAGGGCACAAAATTCGGCATGGAGAAAAGAAAAATACAATGATAGGATAGAGCCACTTACCGATTCGATCAAAGAAGATGTGTTCAACTCGCAAGATGGAGAAGGGAAGATGATTGAAATTCGGCTATCAAAGAGAAAAGAAGCAAAGATGCCTTGAGGGTTTCGGTTAAAACAAGAGAAAAAGATGCTCTCTTTTTGGCTTTGGAGTTTTTGGCAAAGAGAAAAAAGATAAAATTGGAGAAAGCATAAGACACCAAAATGCTAAGGAGAAAACAACCTCTCAAGCACCAAAAATTTGCCAATTCCCATAGAAAATTCGGCTATCACCAAAACCTTCTCCCAAACCATTATCATCTTTTCCAAAAGATGAACATTAACCAAATGAAATCTTTCCAAAACACCTTCCACACTATATGTCAACATGTTCCCTTCTCCTTCCTTTTTCCTTCATTTCTTTCCCTCTTTTTCCCTAGTCTTCCTCCTTACCATATTTTTTAGCCATCTTTCCCAAATTAAAAAGTCCACCTTGCCTAAAATACTACCTTGGCCGACACTTAGGGAAAAACACAAAAATATTAATCAAAATTTTGCACTTGATGGGATTTGAACCTCTTCCCTTAAAGTCCTTCATGTGGCACCATATCCTCTTTACCAATTGCTCATTTATGCTAGCACATTACTCATTTATTTCCATAAGCCTTGAAGCCTCTTACCATCTCTCCTTAATAGGCTTAAACACAAAATTTTACCTATAACCTAACTTGAACCTGAGACTTCATAGAAACCCCGTAACCTTCCAAATTCACTTAACTAATAAGTCCAATTTACAATAATGCCATTCTCTTGTTCTAAAAAATTTTAAACACTCCTACGCCCAAGGCCCATTGGGCCCAATTTTTCTAGGCCCAATTTCGGGTCGTTACAGGGGACACACGCCCGTGTGGCCAGGCCGTGTGGCTCACACAGCCAATGACACGCCCGTGTCCCAACTCATGTGGGCATTCGATGTGAGGCACACAGCGGTGTTCTAGCCCGTGTCCTTACCCGTGTAACTCTCTAACTTGGGTCACACGGCCAGCCACACGCCCGTGTGCTAGACCGTGTGGACAATTTAATTTTCAAAAATTAGGTGCAGGGGTTACACGGCCAGGACACACGCCCATATGCTGGGCAGTGTGTCTCACACGGCTGAGACACACACCCATGTGCTCAATTCTGAGCATTCTATTTCTCGATTTTTAATGCACAGGGGACACACGGCCAAACCACATGCCCGTGTGTCTGCCCGTGTGGACAAAATAAGGTCATTTTTCAACCCTTATTTCTCACCCTTTTTACCTTGCACCTACATGAACACTTCAACATATATTTAAACCAATTTGGTACATATAAACCAAGCCAAAAACAAGTATTATTTATATTATAATAACACATATGATTAAATGTTTAAATTTCCACAGTTTCATTTATGTTTACTTTCAAGTTATTCAATTATACTAACTCAAATCCATTCATTATTTGCTTTATATATATATCTTTTACCATTTAGCAATTCCAACACTCATCAAACATGATATGACCTTATATAATTACATCAAAATATACTTTCCACTAGCCATTCCAATGGCTAATTACAACCAAACATTTCATCAGTTTACCTAACTTAGCTTATACATGCCATTATACTAAAATAAGTTTGATATTTATACCAAAACGAGCTGAAGGATAGTGTGATGATGCTTCGACCGATCTCTAACCTTTACGAGCTTCCGAGTACTATAAAATAGAGGAAAATAAAACGGAGTAAGCATTTAATGCTTAGTAAGTTCGTATAACAGGAATTTAACTTACCATGTATTTACATTTAAGATTATCATACAAAACATGCGTCCAATCATTTTGGCCAACTGCCTAATCACATATACTCATAAAAATAATTAGTCATGTAATTCACATGAATTTCAAGGAAACAACGATGAGCTCATCAAACATAGATTTACAAGTATTTTAGGAATTTCCAAGATATAATCCATTTAATTCTTATATTTTTCTCACATTAGAAATTTTGTCCATTAAATTATTGAAATGTCGATGGATACCCAGGTAGTATACTTGAGGTATACAAATCAATGATCTGTCAACTCATGTTCAGGGGTACCCATAAGGGCACATAATCAAGAAGCACACTCTCGAGCCACATATCAGGATGCTCTTGTGAGCCATGTATCAGGAAGCTTATCCGGGCTAAATAGGAAACTCATAAGAGTTTTAATTAGGAAGCTCATTGAGCTTAATATGTAACTCTTAAAAGTTATTAACAGAGAGCTCCGGATAGCATAACAGGTTATTTTATATATAATTATATGTGGTATGTTCAAGTTGATACTCAAGTGAATATGAAATAGGCAAATTTAGGGTTGAAATGGTATGAAAATTTGGGTTAGCTTGAATGGTGGTATAATGGATTGTTTGAACAATATATGTAAAATACCTATGAGAATACATTGAATAGGTCATTAAGATGATTATTTAACATGTTTAGACATAATTAAATGTGTTTTGGATTGGTTGAATAAATGGTTTTTGAATTGCTTGGTGTTCAAGATTTGCAGGGTTGGTAACTTGATGTGTAAGGCTCATTTTGAGTCCACACGGCCTAACACACGAGCGTGTGACTTGGTCGTGTGAGTAAGCCAGAGAGTTACATGGGGTAGGACACAGCCTGAAGCACGGGCATGTCATAGGGTCACACGAGCATGTCCCTTGACCACATGGGCGTGTGAGCCCTGCACTTAGGAAGAATTTTGAAATTTCACAAAAAATTTTCTAAAGTACCGATTAAGTCCCGATTTATTTTTAACACGTGATTTGGGCTTCGAGGGCTCAATAAAGGGACATTATGATTAAATTATGATGTATATATTATATTATTATATGATTGTTCGTATTTGTTCTAAAATGTCCGGTAATGCTCCGTAACCCTGTTCTGGCGACGGATAAGGGTTAAGGGGTGTTACAATCTACTAGTTCGTCACCTTTTCTTTTCCTCGATCTAACTCTTTATTTGGTATTTGCAGATCTAAATAAATGAATTTAACATCAATTTAATCCATTTCATACTCAATTGAACTCAATTCACTTCCTAGGCAAAATTACCATTTTGCCCCTTTACTTTTCATAAATGACAATTTTGTCCCTAGGCTCGGAAAATAAAATTCATGCAATTTAATCCTTATTCTGAGCCTAACCAATTTTTACATTTCTTAATAATAGCCCATGAATTTCACAAAAATCAGAATTTTTCCATGGGTTTTACAATTTTTTTTTATTTAGTCCCTAAATCATAATTTCATCAAAATTCTCTTTGTAAAAAGTTGTTTATCTATCAACAACCTTTCATTTTCTACCATAAATTTCAAAATTTTAACATTTACATACAAGTAAAATTTCTATACTTTAATATCTTTGCAAATTAGTCCCCAAAATAGATAGATTAAACTATTTTGGTCTCGAAAATATAAAAATGACTAAAAACGGGACAAGAAAACTTAACTAATCAATCCAAGAAAGTTTGCTTGAACATTTTTCTCTTTCTTAGGGTTTCCATGTTTTAATTTGGGGAATATGATGAAAATAAGATGATATTTTCTATTTAATTTAATTATCATCTTTTAATTTTTCCACTTTCCAATTTAGTCCTTTTCTTTTTCTAATTTTCCATTGATGATTCACCAAAAATATCTACTAACTTTTCTTAATGGTCTAATTACCATATAAGGACCTCAAGTTTTGAATTCCATAGCTATTTGATACTTATAGCTACTAGAACTCACATTTTGCATTTTATGCAATTTGGTCCTTTCCACAGTTAATCACGAAATCGATAAATTTTCTTAATGAACTTTTCATACGTCATTTCTATCATAATGCAATCCATGCAATAATATTAAAATAAATTTTCTTTCTGTCTCAAATTTGTGGTCTCGAAACCACTGTTCCGATTTCACTGAAAATGGGCTGCTACAACTCTCCTCCCTTAAAAATTTTCGTCCTCGAAAATCTTACCAGTAAAAAGGTTCAGGTATTGCTTTCTCATGGTATCCTCGGTTCCCAAGTAGCTTCTTCAATCCCATGTCGTTGCCAAAGAACTTTTACTAAAGCTACCTTTTTATTTCTTAATTCTTTTGTTTCTTGTGCCAGGATTTTAATCGGTTCTTCACTGTAAGTCATGTCAGGCTGAATTTCTACTTCTGTCGGAGATATAACATGTGAAGGATCTGACCTATACCGTCGTAACATGGACACGTGAAAAAAATTATGAATTCTGTCAAGCTCTGGTGGTAATGCCAGTTGATAAGCAACAAGTCTGATTCTTTCTATAATCTCATAAGGTCTAATGAATCGTGGACTCAATTTTCTTCTATGGCCAAATCGGAGAACTTTTTTCCAAGGTGATACTTTTAAGAATACCTTGTCACTGACTTGAAATTCTATTTCTTTTTGTTTAAGATCGGCATAAGACTTTTGACGATCAAAGGCTGCTTTTAACTATCCTGAATCACCTTTACCTTTTCTTCCGTTTCACGAACTAAGTCAACTCCGTGTATCTTTTTCTCACTATGCTTTGTCCAATACAATAGAGTTCTACATTTATGACTATACAGAGCCTCATACGGTGCCATTTTAATGCTCAACTGATAACTATTATTATATGCAAGTTCAACCAAAGGTAGGTATTTTTCCCAGTTACCTTCGAATTCCAAAACACAACACCGGAGCATATCCTCTAAAATCTGTATTACACGTTCAAATTGACCATTAGTCTAAGGATGAAATGCAGTACTGAAACGTAACTGTGTACCCAGATCTTCTTGCAATTTGCTCTAGAATCAAGATGTAAACAGGGGATCTCTGTCTGAAATAATGGAAACTGACACTCCATGTAGTCTGACAATTTCAGAAGCATATAATTCAACCAATCTATCCAGGGAGAAATTCATACATACGGGAATAAAATGTGCGGACTTTGTTAAACGGTCAACTATTACCCAAATGACATCTTTCTTTTTCGGGGATAAGGGTAATCCTGATACAAAATCCATAGTAACTCTTTCCCATTTCCACTCTAATATAGTAAGTGGTTGTAATAATCTCGAAGGCATCTGATGTTCAACTTTTTCTTGCTGACATATCAAACATTTAGATACAAATTCAGAAATATCTTGTTTCATTCCCAGCCACCAGTATATCTTTTTCAAATCATTGTACATTTTATTACTTCCCGGATGAACAGACATAGTACCATTATGAGCTTCGTGCAAAATCTTCTATATTAGCTCTAAATTCTTCGGTATGCATATTCGGTCTCTAAATAATAGACAATCATCAGAACCAATCTGAAATTCAAAATCGGAAGTTGACTCACATTGTGCCCGTTTAGCTTGTAATTCATTGTCATTTTTCTAAGCTTCGTAAATCTACTGCAGAAATGTCGGTTTAGCCTTTAACTCAGCTACAATTAAACCATCACCAGACAAAGATAACCGGGTATTCATTGCTCGCAAAACAAACAGAGATTTCCTACTCAGAGCATCAACAACCACATTGGTCTTTCTCGGATGATAATCAATAACCAGATCATAATCTTTTAATAACTCAAGCCACCTGCACTGTCTTAGATTCAAGTTGTAACATCCTAGATTAGGGGTTATGCGTTCGTGCATAATTCATGAGTTTTGGCAGTGTTTGGAAGTGTATTAAGGGTTTTTAAAATTCTAGGGTGGAAGAGAAAGCTTTGGAAAATAATTGGATTTTAAGTTAAAAAGAGGAGCTAGGGAAAGAGCTCTTAAAAGAAATTATGGGGAGTTGATGACACAAAAGAATCAGCAGCAATGTGGCTTGGGGTGTTTGCGTCAAATGGGCTTCAGGAGGACTCAGGTTCGAATCACTTGGGCAGCAAGGAGTGTGTTTTATTTTTGACATGTGACGTCAAGGTGGAATGGGGTTTTGTTTTTAATTTATTTTGAATAAGTGGGGATTTATTTTATTTATTTTAAGTGGGTAGATAATTGGGGATTTTGTTTTATTTGTTTTAAATATTGATAGTGGATGAATGGGGTTTTGTTTTTAATTTATTTTGAATAAGTGGAGATTTATTTTTATTTATTTTAAGTGGGTAGATAATTGGGGATTTTGTTTTATTTGTTTTAAATATTGATAGTGGATGAATGGGGTTTTGTTTTTAATTTATTTTGAATAAGTGTGGATTTATTTTATTTATTTTAAGTGGGTAGATAATTGGGGATTTTGTTTTATTTGTTTTAAATATTGATAGTGGATGAATGGGGTTTTGTTTTTAATTTATTTTGAATAAGTGGTGATTTATTTTATTTATTTTAAGTGGGTAGATATTTGGGGATTTTGTTTTGTTTGTTTTAAATATTGATAGTGGATGAATGGGGTTTTGTTTTTAATTTATTTTGAATAAGTGGAGATTTATTTTATTTAGTATAGATAAAAGATAATGGTGGCTTTAGTTTATTTAATTTTAAATGGGTAGATAATGGATGATGTGATAGATTATTTTTAATGTTGGGTTTATTTAATTTATTTTGAAAGAGAGGTATGGAGAGAATATAGGAAAGAATAAGGGGTTATAAATAGGAGGGATTATTGTTTTGGGTATTCTTTTCTTCATTCATTTTCTTTTGCCGAAATTTGTTTCTCTCATCCCATTCCATTTGTTTCTTCTCCAATTGACCAAACCAAAACTATTCAAGGCTCCAATCTTTTCTTCCTATTACCAATCTTTCTTCCTCTAGACGTCACAGCCAAATCTCTTTTCATTTTCTTTCCCTATTCTTTTTCTTAAACCTTATTTTCTACACATTTTCTTGTATAGCCGAAACCTCTAAAAGCCTTCTCTACTTTTGTGTATTTTTCCCTTTACCAATAAAGTGCCGACACCACCATTGTTGAGCTCAAAAGCCGAATCTCTAAGGAAGGGTGCTGTCGACTACTTACTTTAGACTCTTCAAAGCAACGTGTAAGGCTAGCGTTAAGGATCATTAAAGGAGTCTTTCAGGATTTAGGTGTTGTCGACTTCAAGAAAAGATGCTTTCGGGATTTAAAATCCACAAGGTAAGCACATAGGTACATTCGGCCAAGACCTATTTTGATATCTAGATCTATTTCTTATTTGTTTAAAAGCCGAAAACTAACTAGTTAGGGGTTTTGGTAGCTAGCCGATTGCAAGGGTGTGCATCACTAAGTTTCGGGACTTGATTCTTAAATCAATCGGCACCAAGGTAAGTTTTGGGTTACCATAATCCTATTAGGATTTGGTTTTATAGCCAAATGGCTTTTTACTAATTTGATTGGGGATGGCCGAATATAGGCATTAAAGATCTAAAGCGATAGATCGGGTTTCGGGATTTCAGTGAACTTGCTAAGTATATCAGGTGTGTACCTCACACTATTTCTTGATATATTTATGGCAATAATTAATATGTATGTGACTATAAGAATGTATAAGAATATGGCTAAGGTACCATGTAATGGTACAAAAGTACTCAGGTACGTTTCCTACTCCTACTAGGAATATGAAATTATGATATATATGTAACATGTGAAAAGTGATAAGAATGTGAAATTATGTAATATGCATGATATGAATGATATGGGGCATTCGGGTTAAATGAGAAAGGGGAAGTGAATGTGGTGACCTAAGACCACGATATCTGAATGTGGTGACCTAAGACCACGATATCCGAATATGGTGTCTCATGACACAAAATATGTATCTGGTGGCTATGCCACGAATTTTATAAGGGCGATGAGCACGTCGACTGCAGCGACTGCCTTCGATGATATGTAGCGGATGGAGGGTTGACTTAGTAGTCCCCACGGTGTGCAGGATGGTACGGGTGATGTGTAGCGGATGGCATATAGGTTTGGGTTCGGGTTGCATCATTATTTTATATCTGTTATATGAATAAGTATGTGATATGATATTGTATGCCTGAATTGTTAAGTTTTAGTGTTGGTTACACATTGAGTCTGTTTGACTCACCCCGTTGGGGAATATTTTCTTCCAGGTGATGATCAGTAATGGACCGGGTCGGCAGGAGCTTAAAGGTGGCCATGCTCAGCAAGGAATTACTTTATTTGGACATTTTATTTTTATTTAAGTACTTTAAACTATTTGGGTTTGTTTTATTGTAATAAGGCCCATTAAAGTATTTAAGTATTTTTATTAAGTATCTTTATTATTATGTTTTATTATAGATTGACAATTGAGATACTATTTGCAAATGGCTATATTTTTCTTAGAATGTTTTAAATTACGAAAATGTTTTATTAAAGGAAACAATTTTTAACGGTTTTTACTTTTAAGTAAGAATATTTTTAAATGTTTTCCGCAGTGGCATTTCAAATTCGGTCGTAACGAATGGGCCGGGTTTGGGGTGTTACAGTTTGGTATCAGAGCACAGTTCAAAACTCGGCTCTGAGGTTTTGGGCCCGAAAATAGTTTTCAAAAATGGGCTTTTCGAAAATACAGACTTTTATGAAAACTTTTCAGGTTTATTCTAGCATGGCACCTGTATCTCCGGCCCGAAGTCCACCAGGTAAGTACTTCTAATTATTGAAGTGATTTGTTTATGTGAACTGTATGAACGTAGATTAGTAGATTAGGGCTATTGAACCCTAGAACTAGTCTACTCAAACACAAGATTCATAAGACTTAAGGATTATCAAACAAACCTGTGATTAAGTCGCCGAATTAGGGTGTGGTAACTGTTGTACGCATGTCTAGGAGTGGATTCGGTAAGAGCTTGGTATTTAAGCAGTCCTAGCGACTCACCTCCTCTTTACTCGAATCCTACCTGGTGCGTAGTTACGGTTCACCCTAACCAAGAGGACTTATTCACGGGCTAAACCCGATAATTAAAACCCGAAAGGGACTTGCCGTATTTTTTTTATGAAAACCCTAGTTTTAAAATCCTTAAATTACCCTTTTAATCGTAGCAAGAGATTATTGTGAAAATCTTTCCAAAATATTTTTGATTTCCAAAATTACCGAAATTCCCCTAGTGGTAAGATTACAAAAATGCCATTGGATTCAAAAATCTCCATACTGTCCAAACTTTTAATAAAACTTTCTTACTTTGAAAAAGTATCCAAAACCTTATTTTGCGAAAGTCCAAAATACCCCGATTTGAAAATTTACGAAATTACCCCTGGGTTACAAAAATTACCAAAATGACCCTGCTTTCTAAAATTTTGCTATACATGTGATTTGAGAAAATTTTTAAAGTACCTGGGAGTTTTGAAATTTCAAAGTACCCTAATTTATTGAAATTTTCAACTAACCCCGATTTATTACCAAAATACCCCTGTAGGACAAATGACAAAAATACCCCTGGGATAGGAACGGACAAAAATGTCCGAATAGTGAATGTGTGTGGTAGATACCACTGAACGAATGTGTTCTTGTTGATGAATGAATGTACCTCTATTGAGGAATGAACGTGACTTTCTGAATAGTGAACTTGAGCTGAGAACTTTGTTTGATCGAAAGAACTACTTCTAAATACTTTATTTCATAAAAAATTGTTTGCGGTTAATAAGTGGAACAAAATTCTGATGCATAAAACTTCTTAATCGGACTAAATCGCGGCGTTAGAAATGAGTTCTAGGGGACGTGAACTTAGAAATTGTGCCTAGGAAGTATGATGGTTCTATTAAGATCAGAGTGCGCAGCATAAGCGTAGTGCGGTGAGTTAAGATGTACGATTATTCGTTAGTAAGTAATTTTGAGGACGAAATTATTTTTAAGGAGGGTAGAACTGTAACATCCTAGATTAGGGGTTATGCGTTCGTGCATAATTTATGAGTTTTGGCAGTGTTTGGAAGTGTATTAAGGGTTTTTAAAATTCTAGGGTGGAAGAGAAAGCTTTGGAAAATAATTGGATTTTAAGTTAAAAAGATGAGCTAGGGAACGAGCTCTTAAAAGAAATTATGGGGAGTTGATGACACAAAAGAATCAGCAGCAATGTGGCTTGGGGCGTTTGCGTCAAATGGGCTTCAGGAGGACTCAGGTTCGAATCACTTGGGCAGCAAGGAGTGTGTTTTATTTTTGGCATGTGACGTCAAGGTGGAATGGGGTTTTGTTTTTAATTTATTTTGAATAAGTGGGGATTTATTTTATTTATTTTAAGTGGGTAGATAATTGGGGATTTTGTTTTATTTGTTTTAAATATTGATAGTGGATGAATGGGGTTTTGTTTTTAATTTATTTTGAATAAGTGGAGATTTATTTTATTTAGTATAGATAAAAGATAATGGTGGCTTTAGTTTATTTAATTTTAAATGGGTAGATAATGGATGATGTGATAGATTATTTTTAATGTTGGGTTTATTTAATTTATTTTGAAAGAGAGGTATGGAGAGAATATAGGAAAGAAATAAGGGGTTATAAATAGGAGGGATTATTGTTTTGGGTATTCTTTTCTTCATTCATTTTCTTTTTGCCGAAATTTGTTTCTCTCATCCCATTCCATTTGTTTCTTCTCCAATTGACCAAACCAAAACTATTCAAGGCTCCAATCTTTTCTTCCTATTACCAATCTTTCTTCCTCTAGACGTCACAGCCAAATCTCTTTTCATTTTCTTTCCCTATTCTTTTTCTTAAACCTTATTTTCTACACATTTTCTTGTATAGCCGAAACCTCTAAAAGCCTTCTCTACTTTTGTGTATTTTTCCCTTTACCAATAAAGTGCCGACACCACCATTTTTGAGCTCAAAAGCCGAATCTCTAAGGAAGGGTGCTGTCGACTACTTACTTTAGACTCTTCAAAGCAACGTGTAAGGCTAGCGTTAAGGATCATTAAAGGAGTCTTTCAGGATTTAGGTGTTGTCGACTTCAAGAAGAGATGCTTTCGGGATTTAAAATCCACAAGGTAAGCACATAGGTACATTCGGCCAAGACCTATTTTGATATCTAGATCTATTTCTTATTTGTTTAAAAGCCGAAAACTAACTAGTTAGGAGTTTTGGTAGCTAGCCGATTGCAAGGGTGTGCATCACTAAGTTTCGGGACTTGATTCTTAAATCAATCGGCACCAAGGTAAGTTTTGGGTTACCATAATCCTATTAGGATTTGGTTTTATAGCCGAATGGCTTTTTACTAATTTGATTGGGGATGGCCGAATATAGGCATTAAAGATCTAAAGCGATAGATCGGGTTTCGGGATTTCAGTGAACTTGCTAAGTATATCAGGTGTGTACCTCACACTATTTCTTGATATATTTATGGCAATAATTAATATGTATGTGACTATAAGAATGTATAAGAATATGGCTAAGGTACCATGTAATGGTACAAAAGTACTCAGGTACGTTTCCTACTCCTACTAGGAATATGAAATTATGATATATATGTAACATGTGAAAAGTGATAAGAATGTGAAATTATGTAATATGCATGATATGAATGATATGGGGCATTCGGGTTAAATGAGAAAGGGGAAGTGAATGTGGTGACCTAAGACCACGATATCTGAATGTGGTGACCTAAGACCACGATATCCGAATATGGTGTCTCATGACACAAAATATGTATCTGGTGGCTATGCCACGAATTTTATAAGGGCGATGAGCACGTCGACTGCAGCGACTGCCTTTGATGATGTGTAGCGGATGGAGGGTTGACTTAGTAGTCCCCGCGGTGTGCAGGATGGTACGGGTGATGTGTAGCGGATGGCATATAGGTTTGGGTTCGGGTTGCATCATTATTTTATATCTGTTATATGAATAAGTATGTGATATGATATTGTATGCCTGAATTGTTAAGTTTTAGTGTTGGTTACACATTGAGTCTGTTTGACTAACCCCGTTGGGGAATATTTTCTTCCAGATGATGATCAGTAATGGACCGGGTCGGCAGGAGCTTAAAGGTGGCCATGCTCAGCAAGGAATTACTTTATTTGGACATTTTATTTTTATTTAAGTACTTTAAACTATTTGGGTTTGTTTTATTGTAATAAGGCCCATTAAAGTATTTAAGTATTTTTATTAAGTATCTTTATTATTATGTTTTATTATGGATTGACAATTGAGATACTATTTGCAAATGGCTATATTTTTCTTAGAATGTTTTAAATTACGAAAATGTTTTATTAAAGGAAACAATTTTTAACGGTTTTTACTTTTAAGTAAGAATATTTTTAAATGTTTTCCGCAGTGGCATTTCAAATTCGGTCGTAACGAATGGGCCGGGTTTGGGGTGTTACACAAGTCTTTTTGCTACATCAAATATTTCAAGCTATTGTGATCAGTAAATATGTGACATTTTTCACCAAATAGATAGTGTCACCAAGCTTTCAATGCAGGCACAATGGCTGCTAATTCAAGATCATGTATCAGGTAGTTCTTTTCATGTGATTTTAGCTGTCTAAAAGCATAAGCTATTACTTTACCTTGCATCAATACACAACCTTAACCATTCAAGGATGCATCACTACAAATTATAAATTCTTTACTTGATTCAGGCCGAACTAGTACGGGTGCTTCAGTTAAGAAAGCTTTCAATTTGTCAAAAACTCTACTGACATTTTATCAGACCACTCAAATTTTACATCATTTTGCAATAAACGAGTCATCAGAGAAGCTATCATTGATAACCCTTTTACAAACCTCCAATAATAACTGGTTAATCCTAAAAAACTTTTAACTTTTGACACATTCTTCGGTGGTTTCCAGTTAATAATAGCTGAGATTTTAATTAGATCTACCCAGATACCTTCTGCAAACACTATATGCCCAAGGAAACTGACTTCCCAAAGCTAAAATTTACACTTACTGAATTTGGCATACAATTCTTTCTCACGCAAAGTTTGCAGCACAATTCTCAAATGATCAGCATGCTCATTTTCATCTCGGGAATATACCAAAATATCATCAATAAACACCACTACAAATCTGTCTAAATACGATCTAAAAATTTTATTCATCAAATCCATAAATACCGCAGGTGCATTCGTTAAACTGAACGACATCACAAGGAGCTCATAGTGTCCATACCTGGTTCTGAAAGTTATCTTCGATACATTTAGGTCTTTCACTCGCAATTGATAGTATCCAGAATGGATATCTATTTTAGAGAACATAGTGGCAACTTTTAGCTGATCAAACAGGTCATCAATTCGTGGCAATGGATACTTGTTCTTGATTGTAATCTTGTTGAGCTGCTTGTAATCAATACATAGCCTCAACGATCCATCTTTCTTCTTTACAAACAGAACCAATGCACCCCAAGGTGAATGACTTGGTCGAGCGAAGCCCCTATCCGTTAATTCTTGCAGCTGTATTTCCAACTCTTTTAACTCCATTGGGTCTATTCGATAAGGTGCTATAGATATAAGAGTTGTTCCTAGAATAAGATCTATAGAAAATTCTACCTCTCTGACTGGCAAGAATCCGGGTAATTCTTCCGAAAACACATTAGGAAACTCACAAACAACTAGCATTGACTTAATCTTCGATTCAGATATTTTAGTGTCCAACAAAGATGCAAGAAAAGCATCATACCCTTTTCTGACATATTTCTATGCTGATATAGCTAAGATTACATTAGATAACCCATCCAGTTTATCAGATTCAACATGAAATAATTCACCATTCTGACATTTCAACACAATGTATTTTTGTTTACAATGAACCACCGCATCATGTTGAGTTAACCAGTCCATTCCCAAAAGTACATCAAATTCATCAAAAGGCAGTAGCATCAAATCAGCCGAGAAACAATAACCCTTTACCATCAACGGACAATTTTTACAAACTTTATCCACCATAACACATTGGCCCAGGGGGTTTGAAACTTTAACCACAAATTCAGTGAACTCAACAGGTAAACTTTTAACAGACACTAAATTTGTGTATATGTATGAATGTGTTGAACCAGGATCAATCAAAGCAGTAATATTAGTATCAAGAAGAGAAAATGTACCAGTAATGACGTTTGGTGCCGAGGCATCCTCTCTTGCACGTATAGCATATGTCTTTGTCGATGCTCGCGCTTTATTTAACTGTTGAATCTTTCGTAGCACTTTGGCTACCAGTAACATTGTCAGGGTGTCGAGGTGGTCTACCTCTCGAGGCGGGGTTACTTGGCTTCGAATTCTAATCAGCATCTTTTTCAATCCTTTCTAGACAATCTTTAATATAGTGGTCAAGAGAACCACATCTATAGCAGGCTCTACTTCTCATATGACATTCTCCAAAATGAAATTTATTACAATGTTTCCATCTCAGTTTAGGGTTACCAACACTTCCAACACTTGTTACAGATGGAGACAAAGATCTCGAGTTAGAGCGTTGAGAGCTTCGCCCTTTTCTGGAATATCCCACAGATGTGGTAAAACGATCATGGTATTTCTTTGATTTCTTTGAAGCAGATGATTGTGATTTGCCCATAAATCTTTTTCCAAAAATCTGAGCTTCTCTCTTCGCTTGTCTCTTCTCTCAACTTTGTGTGCCCGATCAGCCAATACTACAAATTCCCTTAATTCAAGAATCCCAATAAATAGCTTGATATCTTCATTTAATCCTTCTTCAAAACGTTTACACATAGCAGTCTCAGTTGGAACACATTCCTTGACATACTTGCTATATCTAATAAATTCTCGTTTATACTCAGATACTGTCATATTTCTGAAACACCCCATACCCGGCCCACGAGTCTTGACCGGATTTGGTATGTTCCTCGATGTAAACCGGGTCAAAATTCTTTTGCTACTTAGGAAAATCTTGTGTGTTTTGAAGGAAAAATTGTTTTGGGTTGGGCTTGAATTGAAAACAAGTTTATGTTATAAAAAAAAATCTTTTACTTTAGGTGACAAAACGTTTAGGGTTTGTTTTAAAATAAATATACTTAATCTTTTAATTGATAAAAATTCATAACAAAATAAATAATAAAAAAAAATAAAGTAGTTCAACTATGGCCTTATTACATCAAAAAAAATCCCCAAAATTAAATTAAAGTACTTAATAAAATAAAAATCCAAATTAAATAAATTCCTTGCTGTGCATGGCCACCTTTGAGCTCCTGCCGACCCGGTCCATTACTGATCGTCACCTAGAAGAAAAAGTTCCCCAACGGGGTGAGTCAAACAGACTCAATGTGTAACCAACACTAAAATTTAATAATTCAGGCATACAATATCATATCACATACTTATTCATATAACAGATATGAAATAATGATGCAACTCGAACCCAAACCTATATGCCATCCGCTACACATCACCCGTACCAACCTGCACACCGTGGGGACTACTAAGTCAACCCTCCATCCGCTACACACCATCGAAGGCAGTCGCTGCAGTCGACGTGCTCATCGCCCTTATAAAATTCGTGGCATAGCCACCAGATACAATTTTGTGTCATGAGACACCATATTCAGATTTCGTGGTCTTAGGTCACTACATTCACGTATCGTGGTCTTAGGTCACCACATTCACTTCCCCTTTCATATAACCCGAATGCCCCATATCTTACATATCATGCACATCATGTCTTAATTCACATTCTTATCACTTTTCACATGTTATATATAACATATATTCATAATCCTAGTAGGAGTAGGAAACGTACCTGGGTACTTGGTACCATTGCATGGTACCTTAGCCATATTCATATTCACATTCTTATACAGATACTTATATTAAATATTGCCATAATTAAAAGATAGTGTGGGGTACACACCTGATTCGCTTAGGGTTTCCAATCCAAATCCGGGAAAGTTTGATCTAATGCCTTAGATCTTAGATCTCTACATTTAATCAATCATTTAATACTTAGTAAAGAGCCATTCGGCCATAAATCCAAATCCTAGTAGGATTAGTACACTAAAACTTACCTTGTTGCCGATTGACTTAAGAATCAAGTCCCGAAACTTCGTAGAGTTCTCCCCTTGCAATCGGCTAGGCACTAAAATCACTTAACTAATTAGTTTCGGCTTTTAAACGAAATAAGAAATAGATCTTCATACCAAAATAAGCCTTGGCTGAATGCTATAGACACTTACCTTGTGGATTTTAAATCTCGAAACTCACCGAATAACTAGGGAACACGCGGCTTATGGTGTACCTTCGGGAAAAGAACTTCTCCTTCCTTGTAGTCGACACTTAGTAAATTTCGAAAGATCTCTTCATAGTTTCGGCAACAAGATATTAAGGGTATTAGAATCTTAATTTCGATAGACTTAAAAGAAATAGAATGAGAATCGAACCTAATCTTACCCTTACAGAAGAATTCGATGGAACTCTTGCCTGAACCCTTAGCAGTATTCGGCTATGGCCCTGATATGTAACACAATTTCGGCTTTTGAGAGGTAAAGAAGAAGAAAAGAAGAACTTTGGGAGAGGAAAAGAGTCACTAAGAAATTCGGCAATGGTGGATTTAGGGAGAAGAAGTAGATTTCGTCTTGTCAAAATAAAAAAAAGAAAAGAGAGAGTTTGCTAGAGACTTTCGGCAGAGACTTAGAAAGAATGAATAATGGCCTTATTTTCTCCTCTTTGCCGAAAATATCACCTAAGTAATCCCTTACTTGGCCATCACTCTTCTATTTTGATAGCTTTATCTCTTTAATTATCACCTAAAAGAAAATAAAAGATAATTCAGCAATTATCCTTAACTTAGCCGAAATTTTAAGAGAATTTAAACTCCTCCCTTGAGTTCCTTAGTGTCGTCCACTTCTCTGCTCCTTGTACAAAAAAAAAATTCCCTTATTTGCACCCCAAGTGACTCGAACCCAGGCCCAATTGCACCTACTTGTGGCGTCACTTACTGGGCTTTAAGTGGCATCTCCAAGCCACTTTTCCATGCCCATTTGTGTGTCAAATTTCTTCCTTTAATTTTCTTAAGGCCACATTGCCTTAGCTTTCTCCTTTTAAGCTTTAAAACTTAACATTTCCTTACATTTCCAAGTTTCCAAAAATGTTCGTTTGCCTCCTTTAAACTTAACATTTCTAAATCATTTCCTTACATTTCCACGTTTCCAAAAATGTTTACTTTCCTCTTTTGAAACTTAACATTCCTAAAGCATTTCCTTACATTTCCAAGTTTCCAAAAATGTTCATATTACATTCATAACACATAAGACATGCCATTTCGTATAATTAAATCAACAATGCATAGGCCCATTTTCAGGATGTTACAATTTCCCTATTTGACGCTCTAAAAATTCCTTCTTTTTTTGATCCAGAAATCTCTGACTAATATACTTCTTTCTGAATTCCAGTTGGAAAAACTCCGATGTAACATTTTCCTTTGGCACAACAGAAACCAGAGTATTCCACCACTGATAATTCATCACATTTTAAGCACTCAACTGGTGTACATGATAATTCATCTAAAACCCTGATAGTATTTTCCAACCAAAATTTAGCCTTTTTCGGATCATCTTTGTAACAACCCGATTTAGGCCCTAGTCAGAATTGTGGTTGCGAGACCATAAATCCGAAGTAGAAATAGGTGTTTTATGATTTTTATGAGGCTTATGATGTGTTGGCATGATTGTGTGAAAATTTCATGAGGAAATTTTATTTACTGGTGATTAAATTGTCCATTAGGACTATATTGCAAAGATTAAAAAATATGAGATTCTAGAAGATTTAAGTATGAAATAGAATTATAAAAATTACTAAAGGTCCTTATTTAGCAATTAGACCATTAAACGTCAAGATGGACAAAAATGGACATGGGAAGGAAAAATGTTAAGAAAGATGCCTTAAGGGTATTTTTGTCATTTGGTAAATAAAAGATTAAAAAAGGGAAAACAAAGTCAAAATTGTGTTCATCTTCTTCTCCCATGGCCGAAATCACAAAGGAAGACATAACTAGGGTTTGTTCATCTTTCAAGCTTGATTGTAAGTACCTCCTAGCCCTGTTTTTAATGTTCTTCGTATTTTTGAGATCCTCGTAGCTCGATTTAGCTATTTCTAGCTATATTTTGAGCTAGGGTTTATATTTAAAAATTTACCCATGTATGACATGCATCTATTTTGATATTTTATGGAAGAATATGAAAGTTTGATGCATGATAAACATCTTTTTCTAAGTGCATGATAAATGCATAAAAGGACCAAATTGTAAAAGTTATAAAAATGGTCATACATAAGTGAAATAGTGGAAATTTGGCGCTGTTGTAGTTAAGAAAATAATTCGGCTAGGCTTAAAGTACAAGAAAGTTGAATAAAAATCATTTTACGAGCCTAGGGGCAAAAATGTAATTATGTGAAAATTTAGGGGCAAAATCATAATTTTGCCAAAGTATGATTCATGAGTCAATTTAGTCAATGTGAGTATTAAACAAGTGAAATTGTTATTATAGATCAAGAAACATGAAACCCGGACCGAAACCGAGGCAATAACAAAGTTGTGGACTAAATCGAACATCTACACCTATTTTAAGTACCGAGGTAAGTTTGTGAGAAATTAAAGTTTTATAGTGTTTTTATATTTTAAATTACTTGATATTATGATAAAGAATATCATTCCCATGAAAATCGACTAATGAACCCTAAATGAGAAAATGATGAGAATATGTTAAGTTAAAGTCCCGGTTGAAGATTTGGAATAACGAGGATACTTATGTCACCATATGAGATAAGAAATGTCCCTATAAGACCATGTCTGGGACGTGGCATTGGCACCGAATATAGGTCCCGTATAAGACCATATCTGGGACATGACGTCGGCACCGAATAAGGAAGGTCCTGTGTAAGACCATGTCTGGGACATGGCTTTGGCACCAAAGGAAGATCTCGTGTAAGACCATGTCTGGGACATGGCATCGACATCGAGCTAAGAGATTCCGTGTAAGACCATATCTGGGATATGGCATTGGCATCAAGAGGTGATCCCATGCAAGACCATATCTGGGATATGGCATTGGCATCGTGGTACATGTATGATGAGATTGAGTATCCTCCGATATTCTGAGTAGTTCAACGGGCAAAAGATGCTAAGTTATACAAGGATGACAAAGAGTTCCATTTAAGTTAAGTGCTAAATTATGTGCTGAAGTGATACATGTACCATGAGTAAATTACGAGTTATGAAAACTATAATGTGATATGTGATGGGTAAGAAAAAGTATGAGTAAGTATGTCAAAGTACTTGAGAACTTGTGTTGTTATTGTTCTATGAGATGAATAGATTTTACTATGAGTACTTATATTGCTATTTTAATTCAGGAAAACTTACTAAGCTATATACTTACCCCTCTTTTTTTCCTTTTCCTTGTAGTATCGTCAAGCTAGCTCAGGAATCGTAGAACGTCGGAGCTCGAATCACACTATCAATCATTCTTTTGGTATAGTAAAGTTGATTTATTTTGAGTATGGCATGTATAGGAACTTGGTCATCTTGTGTTATGTCATATTTGAAAGCCAAAGTGTTGGCCATTAATGTTATACACTCATTTTGTAAATGGCCATTGGGGTTTGGCCAATATTTGTGAAGTTTCTTATTTTTAATGATGATAAGTTTTATGAAGTGAAAGCTCATGCAATTGATGGAGTAAAATGTGAAATGTATGGATCATGATTAGTGATTCTTCATAGTGTATTATTGCCATGTTATGTGTTGCTCGTGTTGGTAGATGGGTGTTTATGTCTCGAGGTGGCAATTGGCTTGGCAAATATCTTTCTAATTGTCCACACCGGTAGACACACGGGCGTGTGTCTAGGCCGTGTGTGACACACGTTCAGCCCCATGGGTGTGTTGATAGGCCGTGTGTCTCCTGTATCAAATTGAGAGAATTCGATTCGTCACACGGGCCAGCACACGGGCGTGTGCCTAGGTCATGTGCCCTTAAGATTTTGCTGACGTCATAAACAAAATACCCAAGTTTTTCACACACCGGTGAGGACACGGGTGTGTCTAGGCCGTGTGATGGACACGGGCTACTGACACGGGCATGTGTTCGGCCGTGTGAAAACCCCTATAGGTTTGAAATGAAAAATGAATCCCGCACGGGCTGGGAACATGGGCGTGTGTGGTCACACGGCCTACCCACAAAGGCGTGTTCCATTTCACACGGGCGTGTGGCCTATTTAGGCAAAAATTTTCTAAGAGCGCAAAAGTTTCCGGTTTAATTTTGAAACCTTCCGTATGTATGTTTAGGGCATCATAGGACCATTATAAGGATGTTATGTATGTGAATGAGAAGTTTTAAGTTCAAATGAAATTTTATAGCCCAATGTTGTATGTTTAAGCAAGTTAAGTTCGGTAATGCCTCGTATCCGGTTTGGTACCGAACATGGGTAAAGGGTGTTACAATCTTCGGTAGTAGCTTTAAATTCTTCTGCCCCATATTTATGGATTTTATCTACCAGAGGCTTACCAGTTCTAATAGGTTCAGCACCCTGTGGCATCTCTGGAACCGGTTGAGGAGCAGGAGGGGGAGTGATACGGTCCGTCTCGGGTTTGAAGACGAATCGTAAATGTTGCCCGATCGTAAATTAGGTAGTTTTTCTTTTAATTAACGAAAAGGATAATTTTATAGGAAATAATATCTTCGAAAGGTAAAGATAGGTGAGAGGTTGAGATGGATACGTATTTGAAACAAGAAAGAACCTTTAATAAAAATTAAAGACCCGAATCTTATAAGTTTCAAATTGATGAAAGGAGTTTTGAAGTAAAACTGAGACCCACTATCTAGCGAGATAGGAACCAACGGTATAGATAAATGAACGCCACACCCGAAAGGATGATAAGTTCAAAACAAGGCTAAAACGATGCCACTAGAAAATTAGATAAGTCAATTCAAACCTTGAGAATTAGGAGAGTGAATACTCACCAAAAGAAATTCTTCTTTCATTAAAATTCCAAAAGTTGCTTACAAAATGAAATGTGCAAAATATTTATAGGCTTTTCCAATGATAGCCGAATAGGGAAGGAATAAACTTGAAAATTCCAGAAAGGAAAGAGGGCTTCAATCTTTATTTGTGTGCACGAGTAGTTGACTTGGTGGAGCATTTGTGAGCATTTGTGAGCATTCGGCCAAGGGAAGGGCTAGTCACGTTGGAGACAAGGTGTCATGTAAGACAAAAAAATCATGGAGCATGAAGGTATGGCCACTTGAAATTAAAATAAAGCACTTGAATGATATGGCCGTTCAACCTAAACTCCACCAAAGCTTGCTGCCGTATGCCACTTGCATTTGCCATATGTTTGACTAAATTATCCTAATTTAAAAGTGCTATGCCGTCCACTATGCATGCTTTCCCCTTTGCTTATTATTTTATGCGCACATGGCCTAATTTAAGGTGTGGCCGTCCACCACTATCTTCCATGGTGACTTATTTTATGTTGCATGCTTTCATCATTCCAAAAGGGCTTGCCGTCCATTAACCCATGTAATGCTTCAATTAAAAATTCTTCAATTGTTTATTTCATTAATTCCACCATGATGCTTCATGCCTTGAGAAAAAATTAATTTTGTGCTTCCCATTTGTTTGTCTTTAGCTACCATCTTCCATGATATCTTATCAAAAACATGGAGCACTACAAAATGCATAAATCACACTAATTAAAATTCGGCTAAACATAGTTAGAACAGAATTTTAATCACCTTATTTAACACTAGGTAAAAGCATACTAATAATCAACTTCGACAAAGACTAATTAAAAACTTGTGCTATCTAAGCAAATAAATATGAAATAAGAAAAATGAAGCTACTATTGAAAATAAAACATGCGTAATTTAAAGTGTTAAATAAACTAGCAGTCGGACTAGCTAGTATATTCAACTTCAAATAAGTTGTAATAGTTCAGCATGTTTTTGGGCTCTTTTCTATCGTCATTCCAAATTTGTGCCACCAAAACCATTGCGGCATCTTTGAATTTTTTGGTACGGGAACGTGTAATTGGCCCATTAGGTAGCTTCATCGGGTCATGGTTGACGTCCGTCACAGGCTTCGTAGGTGAGTTCATATCAGGGAGGTTGTTGTATAGCAAGCTTTGTTCTTAAAAATTCTGTGAACCACTCATTCATCATTTGAAAGAAGGCTTCTTTAGCCTCATCACCTCGGCCCTCAAATACGGGCCTTCTACTACTACTAGATGCAGCTCTTTGAACTGAAGCTTGAGCAGTGCTCTCAGCTTCCTCGGATTCAACTCTAGCTTGGTTGGATGACATTACTATATGAAAAACATGTTTAAAATGGTCAGGAATTATCACACCATCACAAATTATATAATGGCATGTACAGCTAAACTCGTACTTACTACTTTAGTCTGAGAATCGACTAACCGTAGCTCTAATACCAATAAATGTAACACCCTTAACCCGTATCTGTCGCCAAAACAGGGTTATAGAGCATTATAGGAGTTTACAGATCAATTATAGTTAATTTATGTCGTTTACTATTCATTTTCAAAAATCAATCACAATCAATTACAATGTCTCTTATATGGGTCCTAGAGGCCCAAAATATATATTAGAATCGAGTTGGTACTAAACGGGGATCACAGATAAATTTTCGCGAAATCTCAAAATTTTGTCCCTAGGCTCGGAAAATAAAATTCATGCAATTTAATCCTTATCCCAAGCCTAACCAATTTTTACATGTCTTAATAACAGCACATGAATTTCACAAAAATTAGAATTTTTCCATAGGTTTTACAATTTTTTAAATTTAGTCCCTAAATCATAATTTCATCAAAATTCTCTTTGTAAAAGTTGTTTATCTATCAACAACCTTTCATTTTCTACCATAAATTTCAAAATTTCAGCATTTACATACATGGAAAAATTTCTATACTTTAATATATTTGCAAATTAGTCCCCAAAATAGATAGATTAAACTATTCCGATCTCAAAAATATAAAAATTACTAAAAACAGGACAAGAAAACTTACCTAATCAAGCCAAGAAAGTTTGCTTGAACATTTTCTCTTTCCTAGGGTTTCCATGTTTTAATTTGGGGAAAATGATTAAAATAAGATAATATTTTCTATTTAATTTAATTATCATCTTTTAAATTTTCCACTTTCCAATTTAGTCCTTTTCTTTTTCTAATTTTCCATGGATGATTCACCAAAAATATCTACTAACTTTTTTAATGGTCTAATTACCATATAAGGACCTGAAGTTTTGAATTCCATAGCTATTTGATACTTATAGCTACCAGAACTCAACTTTTGCAGTTTATGCAATTTGGTCCTTTCCAAAGTTAATAATGAAATCGGTAAAATTTTCTTAATGAAAATTTTCATACGTCATTTCTATCATAATGTAATTCATGTAATAATATTAAAATAAAATTTCTTTCTGACTCAGATTTGTGGTCTCGAAACTACTGTTTTGATTTCACTAAAAATGGGCTGTTACAATTTAGAAAATGCAATCAATTTTTGGAAATAATTTAAAAAAGGTTTTCAAATTTGAAATAGGGATTTATTTGTAAAAGGGGAAAAATTCTATGTGTTTATGAAGTAGTTAAGCCAAAACTTTAAAATCAACCTAATATCTTCCCTTACCTACAAGTTTCACGTTATTTTTCTTCCCATTCAATTGTCTTGCCGTCTAATACTTTCCCAAGTCTCTCTCATTCAATTTTCTTTTACAAACTTGATTCCTTTTGATTCCTATCATCACCCAAGCCATAAACCTTCATAAAATATCAAGAAAAATAACCAAAATCACCATCGATTTCTCCATTGTTAAGCTTTTGGGTTTTTCAGGTTTTTGATCAAAGGCTCATGTTTTCATTATATAAGGTAATGATTCAACTCCTAAATAGTTTTAAATGCTATTTAGTCTTTAAAAATAAGATCTTAGCCATTAAATTGCATGTTTTAAATAAAAGCCCAAAATTGGGTCGTTAATGGTGGATTTTGGGATTTTGAGTAAAAATATGGTTTCAAGGTGTCTTTCAATTATTTTTGACATGATTAGAAGATTTCTAAACTTATTTTGAAGTTTCATTAAAGAATTCTTGAGTTTTAATTAATTTTCATTAAAATTACCATGAATATGTCAAAAATTTTGATACCATGAATTGAGTAGTTTTGTGTAGTTTAAATGTTGAGAATTAGTCGTAGGTGAATAGTTAGATGAATGGAATTCATTTTAGGAAAAAAGACTGAGTATAGACTGAGATATTCAAATTTAAAGTTTGTTATGTTAAAGGTTTCGGTTACATGAGAACTCAGTCTAGGCTTATGTTTTTGGTTGTTTGAGTTAATTTCTTAACTAATTCTTGAATGTGTTGTTGTGTGATTTATTGTGTTAAATCTTTGAATTCATTAAGACTATCTACAAGTTAAGGAAAGGGTAATTTGGGCTTTCAGTATTTCAGCGAAAACATATTGGTGAGTGTTTGGAATAATTGCTTGTGGACATGATTCAATGCATTATTTGAGAATTTAGTTGTAGCCTAAACCCCTACTCTAAATTTTGAGTGTAAGCTTTCTCATGCTCATGAATAACTTATGTATTATGTGCTTGTGTTATAGTGAAAATGTGAATTGAGATGATATGCCATTACATGTGTTATGTTTTAATGATTACCGTTGTAGAAGTGTATATGTGGGCATATCATACATGCTAAGTGACAATGATTATAACGTGCTAACGAGGCATATATTCAGTGATAATGAGTTGAAAATTGGTAAGTGATATGTGTGTTTAATAATGAATATTTTGGCCTTGTGATTCTTGAGACGTTGGATATAGTTGGTATGCCATAGGATTGTGCTCACTTATATGATTTGGGCATTGAGGCCCTAGGACATGTTTCGAGAGATAAAGGAATGTGAGCTAAGCTCTATTCAACGGGACATGTTTGGTATGTTGGAGAATGTTAGCTTACTGCTTCACTTTTGGGACATGTTTGACTCTATGAGTCTATGTGGTGTGTTGGAGATCCATGTATCTGATGAGTGGTGGTAGTGTCCACTTTTATGTTTCAAAACTCAAGTGCCAAATTATCTACAAATATGATTGTGTGTAATGTGATGTATGTATGAATATGTATGTATTGACTCTGTTAATAAACTATTGATTATGCATGAAAAGTAAAATATGTCAACTAAGTTGAGGCTACTATAATTATGCTACTTAAATGTTTCACTAATGCTTGATGAACTATTTGCATGGTAGTTGTTCTAGGCATTCACTAAGCTTGTTAAGCTCACCCACTCCCTTCTTAAATCATTGCAGATTAGTCATGGGTCAGTGTGAGCGGTGTGGTTTCGAGGGGTAATCCAAGCAAGTCCATTCTATTTTTCCGTAGGTGTTATTGTTAATTGTTTACATTTTGGGAATAAGGCAATGTGATAAAATTTTATTGGTAATTGTCATGATATTTTTGGATGCTTCAATAGTCTATTCGTTCTTAGAATTATGAGATTTGTTTCATACTATGTTGATTATTACTTGGGCCTAAATTTGATGTTTAAAACCTTTGATATGGAAAATTTGATGTTTATTCGGTATAGTAATGGATGCATGATGAATAGATTTGGTGTTGGAATGGTCAGTAGGCTTATATTTGTTGTATTTTTTAGGTTTGAAATAGAGGTAATGGTATTCGTGTGTTAAAAAATGATACCTTTGTGATTTTGAAATGTGTAGGAAGTCAGAATCGTAAAATAGTATCGATACCATATCACGAATATCGATACTCAATGTAATTTTTACCGATATTTTTGAAAAGTACCAATATTTTCTTGAGTTTTGATTTTAGCCGAGAAACGAAATGCTGATTTGGTACCGATTTTTCATACAGTATCGATACCGTGTAAGGAAAATATTGGTACCTATGTGCCAGCATCGATACCTACGTACTTGATTGGAAAATATTGCTAATTGTAAACTCAAAATTAAATAGGGGTTTTCTATATGTTTTTACCACCTTTTTACTTAATTTTTATGTTTATCTCGAGTAATTATTATTGAAATAAGTGAATTTTACTTCATTAGTGATTTTAGACATGAAAATAGAAAGTATGTGAAATTATGCTTAATTACATGATTTTCAGGCATATTTTATATTAATTCATGTTAATTTATTAATGTGTGTATTTTTCACTATATAGGTAGGCTATAGAGACATGATGTAAATAAATAAAAGGTGGCCATGCACAATTTATCCATGTGGACGGTAAGACCATGCAATTTGGGAATAGAGATTGACTACTTGACCCAGTAAAGAAAGGTGATAAAAAGATGGACATGTCTGCTAAGTTTTGGATTGAAGAATTGTGCAACAATGTAACACCCCTTACCCGTATTCTACCCCAGAATCGGGTACGAGGCATTACCAGATTTAACTTACTTGAACCTACGACCTTGGGCTTTAAAATTTCATTTCCAACTTAAAACTTCTCATTCGTACGCAAAATATCCTTATTATGGGCCTACGAGGCCTCAAACTTGCATACGGAGGGTTTCAGAATTAAACCGGAAACTTTTGTGCACTTAAAATTTTTTGCCTAAGCAGGGGCCACACGCTCGTGTGAGATGGGACATGCCCGTGTAAGCAGGTCGTGTGGTCACACACGCCCAAGTCCCTAGCCTGTGTGGAATTTATTTTTTAATTCGAACCTACAGGGGTTTTTACACGGCCGGACACACGCCCATGTCCCTCACACGGCCTCGGCACGCCCGTGTCATAGCCCTTGTGCCAAAACCATGGCATTCTGTTTATGATGTCATCACTTCACTAAGGTCACACGGCCAAGGCACACGCCCGTGTCCTTGGACCGTGTGTCGAATTAAATTCCAAATTTTAGGTGCAGACTTCACATGGCCTAGGCACACGCTTATGTTTATGGTCGTGCCTCCCACACAGTTGAGACACAAGGCCGTGTCTCTGCCCGTGTGTTTACTACTGAGCATAGTGACTTGTCAACCTAGCTTGCAAGGAGACACACGGCTGGTCAACACACCCATGAGGCTGACCGTGTGTCACACACGGCCTAGACACATACCCGTGTGTCTACCCGTGTGGACATTAAAAAGGCTATATTCCAAACCAAATGCCACCCTACATAGCAACCATACTTATATCATATCATTACAACATAACTCATGGCTCTAAGGCACTTCCAAGAACTCAAATCAAGCATCCACACAGGCATAAACTTCATGATTCATCATCAATAAATATATATAAACTTGTCGAGTATCGACCCCATTTTCAATGGCCACTTACAAAGTGAATTTGATGACATAAATAACCAACACTTTGGCTAACAAATACGACATAACAAAACATCCAAGTCCTATAGTTGCCATACTCAAAATATATCTAACTTTGTTATACAGAAGAGATGTTGATAGTGTGGTTTCTGAACTCCGATGTCCCACGATCCTCGAGTTATCTTGGCAATACTCTAAGGAATAGAGAAATGAAAGGGGTAAGCATAAAGCTTAGTAAGTTTGCATGAAAATAAATAACAACAATAAGCTCATAATGACACCAATCCATGGCATTAGATAACCACACAAAGTCAAAAGCACTTTGCCATAACTTACTCGTTCTTGTTCTTATCTATAACATACCATGCCACATATCGTAAACATTCCTCGTGAATTACTCACGGGTACCTGTATTCACTCAATCACATGGCTTTAGTACTAAATCTCATTTCTATCTCCAGGCTTATCTATTTATCCCGTTAAATCACTAGGAATATTCAAAAATGCATATTCATCGTCATTACATAAACACGAAGCCAATGCCACATCCCAGATGTGGTCTTACATGGGGTCACTTCTGAGTACCGATGCCATATCCCGTATATGGTCTTATACGGAATCTCACTTCAAGTACCGATGCCATATCCCAGATATGGTCTTATATGATTCTCATATTCAATATTGAAGCCATATCCCAGATATGGTCTTATACGGGATCTCAATTCAGTGCTGAGGCCATGTCCCCAACACGGTCTTACACGGGACCTTATCATTATCCAACTCATGTCTCGGTGATAGTAAATTTCACATTTATTATAGTCCCATTGGGACTTCAACATCTCAACTTTTATCGTCTTTCTCATTCAACACCGATAATCAAATTCATAGAATATCATGCATCATTATAATATAAAAAATTCTCAAATATGCTAGCATAAATGTTGAATTTATCACATACAAAATAAGTTAGATCGTCGATCTAGTCCGATACTTTGTTCTTTCCCCGGTCGAGGTAAATTCTTGGTTCTTCTTGATTTATAATAGCAAATTAGTTCATTTAATTATCACATTAATAAATGCATTTCAATAATCATGCTTTGGCAAAATTACTATTTTGCCCTTAGACTTTTGCAAAATGACCATTTTACCCCTAGGCTCGAAAATCAATTCTAATCAAATTTCTCTCTTTAACGAACCTAGGTGAACATTTATTTCTTTTATGGCTACCATCAAAACTCAACATTTCACACATTTACAACATATTTTACAACATTTACAAAAAAGGTCCTTTTAGGTGTTTTCTTGGTAACACCTTTCACAAAAGTTGTTCATCTAACAATTAAGACCCATTTTCTTCCATAAAAATGCAACAAACAACTTAAAAGCTTTCATGGAAAAACTGTAAACTCTTCACCATTAACAAAATAGTCCCCTCTTTAGAAAGCTTAAGCTTTAGGGGTTCCAAAAGTACAACTTTTATCAAGAAATGATCAAATTTTTGAAGAGTGTGTTGAAATTTTTGAAGTTTTCCAACCCCTGTTTGCTACTAATTTTCGGTGGAGGGATTAAGGAGAGAAGATGAAATCTTTTCTTTCTTTATTTTAATATAAAATCCCAATTTAGTCCACCTAACACACCTACTTGACCAAATTTTAACCTCTTTTGTCCCCTATGGTCGACCAACCTTTATTTAAGG
Source organism: Gossypium australe (assembly GCA_005393395.2). Classification (NCBI taxonomy): domain Eukaryota; kingdom Viridiplantae; phylum Streptophyta; class Magnoliopsida; order Malvales; family Malvaceae; genus Gossypium; species Gossypium australe. Next base: position 90,327,015 of record CM016614.1, on the reverse strand, counting down.
GGCTAATTGCCCTTTAAAGACCTCCAATTAATATTCTATGGCTATTAGGTACCTTTAGCTTGAAATTTTGAAGTTTCGCACTTTATGCGATTTAGTCATTTTTCGCGATTTAGCATGAAATCGCTAAAATTAAAGCACCAAAATTTTCATGTACTTATACAATCATACTCTAACTCATAAAATATCATGAAAATAATTTTCTCTAACCTCGGATTAGTGGTTCCAAACCACTGTTCTGAATAGCCCTTAAATCGGGATGTTACAATTCTCCCCCTCTTAAGGATTTTCCTCCTCGAAAATCTTACCGGTAAAAAGGTTGGAATACTGGTTTCTCATAGCCTCCTTGGGCTCCCATGTAGCTTCTTTTATTCCATGTCTCTGCCATAGTATCTTAACAAGGGCTATACTTTTGTTCCTCAACTCTTTGACCTCTCGCGCCAAGATTTTAATCGGCTCTTTGCCATAAGTCAAGTCCGGTTGAATTTCTACCTTTGTTGGTACTATCACATGTGAAGGGTCCAAATGGTATCGACGTAATATGGATATGTGGAAAACATCATGAATCTTTTCCAGATCAGGTGGCAAGACCAAATGATAAGCTACCGTTCCTATCCTCTTGGTAACTTCATAAGGTCCGATAAAGCGCGGGCTCAACTTGCCTTTCCGGCCAAATCTAAGGACTTTCTTCCGTGATGATACTTTCAGAAGAGCTTTATCACCGACTTGGAACTCAATCTCTTTCCTTTTTAAATCCGAATAGGATTTTTGTCTATCTGAGGCCGCTTTCAGACATTCACATATCACCTTTACTTTCTCTTCAGTTTCCCTGACCAAATCAACCCCGTGAATATGGTTCTCTCTAAATTCTGTTCAATACAAGCGCGTTCGGCACTTACGCCCGTACAATGCCTCGTAAGGTGCCATCTTCAAACTTGACTAAAAATTATTGTTGTAGGCGAATTCTACCAACGGTAAGTATTTTTCCAAAACTGTGACGTGAATCTTGGATCTCTATCCGAAATAATCGACAACGGTACTCCATGAAGTCTCACTATCTCTGACACATACAAATCTGCCAACTTATCGAGAGAATAATTGACTCGTACTGGTATGAAATGGTCTAACTTCATAAGTCTATCGACTACCACCCATACATCATCTTTTTTGTAACGCCACGAATTTTGGGCCTAGAAGAATTGGGCCTTGGGCTTGGGAGCACCTAAAATTCTTGAGAGCAAGGTAACGGCACAAATGCATGTTAATACTGTTGGGTTAGCAATATTGGAGTGTTTGGGGTCTTGGAGAAGTCCTGGGTTCAAACCTGGGCTTTAGCAAAAATTTTGGTTTTTGGTGAATTAAAACCTGGATGTTAGCTTAAAGGGTTTATATATTAAGTTGTGTTGTTTTAGGACACAAGTGAGCTTGTGTTATGTGGCAAGTGGTGTGTTAGGCATGCATAGGGGAGGGGGTTCGAATCCCATGGCATGCAAGTGGGAGGTTTTATTTTTCATCTCTGTGGCGTGAGAGGTAGAGTTTGATTTAAACTCTGCAGAGGAGGTTGGAGAATTGGTCATCAAGTTTGAATTGGAGGGTGTGGAGTGAATCAAGGAGCAATTAGTGGAGATTTTTAGGGAATTTGAATGAGAAGGGAGTCTTGGCCGAATGGAAGAGCTTGAGTAGGGGGATTTCAGCCAAGGGGGTTTCATTTGTGCATTTTCGGCAGCTTTGTATGAGGATAGAAACCGAAAACCTCTCTGGAATTTCAAGTTTTTCTCTTTTTCATTTCGGGATTTACTTCTTTCGTGGCATCTTGTGCAACATTTTTGACCATTCAGGTCTTTCTTCCTTCTACTTTCTTTTTCTCTCAACTGTCATTCATTTTTGTCAAACACAGTTCCAATTGCCAATTGCCGAATTCTTCACTGAAGCTTACCTTTCTTCTCCACATCTTTCTCTCTGCCGGATCTGATTCATCTTCTTCTTCTCTTGGTTTTCTCCTTTGGCCGAATCTAACTCCTTGTCTCTCTTGATTCCCTCAGCCGATTAGTCTCTTTCACTTGTGACGCCAACCTCTGTCAAGTGGCCGATTGTTGCTTTATTCTACCGTTTCTATCGAATAATTTTGGTAAGTATTCTTTGTCCCTATTCGGTTCTTGGTCCCTTTTTGATGGCTCTTCGCTGACAAAGCCGAATGATTCGGTTTAAGGTTGCTAACTGTTGGACCTTTCTCTTGTGTTGGATTCTTTTGATTAATGCAATATTTCGGTAGGATAGGGTTATAGACATCTTCAGTTAGCATCATAAGTGGGTTGGACAACATTCTTGGGGGAATGTGAGTATCAATTCCCTGCTTGTTGGGATTGATCGTTAGTATTAGATATTGATATTAACGGAAGGAAGAATGTTGATGGATGTAGGTTTGGCATTCGTGGGTTGCTTGTACGAGCTACGAAAAAGGTGTGTATTCACACCCCTGTGTAATTGTGAATCGGCTAAAGTCAAAAAGCCGAAACTTCGGCATCTGAGTGCTCAGGATCGTGCGAATGCTCGTAGGGACAAATTGAGCCACCATCATTGACGATAGACCGTAGAGGCCACCACGAACGTGCTCGTGGGCTTAGGCCGAAATGGGCCTCGTTGGGCCATGTGGGCCCAATGGGCTCATGGGCCCCACCTGGGTAAAATTCACGATAGTGACAAATAACGAATTGGGCTATGAAGTTTGCATAGTCATGACTGAAACTGGGCTAAATGGGCCACACGATCGTGTGGGCCCACTTGGGCCGAATAGTGGGCTTTGGGCCCATTGTCACTGTCTTGGCTATATAAGTTATTCGAGTCGTTCGAGACGACGGTAGTCCTTTGGAAAGGTCGTATAATGTACCAGACCCTTAGGGAGTAAAATTACCAAAATACCCTCGAAGGGTAAATTTATCGAAATACCCTCGAAGGGTAAAATTACCAAAATACCCTCGAAGGGTAAAATTACTGAAATACCCTCAAAGGGTAAAATTACTGAAATACCCCAATTTGTAAAATTACCAAAATACCCTCGATTTGTAAAATTACCGAAATACCCCCAGTTTGTAAAATTACCGAAATACCCTCAGTTTGTAAATTACTGAAATACCCCCAGTTTGCAAAATTACCGAAATACGCCTGTAGGGGAGAATTACCAAAATACCCCTGTAGGGTAGAATTACTGAAATACCCTTGAAGGGTAGGATTACCTAAATACCAGGGTAGGATTATTGAAATACCCTTATAGGGTAAAATGACTGTTTTGCCCCCGTGGGTAAATGATTGTTTTATGCTATGTTTTGATTGACCTGAGCTATGATTTTTCTGTCTTTCTAGAGTATGCCATGTGATTTATATATATGTGCTTTGCATACATGACCTACTGCATGGGATTGGGATTTTGTAATTGGAGGAAGTGATTGATCTGTTAGGGTCGCACGGGTCACCCGAGACGACTATGGACCCACCGATTTGATTGTTAGGGTCGCACGGGTCGCCCGAGACGATTGTGGACCTACCGACGACTTTAAGCCACTTATATTCTGGCAGCCCTGCTGCGATATCGGTTAGTGCCACAACCGATGCTAATATTGGTGTGCTGGCTGGGTGGGTCAATTTTATCCTCACATAGTGTGTTGGTACGGGTGGTGTGCTGGCTAGATTGGGGTGGGGTGCATTCGTACACTATTGCATTTCTGTTTATGAGATCCGATACTGATATGGGCTAGGCCCAAACGATTATGTTATGGGCCGAGATCCAAACAATTTTGCGATGGGCTTAGGCCCATTGAAACTGTACTGTGACTGAATAGGGCTCAGGCCCAGACTGCTTCTGAATTCTATCTATCTGACTGACTATTTTTATATTAGGGGATTATACACTAAGTTTTTGTAAACTCACCTCGTTTTTAACTGTGCAGGCAATCCCCAGCCTTAGACGGATCGGAGCTGTGAGGGACTCGGAGATGGCCACACAACTGCTTCTGTTTTTCCATTAAGTTATCCATAAGTACTTTGTTTTGGTTTGGTTTGTAATAAGGCCTCTTAAAGTTTTCGGATTTTAAATTTTAGGTTTGGTTTTATTTTAATTTATACCTGTTAAAAGTAAATCGCAGTTTTTCCAAAATGATTACTGTTTTCAAAACACTATGTTACAACTACTGTTTTCGGTTATCACGTTTCTGCAACGTTTTAAAAAAAAACTTCCGCAGTTGAAGGAGATTTTGAAGGAAATCAATAACGTTTTAAAAGTGAACAACCTTTTTCAACGAACCCCGTTTTGAAAATAAATGAACGCAAGCTGAGGCTTTACACAAGTTTTAAATGCCAAGAAGTTTTTAAATATTAAGAAGGGTTTTCAACGAAAATATGGTTTTTTAAAAACACTTCAATGTGACACGCCAGGTTTGGGCCTAACTTCTAGGCCGGGTTTGGGGTGTTACATTTCTTTTTCGGCATTAACGGTAAACCCGTCAAGAAGTCCATAGTAATACGGTCCCACTTCCACTTGGGAACCATAATGGGCTGAAGTAGACCTGAAGGTACTTGGTGTTCAGCCTTCACTTGTTGACAAATTAGGCATCTCGATACAAACTCAAAAATGTTTTTCTTCATATTCAGCCACCAATACCATTTCTTCAAGTCATTGTACATCTTCGTGCTGCCCGAGTGCACAGTTAAACATCCACTATATGTTTCATACAAAATCTTTTGAATAAGTTCATCATTTCTGGGTACAGAGACCCTATCTCGAAACATCAAACATCCGTCAGGGCTTACCCGAAAGTCTGACTAACATTTGACTCACATAGAACTCTTTTGGCTTGTAAGTCGCTGTCACCTTTCTGAGCTTCATAAATCTCTTGGAGAAATAATGGTCTAGCCCTCAACTCAGCTAGAATAGAACCATCATTTAACAAGGCCATCCGTGTATTCATGGCTCTCAGTGCAAACAAGGATTTTCTGCTCAAAGCATCGGCGACCACGTTCGCCTTTCTCGGATGGTAGTCAATCACTAACTCTAATCCTTGATTAGCTTTAACCATCTTCGTTGCCTCAAATTCGATTCCTTTTGAGTCATCAAGTATTTTAGGCTTTTATGGTCGATGAATATCCGACACTTTTCACCATATAAATGGTGTCTCCATATCTTTAATGCAAACACAATGGCAGCTAACTCTAAATCATGAATTGGGTAATTCTTCTCGTGCGGCTTTAATTGCCTAGAAGCATATGCAATCACCTTGCCCTCTTGCATAAGTACACAACTCAATCCATTCATGGATGTATCATTATAAACCACAAATTCTCTTCCCGATTTGGGTTGTTCCAAAATAGGAGTCTCAGTCAACAACGCCTTTAGTTTCTCAAAACTCTATTGGCACTTCCCTGTCCAATCAAACTTCATATCTTTTTGCAATAGTCTCTTCATCGGAGTAGCTATCATGGAAAACTCCTTGACAAAATGACTATAATAGCTGGCTAGGCCCAGAAAACTTCTTACTTCAGTTACGCTCCTTGGCGGTTTCCATTCAACAATCGCTGAAATCTTACTCGAGTCGACTTTAATTCCATCTGCCGAGACAATGTGCCCCAAAAATCCAACTTCCTTAAGCCAAAATTCACTTTTACTAAACTTGGCATACAATTGTTTATCTCTCAAAATTTGCAGAACCTTTCTCAAAAGCTCAGCATGTTCGTTCTCATCTCAAGAGTAGATTAGTATATCATCAATGAAGACTATGGCAAATTTATCCAAATATGGTCGAAAAATGCGATTCAACAAATCCATGAAAATGGCTGGGGCATTTGTTAAGCCAAAAGGCATGACCAAAAATTCATAGTGGCCATACCTTGTCCAAAATGCAGTTTTCGGCACATTCGAGTCCTTGACTCTCAACTGATAGTACTCGGACCTCAAGTCTATCTTGGAAAACACCGTGGCTCCCTTCAATTGGTCAAATAGATCATCAACTCTTGGCAACGGGTACTTGTTCTTCACAGTTACCTTATTGAGTTGCCAATAATCTATGCATAACCTCATAGAACCATCTTTCTTCTTCACAAATAATACGGGAGCTCCCTACGGAGAAAAACTTGGTCTTGCGAAGCCTTTATCCGTTATTTCTTGCAACTGTGCTTTCAATTCTTTTAGCTCGATTGGAGCCATTCTATACGGAGCAAAAGAAATGGGGGCAGTACCCGGAGCTAACTCAATCCCAAATGCAATCTCTCTAACCGGAGGTAGCCCTGGCAATTCTTCTAGAAAAAGGTCTAGATATTCACATACTATGGGCACTGATTCAATTATTAACTCTGTTTCTCTCGTATTCATCATAAAGGCAATGTAAGCTTCGTACCCTTTCCTTAAATACTTCTGAGTCAACAAGGAAGATATCACTACTGGTGATCTGTCCTGCTTATCTGATTCAACACGAAAAAAATCCCCACTTTCACATTTTAACTCAAAAAACTTCTTTCCACAATTTACAATCACACCATGAGTAACTAGCCAATCCATCCCAAGGATGACATCGAACTCATCATATGGTAATAACATGAGATTAGCAGGAAAAAAAATGACTGTAACACCCCTAACTTCGGTATAGGGTTAAAGGCATTACCAGACTTATTGGATCCTTTATCGGACATTTCATAATATAATACAACAAATCAAATCAAAGTGTCCTTCAAATAGGTCTACAAGACCTTTAGCATGCTTTAGGAAGGGCCCGGGATTAAACTGAACACATACAGAAATTTTTAGAAATTTAAAAATTTTTCAAAGTTACAGAGGTCACACGCCCGTGTGGGTAGGCCGTGTGCCTCCCACGGCCTCAGACACGCCTGTGTGTCTAAGCCGTGTCAAAATAGGGCATACATACTGACTTGTCCACACGGCCGTGGACACGCTCGTGTGCCTCACCCGTGGTCGCTACTGACTTGCACCACACAGCCAGTCACACGCCCGTGTGTCTAGCTCGTGGTCGAGTCTGACTTGTTTTGAAATACAACCACGAGGGACACAGTCGAGCCACACGCCCATGTGCTCAACCATGTGGGAATTATAGGCTATTTACATGGCCAAAATGCCACCCACACTTTGGGCTATCCCTACAAGCATCATACCAATTCAATTCATGCCAAAATAACCAACTTTTCCAAGTATTCAAAAGCATTTCAAGCACACCATCTTATGCAACAATTAGCCCAACTAAATCACAAATAAATCCAAGCATGATGCATCCACAACTTACCACAATAATAAGACATCTTCTCATAATTGTTATACCATACTTTGCATCAATAAGCCTACCATTACTTTGACCATTTCATTAGCTAACAAACCATACCAAACTAACCATCATATAGCTTGACTAGTCATTCATAACACAACCATTTATCTAGCCATATCACATGGCTATGTACATATCTCAAACATATTCCAAAACAACTAGCCTTTACATGCCATATTTAGCTATATACACATTCAAAAGTACCAAAATAGAGATTGATAGTCTGGTGAAGATCTTCAACAATTCCTGAGCCTTTCGTAGCTTCCGCGATCTATAAAACAAAGTAAACACACACAAAGTAAGCTTTCAAAAGCTTAGTAAGCCATATACAAGTAAACTTATCATAATTGCACATAAACACATTAATACAATGTCACTAATATTTTCCAATGGCAAGTTCATAACATTTTCTTTGGCCCCTTTGTTCAGCCATAGTTTACCAACATATCTTATCTCAAAATATCTCTTTTACTCATATCATAGTCATACATATATCACATTTTATATCCACAAATGCACATATCTCACTTAGGTAAGTTCACATATATATACTTACCTTCCATACACATACATAGTGTACAATTCAAACGTACCTGATTTGTTTATACATTTCACATAACCTTTCGTTCTCTCAGAACTTGCCCGTTGAACCATTCGAAACCACATAGGATACTCAGAATGCTCAGAATAGTCGTACAATGCCAACGTCCCAGACATGGTCTTACATGTACTCAGATATCGATGCCACTGTCCCAGACAGGGTCCTACACGAAATCAGTTACGATGCCAATGTCCCAGACATGGTCTTACACTTAATCTCATATCGATGCTAGTGTCCCAGACGTGGTCTTATACGAAATCTCGAATCAATGCCAACGTCCCAGACGTGGACTTACATGATATCACATATTAGAATCCTATGTCATGACATATGTAATCCTATCTATTCCTAGGTTCGTACGGGACTTCTTGGATATTGATACATTGTCGTTACTTCCTCGGATTTCATATTGTTATCATTTCGTACACATTCATCACAATGAAATTTCATATAAACATTCATAAATCAATACAAATACATTTATTCGTGTATAGACTTACCTCGGACTCGGATAAGCGAACGGACTCGGCTACTCAATTACTTTCGATTTTCCTCGATCTAAATCCATTTTCTTTGGTTCTTGATCTATACATATTCAAATTTAATCCATTTATTCACTAATTAATTCAATTCAATCCAATAACACATATTTAGGGCAATTTACAAATTAGCCCTCATATTTTCACATTTTGACATTTTAGTCCTTATTTCACAAAATCACAAAATACACAAAATCTCCATATACCCATGCTTAGCCGAATGTTCACTATGATCATACAAGTCCATACATTTTATTTATTTCACAATTTAGTCCCTCAAAATATTATTTTCTCAATTTAGTCCAAATTATTCAAAATCACCAAAAATCCAAAGACAAAACATGTTAATCTAACACATATATTCCATATTTCATCATCAAACATCACAAAGCTTGCAAAATCATCAATGGCATATTTCACATTCATCATCAATTCACAAAATTAAGGCATGGGTTTTGAAGAACACTAAGCAACGATTACAAAAATGTAGAAATTATCAAAAACCGAAGCAAAACATACCTTGAATTTAGCTTGATAGTAGCCAAAACCTAAGAACACTTTTCTTCTTTTCTTTCTTTGCTATATTTGGCCAACAACATGAATAATTGCCTATTTTCATGCTTTTGTTTTATGTAATTAATATTATTAACTGATTTACAATTTTAACCTTTAATAATAATATAATATACACATAATAGTTGGTTATAAATGTCCATTAACCATGCTAATGGTTTAATTACAACATAAAGCCACCACATTTATAAAGACATAACACATAGGTGCTTTTAACATATGGCATGCTAATTTAGCATCTTTTACAATTAGGTCCTTTTATCAAATTAAACACCCAAACAGATAAATTAAATCACAAAACTTTCACACATGCTTAATCTCATATCACAAGCACAAAAAATAATATTAAAATATTTTTCTGACTCGGATTTGTGGTCCTGAAACCACTATTCTGACTAGGGTCTAAACCAGACTGTTACAATGACCCCTAATCATTAACAGATCAGCAGTTTGTAATTTAAAGAAATACCAAATAAAAGTTAAAAAGAAAAACTGAATGGCCTTGTTACAAAAATTATTAACCTAATAATTTTAAACTAAAATAAATTAAACTAAAATCGCCAAGTTTAACTGTAAAGCATATCTGACCTGTGGCCACCTCCGAGTCCCCCGCAGCTCCAAATCCTCTAAGGTTGGGGATTACCTGCATAGTTAAAAGAAAGGGTGAGTTATGAGAACTCAGTGTGTACTCCCCTATTACAATCACAGTCTGGGCCCGAGCCCATACGGTATCGGTCTGGGCCTAAGCCCTATTCGGTAACAATCTGGGTCTGAGCCCTAAATCATATCAAATGCAAGCATACATGTAACCCAACCCTTAACTACCAAACTCTCCACCCGTACCAACCAATCTCTCCATGTGGGGACTATGTTGACCTACCCAGCCAAACTCTCCAATAGTGTAGCCTAGATGCTAACAACGGTATCCGTGGCTGAGCCACTAAAATTAGAATACATGGCGATGCCACTATAAAAGTACTTCCTCCAAATAAGAAAAACCCAACCCAATGCAATATGGTATGTATGCAGTGTATCACGATCATATACAGTTATATAAAAATCACATAAACATCATTTAAACTACCACTAAGGGTATAACGATCATTTTTTCGTTTAGGGGTAAAACGATAATTTCACCCCTCTGGGGTATTTCGGTAATTTTACCCATCGAGGGTATTTCGGTAACTTTACCCATAGAGGGTACTTTGGTAATTTTACCCATGAAGGGTATTTCGATAATTTTACCCGTGAAGGGTATTTTGATAATTTTACCCCTATAACAGGCTTTCTAAAGGCCTACTATCGCCTCGAGCGACACGTATACCCTTTTGATCGAAACGGTGCATATGGGCCAAACCCTAATTTTTGGCCCAACAGGGCCCATTACGGCCTAAGCCCACGAGAAAGATCATGGCACTCCCAAAGGTTTATCGCCAACGTTCGTGGCTTAGTTTATCACTACGAGCGCTCGCACGCTCGAGTGATCTCAGATGCCGATATTCAGTCTTTTTGATATTTCGGCTTTTAGCCGATTTACAGAACGTCGCATAATAGAACAAGCAGGGGTGTGAGATTACACGCCTTGATTATGATTTGTGGTTTGAAAGCTTCTAAGACACCTATGATAACGACCATCCATTAGTTAGTCACAATGTCTTGCTAAGCTCGAGTAATAATCTTTTAAACCAACTTACTTCACTTACCAGAAAATGAAAGACCCCTTGCGATGGAAGAGTATTCGACCTACACCCCACTGGTTAAGGGAAACGAGTTCCTAACAATAGACGACAAAAAAGAAACATGTTAGAATGCTACTCCATGGCAACTAGAGAAGCAACCTTTCAGCCCAAAGAACCCAAATCGAACATGAGAGAAAAATAGTAACCCTACTTTCAGTTATAGACACACTTACCGACCAATTGTAGAGATTCGAAGACTGAGAGAACGAAGAGGGGTATATACTTAGGCCCTACTAGATTCGGCCTAGACAAAAGAAAGGAGTCAAGGTTAAGAGTTTTGGCTTTAGTTATGCAAAGAGAGGGGAAAATAAGAGGAAAAAAAAATGTTACCTTCGGTCAGATAAAAACTGAATGAAGAAGAGAGGTTTATCAACAAAGAGCAGCAACCCCGAAATAATGATGAAAACGAAGAAAGAAAGTGGAAGAGGAGAGGCCTATCAGTTCAACAAATGGCCAAAAAGAAATGAAGAAAAGTAGAGGAATGGGAGAAGAACTGAATTCGGCAGGGGTCACGAAAAAGAAAAGAAACAAATGAAACGAACCTGAGATGTCACCACCGAAAGAAAACCCGACAAGAGCTAAAAGAGCACTTTAAAAGTAAAAGAGATTTCGGTTTCTACTCTCACTCCACATTACCGAAATGTCCCCCAAATGACCCTCTCTAGCCGAAATCCCCACATAGCCACACTTCCAAATTCGGCCAACTCTTCCTCCCTCATCACTTCCTTATTTTTCTCCACTATTTCCTCATTGGATCACTCCTAGCCTCCCATTCAAACTTGTTGACCAAGTCTTCAACAATCTCTGTAGAGTTTGATCCAAACTCTACTTCTTCCACTCTCAAGCCACAAAATAAAAGTCCCCAATTGCAATATGTAGGATTCAAACCCCACCTTTCCTTGTTCTTTCATTGACGCCACACCACTAAGCCACATGTTCATCTTGTGACTCCTAAATGTACCAAAATATATTTAAGTCCTACAACTGACAACCCTCTTCACTTTAGGGTCAAAAACTAAAATTTTTCCAAGGCTCAGACTCGAACTTAGGCCTCCCTAGAACCCCCAAATACACTCAAATAGCCTGCTGAGCAAGCACAACATGAAATTAAGCAAAAATTACAACCCTTAATTTTTGGGACGTTACACCTTCAACTTGTGTGAGAAGACCTGTTGATAGCTCAAGAGTGAAGATTATATATGATATGAGATTGAGATAGCTTCGGCTATGTATGTGGTGCTTAGGGTGCGAGATTCCCGAGTATCCGATAGTATTCCAAATGGTTTAGCAGGTATATCATAGATGTGGTTGAATATGAATTTGATACGAGATGGTACATGTATGTATATGAACAGTATAAGCATTGAAATGAGGAAATTTATGAAATTCCTAATTAACTTGGTGAATGAAAATGTGGTAGGTTGTGAATCATTATAAGATATGTTATGTTTAAATTGCTTAAATTGTGCAGATATGGAAAGCTGAATTATACTTTTATATGAACTTACTAAGCTTTATAGCTTACATTGTTTATTTTTTCGTGTTTTATAGTGAAATCAAAGCTAGCTCAGATTCGGGAATCGTCAGAGACCTCATCACACTTTCAAGCTATCACTTTGGTACTTTTGAATCTATGTTTTTGGGATATATGGCATGTATAGGAGTTTTGGTAATTTTGGTTTATAGTTTTGTAATGAATTTAGCCATTTGGATTGGCTTGTAAATGTTTAGTGTTTGGTTTGGTATATAGCCATGAGAGTTGGCTTATTTTGGTTGATTTGGTTGTGTATATATATGCAAATGGCTTTTGTTTTGTGTTGATAATTGCTATGCAAATGATTGTGGTAAATGGTTGATATTTGAGAATTGGTATGTTTATGAGTTTAGGCAAAATGATGCAAAATTGGAAGTGTCCACATTGATAATTTGTGAAAGTGAGGTTTAGTATGAAATTGAATGGCATATTGTGGTGTTTGTGTACCTTGTATATATTGGTATTGGAATGGCATGAATTAAGCTTATTTTAGATTGGATGAATGCCTATTAATGCCATGTTTGGTGCCATTTCATTTGGTGTAGGTGTATGCAAATTTGGGTGGCAAGATGGCTTGGTAAATAGCCTATTTCTGTCCACATGGGCAGAGACACGGTCGTGTGTCTCAGCTGTGTGTGACACACGGTCAGGTTACACGGTCGTGTGTCCCCTGCAGGTTTGGCACGACCTAGCACACGGGCGTGTGAGGCAATTTTGAAGGGCATACGGGCTAGACACATGTGCGTGTGTTTGGCTGTGTGACCCAAGTCAGAGAGTTACACGGGGTCAGACACGGGCTGGGAAACGGCCATGTGATCCCATTTCGAATGTCCACACGGCCTTTGGCACGGGCGTGTCTTTGGCCGTGTGAGACACACGGTCGAGCCACATGGGCGTGTGTTCCCTGTATATTGAAAATTTTTCTAAGTTTTCTAAAAGTTTCCTAAGTTATTGGTTTAGTTCTGAACCACTCCTAAAGCATGCTCTGAGCCTCGTAGGCTTGTATTAGGGACAATGTGAATGATGTTGGATGATGATTACATGTAATTTGAAAATGTGTGTGAAATGTATGTTTAATTGTGTAATAAGTTCGGTAATGCTCTGTAACCCTATTTCGGAGACGGATACGGGTGAGAGGTGTTACATTGCAAGGGTAGTGACTAGTTGGTTGACGAGGAACCCAAAACGACAGTTGATTAGGATTGTCGAAGCAAGCTAATCGCCCATCACCAGATTTGATTCCTTCTAATTTTTCTATTACTTGAAATTTAGTTTTCTTTTATGTTATTTTGTTTTATTCTTAGTATTATAAAAATCACAAAAACCTCTCATTTACGTTTCCGTACTATAACTTGATTAAAGTATTAATTAAATCTTTTAGTGTGTCGGGTTAAAATTGATCTAGCCTTCGCCTTCCTTGGGTACGATCCTCAGAGTACTCACCCACTTCGTTGTAAAACTATATTACAACTCGACCCATATACTTACGGATACTGCCTTTTTTTCTAAATTTTATTACAGTATTCACACTCTAGACATTAGTACGTCTGAAGGCAGTTACTTGTGCACAATACTAGGAATTTATTTGCAATACTAGTGGCTTGTTCACAATACTGACAGTTTATCTGCAATACTGGTGGCCTGTCCACAAACTAGTGTGTTATTGGTTCGATGATTTCTGAGGAATTCTTACTATGGCGTGTAACAAAGTTGGGTAGGAACTTTTCTGAAAATACTACATTGACATTTTCATGCATGACATAAATTGTGAATTCAATACTCTTTTTAGTATTCTGTATATTTACTGGCTTGAGTGCTATATTTATTATCTATTATTGTTTACTAGAGTTACGAATCACATTGAGCTTATTAGCTTACCCTTTAGTTTTCTTATTTAATTTAAGATCATCCTTGAGGTTAGGACTAGGACAACTTTCGGAGGAGCAACTCGGATGTTTTTTACATTAAAGTATTTTAAACTTATTTCTATTATTTGTTTTGGGACTGTAATAAATTTTATTTGGACTTGGCATGAGGCTTTATTTTGGGATTATTTGATTCCATGACTTTTGCCACGCCTTAAATATAGTGGATTCGAGAAGAAGGTGTATAGATGTGAAGTTATCTATTTGGTGTAGTGTAGTATGCCAACTAACAGTCTTTTGGTAGATTAGAGTTTGGCGTAAAGTATCTACCGTAGAAGTATTTAAAGATTTTATCTCAGGTTATTCTGCTATTTAAGGAAAGAATATGACAAGGAAAGAGTAAGCCTGGTGTGAATTACCGCCAAATGTATAGTACGCCTAGTTTACCTGAGCATTATGCTAAATGGGTTATATAACGTGATTTGGTCAGGAGCTAACTAAATTGACTGGTCAATTAATATTTGTACAATATTCTTATTTATATTTTTCCCAGATTTTGTAGGCATTATTAGGAGAAATTCTGAATATAATCGCCACTTGTCATGTTCCACTAAAGGGATCTAGGTGTATATATATATGTGAGAAGGGTTCATCTGGATGGTTTTTCTTCCTTTAATATCATTCTCTAGTTCTTTTTCTTAAACTTAAATGTTCTCTTCTCCTTTTTTAAGTTGGAAGTTAAGGTTTTTGAGTTAATCAATGGATGTTCCAAGATAACTCTATATGTTAAGTTTTTGAAAGAATAAGGTTGTTAAGAAGCATATAAAGAGTATGTGATGAATAAGTGGCCCTATATGGGGGTCGTCTATAATTGAGATGTTAGTAATTTGTCTATAAATAGGATTTAATGATGGTTCCATGTTCTTTAAGTAGTTGTTGCTACTGGTTTAGAAGGGTGTTCGAGTTTGGAACTTCAAGCTACAGTATGGGTGAGTTTGAGGTGAGTCTTTATCCTGGCTTCTACATGTGAACTGTTCAAGTAGAGATATGTATATGATGATAACATCTCGGGAAATTTGTAAGTGTGTGATGCATAGTAATGACACTGCATGTTCACATTTAAGGTAAATTAGTTATCGTATAATTAAAATGATGTGTGATGTAACCACAAGTGAAATAAGGTGTGGAAAGGTGAATTTGTAAAGAGAATATGAACAAGTCAGCTATGAAAATGAATTTGGGTAAGTGTATTTGTATAGGATGAGCAAACAGTCATTTGTGATGCCTCTAGTAGGGCAGTAGGTACATTGCTAACCGAACTGGCAGATCACAATGATAACAAGAATACTCATGGTGGTGCATCCAGTGTGATGAAGACTGCATTGGCAGATTACAACATGAGGATGTGTAAGTCCATGTGGCTAAGACCCATTGTATTATGTGATAACGAAAACATTCATGGTTATGCCTCCAATAAAATATGGATTGGACTGGCAGATCATGACATGAAGTGTAACACCTTAGTTTGGCGGGTTCTAAGTTTTGGCGCGTAGTTTAAGAAGTAATTCAGGAAATGCAGATTTATTCGTCAATTTTTATTCTTGGCGTATAAATGAGGCACATAGCACACATTAGAATATTACATAATGATTTACCTCCAAATGAGTTGAGTTGCAAAGAAGGAGAGTTTGGTAAGAGTATTAAGAATTTTTGGGTAAATTGGGTTATCGCTAAAGGTAGTATGCGCCAAGTTCATTGGGTTACTGTGCTAGGTACGTTGTAAATGATTTTCTTAGGAACTAATGGAACAGATGAACCAAAGGTATATAAAAATATTTGAATTTCTTTTATGTTTTCTCTATAGTTGTAAACCACTATTGAGGTAATTTGGAAAGAAGACAACACGTGTCAAGTTCCAATAAGGACTTAGGTTGTACAAATTGATATTCGGGTAAGAAAAATGGGGAGTATTTCTTCTTCATTCTTCAAGAAGTACTACTATTTAAATCTTAAGGTACCTAAAGCATTTCATTCTCATTTAAGTTGGAATTGTAGATATGGATCTTTATCGGTGATTACTCCACGTCATGGTAAGATTTATGACTCTGCATGTTATGTTATGAAAGATTAAGTCAGTATGAGTGTATAAATAGTAAAATGAAGAAATAAGGCTTTGTATACGGGCTATTTGGTTTTGAGATGATGGTAAAAGTCATAGGAATGAGTTTAATGGTGTTCCTATGTTGTATAAGCAATGGTTACTGTAATTTCTCGTAGATGTTGTATCTGGAGTTGAAGTTGTTATCTGTGGTTGTCAGGTGAGTCCCTATACTGACTCTTGCATGTGTACTATTTATACCAAAATATTTGTAGGAAGTTTATCAAGAAAGGTATAATATGTAACTTTATGGGTGATTATTAAAGGATATCTATGATTGTATAAATGTATGTTAAGGATAATATGTAAATCTGGTATGGAATCTGATAAGTTCAAGTATGTGGTGATCGGTGTATGAGATTATTTGATGATGAAATATGGATATGTATGTATGTTTGGATGGTATGTTCTGTGATGTGAGTACTTTTCATGTATAGTGGTGTTTTAGAATGGTTGTGCTTAGTTTGTGTCAATGTATGAAAGGTCTGTAAAGTAAGTCTGGTTGAAATCGAGCTCTAGCATTTGTTGCGAACTCGAAGATACATGTGATACATATTTAGTTTGGACTGGTAATTTGTTTTCGTTCTAAAGGTTTAGCCTGGACTGCTAACCTTACATGTATGGTACCCACTAGAAAGGAATTATGAATAATGATTACCTAATAGAGTTCTCTGCCTGTCCAAGGACGATGATAGGAAAACCTTACGAAATGTGAGTTTAGGCAAATCCATATCATAAAAACGTTAGGAAAGAAAAGACTTTGTGGCAAACTTTGAAAGAAAACCTTCTGTGGCGAACTCTAAAAGAAAGCCTTTGTGGTGAGCTCTAAAAGAAAACCCTTTGCGGGGAACTTTGAAAGAAAACCCTTTGTGGCAAACTCTGAATGGACTGTCTCTGTGGTGTGTCTTAATAGGACTCTCAGTGAAGAAATTTGAAAGATGTTCTTTGTGGCGTACCACGATAAGGCCTTAATGGCGTATGCTAATGAATTTCCCATGTGGCAAGTTTTGTATGGCTCCTAAACATAATCAGTGAAATCAATAAGGACAAAATGTATTTATGGACTATAGGGTAAAGTATTTCATAATACCAAAACACAATCAGAAATAACATATTGAATGAAAATAGAGAAGTAATGGGTTAGTATTGAAAATGTATTCTGAATAAGGATGTGAACTTGGTATGTTCAAAGGAAGTATCTGTCATCTGTATATGTGTTACTTCTTGAATCATGATGAGGCCCTGGCTCAGAGTTTGAAGTATGTAAGTGATGTATCAAAGACCTGGAATGAGAAGGAAATAGTTTCTGAGTAAGGTATAGTAACTGACATGTATAAAGGGATAGAACTTGATGAAGCATTCACCAGAGACAAAATTGAAGGTTAATAATGATGGAATCATTTATATGTAAATTATTAGTTGTAATGTGCAAATATGACTCAGGTAAATGATATTTTCCTCACTAAGTTCTTATGAACTTATCCATGAGTGTTACGTTACAGGTAAATTGATATGGGTCTGCGCCAGGAGGGATAATGCCAGTACTATGCTAAAGAAATGGATTATCGGGTTATTATGGATATTGAACAAATTGGTGGCATGTACAAAGTGTAAATTGTCACTTAAAAATACATACTTTGGGGTATTTGTAATATATTAGGATTTCAAACTAAACATCGTTGTAACTTAGTTACCTCGCTTTGTAATTGTAATTACTTATCATGGATACTTATGCATCTTAGTTTGAAATTTTGTAATCGAGTGAGTTGTGATTGATTGTAATTTGTATAAGTAGATTTTAATTTTGTCTGTAATCGTGTGGTAATAACCAAGATTTGGGTAAGGTTAATCGGATCGAGTTGAGGGTGTTACATGAAGTTAAGTATAAGACCATGTGGGAGAAAACCCATGCCACCTTCTGATGAAGTCCGATGGGACCGTAAACATGTAATTCTCTAAGACGCCTTAGTGGCATGTTTTGTAATACCTTTATGGCATATTCTACGAAGTCTGTGTGGCTTATTCTGTGATGTTTATGTTACGTATTCTGTAAGGCCCTAGTGGGAAAGTCTAGTTGAACGCTTCTGTGTCATAATCTGAGGAAACTTCGAGACTTATCTGCTAACTAATGTGATGGTAGAGAACTGCTAAGTTTAATGATATATTTGCTTGGTTAGTCTTAAGGCAAAATTTGAATATGATCTAAGTAAAACTTCTAAAAGAGTCTTTAGCAGTATTATCTGAAGGGTGTATCCGTCATAGTAATCTGCCAATACAGGAAATTGACGTATTTGTATCTATGAAAGGTTTAAGTGTTTACTAGACCTGAGTTTGTCTATGTTATTTAAGGAAGTAATCTGAGCAATTTGGTAACCACCAAAGCTGAATGATTTTCACGTCTCGTTTAGAGGTCATCTAGAATCTAAATCATTTGTTAAGATTGGGCGTTCTTGTGTTATGTAACGTAGCCGTCGGGGTTTCTTCTAGATGATATGGAATGTTTCATTATGAATATAAGTTATGATTTAGGGTTGATTCAATATATGATCTGATTGGTAGTTTAATAACTACCATAAACAGTATGAGAATCCACCAATATTAAGATTAGTGTGGAGTTCAACTTAAGAGATCCATTAGTTTTACTATTCTCTAAAAGAAGTGTTTGAAAGTACCCATCCTAGGGGAAAAGTATTCTATGTCTATTTGAAGGGGATTTCGTCGATGGTAAGTTCTATATGGAAATTATTTTGGAGAGGTACACGTGTTGAGAAGGAAATGAGATTTCTATTGGTTAATGAAATTTGGAATCAATCCACATAATGATTCTTGAATAGATTAGTCAAGTAAGGAAGATGATGGAAATGTATATGTCAATTAGGAAAGTATCTACCAAGGTCAAAGATGAAATCCAAAATCTTCAAGATGGGAAATTCAACTAGAAAAGCTCTAAGGTATTTTGTATTTAAACTCACTAAGTTTAGGAGAACTTACAAATGTTTGTTCTTG
Organism: Gossypium australe; assembly: GCA_005393395.2. Classification (NCBI taxonomy): domain Eukaryota; kingdom Viridiplantae; phylum Streptophyta; class Magnoliopsida; order Malvales; family Malvaceae; genus Gossypium; species Gossypium australe. The sequence continues at coordinate 90,307,684 of CM016614.1, read as the reverse complement.
TCACAGGTTTGCTACAAGATTGAGTTCGCCAGGAGGGACCAAGCCCAGAATGCATCAGTGAAATGGCGAGTTGGGTTATTATGCATACAGATGACATCTTAGGAGTTGGGCATATAGTTCTCTATTCCAATAAGAGTCTATCTTTAACGAAATTTTGTGTTGTAGTGTCTTATATTATTTTTAATAATTTCTTGTTTTCTTAAATGTATATTTATTTATTTTGTTTAAATAACATTTATTGAAATAATGAAGAAGTATGTTGAAAAAGGATTATACGAAGATAGTTTAAAATTTATACTAAGTGTTTGTATGTCATAACATTTGATATCCTGATCTGGTGATTCGGGTCGATAAAGGGTGTTACATTTAATTGTTATTAGAGCTTTCAATTTAGTGATCCTTTTGGCAGTTAAGTGAGAGTTAGCCTTGTATGCATAATACGTCGGACCTGGCTTAGTCCATCATGTACGTTAAGGATTTTTGTGCATAATGGATATTTGTTATATTGATTATTACTGAGATAGAAAATATTGTTGGGAAAGAAATGATAGTTTCACTGATAAAAGATTAGAAGGATATCACATGAGGAAAAAAAAGAGTAACTACAAGGCAAAAGAAAAGAAAAGAAATACATTGTTCCCTCCTTCAGCTGATGAATCATTGGAACTGTAAGGGCTTCATATGTTGCTGGGGCTTTCTCCAAATCTATTGAATCTTATAAGTCTTCTTCCTTTTCTTCTATCTCGAGCTTGGTGGAAAGGAAGAAATCAGCTGATTGCTTCTCTTCTTAAAGCTTCTTTTCTAGACTGGCATAAACCTTCGAGTTCTACATTGTGTCGCTCTTCTTGGGCCTTAAGCTTTTCCTCCCAAGAGAACTCTCTTACCTTGAGCCACTTGATCTCTTTTTGCAATGATTGGATTGGGCTTCAAAATCTTCACTCCAACTCCTTATTGTGACTAGTAGTGTTCTCGTGGGATTGACGCAGTTGATCCGAAGATTGCTCTTCAGATTACAAGGCCTCTTTTAAGCTCAACAGTTTGGCATTAATTTAATTGCAGGTCTCCTGAAGGGCTTAACTCATAAGCCCATATTCAGCTGCTAAAATTTGGAAAGATCCCACCAACAAGGAGAGTGGGGACCATTGAGGATTCAAATATATGGAGGAGAAGAAAGCCTCTTTCATCTGTTGAGACAAGTTATTGTTCAACTGCTCTTGAACGACGCTAAGAGAGAAGGGGTATTGTCCTTGTTTGAAAATGTCCAACTAAGGAAAAAGATTACCCGTCTTGTTAGATGGAGTAGGGTTAGGTAAAGAATCAATGGAGGCCTCTAGATGACTTGGGCGAGTTGGTTCTAGTGTAGTATTAGCCACTAAAGTGTCCATAACTTGTATTAGGGAGTCTATTGAGTGGAATGACTCCATTGGCAGTGGAGGAATTGCAGGAACTTGAAAAGTAAGAGTTTCTGGTGTAGTATGCCCTTTTTTGAGTCTAAGCCGTGTTAATTATGGGTGTTCAATATCTTTGGTTTCTTGGGTGCTTGATTCCACCCTGGGCCTTTTCTGAGTCTTTTTAGCTGTTGCTTTTTTTGGTGGATGAGTAATATCTCTTTCTTTCACGCGGGCCTCATCTAGAATGGTTGTGATATCCATGTTCAGTGTTGGTACAGGCACAGTGTAAGAACTTAAGGAACACCCTACACCATCAACATGAGAGTTGGCATGACTGGAAGAGAAAGTAGAAAGCGTACCATGATCGACAACATTCCAGTTATGTGAGCGTAGTCCACAAATGTCGTAGAAGAAGAAAGAAGGTTCCCTTGTGTGCCTTACTAAAACTTGTGCAAGTTAACCATTTGAGTGATGAGGTCAGACCACTAAAGCAGAAGGAATATCAAATTCATCCAACCAATTTAAGGGGTCATTTGCCCGAAGACCCTTCGGACTCAAATCTTGTAGGCAATAATGAAAGATGTTTCTAATTAAGGCTACTTCCACCAACTCCAGTACACGCCCTCCTCTCAGTTGTTTGTTTTGGTTCCATGCCACCTCTGAATCCATTGGCTGACTTTGTGCACAGACACTTTCTCGAGCAAGAGACTAGCGTGTAGGGAAGCCGAACCTAGACTCGAGTTTGCAGATAACCCTCACATATTTGTCCTTTTTTAGTTGATTATTGGAAGACCAATTTTGGATTATTGGCTCATAGCCTGGTATATACTAAAGTGAACATTACCAACTGAAATTCCCTATCTCTTTACTTTCAACTGTTAGATATTCTAGAAAACATTGAACATTGGCAGTTCATTGTGCATATAGTAGTTAATGAAAAAGGCCACCAATGTCCACCAAGATAGGGCTGATAGTTGCCCTGGTGTAATGTGTACTCGTTAAGCATTACAAAAATGAATGGGTGGAGCGGCAAGTGGAAGCTCACCTCCAATAAGATAAGGGGAAGGATGAAACCCCTAGTGTTGTTACTTAGACGACAACCTCATGGTCATCGGAAGTTGTAGGAAAAGTTTTGGTGGAGAATGCCCTGGGCTCCTAAGTATCAATGCAACTCATCAACAGTAGTGATTCATTCATACATCGGAGCCTTTGCGCAAGGTGGGGTGTCTTCGGGACCTTGGGTACCGAATGTGGTTTGACCTTTAAGATTGTCATTTTAGTTATTTTGGCCTTGACCCCTTCTTCGTGTGGTGGTTTTAACCATTTTGTATTAAAAGAAAAGAAAGGAAAAGAAAAGCAAGAATTACCTTTAGGAAAGATGAGAACAGAAGATGAAGGAAGCAAAAAGCTTAGAAATAAAAGAAATTTAGGGTTTCGACGTTATAGCAAAGCGTTTGGAAAGATGTTTAAGTTTAGGTTTTATAGGGAACCAAACGTGTGTGAGAAGTTTTAAATTTTTGGTAGCTGTTCAAGTCCTCTAATATCAATTCGACATCTGTCAAATCGTAGGTTAAGTGATGCTTGAAATCACGAGAGTACTAGCCAAGTTTAGAATATGCCAGCTGGAACTGGCTGTTGGCACTCTTGCCAGTAGGGATCTCTAAAGTATATGTTTTTGAAGAGAAGTCATTATGAGTATGTAGGGTAGTTCGCCAATTAGTGTTATACGCTTGGCACAAAGAGTTGACTACACATTCTTAATAGTGGAAATTCTTAAGTTGGAAATATTTTGAGGATGAAATTTTTATTTTGGGGGAAGAGTTGTCACACCTCAAAATCCAGCGGATCTAAGAATAAGACATGTAGATATGAAGTTATCTGTTGGGTGTAGTGTAGTACACCAATTAACAATCTTCCAGGGGATTAGAGCTTGGCGTAAAGTATCCGTCATAGAATTATTTTAAGATTTTATCTTAGGTTATTCTGCTATTTAAGAAAAGAATATGACAAGTGAAGCGTAAGCCTGGTGTGAATTACCACCAAATATATAGCACGCCAAGTTTGCATAAGCACTGTGCTAAATGAGTTCTGTAACATGATCTGGTTAGGGGCCAACTAAATTGGCTAGTAAATTAACATTTTTATAGGATTCTATTTATATTTTTCCCAGATTTTGTAGGCCATTTATTAGGAAAATTTCTGAATATAATCGACACTTGTCAAGTTCCACTAAGGGGATCTGGGTGTATATATATATGGTGAGAAGGGTTCATCTGAATGGTTTTTCTTCCTTCAATATTATTCTCTGGTTTTTTTTCTTAAACTTAAATGTTCTATTCTCCTTTATTAAGCTGGAAACTAAGGTTTTTGAGTTAATTAGTGGATGTTCCACCTCTTAGTAAACCTGATAACTCTGCATGTTAAGTTTTTGAAAGAATAAGGATGTTAAGAAGTATGTAAACAATAAGTTATGAATAAGTGGCCTTGCATGGGGGTCGACTGTAATTGAGATGTTAGCAATTTGTCCGTAAATGGGATGTAATAATTGTTCCATGTTCTTTAAGCAGTTTTTGTTACTAGTTCGAGAAGGGCGTTTGAGTTTGGAACTTCAAGCTACAATATGGGCCAGTTTTAGGTGAGTCTCTATCCTGACTCTTGCATGTGAACTGTTCAACTAGAGATATGTATATGATAACAACATCTTGGATAATTGGTAAGTGTGTGAAGCATAGTGATAATGAAAACATTCATAGTGATGCCTCCAGTGAAATATGGACTGGATCGGCAGATCATGATACGAAGTTATGTATAAGATCATGTAGGACAAAACCAGTGGCACCTTCTGATAAAGTTCGAGAGGTAGTAAACACGTAATTCTCTGTGATGACTTAGTGGCATGTTTCGTAATGCCTTTATGGCATATTTGAATAAGCCTGTATGGCTTATTTTGTGCTATTTATGTTACATATTCTATAAGGCCTTAGTGGCAAAGTCTGGTCGAACGCTTTAGTGTCGTAATGTGGGTAAACTTCGAGACTTATCTGTTAACTAATGTGATGATAAAGAATTGGTAAGTTTAATGATATATTTGCTTGGTTAGTCTTATGGAAAAATTTGGATATGATCTAAGTAAAACTTCTGAAAGAGTCTCTAGGGGTTGTAACAGCCCAAACCCAGCCTAGAAGTTAGGCCCGAGTCCAGCGTGTCACATTGAAGTGTTTTAGCGAAAGCTTTGTTTTCATTGAAAACCCTTCATAAAGTAAAATGTTGAGTACAAACCCCTTTTTAGTTGCGGAAGTTTTATTTAGAAACAAACAATCTATAAAACTTGGTATTTTAAAATGGAGTTGCGGAAACGTAATAATTGAAAACAGCCATAGCTTAGGACAATAAACAATGTTCTGTCTCCAAAATATAAAACATAATAATATAATAATCCCACAAAATAAGAATAACCAGAGAAAAGGCCTTATTACAATCCAAAACAAAATAATTTCAAAATACAAGGAATTTTAAAGAAAATCCAAATAATAATATCATGCTAGCTGGCCACCTCTAAGTCCCACCATCCGTCGAACCGCCTATTGAGGGTCACCTGAAAAGTTTAAAAAGGAGGGGGTGAGTTTCGAAAAACTCAGTGTGTACAACCCTCAACGAGTATAAATCAATCATCAGTCATTTTGGGCCTGAGCCCAACTTAGTAGCGGTGGCCTTTGGGCCGAAGCCCATATCACATTAATATCACAATATTATCACAATATTATCGTACATGCAATGCTGTGCAAACCCTCCTCAATAGTCCATCCGCTACACAACATTTCCCTTCCAACCTTATACACCTGTGGGGATTTCTAAATCAACCCACCCATCTGCTACACAACAATGGTAGCCTGGTTGCGGTACTACCTAACGTTGCAGCAAAGCTGCTAATCTTATATTGGGCTTAAAAAGCCAACGGTGGATCCACGGTCATCAAGCAACCATGCGATCCTCAAATTCTTCCTTAACCTAAACAGAATTTCATATGAATGCAGCATGTCATACATGTAAAATAAATCCTACATTTAACCTATAGGGGTATTTTGGTAATTTCTTAATAGCATGGGTTTTAAATTATGAACTTTTGCCCCGTCAACATGTCCTCGTTGGCTAAACTGAACAGACACTATGCACCAGGTAGGATTCTAGAGAAGAGGAGGTGGGTCATTAAGACTGCTTAAATACCAAGCTCTCCCTAGATCCAATCCTAGACATGCATATGCCCATTGCAACACTCTAACCTTATGACTTGTCCACAGACGAATTTGATAAATTAATAAGTTTTATGCTGTTTAAGGATTTATTAGAACTAGGCCTAAAAGTCCATTATAAAACCCTAGCAAGTCTATAGGCTTTCACACACTCATATAGCCCATCAGACCCAATCACATTTTTACGACCCATTAGGCTCAATCACACTCATATGGCCCATTAGGCCCGAATCCATTCCAAATTATTCAATAAACTTAATTAGCTCATCACATATTACAAAGTTATCAACATTTGCTTATTTAGGCTCATGGGCCCGTCGGGCCCATTCTGGCCAATTGGCCAAAGCGTGACCCAAGTCCATGAGATCGCTCATGGGGTCTCTAGAATCGTACCAAATACCCTCTTACGAGTGTTCGCGCACTCGCAAGACTACCGTAGCCAAACTTTCAGCTTTTCGGCATTTTGGCTTTTCGGGATTTGCCGATCTATTGTGTGTGTAGTGTATGTACATACCTTCGACTTTATATTAAACTATCGAATCATAGGGTAGAAGTACACACCTTACCACCTGGAGTACTAAGTACTCATAATCGTCAGAACCTATATTCAAACATTACACTCCATTAGTCACTTACTTAATAAATTAAAATAAATCCACTACAACCACTCACCGAAGGACAACCTATACTTGCCTTGATCGACTGTGATTTGCCTATTTAATTCAAGGTCCGTTGTAGTCCCCCTTCCGCATCTAGGCGGAAAGTCCCTGTAACAGCTCGATTTAGGGCCTAGTCGGAACAGTGGTGTGAGACCACAAATCCGAAGTAGTAATATGAGTTTTTAAGGTATTGAGATGTTTGCATGAAATTATGATAGTTTCATGTAGAAATTTTATGGAAATTTCCATTAAAGGGTCCATTAGGACTAAATTGCAAAAGTTGCAAAGTATGAGTTTCTAGAAGCTTTTTGTATGAAATAGCTTTAGAATATTAATTAGAAGTCCTTAAATAGCAATTTGCCCAAATTATAATTTTTGGACAAAAATGGACATGAGTTAGTAAATGGTGAAATTTTAAAGAGAAGGGCATTTTGGTCATTTATCAATTAAATGATTAAAAAGGAAAAAAAATGATAAAAATTCTTATTCATCTTCTTCCTTGTGCCGAAAATTGGAGAGACTCCGTAGCTAGGGTTCTTCAAATTTTTGAAGCTTGCTAGTAAGTGCATCTTAGCCCGTTTTTAATATTCTTCATATTTTTGGAGTCCTCGTATTATGAATTAGCTAATTATAGCTATAAGTTGAGCTAGAATTCAAGTTTAAAAATCTACCCATGAATGAAATGCTTGTTAAATGATATTTTATGGAAGATTATGAGAGTTTGATGTTAGATAAACATCTTTTTCTAAGTGAATTTCATGAGAAATGCTAGTAAGGACTAGTTTGTAATTATTATGAAATTTGTCATACATGGTAGAAATAGTGAGAAATTGTTATTGCTATAGTTGAGACAATGAATAAACTAAGCATGAAGTTCATAAAAGTTGAATAAAAATCACTTTACGAGCCTTGGGGCAAAAGTGTAATTATGAGAAAGTTTAGAGACAAAATTATAATTTTGCCAAAGTATGTGTTAAGAGTCAATTTAGTCAATGTGAGTATTAAATGATCTAAAATATTATTATAGATCAAGAAAAACGAAGCCCGGATCGAAATCGAGGCAAGAACAAAGTCAAGGACTAAATTGCATATCTACATACATTTTGTATATCGAGGTAAGTTTGTATGATTTCTAAGCTTTATGATTACTATCATTGAATTGCTTAGTATAATGTTCATTATTATCATGGAAATGCTTAATGCTATGTTATATAAAGAAATCAATGAGATTAAGCATGAGAAAGTCCCGATTGAAGTTGAATTACTTAGGATACTCAATCTATCACATGAAATGAGAAAGTCTGCATAAGACCAAGCCAAGGCATGGCATCGGCAATCAAGCAAGTTATCATGTAAGACCAAGACAAGTCTTGGCATTGAAGAGTTATTATTAGATGAAGACCCATATAAGCCCAAGCCAAGGCATGTCATTGGTGAGTCTCCAAGAAAAGATGTCATGTAAGTCCAAGACAAGTCTTGGCATTGAAAAGTTATCATGAGATAGAGATCCCATGTAAGTCCAAGCCAAGGCATGGCATTGGTGAGTAATAAGGAAGATTTCATGTAAGTCCAAGCCAAGGCTCGACATTGACCAGTTCATGAGTAAAGATACCAAATAAGACCATGTCAAGACATGGCAATGGTAAGTCCCCAAGGGAAAACACAAGGAAGACTTTCTGTAAGTCCATGTCAAGACATGGCATCGATACCAAGATGAGAGATCCCATATAAGACCATATCTAGGATATGGCTTTGGCATCGAGTTATATGTGGGATGAGATTCAGTATCCTCGGTTATTCATAGAAATTCATCGAGCAAATGAGCAGAGCTTAAATGAGATAGCAAGAAAGTTAAGTAAGCAAAGCTATTATTAAGTTAGAAGTGAGTATTATTCATGTTATGAATGATGAATTAGAGATTATGATTGTTATAGTAAAGTATGCTGATCTATGTGATCAAGTGATACAGGTACCTTGTTTACCTCACGAGCATGAGACTAGTAAGTATCATGAGATATGTAAGAATCAGTAAGAGTAAGTAAGCTTAAATAGCTGAAATTTAAGATGCCATTGTTTATGCCAAATGGTTTATAGTAAACAAGTATATTGCTATGTGCATTATATGCAAACTTACTAAGCTAAATGCTTACGTCTTTTATTCTTTCTTTCCATGTAGTCCCGCCAAGCTAATCCCGTGGATCATTGTCATCGGAGCTCGAAGCACACTATCAATCACTATTTTGGTATAGCCAAGTTGTTTATATTAAGTATGGCATGTATAGGAAACATTTCATTTTGAGAATATGTCTTAAAAAAAAGGGCAAAAGTATAGGCTATCAAGTTTATTATTCTTTTGTATATGGCTAAGTGATTGGCCAAGATTGACTAAGTATGTATGTTTATTGATATCAATGAAGCATGTAGTATTGTTCATGAAGGATGTAGTAATTTAAGTTGTTGAATTAAGTATGAGATTGATCTTGATTTCAGGGTGGCAATTGGCTTGGTAAATAGCCTTCAGGTGCCCACACGGATAGACACACGGGCGTGTGTCTAGGCTGTGCGTCCCCTTCACCTTAGTACCTTAAGTCAGAATAGACTACGGGCTAATCCCACGGCCGTTTGTTTAGGCTGTGTGTGACACACGGTTAGAACATGGGCGTGTGCCCCAGGCCGTGTGAATAAGTCAGTATATCAAGGTATAGCACACGGTCTAAGTCCACGGGCGTGTCAAGGCCGTGTGAAATTAGTCAGTATCAACCACGGTTGGAAGACATGGGCGTGTTTTAGGGGTACACGGGCGTGTCCCAAGCCACATGGGCGTGTGACCCCTATTTTAAGGAAACAGTTTTCGATTAAGTTTTGAAAGTTTCCACATATGTGTTTAAGGCCTCGTAGGCCCATGAAATGTATGATTAGACTAAGAAAGAGAAGTTTTTAATTCGAAACAAAATTTTACAGCCCATAAGTGCATGTTTAAGAAAGTTCAAGCATAGTAATGTCTCGTATCCAGTATCAGCCTTGGACTCGGGTATGAGGTGTTACAGTCCCGAACTGCCGACACCTTACGTCGCTTAAACTTGGGAGTAGTGGTCACTTGCTCACACTCAGTCGGCATCTTTACTGACACTTTACTAGGTCCCCCTTTGCTCATCATAAATTCCTTATCAATCGGCCAAATGAATGCAATAGCTAATCCCAGAAGATTTAGCCAACGCGAGGAGAATAAAAGATTTGAAAGAGGGAGAGAATAAATATTCGGTTAAGTAACTGAACAAAAAAAGGATTGCTTTGATCAAATTATGGAAGAAAAGGGGTGGCACACAAGGGATTCGACAAAACGAAATACTGGACTTTAGGGACCAAGAATATCCGGCACAAAATAAATAGACTAGAAGCAAAGGAAAGAAAAGAGTTTGATGAGAAGGAAGGGAAGAAATCAACGCAAAATAGAAGAGGAAGAATAAGGAATTTCGGCTTTCAGGTATTTGGAGAGAAAAGTAGTTTTCGGTAAAATAAAAAGAAAGAATTTGGCATTAGCCTAGAACCCCAAAATCGACACCTATTTATAGCCTATAGCCGAATTTCCTATCCCCAAATTTCCAATTTGGCTCAACCTGTTCCGCATATCTCATCTCCTAATTTTTCTCTACGATAAAATTTTTGTGAGATTTTGAGCCTTTTATACCATATATCTTTTCTTGCTCACTTTACTGACTATGAGTGTGTCAACATTGATTTGTTATTCTAGAACTTGCTTCGATTATACATGTCAAGACCACATTTTTGATTTGATATACTGAGATGATAAAGGCACCTAGAACTTAACCCACTTACTCCACAAAAAGCCTACCTCTATAATTAACCCCTAGTGAACCCTTTTTGGCCTAATAAACCATTTCTTGACTCACCCATTAATATTAACCAAAAACCAATTTTTTGACTTCCCCCAATCTTTTGACGTCCCTTTTTGTCGAGATTTGAATTGAGCAGTTGCCTAACTATGTTCTCTATTTTAGTTGTTAAAGTTCTTTCTTATCATTGTTTATTCTTAAAAAAAAAGTTGAAGATTTATTCATTATTAGTGATTATAAGCTAAAACTGTTAATTCCATATCGTTAAAAGAAGCTCGTGTTATTTAGTGATAAGTTTTCAATCATTATAATTATTCAGTATTAGTTATTTTTCTAGTTAGGTGATTGGTAAATTTGATCTCGATTTTAACCTTCTAAGTTAGCCTTTATCCACACCTTTAACCCAAGCCCCATTACAACCCTTTAAAGACCTTTTGATTTGTGTATCATCTCTATAGTGGTGGAGATTTGATTTTCATGCAAGCTTATGGGATTAACTTTTCATGTTTGACTTCTTGAGTGCTTAATTTGAACCTTAAACACCTTGAGTGATTTGAGTGAATCTTTAGTGAGGATGTCAATTCTTGTCGATTTTCAGTCAGAGGTAATTATTTAGGTAAGGGGAAACACCTATGCTTTTGTGCTATAAAAATTTGTGACTTAAATTGTTTGAATATTTAGGACTCTTTTTGTTAAATTATCAATATATGAATTATCTATGAATTATGATGAACATTATTGATAAGAATTGTAAATTGAGGGAGTTAATTTTAATTGTGAGTTGAGAATTTTACTTGAGGACAAGCAAAGGCTTAAGTGTGGGGATATTTGATAAACCATAATTTACACATATTTTAACCCCATGCTTAGATTACTTTTGGTTGAATTTTTTATTGAATTTGATAAATTCGATGCTCCTAATCTCTTAATTTCATGTTTTTTACTTAGGAGAGCTTAGGAAGTCAAAAAAGACGAGAAACAGGCCAAAAAGGGAACGAATGGGCCTACACGACCTGGACCACTACACACGGGCGGACCGCACGGCCGTGTGTGGCAAACTGGATCGAACATGGCCTGGGGTATCGACCACGAGCGTGTCACACGGGCGTGTCCCTACCGAAACTAGGATGAATTTCATTCAAAATAGGATACTTGTAGGCCAAGTAAGGCATCTCAAAGCCTATATAAAAACCCTAGGAGGCAACCTAAAAGGGAGACGTCGACGAGAGGTCGAGGAGTTCGATAGGACATTGAATAGACGCCGAGTAGAAGGCGAAAATACTCCAAGACAGCTGTCGGGAATAGCTTAGGAGAAGGATTTCCATCAAGACTAAGGATTCCCCATTAAGTTCTTTAGAAGTTTTTGGGTTTTTCTTATGTTTTGTTGTTTTCCCTATTCTAATTTGTTTCCTTCTATCAGTATGAACTAAATCCCTTAAATACCTAAAGGGATGAAACCTAAGACAGATCTTATTATTATTTGATTTATGAGATAAATACTTGTGCTTATTCTTAATTGTGAGTTCTTATTCTTGTTTTGATAATTCAGGTTATTGATTCAAGTCGAATGTGCTTATTCAGTGGAGCAAAAGTCCCTGTTTAAGAGTAGATCAACACAATTAAGCGGAGTTGATTGCAACCCAAGAAATAGGGCGACGAAAATCTACCGGATTAGGGTCAAACCTAATAAGGGAATCCATAGATCGAGTTAATGCGACAATAGGGGTTTTAATTAGAAAGAGATTTCAATTAATCAACCTAGAGTCAGTTGTTAGTAGCCTCAAAAGAGGTATTAATATAATTTAGGGATTTCTACGGATTAAGCCAAGTGAATAAATCGCATGAATCAAAAGTAATAAGTGAAGTCTAGGTGGATTCTTCCTTAGGTATTGCCTATCTCATATAAGTTGTCCAAAAGTATTTTCCCAATTTACTCTCTATCGCATTCATAATTAGTTAAGTTAGTTAGTTACTTTTAGATTAAAAATAAACCCCCTTAATTATTTGGCTAGATAATAAAAAGATAGTTAAGACTAGTGCTCATGGTCCTTGAGGATACGATATTCCAGACTCACCACAGCTATACTACTGTTCGATAGGTGTGCTTGCCTTTCTCGAAATAATAGTTAGTTTCGAGCTCCATCAATTAATAAAAGATTTAAAAGGGAAAATAAGTTAAAAACCATGCCCATATTCATCTACCTTAGCCGAAATTCTCAAGAACAACATAGCTAGGGTTTCTTCAACTTCCAAGCTTGATTGTAAGTGCATCCTAGCCCCGTTTTTAATGTTTTTTTTTTATGTTTTTAAAGTTATTATCAACCGATCTAGCTATTTCTACCATTTATTTGAGCTAGGGTTCATGTTTAAAAATTTATTCATTTGTGACATGCATGTGTTTTGATCTTTCATGGTAGATTATGAAAGTTTGATGTGTAATAAACATCTTTTACTAAGTGATTTTTGATGAAAACACCTAAAAATGACCTTTTTGTAAAAGTTGTGAAAATGAGTAGTAGAAATGTGATTTAATGAAAAATATGGGCTGGTATAAGCTTGATATAGGTTTGGCTAGGCTTGGGTAACAAAGAAAAATGACACATTTCATTTTACGAGCCTAGGGACTAATTTATAAATATGTAAAAGTTTAGGGGCAAAACTATAATTTTTCCAAAGTATGGTTTTTGGAATGATTTGAATAATGTGATAATTAAATGAGCTAAATTTGCTATTATAGATTAAGAAAAATAGAGTCCGGACCTAGACTGAGGAAAGAACGAAGTTTGGACTAAATCGAATTAGTTAGCTATATTTTGTACTAAGGTAAGTTCGTGTGTAAATAATGCAACATTACATTTTTAAGTATTTAATGCTTTACTATTGCATGAATTGTGTGATTTTCCTTGTGGACTTGATTAATGTTGACTCGATGACGATTCGACAAAGATTTGATACCTCGAAATCTCGGTTGAACCTTAGGAATAGATAGGATACAAATGTCATGACATTAGGGATTGAGTTTACGTGTAAGACCATATCTGGGATATGGCATCGTTATGAGATTTCGTGTAAGACCATGTGTGGGACATGGCATTGATATGAGAATCATTTAAGACCATAGCTGGGCTATAGGCATCGATATGTGATCCCATGTAAGACCATATCTGGGATATGGCATTGGTATGATTCTATGTGTATGTGATTCCTGAGTATCCTTTAGTATTCCAAGTGGTTCAACGGGTAGTCCAAAGATTACGTCAACGAAATGACAAGGTATGAACATGTTGAAAGGGTACAGGTATGTACACAAAGCTCATACATATTGAGATTATAAATCGACGAGATCTTGGTAAGAAGTGAATGAATAAATCATGATCATGGGTTTTATTGTACATTATGTAAATGACATGATTTAAAATGTATCTATGATACTTGATGACATTGTGATAAATTAAATTATGTTATGTGTATAATAATGCATGGTTAATATTGTTAATTATTTACATGCAAACTTACTAAGCTTTATGCTTACTCCCCTTTCTTTTCCATTTTCTTATAGTATCGCCAAGCTAGCTCGGGGATTGAAGGACGCCGGGGACTCGATCACACTATCAATTGAAACTTTTCAGTATAGTTAGTCTCAACATTTTGAGTATGGCATGTATAGGGACTTGGTCTTTTTGTCATATGTCATATTGGTTTTGCCAAATGTGTTGGCTTATGATGATATTTGATTCATTTTGTATGAGGCCATGGGATGTGGCTCATAATGATTATTTGGTTGTAAACCTATTCATATATGCATGCATGTGCCAATGCCATTATGATATGGCCTATGGTTATTGATGGTTGAATGATGATGTGTTGCATGTGATTATGGATGTTTGATGATGGTGAAGCACTTAGTTATGCTATGTTAGGTGCCTTGAAGTCATACATATGTTTGAATTGGTGTGGTTTTGATGTTGTGTAGGTTGGCCCAAGTATGGGTGGTAAAAAGGCTTGGTAAATAGCCTTATTTTGTCCACACGGGTAGACACACGAACGTGAGTCTAGGCCGTGTGTGACACATGGCTAGCCCCAAGGGCGTGTGTTTTGGCCATGTGTCCCCTGCACCTTTGTTTTGAAATACAGAATGCCCAGTAGTAAACACACGGGCACAATACACGGCCATGTGTCTTGACCATGTGAGGGACACGGCTATAAGACATGGGCATGTGCCCAGGCCGTGTGAAGTCTGCACTTGATTTTCAGAATTTAATTCGCTCCACGGCCTAAGGACACGGGCGTGTGCCTTGGCCGTGTGACCTTATTTTAATGATGACGTCATAAACAAAATGTCCCTTATTTTAGACACGACCTGAAGCATGGGCGTGTGGACATTTTTATGAAAAATTTTCTAAGTTTTCTGAAAGTTTCTGAAGTTTTCGGTTTAGTCTCGAACCACTCCTAATGTATGTTTTGGGCCTCGCAGGCTCATTTAAGGGACAATATGAATGTAAATGAAAATTTTTAAATTTGGACAAAAATTCATGTCTCGATTTTGTATGATTGTTTGAGTTCATGTCCAGTAACGCCTTGTACCCTGTTCCAGCGTCGAATACGGGTATAGGGTGTTACACTCGTACAATGAATGGCTTCAAGTATGGGTTTGAACAAATTGAACCAAAACATAAAACTAGAAAAAGTTTTCTTTTCTTTTTAGGGTAAAAACGAAAATTCCCTCTTTTTAATGGAAACTAGTAGAATTTTTATTCTGGAAAAATATATTTAATAGCTGAGAACAAATTCCCTCTATTTTTTGCCAGAGTAACAATCTCTCAAAGTTATGTCAATAACTCTACCGGTGCCATCTATTTATAGTGAGAGAAGATAGAACCCTTGTTGAATTGTAGATGTTTATTTCAAATAGAAAAACAACTTCCTAATCCAACTAGGAGAGGGAGCGGGGTTAATAGGGTGTGATTCCTTTCAAATGTATTATGATATGAATTCAGACATCTCATTGTATTGGGCCCAATTATATGTGCTTTCTGGATTTTTAACCCAACACTTTATAATTTAATCCGACCCAATACATATTTTTCTATTTTCTAATTAAACAATTTCCTCATCCCAATTTTAGCCCCGATAAACTTATGATGATTTTACCCCAGGTAAAATTTCCAAAAACTTATATTCAATATTTCACAACTCAACTTGTTCACTATAACCGAATGGTTTGTTTTTATTTCCATGCTTTAAAACTACTCAAAAACATAAACTTATTCTTCTGATCATTTTTGATTAATCCATATATATTTGCAAATGGATCATTTCTCATTTCCATTTCTAGAAACTCACTTTTATTTCCACATGATTCCATTTATCCATTTTGGAGAAAACCATATTCATTTTTAATGTTTCTTATATCTCTGTTTCTATTCATTCCATTCATTTTGATTCAAACACGTAATTCATTTTTGGTTTCAACGAGCTAGTAGAGGGACCGATTGAACATATGTCATTAGGGCTCAAATGATTTATAATTAAGTTTCAACTTTTTTCCAATTAATTATAAACTCATTTTTTTCACAAGTTCATTCCACTATAGTATCGTGACTGAGCTCTCCTTAACGACATACCATTATGAAAGCAACTATTCAGTGCTCGTCCAATGACATTGCCATAAGTGTGTTACCTTTATAGTATATCCTTTATCTCCTCGGGATAATTTTTGTTCTCCCAATATGATCCTATTGTATCTCATGGTAATCATTACATCTTTCTTACTGAAAAGTCAATCACTATCAAATAATGATCAAGTCATCCATCACAAAGATAAACGACCCACGACCACGTTTAATTTTCATCAGACATGTAATGCCTATGAGAGGATATCATTTACCTATGTCTCGAGCTATGAATTCCACTATTTTGAATGACATTACATACTGCAGAAGTCATACACCCAACACAATAGCTTTTGGTTCCTTATCTATTCGAACTCAGGCTTTTACTTACATCAAAGTGAATGAGTCACGCATACATAGCCCACCATCCACTTAAGGTTTAGGTATGCCACACTATGAACGTCACAAGAGAATAGATCCATAAATAGATTTAGGATCTATTATACTTGGGTCTAGTCTGATATACTATCAATCCAATCAGTCACATTTATGTTTCTATCTTTTGGGAGTCATCCACTCCGATGCCTAAGACAAATCATCTCTGCAATTGGACTTGATAGACGGGCATATTAGTCTTTCAACTGGTTTTATCATTTCTAATTAGACTAAGGGCATGTTTAGGTTCATCTACTAATACAAGTTGTCTTTCTGTATTACGACCCGACCACGTAATACTACTGAATGTTAGTTAAATAGTATACAACCAATGAGCAACATTTGCTTCCATTTTGGTTTGAGTGAAAGAACCATGTGAGGACAATATACAAAGTATTAATGTAATTCATGAATAGTTTTATTAACCAATTTGTTCAAAAAATTACAAGTGTACTTAGACGAAAATACTACACTTAGGGCACTAGATCCAACAATTTTCAATATATATATTTATGCTTAGCTTAATAAGTAAATGAAATCAGAAAGATATTTATGATGAACATGTTTGAAAGGTATGTATATACTTTCCTCATTGATACGTATGAGGTATGTTAAATAAGTATGTGTATAATAGACTATTCGATATATTTAATGTAACAGCCCGATTTATACCCTAGTCGGAATAGTGGTTTCGGGATAACAAATCTGAGTCAAAAAAATATTTTAATATTATTTTCCGTGTTTATAGTATGTGAATTGATATGTGTGAAAATTTTGTATGAAAATTTTATTGTTTGTGTGCCGATTTGATAAAAGGATTTAATCGCATAAAATGTAAAAGTTGTGTTCTACTTGATGAAGTGACAAATTGACATGGCTTCTTAAATGAAATGTTATTAGACCATGATTAAGGTTAATGGACATTAATGACCATCCAAAAAGTGATTTTTAATTGTTATAAAGTAAGGGTAAATTGGTAAACTAGTTATTATATGATGATTAATAAAACATAAAAATCAAATTAGTGCTTCATTCATCTTTGTTTTGGCAAAATTGAAGAAATAAAAGCTAGGGTTCTTGTGTTTTAACATTCGGCTACTTTCAAGATTGATTAAAGGTTCGTTTTTGTTTGATTTTTGATAATTTTTATGTTTTTGTGATTGTTGTTAGGTATTCTAGCTAGCCATGCTTAAATTCATGAAATTGATTATGATTTTGAGTTATTCCATTGTTGATATTGTGAGCTTTGTGAGGTTTGATGATAGAAAATAAGTTTTGGATGATAGATAATTGTATTTTTTATTGGGATTTTTGATGAATTTGATTATTATGGGCTAAATTGTAAAAATGAGAATTTGAAGGGTTAAAATGTGAAATAAATGAAATATGTGGGCTTATATAAGCTAAGGGAATATTCAGCTAAGCCTTTGTATAAGGAAATTATGTGTATTTTGTGGTTTTGTGAAATGAGGACTAAAATGTTAAAATGTGAAAATATGAGGGCTAATTTTTAAAATGCCCTAAATATGTGTAAATGGATTGAATTGAATGATTTGGTGAATAAAAGAGTTAAATTTGAATGTTAAGAACCAAAGAAAACGAAATTAGATCGGGAGAAATTGAAAGTAGTTGAATAGCCGTTCGTTTTCGTTCTTTCCCTTACGAGGTAAGTCTATACAAATAAATGTGTTTGAATTGAATTATTATTGCTTATATCTTAATGAAATGTGATGAATGGCTATTGGAGCTGAATATGTGAAATCCGAGAAAATTTCGATAATGTGATGACGTCCGGAAAGCCCCGTACGAACCATAGGAATAGTTAGGATACATATGTCATGGCATAGGATTCGAATATGAGTTATCATGTAAGACCACTCTGGGACGTTGGCATCGATTTGAGATTTACGTGCAAGACCATGTCTTGGATATCAGCATCATATATGATTTCGTGTAAAACCCTGTCTGGGACAGAGGCATCGATATTTAATTACATGTAAGACCACGTCTGGGATGTTGGCATTGTATGAGCTTTACGAGCTATTCGAGTATCCTTATTGATTCTGAACGGTTCAACGGGCATTCTGAGATATGATTGAATATGTGAATATGTATCTGTTTCAGGTACGTATGAAATGTATATAAAATGTATATGAAATTTGGCAATGGAAGATAAGTATGAATATGAGCATTTGATATGTGAACTACATGAATATGTGATGTGTTTATAAGTAAGTGATTATGAACAATTGGACCATATGAGAAAATATGCCATATGTGTAAATGAATTGGGAATAGGTGAAATGAATTTATAACTATGAGGTTTGTGATAGTATTTGGCTATGGATTATATGTATTTTATGATGCATATTTACCTTCAATGATAAGTTTATTTGTATAAGGCTTACTAAGCTTTTGAAAGCTTACTTCGTGTGTTTTTCAATTGTTTTATAGATTATCGAAGCTACTGGAAGCTCGGGGTTCATCGAGGATTATCACCACACTATCAAATTATATTTTGGTATCTTTTGTAATTGTGAATATTGAAGTATGGCATGTATAGGCTAGAGAACTTTGATTATGTTTTGAAATGTGTAAATATAGCCATGTGATATGGCTTGATAATGAATGTGATTATGGATTGAATTTAGTGCATGCTATGTGATGCAAATTTTGGTATGTTTTGATGTGCTCATGAATGGCCAAAAGAAATGGTCAATTTTGGTAAGTTTCATGGTTGATTTGGGAAATTGATATGATGAGAAATGCTATGAATTGAAATGGATTAATATGATGAATGAATCACATGTTTTTGATTTGAAGTTGGTACTTTGAATTTGTAACATCCTGAATTTTTGGGCCTATGCGTTTAATGGGTGAATATGTGTAATGAGTTAATTTGAGTATTAGGGGTCCAAATTGGGCTCAGGATTGGGCTGAAGCCTTAGTTAAATTTTCTGTTTGGGCACTCTAGTGGAGAGCCTGTTAGAATGAGGTTTAAAAGATATTAATTGTAAATAAAGTCGCAGATGGGCTTGTGGCCCAGTGGTCAGTAGCGCCACTTAAAGAGCAAGAAGGTGGCGTCAACTGAGGAGGCCCAAATTTAAGTTTCATGGAGCCCAATTCTTTTAATTTAAGTTAGCTAATTTCGGCATTAGGGTTAGGTGGAGTGGACGACAACAAGGCTTAAAAATTGGAGGATTTATGTGAATGGGACAATGTAGATATTATAGTTGATAATATGGAAGATAAAGGAGAAAAGATAGGAATTATCTGCAAGGCTAAGTGGTGGCCGAATTTCAAACTCTGAGGGGGAGGAGAAATCGGTTTCTGATATGGCTAAGGAGTGCTGAAACTTTAAATAGCCAGGTGAGGGTTCTCTTCTTTATTTTTCGGCATTTAGGGTTTCCGTCTTTTCTTTCTCTCTGAGTAAAAGCCGAAATTCCTAACCCTATTCCCTCATCTTCACTTTGATTCAAAAGCCGAAACTCCATTGTTCTTTTCTTTTCTTTCTTCTAAAAGCCGAAACCTCATAATCCTTTCTCTACATTCTTTTCTTTTGATCTTTGTTGAAGCCGAACTTATCTGTAGTCTGTCGAAATTCTCTTTTCTTCTTCCTGCCGATTCCTTCATTAAAAGCCGAATCTCCATAGATTTCTTCCAATCATCTTCTCTTCCGATCTTCTTAAAAAGCCGGAATCTCTAAGGGGTAGTCGGATTCTTTGTGTTAAGATCTCTTAGATCTAAAAGCCGGAAACACTAGTCCCTGAATCTCATATCACTTTTAGGGATTTTAAGGCAGAAAGCGGTGGTGTTGGCTACGGATAGCGTCAACTTAGAGGGTCTCGTTCTAACGATAATCAGGTGTGTAGATCTCTAACACACTATTAAATCTGTAAGTGTATATATGTGTTGTGGGCTAAGAGCCGGAAAATAGGCTGTGTGAACAGTCGTATTACCCAGAAAGGGTAGGCAAAGGATGTCAGGTACGTAATCATAGAAATCTCTCTATGTGTATCGATGTATGCGATAAACTGAAATCTCTTAGGTAATACATTGTTTGATTTTGCATGTATGTATGCATGGGATGGGATTGATATGATGAAGGGGAAGAAGGTCGCATAGCGATCGATGGCTTTGCCACATAGGTCACATAGTGATCGGTCTTTAAGACAGGCAGCTCAGCTGTCGAAATGCTACGATGTATTATTAAGGTCGCATGGCGATCGGTGGCTTTGCCACATAGGTCACATAGTGATCGGTCTTTATGACAGGCAGCTCAGCTGTCGAAA
This sequence comes from Gossypium australe, assembly GCA_005393395.2. Classification (NCBI taxonomy): domain Eukaryota; kingdom Viridiplantae; phylum Streptophyta; class Magnoliopsida; order Malvales; family Malvaceae; genus Gossypium; species Gossypium australe. The sequence goes on along the minus strand of CM016614.1, from coordinate 90,287,191 downwards.
TACTACGATGTATTATTAAGGTCGCATGGCGATCGGTGGCTTTGCCACATAGGTCATATAGTGATCGGTCTTTAAGACAGGCAGCACAGCTGTCGATATGGTGTGTAGTGGTTGGCGGTTGATTGTAGAAATCCCTGAGGTGTGATGGTTGGTACAGGTTGGTGTGTAGAGGATGGAATTCTAGGATGGGTTGGGCCATTCATCATTTATTATTTACCATGTAATTATGATTGTTGCCATTGTGTATGGGCTAAGGCCCATAATGTGTTTGTGGGCCCAAGCCTTTTATGTGTTTTCGGGATTTGCACACTGAGTCTTGGTGACTCACCCTTTATTTTCCTTAACTTTTCAGATGATCAGTAGATCGTGGACATGGGAGCCTAGATGGACTCGAGGGGCCATCAAGTTTTTATCTTTATAGATGATTTCGGTTTTTCTTTAAGTTTTTAATTGTGGGAATATTTATCTAATAAGGCCCCATATTTTATATTCAACTAAGTAGCTTTTTAATATTTGCAACTTATGAGATTATGTCAAAGGTTTAATTATTCAAAATAATATTCATTTATTTATTCAAATATTGTCTAATTAACTTACGGTTTCCAAAACCAACAAAGCAAAAGTTTTCAATGTACAACCCGTAGCATACCAGATCTGGTCGAAACATATGGGCCGGGTTTGGGGTGTTACAAAATTGTTATGTTTGAGTTGGATTTGTATATGGAAATGAATGATGTTGTTATAGGTCGAATTGTGCATGATTTGGTATGTTTTTGGCTACCTTTGGGACATGAATTGATGCTTGTTTGATGCTTCTAGGTATGACCCAATTTTGGGTGGCAAATTGGCCTTGCAAATGGCCTATATTTGCCGACACGGTTGAGCACATGGGCGTGTGTCTCGATCGTGTCTCTCTAGGTTGCAAATCGAAGCAAGTCAAGATGCCACACGGGCAAGAAGCATGGGTGTGTACCAGACCGTGTGACCCAAGTCAGTGTTGCACACGGGTTGAGACATGGTCCAAGGCATGGCCGTGTGCCACACGGTCGTGTGCCTTGTTTTGAAAGAAAAATTTTCTAAGTTCCGCAAAGTTTTCGTATGAGATCCGTTTAGTCCCGAACCTTCTCTAAAACATGTTTAAGGTCTCGTAGACCTTCTAAAGGAACTATATGAGTATGAATTATTATGAAATGATGTTGTATGATTAATGTTGTGAAATGAGCGTAAAATGTTTCGATATGTCCGGTAATGCCTCTTAACCCTAGTCCAGTGACGGATACGGGTTAGGGGTGTTACACTTAAGATATGTTTAATGGATAACTATATACTTCTTATGTGATATTTGATCTTATAACTATCTTTGTTGGATAGAAGTTTTGTGAGACAATAGAATAATATTGATGTCAAGCATTGTTTGAGGTACATATTAATATAACTACACAATCTCAATTGTGACATGTTAGAATATTTATATACTTGAGATTGTGATATCTTATGATAATAATGTTAAGTTATTTGATTATAATATGTTTTGATGAAATATTGATACAGAAAAAAATTTCCATATTAACAGTGTTGGATAGAGTTATGGGTATAGTTGGCATGCCATATGATCTGTTTGATAGGTGGGAGATCTAGTCTTAAATATGTTTTATATTTATCCAACACTTAAAGTGTGTTATATTGCTATAGTTATCTATTTCACTAAGGGTCAAGAACATATTTCCAACTCAATTCCTTGAGGGTACGAGTGTATTTTAGTGTGGTTGGTGGGATTGGTGCATTTAGGCCCGACTAGCATTACAGTGCGTATTCTAGTGTATGGGTCGATAGATCTGTGTATCTATCCACAAATCCAAGTCAGTTAATATGGGCCATAATAATAATGATAATGAAATGGATATTAATTAAAAATGGCATTCGACCATGTTATAAGGTTGACTATTATGGTTGAATCATGTTATAGAAAACAAGATGCTAATTTCATAAGGATGTGGCGATATTGTAGATATCAATTATGTAAATTGAACACCTTGAGGGTGCTTATTAATGTATTGTTACAAAAACCTAATGATTAATGTTCTTGATGTAATATGTGGTTAAATGCTATAATGTTTTATGCATACATATATAAGTGTTTCTTAATTACGTTACATTATTTATCTATTATTTCAAATTATGTTAGCACCACTAATTATACATTACTCAATGTATGGTTTGTTTATCTCCATATGCTAGTTTCGCACAAGCTCTATAGATTAAAGTCGAAAGCACCCAAGACTTAGCAACTCAGCTCAAACAAAGTTTGTACAAATTCTATATGTTTATAGTTTATGGCATGTACCTAGGTTTACTCATGTGATTTAATCTTATTTTGAAGGTTTTCAGTATGTTTTGGTATGTGGTCCTATGAAGTTTTATGAAACCAATTTCAATGCTTGATTTTGTAAGTTAAAATTCTTGTTTATAAGCTTCCTCTTATATGATTAATTTTTTTAATGTAACGCCTCAACTCGATTCGATTTGACGGATTCAGATCTCGAGTGTAACAACACACAAACTGACTTTTTCTTGACTTGCTTGTGCCTGTTTAACAACTCGATTGAGAATAATCTTTCAACTATGTCTCATTTGATTGCATTGGACTTTACAATATGAGGACTTACAAGTGAATATCATAACATAATTACGTAGTTCTATAAATTTTGCCTCTACATGATATACTGACCATAATTGTTCAATCCACGTCTTCAGTATACATTACAATGACTTACAAACGAATCGATGGACTTATTTACAATACTCCCATTAGACTCAATCACGCCAACCCAAACTCGTTTTATATGTATACCAGCCTATCTTGTCATTCCTTTGCAGTAACCTTGGCACCATCCCTTCTGGCATAGTCTCACGGCAGCGTACCTGTGACATGAAACACGGAGATAAGTTCATGAGAACTTAATGAGTAAACCTTCCATTATCTGAGTCATATTCGAGAACTCCATTATCTATTTCCTTGTTCTTATCCTTGGCTTAGGTGAATACGGCATTAAGCTCCATCCTTCATGCCATAAAAGTCACACCTTGTCCTGAGATCATAACTTACTTTTCACACCTTCATTACCACATTCACTTTCTTCACCTTACCCCTTCCTGATTTCTTACTCATTCCTACTTCAGAGAACCATAGATAGAATATTGTTGATCGATTTGTTCTATAAGTCCATTTGGCTTGTACTTTGGATTCACCGCACACTCTGGCACGATCTAGCTTCTCTTGTTCATGTCTCAATACTATCCAAGATTCGCCACAACATTTCATACTAAATCATTTCTTATGAGTTTCCTATACATACTATTTCTTCAAGGTTTGCCATACTCGCCATTTCTTTCTTCAGGGTCTATCAACAAAGGCGTCCCTTTCCATAGATCACCAAAAAGGCTTTCTGTAACACTCCTAACCCATCTCCGTTACCGAATTAGGGTTACAGAGTGTTACCAAGCAAACAGGAAATTTCACAACATTTCAGAATAATTATTCAAATAATTTATAAACATATAATAAATAGTTCAATTCATGGTACAAATACTCTTATAGGCCTTAAATCGGGCTTGCGAGGCCCTAAAAATAGTTTAGAAGCAATCTGGGATTAAATCGACACAAATACAAAAAATTTTAGAAAAACTTAAAAATTTGCAAAACAGAGGTCACACGGCCGTGTGGCCAATCCATGTGACATAGCCTGGATCATGTGAACATTTGCAGTCAGGACACACGATCGTGTCCCATCCCGTGTGAGTATTCGAAATAGGGCCATACGGTCGTGTCGTGGGTCATGTGTCAAACCGTGTGTATTCGAAGTTAGGTCACACAGTCGTGTCATAGATTGTGTGCTAGACCGTGCTAGACATTAACTTGGACCACACAATCGTGTCACTACCCGTGTGCCAGGGCTTGTGGATCCTACACCTAATTTCGAAATGGCACACGGCCGTGTGACAGGCCGTGTACAGCTATTGTTACCCCTAAAACAATCCAAAACAAGTCCAAATCTTTCATACCAAGACATCCTACTTCCATAAGCCATTACATACCAAAACCACATAATATTATACTCAAAATATACCAATGTAATACACCTACAAAACCTAACCAATGTGACATTCAAAGACACCACATTTAATAGTCATTCAAACCAACAAATCAACTATAATAAACACATAACATCCATACATTTTTAATTAGACCATTTCACAAAATATGCCATTTAACATAACATTTACATAAAGACAACAACAGACCTATATACACGCCACATTCCAAAAGAAATGCAAAGCTACCAAAATGGCTGGATAGTGTGAGCTCAATCAATCCGTCTGGTCAGTCTGCAACTTCGATAACTACAAAAGAACATGATAAAACAAATAAGCTAATAAAGCTTAGTAAGTTCATAGTTTAAATCATCCAGTTAAACTTACCTTCATTGACATCAAAATTATAAAGAGGAAACTTTCAATTTTCTGATAACCAAATACACATTCACAACACACATTAGTTCTTCATCACATAACAACATATATCATGATAATCCTTATCTCAAATACAATATCAATTCTTTAAACAACAATTTATCAGTATAATTGTACTCATATATAAACAAATAACTTCAAACATCTTGAATAAGCATCAACATTTAAATCCATAAGTCAATTGTACCTTCCATTAACATTTAGCCCGATGAACTAAGTAACTCGACTCAGATAACCAGTTAACTACACCATACTAGAGGCATCATAGATGCATAGCAGATGCACCGAAGTGCAAACAGAGGCATGAATGTGCTATAAGAGCCACTGAAGTGCAAATAGAGGCACAAATGTGCAATCAAAGGCACCGAAGTGCAAATCTCATACAAGCGCGCATACTAACCCTATTAGCATGCCAATCGTATCCTACGCAATTACTAAGTTCGACCGAACAGTAACCAAGGTTTCATTTCTTTTATATCAATTCAGAGGCACTTCATCGTATTCATACACATGCAGTATTTCCATTATAAACATATTCATAATATGAAATCATTGAAATACTACTAACATTCATATATTTCCATACGTACTCATTTGTATATTGCAATCATATATCCTTATCTATTGAAATTTCACATATTTATATTAAAAGCTAGAAAATGATAAATAATAACAATCTAAAATTTACTTTTACGTTGAAATACTACGATTTTACCTACGATTACTTCTGATTGCAAAGTAGGGACTACTCCACAATTTTCCCCTTTCCTCGGTTATTATCTTTTTTATTCAAGTCTTGATCTATATAATAACTAAATACAATCTATTAAATTCACATACATTCCACATTCAATTCAAAGCACATGACCCTTAACTTTTCATTTTTCACTTATTTTCCCCCAACTTTTATATTTCTCACAATTTAGTCCTTAAATCCAAAATCTCCAAATTAACAAAATTTAACAATTTCCCCAAGCTAACCAAACTTCCTATTATACAAGGGCAATCCAAAATTATACACAATTTAAACAAAATCCATATAACTTTAATTATTTTTAACAATTACTCCATTAACTAAAACTATCAAAATCACTTAATAAACTAATTCTCACTATCAACTAACACTTTCATTTCATCAATTAACATCATGAATCACAAGAATTCATTAATGGTAAAATCTAAAATTCATAATAGTTTCAAAAACGAAGGTACATGTTAGCTAGACTTAGTTGCAACGATCTCAAAAACATAGAAATTACAAGAAATACACTAAAAATTTATACCATGCATGCACCAAATTGTTTGGCCGAACCTCAAGCACCACAAAAATGGTGTTCTTCCTTACAAATATCGGCAACTAAGCTTCTTGCAAGATGATGACAATATATCATTCAATTACAATATTACGCTTTGATATATGATTCAATTAAGCCAAACTTAAACCTATTTTCGTCTAATTGCTAATTAAGACCACCAAATTAAAGTTCTAAAGCTATTGAACCTAAGTTACTAACACAACCAACTTTCTCAATGTTCACAATTTAATCCTTTTTACTTAATTAACTATCCAAACATAAAAATTTCTTAACCAAATTTTAATGACCATAATATAGCTCTATAAACATTAATTACTTAATAAATATGACCTCTCATATTGGAATTGTGGTCCCGAAACCACTGTTTTTGACAACACTGAAAACAGGATATTACAACTCTATTTCATATATTGCCACAAAGGCTTCCATTTCAGATACTCCACAAAGATTTTCATTTTTGATGTGTTTACGATAAGGATTCGCTTAGACTCACATTACGTGAGGTTTTCCCCTCATCATTCAAGGTCACGCAGAAACCCCATTTCGTCATAACATTCCTTTAGTTCTTTCCATAGGATGCCATAACCCACCAGTTATGGTCTTACACAAAATGGTATTTCCATATGACGCCATAGCCCACCAACTACGGTCTTACATGATATGGTGCCATGGACTTTTCTTTTCAAGGAATCATGTTTAAAGTCCCAACAGACTCCTTCAAACGACTCTATGGAGACAGAAACAAACTCATCATACATATTGACTTATTCATAATAGACACATTCCATAGCATATTTTTAAGACACATATACACATATGTTTCAATCATTCATAGACAATCATTCTTTAGCCTAAAAATTCATATCACGTACTTAAACTAGTCAGATTTTATACATTCCATACGTACAAGGTCTATCAAACACTCATTTTACATCATGATCGTCAACCAATACTCATCTAGTTTCCATTTCATGTTCCAGTCACTTTTCACAGAAGTCTCCAGAACACTTAACATACATGCAAGAATCGGCTTAGGGACTTATCTGAATAAGATGTTTAGCAGCTTGAGCTCCAGGTCTAAGATCCTTTTAGGAACTACAGCATCCGCTACCTTGTAGAATAGAAAAACATCATTAAGATCCATCTAGGCAATCTTCAATCTCATCTCAATCTAGAAAATCCCACCCAGCCTTATGTTACCAAACACTCTTATAGATCTACGTTTTCTTAACTATCAGAGTCATAAATCTTACCTTGATGTGCATAAATCACTTATCAAACTCAAGAGTTCTATCTTAGCATAAAGAAATCCCCTTCCTATTCTTCTAACCTCAAATTAGTAAGATTTTGGAGAAAGAATAAGGGTTTTCTTATCTTATCCAAACTATCTACCAACGTAATCTATGGCCCTATTAAAACTTGACAAGTTTTAACTTTATTGTATTATCTTATCAAAGTCTACAACGCCTAAGAAACTAAATTGAGTGCTTTCCCTTTCCTTTTAACTATCATAGTTCACGTTTGGTTAGTTCTTAACCAGCTTACCATGTAACTTAACCTATATAGTACCGTGAAAAAAGGTGTGTTACCCCTAACGTGGACTCATACCATCATTACTAGTTGGTTCGATCCCATCCTTTTTCCAAAGTATCCTTCTTAAGCATCTTTACCTCTTTAAAAAAAAATTTAAACTTTCATCTACACCTTTGTTAAACCTTCTAGATTTCTTTCTCAGCTTTCTTGACTTTTTCTTCTTCCTTCATTTTCTCTGATTTTCAAAATCCCTAAAGTAAATCCTTTTTGCTCTCATTCCTTTTTCTTTTTCGTATTTTCATATGAGATGTCCAACATAAGCATTTGTGGTAGGGGTTGCACCTAAAGTAGCAAAAATGTAACTTTCCAAAACCTTCTCTATAACGCTCCAAAAATCCTGAAATCCTAATTTTTGTGCATGGAAGTTAATACGAATGTGTAGCACTTAGAATAGTAATACTAAGGTAGTATCAGGATTATTTGAACCTTAGAGGTAGGGAAAAATTCATTTTTTCTTACTTAGTGGACCCTAGTTTCAGGCATGAGGCCTCATAAGCATATTAAGAGAAGAGAGGACACAAATAGGCTTGTGGTCCAGTGGAAAGTAGCGTCATTTAGGAGCTATGAAGTGGCGTGTTTGTCAGTTAAGGAGGTTCAGGGTTCGAGGCCTAAAGAGGGGAGAATTAATGAGGTTTTTTTTGTGCCTGGACAGAAGGAGTTGGCGTTGGAGGGGACTCTGGAAGGGAGTGTTCAGGAGAGAAATTTAAGGTGAAGACAAGGGAGAAAAGTTAGGAGATGGGGAGTAAGGATGTGATGGTGCTGAATGGGACTCTAAGGGAGGGGAGTGTTCGACCTATGGCTTTAAAAGGAGAAGGGGCCGAATGCTGAAAGGTTCTTTGAGCATTCTCTAGTTTTATTCTCCCCCTCAAACGATTTCTCCCTTTTTACTAAAATTTTGGTAAATCAAATTCCCTCTATTGCCGAAAATTCTATCATCCATCTTTGCCGAATCCTTCATACTCTCCCTTCTCAAACTTCTTTTTTGGTTCACCACTTGGTTCTAGCCGAATCACCTCTTTTCTTATTCTCCCTAGTGTTGCTGAATTGCCTCTATCACCTTATTAGTCTCAAAAGCCGGATTTAAGTCGCAGGATCAAAGGAGAATTTCGGTAAGTGCTTAGTTAAACTTTTTAGTGTGTTTTGTTAAAAGCCGAAGAGCTATCTAAGCTCTCCTTGATGTTAACCTGTATTAACAAGGGTAAGGCTCGACAATCGCAAGCGTGGTAGGTAAGGGTTGCTAACAACGTGGTAAGTGTTCTCGACTCAATCATGGTTTAGTAAATGGTCGAAACTAATGTGGCTCGTAGGGATGATTTGTGATCAATATTGGTCACTTGGTTTTGACGATATAGGTGTTTAGGTGCAAATCTAGAGGATAATCGCCAATAGTAGCAAAGGAAGGGCTACTAGAACGTAAGGCACACGGTAAGGGTACGGTGAGGTTTCAGTTTTTGATAAGTATGTGTTAAAGCCTTGGTTAATCGTTAGTAATGTCGATTGTAGGTTCGTGACTAAGGGATTTGTAGCGCGCATGGATACCAAGTGTGTACAAACACTACACACACGATATTGGCAATGCCGAAAAGCCGAAAAGCAGAAAGTGGCTAAATGGGCCCGGTGGGCCCTAAGGCTAGGTTTGATGAGTTTGTTTGGTTTGGTGTATGAATTGTGTCTGTCAAGCATAATACATGATCTATAATTTTTTTGGGCCTAACAGGCCATAAGGATGTGATTTGGGCCTAATGGGCCATAAGGATGTAATTAGGGTTTGATGGGCTGATGGGGACGTAGACAAGTATGTTAGGGTTAATGGACATTAGGCCTAGTTTGAACAACTCTTAAATTTCATAAGACTTAATCTAATTAAACATGTCCGTGAACATGTCGCTGGGTTGTTAACGGACATACGCATGTCTAGGATTGGATCTAGGGAGAGCTTGGTACTTAAGCGGCCCTAGCGGCCCACCTCCTCTTCTTTGGAATCCTATCTGGTGCATAGTGTCTGTTCACTTTAGCCGCAAGGACGTGTTGATGGGCCAAAGTTCATAACTAAAACCCGAGATGGACCAAATACCCTTATATTTAATACCCTTATATTTGTAAAATTACTAAAATACCCTTATATTTGAAAAATTACCAAAATACCCCTATTTTGCAAAATTACCAAGATACCCCTATTTTGCCAAATTACCAAGATAACTTGTAGGGTAGAATTACGAAAATACCCTTGGATAGTGAAATGACGAAAATACCCCTCTGTGACAAATATGAGTTTATGGATGTTACTTGTGTGTGTGTGATGCATTTATATGATATTCTGCTTAGGATGCATATAGGTGGGAATTATGGTACGAAGGAAGATTTGAGGATCGCATAGTCGTATGGCCATGGATCCACCAGAGGCTTTAAGCCCATTATATGATTAGCAGCTTTGTTGTAACGTTAGGTAGTACCGCAACCGGGCTATCTTTGGTGTGTAGAGGATGGGTGGGTTGATTTAGAAATCCCCACATGTGTGAAATGGTTGGAAGGGAAATGGTGTGTGTAGCGGATAGATTTTTGGGAAGGATTTTGCATTATCTTGTTTGTATATGATATGATATGATATGATATGATATGATATGAGGTCAATGTGGGCTAATGCCCAAGGCCACCGATTTTGATGGGGCTTAGGCCCAATGAGAATAATTCTATGTGATTTGAATGCCAAGGGTTGTATACACTGAGTTTCGAAACTCACACCATTTTTTTTATGTTTCAGGTGATCCTGAATAGACGTCTTCACATGGGAGAGACTCAGATATGGCCACACTACAAACTGATCAAATGCTTTTAATTTGTTCAAATGAATTTATTTTAAATACTTTGTTTTTTTTCATTGGATTGTAATAGGGCCATGTAACTCCTAATTGACTTTAGATTTTGGGTTTTATTATTATTGTTTCAACTATTCGCTTAATAAATTTCATAAAATTCCTAAAGTTAACATGGTTTTCGAAACAACTTAACCTATGAATGTTTTCTAAAATATGGGCTTTTAAATGTAACTTAACAAGATACAAGGGTTTTGGGCCTTAAATTTTTAAATGGTATAATCGTTTTGAAGTGTGCCTTTAATGTGACATTCTGGACTCAGGCCTAACTTCTAGGCCGAGTTTGGGGTGTTACATTGAGTGGTATCAGAGTCTGATTGTAAAGCTCAGGCTGTGAAATGGGCCTTAGATTTTGGTTTTAAAAAGTTTTGCAGGATTCTTGAAGTGTGGTTCAACGAGCCCTCGACGTCGAGCCAAGTAAGTTTTCTGTACTACATTTACTTAAGTTACTAAAACTGTGTAGATAATGGGCTACTTCAAAAAAAGCTTTTAGAGACTAAAATCCGTAGGAAACTTAAGCCTGTAGTGGATTCTCGACCGCGGAATAACTTTAAGAAAATTGTTGTTACTTACATAAGACATGTGCCCTAAACAAGTGGAACTAAGTACTAATTTCATAAAATTCTTAATTCAGAAATACACAACGATGAGCGCTAGACGATGTGGAAGAGGTCGCGGCAAAGGCCGTGGAGGTGTTAGGGCAGGATCGTCCGAGTCAGGCTATATACCTAACGTAGGAGTAGGGGAGGCTCCGACCTCACTAGTAGCTGAAAGAGGAGCAAATGAACGGGCTACTGCTACGGAAGATGCCATATCGCAAGCCATGTTAAAAATCTTGGAAAGGGTCGTTGGGACCAATAATGGTACGGGGAGTCGTGGGTCGATCGTGGAGTGACTCCAAGCTAATGGGGCTGAGATTTTCAAACGAATAGCGGGGGTGGCTCTGAATGTGGCAGAGTATTGGTTGAAAGCCACTGAAAGAATCATGGACGACCTGGAGTGCACGGTTGAACAAAAGTTGAAAGGAGCAATATCCCTACTTAGGGAAGAAGCCTATCAGTGGTGGTTAACCGTAAAGGAGGGCTACCAACCGGAGCAGATCACTTGGGAGTTCTTTAAATCAGCATTCCAAGGAAAATACATTGGAGCGGCCTATGTGGATGCCCGAAGGAAGGAGGTTTTGAGTCTAACTCAGGGAGATAAGCAAGTAGCAGAGTACGAGGTTGAGTTTCTGCAACTCAGTCGATATGCCAAGGGGATAGTCGCGTCGTAGTATGAAAAGTGTGTGCAATCCGAGGATGGATTAAGGGATAGCCCTAGGGTACTGATAGCTCCGCAGAGGGAGCGAGATTTTGCAGTTTTGGTGGAGAAAGCAAAAATAGCAGAGGAGGTAAAGAGCACGGAGCGCCGCAACCAAGAGAAAGAGAGGGGCAAGAACAAGCTGAATATAAAACCTATGGGATCCGGACAGAGGCCCATGAGGAGGGCCAGAGTGAATGGGCCGGTTAGAAATGTGGCCCTTGTTGTTGCTGTTAATAATAGAATACCATTTTGTGCTGAAAATGAGAGAAGGCATCCGGGCGAATGTTGGAGGAGGATAAGAGCATGTCTGGGATGTAGATCCATGGAGCATAGGGTTAGGCAGTGCCCGAGAAGGCTAGATCAGGAGCAAACCGATGGTAGAGGTAATGTTCAGCCTCAGAGGGGTGGTCAACAACCACCAAGGGGTCGTGGTCAATCCAGAGGTGGCAATGGCGCAGGACGAGGACGTGGAGCATCGGGCAGAGGTGCAGGACAGGCAGAGGCGAGACAGCCAGCGTTGGTTTATGCTGCTCGTCGCAGAGAGGAAGGTGATGTACCAGATGTGATAACGGGTACGTTCCTTATTTGTGAGCAACCTTATATTGCGCTAATTGATATGGGGTCGACACACTCGTACATTGCTTGTAATAGGACTGACTGTAGGGGTTAAGTTTGAAATAGTTGAGAATGGAATGACTGTGTTAAGTCCTTTAGGGCAGTCGGTGAAATTAGTAAGCTGTTTAGGAATGTACCATTGGTAGTTTAGGGAGCTATTTTCCTAGCGGACTTGATGAAATTGCAGTTTGGTGAGTTCGACCTCATCTTAGGCATGGATTGGTTGACGAGGCACCAAGCAACTCAAGATTGTGCCTTGAAGCGGATGGTGTTAAGAACGGTGGAAGGTGATGAAGTGGCAGTGATTGGAGAACGACGGGATTATTTGTCGAATGTGATTTCAGCTTTAAGGGCAAAAAAGTTGGTAAGGAAGGGCTGTAAAGCTTACGTAGCCTATATCAGTGATTCAGAATCGAAGAGTTTTACTGTCAAGGATTTGGAAATAGTAAAAGAATTCCCAGATGTTTTTTCCTGAGGAGTTGCCAGGATTACCTCCTAATAGAGAAGTGGAGTTTGGAGTAGAATTGTTACCGGGTATGGCTCTAGTGTCCATCGCACCTTATAGGATGGCACCAAAGGAACTAGTGGAGTTGAAGGCCCAGATTCAGGAGTTATTGGACCGCGGATTCATTAGACCAAGTGTGTCTCCATGGGGAGCACCAGTGTTATTCATGAAAAAGAAGGATGGGTCCATGAGGATGTGTGTTGATTACAGGCAGCTGAACAAGTTAACCATTAAGAATAAGTACCCTCTGCCTAGGATAGATGACCTTTTTTATCAACTTAGGGGAGCCTCGATTTTCTCAAAGATTAATTTACGTTCGGGATATCATCAACTGAGGGTTAAGGAAGCAGATGTGTATAAGACAGCTTTCTGAACTCGTTATGGACATTACGAGTTCTTGGTAATGCCGTTTGGGTTACAAACACACCTGCTACTTTTATGGATCTCATGAACCGGGTTTTTCAACCATATCTGGACCAATTCATGGTAGTCTTCGTAGATGACATCTTGGTACACTCGAGAATGGAATTTGATCACGATACACACTTACGGATTGTGTTGTAAGTATTAAGGGAGAAGCAACTTTATGCTAAGTTTAGCAAGTGCGAATTTTGGCTAAGGGAAGTCACTTTCTTAGGACATGTGGTTTTTGCTGAGGGAATTAGAGTGGACCCTTGAAAGGTGGAGGCAGTGTTGGATTAGAAATAACCTAAGACGGTGTTGAAAATTCAGAGGCTTCTAGGCCTGGCCGGGTACTATAGGTGATTTGTAAAAGGGTTTTCTCTAATCGTGGCACCATTGACCAAGTTGCTTCGGAAGGGGGTGTCGTTTGTATGGACTGACAAGTAGCAAGAAAGCTTTGATAAGCTTAAGAAGGTTTTAACGAAGGCTCATGTTCTGATTCAGCCAGAGCAAGGAAAGGAGTTTACGGTTTATAATGATGCATCACATGTGGGCTTGGGCTGTGTTTTGATGCAGGAAGTGAAGGTGGTTGCGTATGCGTCACGCCAACTTAAGACTCATGAAAGGAATTACCCAACCCATGATTTGGAATTGGCGGCGGTTGTGTTCGCACTTAAGATTTGGAGGCACTATTTGTATGGAGAGAAGTGTACCATCTATATGGATCACAAGAGTCTAAAGTACCTCTTGACTCAGAAGGAGTTGAACTTGAAACAGCGCAGATGGATTGAGCTGTTAAAGGATTATGATTGCACGATCGAATATCACCCGGGCAAAGCAAATGTGGTGGTGGATGCGCTAAGCCGTAAGGCTATGTTAGATTTGAGGGCAATGTTTGCTCGGTTGAATCTGTATGACGACGGGAGTTTGTTAGCCGAGTTGCAAGTGAAGCCTCTGTGGGTTGAGCAGATTAAAGCTAAACAGTCATTGGATGAAACTCTGAGTTCTCGATTCAAGCAAGTTGAAAATGGGGAAACGGCGAATATTGGGATGAATGGTGATGGGTTATTGTGTTTCCGTGGTAGAATTTGTATGCCAAAGGACGATGAGCTAAGGAAGTCTATACTACGGAAAGCGCATAGTAGTTCCTATGCTATGCACATCGGAGGTAACAAGATGTACTGAGATTTACGAGAGCTTTATTGGTGGCCGGGATTGAAACGCGATGTTACGGAGTTTGTGGGCAAATGTTTGGTATGTCAGCAAGTGAAGGCGGAACATCAGTTGCCGTCGGGATTACTTCAGCCGATTAAGATCCCACAATGGAAGTGTGAGCGGGTTACTATGGATTTCGTTAATGGGCTACCCTTGACGCCTGCTAAGAAGGACTCTGTGTGGGTCATTGTGGATCGGTTAACTAAGTCTGCCCATTTTATACCGGTCCGCACTAACTACTCGCTACAGAAATTGGCAAGGCTGTATGTGGCAAAAATTGTAAGGTTGCATGGAGTTCCGGTCTCGATCATATCTGATAGAGATCCTTGTTTTATGTCTCGCTTTTGGAAGAAGCTGCATGAAGCACTAGGTACGAGGTTGGATTTCAGTACAACATTTCACCCTCAGACTGATGGTCAGTTAGAAAGGGTAATTCAAGTATTGGAGGATATCCTGAGAGGGTGTGTGATTGAGTTTCGAGGTAGTTGGGAGGACTACTTGCCGTTGGCTGAATTTGCGTATAACAATAGTTATCAGACAAGTATTGGAATGGCACCATATGAAGCACTGTATGGATGAATATGTTGTACTCTGACTTATTGGACTGAGTTGGGTGAGCGGCAAGTTTTGGGTCCGGAATTCGTAGCTGACACCGAAGATAAGGTGAAATTGATTCGGGATCGATTGAAGGAGGTGGCGAATAGGCAGAAGTCGTATGCTGACCTCAAACGAAGAGAGATCGAATATGCTGTGGGGGGACATGGTTTTTCTCAAAGTTTCCCCCTGGAAGAAGGTGTTAAGGTTTGGTCGGAAGGGCAAGTTAAGCCCAAGGTTCATTGGGCCTTACTGAGTATTAAAGCGAATTGGGCCAGTTGCCTATCAGCTGGAATTGCCTTCTGAATTGAGCCAAATACACGATGTGTTCCATGTGTAAATGCTAAGGTGTTATCGTTCAGACCCTTCTCACATCGTGACCGTCGAGGAGATTGAGGTTAGACCAGATCTAACTTTTGAAAAGGAGCCGGTTTAGATAATTGGTCAAGATGCCAAGGTTTTAAGAAGGAAATATGTTCCCTTAGTCAAAGTGCTTTGGCGTAACCATAATGCCGAGGAGGCTACTTGGGAACCCGAGGAGGCGATGCATCGGCAATACCTTCACTTTTTTCAACCAGGTAAATTTGGAGCCCGAAATTTTTTTTAGAGGGGTAGAATTGTAACGCCCCAAAAATCTCGAAACCCTAATTTCTGTGCATGAAAGTTAATACGAATGTGTAGCACTCAGAATAATAATATTAAGGTAGTATTGGGATTATTTGAAGCCTTAGAGATAGGGGTGACCATAGGTAAAAATTCATTTTTTTCTTGCTTAGTGGACCCTAGTCTCAGGCATGAGGCCTCATAAGCAGATTAAGAGAAGAGAGGACACAAAGGGGCTTGTGGTCCAGTGGAAAGTGGCGTCATTTAGGAGCTATGAAGTGGCGTGTTTGTCAGTTAAGGAGGTCCAAGGTTTGAGGCCTAAAGAGGGGAGAATTAAGGAGTTTTATTTTTGTGCCTGGACAGAAGGAGTTGGTGTTGGAGGGGACTCTGGAAGGGAGTGTTCAGGAGAGAAATTTAAGGTGAAGATAAGGGAGAAAAGTTGGGAGATGGGGAGTAAGGATGTGATGGTGGCGAATGGGAATCTAAGGGAGGGGAGTGTTCGGCCTATGGCATTAAAAGGAGAAGGGGCCGAATGCTGAAAGGTTCTTTGAGCATTCTCTAGTTTTATTCTCCCCCTCAAACGGTTTCTCCGTTTTTGCCGAAATTTTGCTAAGTCAAATTCCCTCCATTGCCAAAAATTCTATCATCCCTCTTTGCCGAATCCTTCATACTCTCCCTTCTCAAAATTCTTTTTGGTTCACCACTTGGTTCTAGTCAAATCACCTCTTTCCTTATTCTCCCTAGTGTTGCCGAATTGCCTCTGTCACCTTACTAGTCTCAAAAGCCGGATTTAAGCCGCAGGATCAAAGGAGAATTTTGGTAAGTGCTTAGTTAAACTTTTTAGTCTGTTTTGTTAAAAGCCGAAGGGCTATCTAACCTCTCCTTGACGTTAACTTGTATTAACAAGGGGAAGGCTCGACAATTGCAAGCGTGGTAGGTAAGGGTTGCTAACAACGTGGTAAATGTTCTCGACTCAGTCATGGTTTAGTAAATGGCCGAATCTAATGTGGCTTGTAGGGATGATTTATGATCAATATGGATCACTTAGTTTTGACGATATAGGTGTTTGGGTGCAGATCTAGAGGATAATCGCCAATAGTAGGAAAGGAAGGGCTACTAGAACGTAAGGCACACGGTAAGGGTACGGTGAGGTTTCGGTTTTTGATAAGTATGTGTTAAAGCCTTGGTTAATCATTAGTAATGTCGATTTTAGGTTCGTGACTAAGGGATTTGCAGCGCGCGTGGATACCAGGTGTGTACAAACACTACACACACGAGATCGACAATGCCGAAAAGCCGAAAAGCAAAAAGTGGCTAAATGGGCCCCGGGCCCTAAGGCTAGGTTTGATGAGTTTGTTTGGTTTGGTGTATGAATTGAGTCGGTCAAGCATAATACATGATCTATAATTGTTTTGAGCCTAACAAGCCATAAGGATGTGATTTGGGCCTATGGGCCGTAAGGATGTAATTTGGGTTTGATGGGCTTATGGGGACGTAGACAAGTATGTTAGGGTTAATGGACATTAGGCCTAGTTTGAACAAATCTTAAATTTCATAAGACTTAATCTAATTAAACATGCCTATGAACAAGTCGCTGGGTTAGAATGCAGCAACGGACATACGCATGTCTAGGATTGGATCTAGGGAGAGCTTGGTACTTAAGCGGCCCTAACGGCCCACCTCCTCTTCTCTGGAATCCTACCTGGTGCGTAGTGTCTGTTCACTTTAGCCGCAAGGACTTGTTGATGGGCCAAAGTTCATAACTAAAACCCAAGAGGGACCAAATACCCTTATATTTGTGAAATTATTAAAATACCCTTATATTTGTAAAATTACTAAAATACCCTTATATTTGAAAATTTACTATAATACCCCTGTTTTACGAAAGTACCAAGATACCCCTATTTTGCCAAATTACCAAGATACCCTGTAGGGTAGAATTACGAAAATACCCTTGGGTAGTGAAATGACGAAAATACCCCTCTGTGACAAATATGAGTTTGTGGATGTTACTTATGTGTATGTGATGCATTCATATGATATTCTACTTAGGATGCATATGGGTGGTAATTATGGTACGGAGGAAGATCTGAGGATCGCATAGTCGTATGGCCATGGATCCACCGGAGGCTTTAAGCCCATTATATGATTAGCAGCTTTGCTACAACGTTAGGTAGTACCGCAACCGGGCTATCTTTGGTGTGTAGAGGATGGGTGGGTTGATTTAGAAATCCCCACAGGTGTGAAATGGTTGGAAGGGAAATGGTGTGTGTAGTGGGTGGATTTTTTGGAAGGGTTTTGCATTATCTTGTTTGTATATGATATGATATGATATGATATGATATGATATGATATGATGTCAACCTGGGCTAAGGCCCAAGACCACCGATTTTGATGGGGCTTAGGCCCAATGAGAATAATTCTATGATTTAAATGCCAAGGGTTGTATACACTGATTTTCGAAACTCACACCCTTTTTTTATGTTTCAGGTGATCCTAAATACACGGCTTGACGTGGGAGAGGACTCGGAGATGGCCACACTACAAACTGATCAAATGCTTTTAATTTGTTCAAATGAATTTATTTTAAATACTTAGTTTTTTTTTTCAATGTAACTCCTAATTGAGTTTAGATTTTGGGTTTTATTATTATTGTTTCAACTATTTGCTTAATAAATTTCATAAAATTCCTAAAGTTAACATGGTTTTCGAAACAACTTAACCTATGAATGTTTTCTAAAATATGACTTTTCAACGTAACTTAACAAGATACAAGGGTTTTGGGATTCTGGGCCTTAAATTGTTAAATGGTAAAATTGTTTTGGAGTGTGACTTTAATGTGACATTCTAGACTTGGGCCTAACTTCTAGGCCGGGTTGGGGGTGTTACATTCTCACCTTTGGACCATTAAAACTAGTAGATTCTCCTCCCTAGGCTTCTACTCCTAAGTTTGACTGTAGCACAACACAAGAAGAGGCAGCCCGATTCTTGATATCCCGAGGCTTCCGTCATTTGAACTTCGCTTATAACATTGAAATACCATTGAGGTTCCATTTGAACGATAACTCTTAAGGTTTCATCCCCCCTTGTTCTGTTAAAGGTTGGTTTTCATCTGCCTCTACACCTATTTTTCTGTTCTGTGTTGTCAAATTGCGGCATTGCCCCGAGGTAGCTATTAGCCTTCTCCTGTTGGACCCTTATTGCATATTTCTTGCATTGTTGCAATAAAAACGAGCCTCCACTGTTGGGAGCCTCCAAATGAAAATTACTAGAAAAGGGGTTGGCATCGGTTCTACCCACTTTAATGTTCGTCCAGGTTTTCTCCCTATCAAAGGGGAAATTTATACGATTCACTTGTAAACTTGAGAATGAGTTTGGCTTTCCCACATGTTGGTCACTTCCACGGAATTTGTTCATTCACATAGTCATCCTTTAGACTCAAACATTGCTAACAAGCAGTTCAAGCGTCTAAGCAGGGGACAAACTATTGAGTTAGTAGAATTGGTTACAGTCAGAAATTTTTCAATATTGCTTATCAAATGAAAGCCCCAATGGTCGTTGGAAAACTGACCGTATCAGTTGGCTAAACAATTACAACATTCCCTCAGCCTCGACTGCTTGGCCTCATAATGGCAATATTTTCTTAGCACAGATTCTAATCGGGTGCATAGGAGAGCCCCCATTTTACTTTTACGAGTTCTGTAGAATACATTCTCAAAATTGTCTTATCACTACTCATGCTCATCCTCTTACTTCTTCTTATTCAAGTAAAGCTAGCTCTCACATTGATGGTGCAAGGGCTATTTCCAAGTCTCTTACTCCGCTCAACCCAAAGTCAGGCATGGACATCAGAGCCATATTGGGTACATCTCGTGATAAAAAAGGAGCTTAGCTACTTCTACTAGAAAGCCTAATACTAAGAAATATCAAAAGAGGCCGAAGGAAGGTGAAAATGCTTCGATAATTGAAAAGGAAAAGTCCCCACAACCTAAGTCACATAGACTCAAGAAAGGACTTCCAATCCAAAGGTTCCCTTATTACTAGTTGTGCCAACAGTCCCAGCCTTCGCCCTTTGAGTGGTAAACATCGAAGCCAAGAGAATCTATGGGAATACTTTTGAGCTTGTCAAAGTCCACCATGTTGAGATTTAGCGGACCTACAGCCACTTGGGCGTGCAAAATCAAGTTCGCCCTCCATTTAGGTAAGGCTTCGACAAGATTCCAGTGAATATCCTCGTGGTATTTCTTAAAGATTTTATCATGATGACAACGCTGGTAGTCGATGGAGGCTTGGTAGCTATCCTTCAAAGCCTTGAACTTCTTCTCAGAAGTGAACTTTTTACTCATCAAGGAAGCAACCTCATCTTTTAATCATACAATTTCAACTTGAGCTTCCTTGTGTCTCTCCTCCATAATTGAGAGTTGTTCATCCATTTTGCCAAATTTTGTATTAGCCTCTTGATATCTCTAGCATAGCTCGGCCAAGTAGTCCTTGCCAACCTTCACCGCCTTTTCTAAGACGAAAAGCTTATTTTTGTAGCATTGACTAGCACTTCTGTAACCCTACCCTAGAGGCTTTGCTCGATAGAAGCTATCTTAGAGGCATGAGCAATAATGGTGAAGGGGTCCTTGTCAAAAACTAATGTGAGATACGAAGAGAAGACTTCTCTTAATTGTGGTCGCAATAGGCTTAATTGTTGCTGAGAAAAGAATGTTTACAGGAGTAGGGGTTGGCACAGACTCTAGGATGGCAGGCCATGGGAAAAGGCTACCTGCCCCAGCAAGGGCAGCAATAGGAATGTGATGGGTGGGTGTTGATGGTCAAATTGCAGGAGTCACCTCCACAAGACCTTAAGACAGAGAAGGGTTAAAAGGCATAGGAGAACTAGGTCATTAAATGGACTCCTTTAAAACTAATGGAACTTTAGGAAGAGCAAAGACCAATGGGACATGGACAACTAAGGTCAAAGGTGTTCTACCAGAATTATGTCTGTAACACCCTTAACCCATATCCGTCGCTAGAATAGGGTTACAGAGCATTACCAGACTTCTCACTAAAACAATCATACATTTCTTATATATTTCCCATATCCAAACAAAATTCATTAAATTTTATCGGATAGTCCCTAACACAAGCCCTCGAGGCCTAGAATAAGCATTTGAAGTGGTTCGAGACCAAACCGAGTACTTAAGAGATTTTTGGGAAAACATGCAAAATTTTTAAAGTGCAAGGTGTAACAGCCTATTTTTAGCTAAATCAAACCAGTGGTTTCAGAACCACAAATCTGATGACGAAAAATTATTTTAATATTATTTTTGGTATTTACAGCATGTTATTTGATATGTGTGAAAATTTCGTGAGCTAATTTTATCGATTGGTTGCTTAGTTCGATAAAAAGGACTAAATCGTGTAAAGTGCAAAAGTACTGTTCTAATAGCTAAAGGTGTCTAATAGCTATGGAATATTAAAGTGGAGGTTCTTATGTGGTAATTAACCCATTTATATAGTTAGTGGACATTCTTGGACATGTATTAGGTGTTTTAATGGTTTATTAATAAGGTTAAGAAGGTAATTTAATAAATTAAATTAAGTAAAATATATAAAACAACATTGTCATCTTCTTTAATGCATTCATCCACCGAAATTGAAGGAAGAAGAAACCATTTTTAGGGTTCCTTGGTTTGGCTACTTCATTTCTTAATTGGTGAGTGATTTTCGTCCCGTTTTTAATAATTTCTATATTTTTGAGATTGTTGCAACTAGGTCTAGCTAGCCCAGGGACTAATTTGCAAAACTGCCAAAGATTGTGAATGTTACCATTGATGAATATGTATAAGTTTTGATGTTTGATGATAGATTTTGATTAGTTGTTGATAGTTAAATAAGTTTTGTTAAGTGATTTTGAGTGAAAATACAAAATAGGGATTAAATTGAGAAATGTGTAAAGTTAGTGGCTAAAATGTGAAATAAATGAAAAATATGGGCTACTAGGGGCATAATAGTAATTTGGCTAGCATGGGTATAATTGGAATTTCACTAATTTGTGATTTTATGCAATAAGGACTAAATTGTGAAAAATGTGAAACTTTGGGGGCAAAAGTGTAAACATGCCCAAATGTGTGTTTTGGATTAAATTGAATAAAGTAGTGATTGAACAAGCTTAATTTAATATTATATAGATCAAGAAAAGAGAAATTCGGACCTAGATCGGGGGAAAACTAAAGTTGTCGACTAAACGACTCGATTCGCCGTTTTAGCACCGAGGTAAGTTCGTACGTGATAAACATATTATACTTTTAATGCTTTGATATTGCATAAATTTTATACACGAGACTATGGTCATGTTCGACGGTAAATCGACTATGTTTAGCACTTAGTGTGCGATTCGAGATAGCTTCGGCTATTTATGACACTTAGTGTGTGACTTGGAATAGCTTCGGCTATATATAGCACTTAGTGTGCGAGACTGAGATAGCTTCAACTATGTAAGGCACTTAGTGTGTAGAATCATAATAGGTTCTGCTATGCGATGGCACTTAGTGTGCGAAACATCGAGTATTCGACAGTGTTACGGGAAGGTATGAGTTCGCTATGAATTTGTACAGGTATGTACATGTAACTATGAAGTTCAAATAGAAAAGGCTATGACTTTGCATATAAGTATATGAATAAGCTTATGGAAGGTTTGATATTATCATGAATTATACCTTAACTTGTTCAAATTGATGATTTGAGTTTTATGAATTGTTGAGTATATTTAGTACGAACTTACTAAGCTTTGTAGCTTACCTTGTTTGTTTTTCCTGTGTTTTATAGTGAATTCAAAGCTAGCTCAGATTCAGGGATTGTCAGAGACTACGTCATACTATCCAACCATCTACTTGGTACTTTTGAGTTGTGTATAAATGGTATATGGCTTGTATAGGCTTGAGTCATTTTGGTATGTTTGATGAACATGTATTTTGAGCCATTTGAGTTGGCTTATGATAATGAATTTGAGAATGTTTATAAACGTGTAAATGGTTCTATTTTGAGTTTGGCAATTGATCTATATTTTGTGGTTAAAGTTGAATCTATAATGCTACATGATATTAGGTAATTTGGAAAGCTATGTACTTGAGAATTGATGATTGATAATGTATGTATGGAATGGTTTAGTTGATTGAATTGAATATGTGAATTAGGTATGAAATTAGATGATAAATTGTAGCATAATTGTAAATTATATTAATAGTAAAGAAAGGGTATGATTTGAAGATTGGTTGATGTTATTTGGATGCATATTATTGCCTTGAATTGGTACCATTTGTGCTTGTGTAGGTGTGTGCAAAATCGGTGGCAAAATGGTTTAGTAAACGACCTATTTTTTTCCACATGGGCAGAGACACGGGCGTGTGTCTCAGCTGTGTGTGACACATGGTCATGTTATACGGTGTTGAAATTAAATTGAAGTCAGTATGCTTCACATGGGCGTGTGATTGGCCGTGTGGTACAAGTCAATATACCCCCTAATTGGCACACGGCCTAGCACACGGGCGTGTGACTTGGTCGTGTTGTATTAGGCGTGTGTGGCCACTTCGAAGGGTACACGGGTTAGACACAAGGGCGTGTGGTCAGCCATGTGACCCGAGTTAGTATGTATGCCCTATTTTCACACGGGCGTGTCTACTAGCCGTGTGAGGCACACAGCTTATTCACACGGGCATGTGACCCTTTTTTACATGAAAAATTTCTAAGTCTCTATAATTTTCGTATGATATCGGTTTAGTTCCGAACCACTTCTAAAGCATTTTTTCAGGCCTCGTAGGCCCTTATAAGGGACAATGTGATTGTGTTGAATGATTTATGAGAATGAATGCTTATTGTTGCATAAATGTATGCTATATGAATTGTGAATTGGTCGGTAATACCTTGTAACCCTATTTCGGCATTGAATACGGGTGAGGGGTATTACACAAGGGACACACACCCGTATGGCCAGGCCGTATGTCTCACATGGCCAAGAGATATGCCAGTGTCACAGGCCGTATGGACATTCAAAATGGGATCACATGGTCATGTTCTAGCCCGTGTCTGACCCCATGTAACTCACTGACTTGGGCCACACAGCCAACCACACGCCTGTGTGACTAGCCCGTGTACCCATCGAAATGGCCTCACACACCCATGTGACAGGCCGTGTGCTAGTCCGTGTGAAGCTATTGACTTAGTTTCCAAAGAATTAACAAGGGACACATGGCCGTGTTACCAGGCCATGTTTCACACACGGCTGTGAGACACGCCCGTGTCTCTGCCCGTGTGGACAAAAATAGGCTATTTTCTAAGCCATTTTTCTCACCCAATTTTGCATCAACCTAAACATACCAAATAGCATATGACCATATCATCAATATGCATTCAAACCAATCTCAACCAAGTCCAAATCATGTATTACCAATACCAACAACCATAATGCTCCTAAACATCACAATTTGCCATTTCAAAACATACCAATATCACTTTCAAGAATCACCTAAAGGGTCAAATGCATATATATACTTTTGTGCCTAACACATAACCAATATACCATTTCTCAATCTCAACCATATGATGCTCACAATTTCCAAATCACAATCAAGGCATTTCCATGGCAATCCAAATACATACAAAATGAGAATAACCACATATATACATACATATACCAACATATACCAAATCAAGTCATATTAAATGATTAATTACCTAACCAAAACATATAGGCTTCCTTTAGCCAAAAGACCTATACATGCCATATAACCAAAATACACAAAGTTCAAAAGTACCAAAACAACGACTGGATAGTGTGATAAAATCTCTGACAACTTCCAATCCGAGCAAGCTTCAAAATCACTATAAAACACGGAAAAGTAAAAGAGTAAGCTATTAAGCTTAGTAAGCTCATATGTCTAATAAGTACAACTTACCATTCATTCTCAATGTAAAAAAGCATAAATAAACAAATGCAAGTTTCAATCAAGTTCAAAGATTTAACCATAACCATGTTAGTCATGTGTGAATACATTAACTATAAATTACTTGACATACTTCTCACAAATACCTAAATTAGTTCGTATTATCTCTTATATCCTCATACCATCATCTTTACCCCTTGAACCATTTGGAATACAATCAGATACTCGGGAATCTCGCACACTAAGTGCTAAAACATGATCGAAACCATCTCAATCTCAGATCTCGTATAAATGACCACTCTCGAGCTATCAATGGGTCTGGTCACACAAGCTGACGGTCAAGACGTAGCTACACAGTGCTGCTCACACAAGCTGACGAGTAACCACAAGACAAGCCGAAAAACTCAGCCACCAGTATAACGTACTGACCAACACCCAAAACACAGTAACCCCTAATGACATGTCATTTGTATCCTATCTATTCCTAATGTTCAACCGGGATTCATACATTGCCGATAACTCGTCGAGAATTTTTGTAGTGTCGTGTCATCACAATTATATCAATTAAGCATTCAAACACATATATAATTAAATGCTTATTAAACATACGAACTTACCTCGATCACAAAAACGACGAAATAAGATCGATTAGTCCGATACTTTATCTTTCCCCCGATCTAGATTTGTACGAGGCTTAACTTGATCTAAATAATCAAATTCAATCCATTTAGTATTCACTCTATTCAATTTAGCCCAAAATTTTTACAAATTTATGCTTTTACCCCTAGTATTTTAACTTTTTTACAATTTAGTCCCTATTTCATAAAAATGCAAATTCATGCAATTTAATCCACACCCATGCTAGCTAAATTCATACATGTTTATAGTAGCCCATACATTTCATTAATTCACATATTTCACCACCTAAATTTTCACATTTTACTAATAAATCCCTATTTGACAATTTCAACCAAAATCACTTTACAAAACTTGTTTATCTAACAACAACCACTCATTTTCTACCATCAAACATCAAAACACATACACATTCATCAATGGCAAAACCCTAAACTTTTAACAGTTTTGTAAATTATTCCCTAGGCTAGCTAGATTAAGCTACAACAATTCCAAAAACATAGAAATCATTAAAACGGGACAAAAAATACTCACATGCAAGGCTAGGAGTGGAGGCCGATTACTTAAGCTTTCATGTAGGTTTTCTACTTCAAAAATTCAGTGGTCTCTGTAACACCCCAATCCCGGCCTAAACACTATGACCGGATCTGGCATGTCACATGGAAGGGTTGTTTAAAACTAGGCGTTTGCCAAAAAGTCGAAACTTCAAATTTAGATATTTTTTTTGAAAAAGCTAAACGATTATTTAGAAATGATGTTTGTTGAAAATGTTGCATCTCTTTTGAAAATTCTGAGTTTCGTTGTTCATTGAAGAAAACACGACCTGCTTAATGTCCATTTCTTTGGAAAAAGTTGTTATTATTTTGAAAACTGCCTTGGTTATGAAATTTGAATTTGAATACTTGTGAAGATACGATATTTTGGACACTGTTTCCGCCGTTTAAGAAAACCCAGAGTTTTATTAATTCTAGTTTGTAATCGTTTATTAACATTTTTGGAGAAACCGTTATTAATGTTTTAGAAAATCCCGAGTTGAGCAGTCGAAAATAATAAGTAGTAACCAGATTAAAAGCTGAAAACCAAAATAAAATCCCAGAGGCCTTATTACAGAACATAATCCAAATATTAAAATAAAATTTAATTTAAAGTAATGTAAAACGGTGTTTACTAACGAAACGATGTATGGCCACTACAGAGTTCGCCTCGGCTCCAAATCCTCAAAGCTAAGGATTACCTATGAAATTAAGCAGACGGGTGAGTTACGAGAACTCAGTGTGTAATCCCCTACACGAACATTGACTGGGCCCGAGCCAATTCAGATACATACTGGGCTTTAGCCCTTACAAAATTAAACTGGGCGAAGCCCATACAGAAACAAACTGGGCCTTAGCCCTTACGGAAACAACCTGGGCCTGAGCCCTATTACCATGGTATAGCAGATAATGAATGCAATGCAATGCAACCCAGCCCAACCTAATAATCCATCCGCTACACACCACCCATTCCAGCCAAAACACACCGGTGGGGATTTCTACAATCAACCCTCATCCGCTACACACCTCGATGACAATCGAGCTGCTCATCGCCGAAATTGTGGCAGTGCCACCGAAATATGTGACAGAGTCACCGAAATATATGTGGCGGAGCTACCGAAATAATGTGACAGAGTCACCTAAATATGTGGCAGAGCCACCGAAATACACTTCCCTGATCAATCAATATCCCTTTCCCATGCAGCATGTTATATCAACATAATGTGGTGAATGCATACATATATCCATGTACATCAGATAATCAGAACACACATCCAATCATGCTAATTTACCCAAATGGTATAGTCATAATTTTACTTACCTGGCATATCTCCAACCTTACCCACTAGGGTATCTCAACTACATTCCCGTTTAGGGGAAATTCGTCTTTTAACCGACACATAGCATAATACAACCAAAACAAAATAAATGGGTGAGACTACACACTTGATTACGCGAAGAACTAAACACCCTTGATCACCGTCACCCTCACTAGCGCGAACAACACCAATTTGTCTATCCCAAACAGATGTCGGCTCCCTTCCACAGCCCGGCAGAAAATCTCGAATCGCTGACACCCTATGTCATTTGAACTTGGAAGTAGGGGCTACAAATCCACTCCCCTTAGGCTCCCTTATTGATACCCCCTTAGACTTGTTATCGCTAGCCTCCATAAAGAAAACTCGATCAGTAAGGTACCACAGTGAAAACGGCAGTTGTCTAACAAGGAGGTTTGGTGATGGCAGAGTAAAACGAAAAAGAAATAATCGCAAAGAAACCGAAGAAAAGACTCATTACTTTGATAAATGAGGAACCGCACAACAACAGATTCGTCCCCGAATTAGAGATGAGTCGTAAGAGGTTCGGCCTAACAGAAAAATGCTAATCTTGAGTGTTTCGACTTTAGAAAGAAAAGCAAAGGAAGTAGAGATAATGAAGGGAAAAGAAAGTGTTACCTATTATCCGGAAGAACCCAAGTAGGAGAGGAAGGTTCAGCAGCACAGGATAGCAACCAAAAATGGAATGCGGAGCAGAAAATGAACAAGAGAGACTTAACTTCGCTGGATGCCTACCACAAAGAATGTAGAAGAGAAGTTATGCAATCGGCTAAGGTGTAGGAAAACAAAGAAAGTGGAGGGAGTGGAAAGATGATTCAGTCAAGAGGGATTCGGTAACTAAGCAGGGGAAGCAATGTACGAAAAGGCAAAATAGATAAGAGAAAGCTTAGGAGAGATTCGGCAAGATGAAAGAAGAGTTGGAAAAGGAGTTGAGAAAGAAAGAAAGCAACTATAAGGAATATTCGGCAACACCAGAAGAGAAAGATAGCCGAAAGTGTTTGAAATGAAAAAAGTAGAAGTCAATAGGCAAACTGAAATTTCGGCCAAGAGAATGGAAGCAGTCGAAATGTTTTTAGCCAAAAAGCAAAAAGAACAAAACTCTCTCTCAAATGAACACTTAGAGGAACGGCACTCTCCCTACACACTTATGACCGATTGTGCTAAAATTGCCTAGGAAGCTAAAGGGAATTCGGCACACACTCACACTAACCAAAACCGATTATGCTCCCTAAGCACCTCCCCACTTTTGGCCAAACACCTTCACTCACCAACTCCCACGATCCTCTTCTTGATTTGCTCCACAAAACACTCTCCATCCACCATTTGAAATCACCCAACTACTTTGACCCATTCAAACCCCCCAAACTCCTCTCCTCCTTCCATTTTGAATCCTTTGACTCATTCAACAACCACCCCCATCAGAGTCCCACGCCAACACCAACTCTTCTCCATCTTGGCCACAAAAAAAAGCAGTAATTTGCAGCATGCGGAATTTGAACCCCACTCCACCTAACTTCCACCTTGACGCCACACCACACACCTCACTTGTGTTATCAAAACACAATTAATTATACTTAAGTCCTACCTTCCCTAGCTCTCCCCCCTTAAGCCCAAAAAGCAAAACTTTATCAAAGCTTTGGCTCGAACCCGAGCCTCCCTAGGACCCCCAAACATACCCAAACAACAAGCTTAGCTAGCCAAACACACAGAATAGAGCAAAATGTTGAACCCCCAATTTAAGGATGTTACAATTCTACCCCCTTAAAGAAATTTCGGCCTCGAAATTTACCTGGTTAAAAGAGGTAAGGGTATTGCTGTCGTATTGCCTCCTCTAGTTCCCACGTGGCCTCTTCTGAACCGTGATTTCACCACAACACCTTAACCAACGGAACAGACTTTCTTCTTAACATTTTAACATCCCGATCCAAAATCTGCACGGGTTCCTTTTCAAATGTTAGGTCGGGTCTGACTTCAATTTCATCCATCAGCACTATATGAGATGGGTCTGATCGGTAGCGTCTCAACATCGAAACATGGAATACATTATGTATCCGATCTAACTCCGGAGGTAACTCAAGCTGATAGGCGACCGATCCCATACGTTTAACTATCCGATAGGGCCCGATAAATCTGGGGCTCAGCTTGCCCTTTCATCCAAATCTTAAAACCTTCTTCCAAGGTGAGACTTTTAAGAAGACATAATCCCCCACTGAGAATTCTATCTCCTTGCGCCTTAGATCCACATACGACTTCTGTCTATTCGAAGCTTCTTCCAACCGACCCCGAATCAACTCAACCTTTTCCTCAGTCTCTGAAATCAATTCCAGACCCAACAACCGCCATTCACCCGATTCTGTCCAACAAGTAGGGGTACTACACCTACGCCATACAATGCCTCATAGGGTACCATCTGAATGCTGGACTGATAGCTGTTATTGTACGCAAATTCTGCCAATGGTAGGTAATCTTCCCAACTACCCCTGAAGTCAATCACACAGCCCCTTAGCATATCTTCTAGAAACTGAATTACCCTTTCCGACTGACCATCAGTCTGTGGGTGGAACGCTGTGCTAAAGTCTAGCCTTGTACCCAAAGCTTCATGTAATGCCTTCCAGAATCGTGATGTAAACCTAGGGTCCCTGTCTGATATGATAGACTCTGGCACCCCATGCAGGCTCACAATTTCTCCCAGATACAGCTTAGGCAATTTCTGGAGTGAGTAATCAGTGCGAACCGGTATGAAGTGAGTGACTTAGTCAACCGATCGACGATCACCCACACCGAATCTTTCTTAGTAGACGTCAAGGGTAGCCCACTAACAAAATCCATCGTTATCCTCTCCCACTTCCAAAGTGAGATCTTCACCGGTTGCAGCAATCTCGAAGGCAACTGATGTTCCGCCTTCACTTGTTGACATGTCAAACACTTACTTACAAAGTCGGTAACTTCACGCTTCAACCCTGGACACCAGTACTGTTCTCGTAGATCTCGGTACATCTTATTTCCACCGGGATGCATAGCATATGGACTACTACGCGCCTCCCGTAGAATCATCTGTCTTAAATCAGAGTCCTTTGGCATACAAACTCTTCCCCTAAAACACAATACCCCTTCACTGTTCAGACCAAAATCCCTAATTTCTCCACCTTCCACTTGCTGGAATTGAAAACTTAACGATTCGTCTAACAATTGCTTCTCTTTAATCTGACTTACCCATGTTTGTTTCACTTGAAGTTCGGCTAACAGACTACCATCTTCATACAGACTGAGATGAGCAAACATTGCTCTCAAATCCGATATCACCTTACGAATCAACGCATCTGCCACCACGTTGGCTTTACTCGGGTGATATTCAATCGAGCAGTCATAGTCTTTCAGCAACTCAATCCACCTCTACTGTCTTAAATTCAGCTCCTTCTGGGTAAGGAGATATTTCAGGCTCTTATGGTCGGTATAAATAATCGACTGTTCTCCGTACAGATAATGTCTCCATATCTTTAGGGCGAACACCACTGCAGCTAGCTCCAATTCATGAGTGGGATAATTCATCTCATATGGCCTTAGCTGACGAGATTCATACGCTACCACCTTCCCTTCTTGCATTAACACACAACCCAAACATGTGTGCAATGCATCACAGTAGACGACAAATTCCTTCCCAGCCTCAGGCTGAATTAATACCTGTGCCTCAGTCAGAATCTTCTTTAACTTTTCAAAACTTTCCTATTGCCTATCGGCCCAAACAAACAGTACCCCTTTTCTCAACAACTTGGTTAACGGTGCAGCTATCAACGAGAACCGCTTAAAGAACCTTTTGTAGTACCCAGCCAAACCCAGAAAACTTCAAATTTCCAACACTGACTTCGGTGGTTTCCAATCCAATACAGCTTCAACCTTTTGGGGATCAACTTTAATCCCCTCGGCAGAAACAACATGCCCCAAAAAGGTCATTTCCCTCAGCCAAAATTCACACTTGCTGAAGTTGGCATACAGTTGCTTCTCTCTTAATATTTGCAGCACAACCCGAAGATGAGAATCATGTTCCTCCTCCGATCTTGAATACACCAAAATGTCATCTATGAACACTACCACAAACCGGTCTAGATAGGGTTGGAAGACCCAATTCATCATGTTCATAAAAGTGGCTGGTGCATTAGTCAATCTGAACGACATTACTAGAAACTCGTAATGCCCATAACGCGTTCGGAACGCAGTCTCGTGAATATCCGCCTCCTTGACCTTTAGCTGATGGTACCCCGACCTCAAATCTATCTTTGAGAAAATCGAAGCTTCTCGCAGCTGATCGAATAAATCGTCAATCCTTGGTAGCGGGTATTTGTTCTTAATAGTCAACTTGTTCAATTGACGATAGTCAATGCACATACGCATCGACCTATCCTTTTTCTTGACGAACAATACTGGCGAGCCCCATGGTGATACACTTGGTTGGATAAACCCACGGTCCAACAGCTCTTGGATTTGAGCTTTAAGTTTTACCAGCTCCTTCGACGCCATTCTATAAGGGGTGATGGACACCAGATCCATTCCTGGCAATATCTCAATGCCAAATTCCACCTCGCGATCCGAAGGTAACTCCGAAAGCTCTTCAGGGAAGATGTCCGAGAAATCCTTCACCGTTCTGACATCCCTTACAGAAAATTCCTTAGCATCCGATGTGCTG
This sequence comes from Gossypium australe, assembly GCA_005393395.2. Lineage (NCBI taxonomy): Eukaryota > Viridiplantae > Streptophyta > Magnoliopsida > Malvales > Malvaceae > Gossypium > Gossypium australe. The sequence goes on along the minus strand of CM016614.1, from coordinate 90,255,526 downwards.
ATGAAAGCCAAAACGCCTTGCACCCTTTTCGCACCATCTTCTCGGCCTTAAGCGCCGAAACCACATGAGACAGATAGTCCCTTCTTTCTCCTATCACAATTACCTCCTCATCCTTTAGAGTTCTTAAAACCATATGCTTAGCAGCGTAATCCAAATTTGCATGATGCTTAACTAACCATTCCATGCCTACTATAAGGTCAAACTCGCCGAACGGCAGTTCCATCAAGCCTACCGGGAAAATAATCCCTTGCACTTCTAAAGGCACATTCCTAAATAATTTGTTCACTACCACAGATTGTCCTAAAGGGCTAATCACAGACATTTCTCTAGAAGCGACCTCAGATTTTATACCCAAAGTCTCAGATACAGTACATGCAACATATGAATGTGTAGACCCAATATCTATCAAAGCAGTAAATGGTACATCAAATATAAGAAACGTATTGGTTATGACATCCGGTGCGTCGCTATCCTCTCGATGTCGAGCTGCATAAACCAATCCAGGCTGTCTTGCATTTGTATTACCAGCACCCCTGCCTGGTGCTCCACGACCTCGACCAAAACCATTTCCTCCTCTGGCTGGACCATGACCTCTCGGCGGCTGTTGACCACCTCTCCTTGACTGTGCAAAACCTTGACCTATTGTCCGCATCCTTTCCAACTCTTGTGGACAGTCCCTTATCAGATGATCCCTAGATCCACATTTAAAACATCCTCCAGTTCTTCACCAACACTTACCTAAATGTGTTCTCCCATACTAGGCACACTGTCGCAACTGACCAACAGCAACAGGCATCCCCACTCGAGCTGGCCCATCCAACCTAGGCCTCTTTTGGAAACCCCCAGAATATCCTGACGACCCAAAACTTCTCTTATTCCTGCCCATATCCTTATCTCGATTCTGCCGCTCAGAACGTTTCACTTCTTCGGCGATTTTTGCTTTCTCAACCAGGATGGCAAAATCTCTTTCCCGCTGCGAAGCTATCAGTACTCGCAGCTCGTCCCACAGACTATCCTCGAACCGTACACAACGCTCATAATCGGTTGCGACTATACCCCGAGCGTAACGACTTAAGCGTAGGAACTCCGCCTCATATTCTGCCTCGGAATTATTACCCTGGACCAAGTTCAGAAATGCTATCTTCTGGGCGTCCACATAACTCGCCCCCAACATATTTTCCCTGGAACGCTGTCTTAAGGAAGTCACAGGTGATACGATCCGCTGGAGTACCTTCCCTCAGTGTGAGCCACTACTGGTATGCCTCATCTCGTAGGAGAGACATAGCTCCTTTCAATTTTTCCTCTACTATGCAGTCCAGATCATCCATAATTCACTCCACCGCCTCAGTAGTCCGCTACTTTTGGGGCTACACCAGAAATGCCCCTAAATATCTCAGCCCCATTTGCCCGAAGTCGCTCAGGAATAGATTTCCGGGCCACTGTCCCAATACTTGCTCCAGCAACCTGTTCCAAGACTCGTAGCATAGCTTGGGATAAAGCATCATCCCCTCCAGTTAGGTCTTGAGACCCTGCTTTCGCTACTGGTGATGCTGGCACTCCACCTTCCGGCACATGCCCTGATTCTGAGGATCCAGCCTCAGCACCCCGGCCTCTACCACGGCCGCATGTACCACGTCCACATCCTCTTGTGTTCATGTTTACTCAATCGAATTAATTTGATTAGAAATTTTATGAATCGGTATATCATTCCAATGTTTATTATCAGATATTTTATGAAGACAGATTTAAAAGTGGTTTTTGCGAATCGAATTCCGAATGTCTCAATCTCTACAGTCTTAAATCCTACAGCTAGCAATCATAATTCACTAACTCTGATAGTTTCTTTCTAAAATCATTTCATAATATCAACCAAAGTCAGAGGACTTACGGATTTGGTGTCGGACACTCGGGTGCCATACTTCCAGAAAGACATACATTTCTTAAACCATATTTCAAACCCATTTTGGAAAAACGTCGTCGAACCCATTCCATAGTCGAGTTTTGTAGCCAGGCTTTGATACCACTAAATGTAACACCCCAAACCCGGCCTAGACGCTATGACCGGATCTGCCATGTCACATGGAAGGGTTGTTTAAAACTAGGCGTTTGTCAAAAAGTCGAAACTTCAAATTTAGATATTTGTTTGAAAAAGCTAAACGATTATTTAGAAATGATGTTTGTTGATAATGTTGCATCTCTTTTAAAAATTCTGAGTTTCGTTGTTCATTAAAGAAAACACGACCTGCTTAATGTCCATTTCTTTGGAAAAAGTTGTTATTATTTTGAAAACTGCCTTGGTTATGAAATTTGAATTTGAATACTTGTGGAGATACGATATTTTGGAAGTTGTTTCCGCCGTTTAAGAAAACCCAGAGTTTTATTAATTCTAGTTTGTAATCGTTTATTAACATTTTTAGAGAAATCGTTATTAATGTTTTAGAAAATCCCGAGTTGAGAAGTCGAAAATAATAAGTAGTAACCGGATTAAAAGCTAAAAACCAAAATAAAATCCCAGAGGCCTTATTACAGAACATAATCCCAATATTAAAATAAAATTTAATTTAAAGTAATGTAAAACGGTGTTTACTAACGAAACGATGTATGGCCACCACAGAGTCCACCTCGGCTCCAACTCCTCAAAGCTAAGGATTACCTGGAAAATTAAGCAGAGGGGTGAATTACGAGAACTCAGTGTGTAATCCCCTACACGAACATTGACTGTGCCCGAGCCCATTCAGATACATACTGGGCCTTAGCCCATACGAAATTAAACTGGGCGAAGCCCATACAGAAACAAACTGGGCCTTAGCCCTTACAGAAACAACCTGGGCCTGAGCCCTATTACCATGGTATAGCAGATGATGAATGCAATGCAATGCAACCCAGCCCAACCTAATAATCCATCCGCTACACACCACCCATTCCAGCCAAAACACATCGGTGGGGATTTCTACAATCAACCATCATCCGCTACACACCTCGATGGCAGTCGCGTTGCTCATCGCCGAAATTGTGGCAGTGCCACCGAAATATGTGACAGAGTCACCGAAATATGTGGCAGAGCCACCGAAATACACTTCCCTGATCAATCAATATCCCTTTCCCATGCATCATGTTATATCATCATAATGTGGTGAATGCATACATGTATCCATGTACATCAGATAATCAGAACACACATCCAATCATGCTAATTTACCCAAATGGTATAGTCATAATTTTACTTACCTGGCATATCTCCAACCTTACCCACTAGGGTATCTCAACTCCATTCCCGTTTAGGGGAAATTCGGCTTTTAACCGACATATAGCATAATACAACCAAAACGAAATAAATGGGTGAGACTACACACTTGATTACGCGAAGAACTAAACACTCCTGATCACCGTTACCCTCACTAGCGCGAACAACAACAATTTGTCTATCCCAAACAGATGTCGGCTCCCTTTCACAGCCCGGCGAAAAATCCCGAATCACTGACACCCTAAGTCGTTTGAACTTGGGAGCAGGGGCTACAAATCTACTCCCCTTAGGCTCCCTTATCAGTACCTCTTAGACTTGTTATCGCTAGCCTCCATGAAGAAAACTCGATCGGTAAGGTACCACAGTGAAAACGGCAGTTGTCTAACAATGAGGTTTGGTTACGGCAGAGTAAAACGGAAAGGAAATAATCACAAAGAAACCGGAGAGAAGACTCCTTACCTTGATAAATGAGGAACCGCACAACAACAGATTCATCCCCGAATCAGAGATGATTCGTAAGAGAAGCAGAGGGTCGGCCTAACAGACAAAGGCTAATCTTGAGTGTTTCGGCTTTAGAAAGAAAAGTAAAGGAAGTAGAGATAATGAAGGGAAAAGAAAGTGTTACCTATTATTCGGAAGAACCCAAGTAGGAGAGGAAGGTCCGGCAGCAGAGGATAGCAACCAAAGATAGAACGTGGAGCAGAAAATGAACAAGAGAGACTTAACTTCGCTGGATGCCTACCACAAAGAATGTAGAAGAGAAGTTACGCAATCGGCTAAGGTGTAGGAAAACAAAAAAGTGGAGGGAGTGGAAAGATGATTCGGTCAAGAGGGTTTCGGTGACTAAGCAGGGAAGTAATGTACAAAAAGGCAAAATAGATAAGAGAAAGCTTAGGAGAGATTCGGCAAGATGAAAGAAGAGTTGGAAAAGGAGTTGAGAAAGAAAAGAAAGCAACTATAAGGAATATTCGGCAACACCAGAAGAGAAAAATAGCCGAAAGTGTTTGAAACGAAAAGAGTAGAAGTCAATAGGCAAACTGAAATTTCAGCCAAGAGAATAGAAGCAGTCGAAATGTTTTTAGCCAAAAAGTAAAAAAAATAAAACTCTCTAACAAATGAACACTTAGAGGAACGACACTGTCCCTACACACTTATGACCGATTGTGCTAAAATTTCCTAAGAAGCTAAAGAGAATTCGGTACACACTCACACTAACCAAAACCGATTATGCTCCCTAAGCACCTCCCCACTTTTGGCCAAACACCTTCACTCACCAACTCCCATGATCCTCTCCTTGATTTGCTCCACAAAACACTCTCCATCCATCATTTGAAATCACCGAACTACTTTGACCCATTCAAAACCCCCAAACTCCTATCTTCCTTCCATCTTGAATCCTTTGACTCATTTAACAACCACCCCCATCAGAGTCCCACGCCAACACCAACTCTTCCCCATCTTGGCCACAAAATAAAAGCAGTAATTTGTAGCATGCGGGATTCGACCCCACTCCACCTAGCTTCCACCTTGAAGCCACAGCCACCACAACACACACCTCACTTGTGTTGTCAAAACATAATTAATTATACTTCCTACCTTCCCTAGATCTCCCCCTTTAAGCCCAAAAGGCAAAATTTTATCAAGGCTTTTACTCGAACCTGAGCCTCTCCAGGACCCCCAAACATACCCAAACAACAAGCTTAGCTAGCCAAACATACAAAATAGAGCAAAATGCCGAACCCCTAATTTAAGGATGTTACAGTCTCATTCATTAAGAAAGATGATACATTTTTTTTCTTTTGTTTTAATTAGCTTATTTACTAAATTACTTAATTAACCTTGATATATTAACCTTAAAATCATTTAAATGGTGTCCATAAAAGTCCACTTATATTATCAATGGTTTAATTACAACATAAACCCTCTAACCATTTAATAACATAGCTATGAGATCCCTTTAGCTTATAGAACTCAAGTTTTGTACCTTACGCGATTTAGTCCTTTTTACCGAATTGAGCATGCAAACGATAAAATTTCTTAAAGAAATTTTTATACTAGGCTACTAATATGTTGTAGGCATTAAAATAATAATAAAATAAATATTTTGATCTTGAATTTGTGGTTCCAAAACCACTGTTTCGATTTCACTGAAAATAGACTATTATAATCTTCCCTTTTAAGAATTTTCGTCCCTGAAAATCTTACCAGAAAATAGGTTAGCTTACTGTTTCCTCATAGCTTCCTCGGGTTCCCACGTAGCCTTTTCAACACCATGATGTTGCCAAAGTACCTTCACTAAAGCTATGCTTTTTTTTCTTAACTCTTTAATATCTCGGGCAAAAATTTTGATCGGTTCTTCGTTATACGACATGTCAGGCTGAATTTCAATCTCCGCTGGAGAAAATATATGTGATGGATCCGATCTGTATCGTCGTGACATTGACACATGAAACACATTATGAATCTTTTCTAGTTCTGACGGTAACTCAAGTCGATAAGCTACTGGCCCAGTTCTCTCGATAATCTCGTACGGTCTGAAAATCGTGGACTCAATTTTCCTTTACAACCAAATCGAAGAATTTTCTTCAACGATGATACTTTCAAAAACTCTCTATCACTGATTTGAAATTCAATATCTTTACGTTATAAATCTGCATACGACTTCTGTCTATCTGAAGCTGCTTTTAAACTGTCGCGAATTAATTTCACTTTCTCTTCAGTCTCTCTGATCAAATCAACCCCGTGAATCTTTTTCTCACTAAGCTCGGTCCAGTACAATAGTGTTCGGCATTTACGACCATATAAAGCTTCATATGGTGCCATCTTTATGCTCGACTGTAAACTGTTATTATACGCAAACTTAACCAACGGTATATATTTTTCCTAATTGCCTTCAAAATCTACAACACAGCAACGAAGCATATCTTCGAGAATCTGAATCACTCTCTTGGACTGACCATCTATTTAAGGATGAAAAGCAATATTGAAATGTAACTGTGTACCCAAAGCCTCTTGCAATTTCTTCCAAAATTGTGATGTAAACAGCGGATCTCTATCCAAAATAGTAGAAACTGACACCCTATGCAATCCAACAATCTCAAATATGTACAATTCAGCTAATCTATCAAGTGAAAAGTCTATGCGTACTGGAATGAAATGTGCAGATTTCGTCAAACGATCAACAACAACCCATATAGCATCTTTCTTTTTCGGAGTTTGGGGTAATCCCAATACGAAATCCATCGTAACTATATCCCACTTCCACTCAGGTATCATTACTGGCTATAGTAGTCCCGAAGGTACTTGATGTTCAGCTTTGACCTGTTGGAAAACCAAACATCTCGACACAAATTCTGAAATGTCTCGTTTCATGCCCAACCACCAGTACTGTAACACCCCAAACCTGACCTAGACGTTGTGGCCGGATCTAGCATGTCACACTCAAAAGGTTGTTGAAAAGCTATGCGTTCGGTAAAAACTTTGTATCCTTTTTGAAACTCTGAATTTCGTTGCTTGTAAAATTGAGATTTGCTTAAAGTGTACTCTTGTAAAGATGTTATTATTTTCGAAGAAAATTTGTTTGTTGCAGAAATCTGACTTAATGAATCGTGGAAACATGATATTTTGAAAACGGTTGTTATTGTTTAAAAAAATCCGTGATTAACCGATTAACAATTATTAACTAGCAAAATTACCAAATGAAAGTTTAAAAGAAAAATCCAATGGCTACCTGCATGGTTAAAAGAAAGGGGGCGAGTTACAAGAACTCGGTGTGTAATCCCCTATAACGGTCACTATCTAGGCCTGAGCCCTTACGGTATCGGTCTGGGCCTAAGCTCTATAATCATGATAATGCAAACAAAAATGCAGCCCAACCCAATCCAACCATCACACCACCCGTACCAACCAATCGCAGCATGTGGGGATCAAGTCAACCCACCCCGCCAAACGCACCAATATTGCAGTCAAGCTGCTAATCACGGTATATGTGGTTGAGCCACCAAAACGATATGTGGCATAGCCACCAAAATTGCACTTCAATCATCAAACCCAACCCATGCAACATGTTATGAATGTAATGTATTACATGTATAAACAGTATAAATAAAATCACATACACGATATTTAACCACAATCGAGTGTGCAACGGTCATTTTCTCACATAAGGGTACAACGATAGTTTTCACCCCTTTGGGGGTATTTCGATATTTAACCATCGAGGGTACTTCGGTAATTTACCCACTAAGGGTATTTCGGTAATTTACCCACTAAGGGTATTTCTATAATTTACCCTCTAGGGGTATTTAGGTAATTCACCCACTAAGGGCATTTCGGTAATTTACCCTCTAGGGGTATTTCAGTAATTTAACCTCCAAGGGTATTTCAGTAATTTTACAAACTAGGGGTATTTCGATAATTTTGCAAACCAAGGGTATTTTGGTAATTTCGCAAACAAAGGGTATTCCGGTAATTTTTCAAACCGAGGGTATTTCCGTAATTTTACAAACTGGGGTATTTTGGTAATTTCATAAATTAGGGTATTTCGGTAATTTTGCAAATCAAGGGTCTTTTGGTAATTTCACAAATCAAGGGTATTTCGATACTTTCACAAATCAGGGGTATTTTGGTAATTTCACAAATTAGGGGTATTTTGGTAATTTTACAAATCAGGGGTATGACTATAATTTTAGAAACTGGGAGTACTTCGGTAATTTTGCAAACTGAGGGTTTTTCAGTAATTTTGTAAACCAAGGGTATTTCAGTAATTTTGTAAACTGAGGTATTCTAAACAGAGATAACAATGCGAATAGGCCTAAGGCCCATTCTCGACCCAAATGGGCCCACACGCTCATGTGGCCCATTTAGCCTAAATCTAGCCATAGATATGAGATTCACATAGACCAGTTCAATATCTACTACACAATCATACAATTTATTCATATGGACCCACGGGCCCACTTGGCCCAAGGCAGCCTAGACTCATGAGAACACTTATGAGGGCCTCAACTATCGCGTCGAAGCTCCCACACGTGCGCTCGCATGCTCGTGTGGCTACCATCGCCGTGTGACCGGCTTTTCAGCATTTGCCGCTCTTCGGCTAGAGTAGGGCAAAATACACACCTAATAGGAATCTGGAGTTTATCCGCGCTCCGAACACTCCTATGCCCAAACGCCAACCAGGTATGCTTACTCTCCTCATAGATTGCTCTATTTAAAGCCAGCTTCTCACCTTCCCTCTTGGTAGCTTCCCGATGTGGGATCCCTCCTTCAGCAGAGTTTAATTCCAACACAAACTCTAGCCGTCCCAACTTAGCAAAATAAATATCCCTTTTTGCTTACGATGGGGTTCGAACTCAGGCTCCCTTGTAACTTAATCCACATCGCTAGCCACTAGGCCACAAGCTCCTCTTGTGTCTAAAATCATGTGCAATTAAATATAAGTCTATGGGCCAAAGTCTAAGTTCATTTAAAAATAAATCAAAATGAAATGCAAGCGCCAAGACTTGAACCTTGGACCTCTTGCTTCCTTATGTGATGTCACCTCCTTGCCTCTCATGTGGTGCCATTTGCCACTAGACCACAACTCGTTTTGTGTCATTTTTCTCCAAATTTTATTCTTAAAGCCTACTTACTAACTCATAGGGTTTTATTCACCTAAAATCAAAATTTTCCTAAAGCCCAAGTTTGATCCCGGGACTTCATAGAAGCCCCTAACCTTCCAAAATCACTCACCTAATAGGTCCAACTTGCATTAGTGTCGTTCTCTTGTTCTCAAAAACTTTAAACGCTCCCCTAGTCAAGGCCCAATAAGCCCAATTCTACTAGGCCCAAATTCAGGTCATTACAAGTACATATAATTCAGATCATTGTACATCTTAGTACTCCCTAAATGAACGGATAAACAACCACTATGTGTTTCGTGTAAAATTTTCTGTATAAGCTCAGGATTCCTTGGCACACAAACTCTACCTCGAAACAGTAAACAATCATCGGATCCGATCTGATATTCTGAATCAGTAGTTGACCCGTACTGTACTCTTTTAGCTTGCAATTCATTGTCACATTTCTGAGCTTTACAGATTTGCCGGAGAAATAGTAGTTTAGCTTTCAACTCGACTAATATCGAACCATCATCAGACAAGGTCAGCGCGTGTTCATCGCCCGCAAAGCAAACAGAGATTTCCTACTCAAAGCATCCGCGACTACATTTGCTTTCCTAGGATGATAATAAATCACTAACTCATAGACTTTCAATAATTTGAGCCATCTTTATTGTCGCAAGTTCAAATCTCTCTGAGATACTATGTAACAGCCCGATTTTGGGCTTAGTCGGAATAGTGGTTGCGAGACCACAAATCCGAAGTACAAATATGTTTCTTATGATTTTTATGAGGCTTATGATGTGTTTGCATGTTTGTGTGAAAATTTCATAAGGAAACTATATTTATTAGTGATCAATTTGTCCACTAGGACTAAATTGCAAAGACTAGAAAATATGATATTCTAGAATATTTAAGTATGAAATAGAATTATAAAAATTACTAGAGGTCCTTATTTAGCAATTAGACCATTAAATGTCAAGATAGACAAAAATGGACATTGGAAGGAAAAATCTCAAGAAAGGGCCTTAAGGGTATTTTAGTCATTTGGTTAATTAATGAATTAAAAAGGGACAAATAAGTCAAAATATTGTCCATCTTCTTCCTCTAAGTGCCAAAATTTGCAAGGAGACAGCTAGGGTTTCTTAAACTTCCAAGCTTGATAGTAAGTTCATCATAGCCCCGTTTTTAATATTCTTTGTATTTTTGAGATCCTCGTAGCTCGATTTAGCTATTTCTAGCTATATTTTGAGCTAGGGTTTATGATAAAAAATTTACCCATGTATAATATGCATGTATTTTAATGTGTTATTGAAGAATATGAAAGTTTGATGTATGATAAACATCTTTTTCTAATTGATTTTCATGAAAAATGCATAAAAGGGCCAAATTATAAAAAGTTATAAAAATGGTCATGCATGAGCGAATTAATGGTAATGGAGGGCTATTGTAGTTAAGAAAATAATTTGGCTGGGCTTAAATTAAAAGAAAGTTGAATAAAAATCATTTTACGAGCCTAGGGGCAAAAGTGTAATTATGAGAAAGTTTAGGGGCAAAATCATAATTTTGCCAAAGTATGATTCATGAGTCAATTTAGTCAATGTGAGTATTAAACAAGTGAAATTGTTATTTTAGATTAAGAAACACAAAGCCCAGATCGAAACCGAGGCAAGAACAAAGTCGTGGACTAAATCGACCATCTACACCTATTTTGAGTACCAAGGTAGGTTTGTGTGAAATTAAAGTTTCATACTGTTTTCATATTTTAAATTACTTGATATTATGATAAAGAATATTATTCTCATGAAAATCGACTAATGAAGCCTCAATAAGAAAATGATGAGAATATGCCAAGTTGAAGTCCCAGTTGAAGATTTGGAATAACGAGGATACTTATGTCACAACATGAGATAAGGAAGGTCCCGTATAAGACCATGCATGGGACATGGCATCGGCATCGAACGTAGATCCCGTATAAGACCATGTCTGGGACATGGCATCGACATCTATGTACGATCTCGTATAAGACCATGCTTGGGGCATGGCATCGACATCGAGATAAGAGATCCCATGTAAGACCATATCTGGGATATGGTATCAACATCAAGAGGCGATCCCATGTAAGACCATATTTGGGATATGGCATTGGCATCGTGGTACATGTATGATGAGATTAAGTATCCTCTGATTTTTTGAGTAGTTCATCGGGCAAAAGAGTTGAGTATGTAAAGATGATAAAAAGCTAAGTTACACAAGGATGACAAAGAGTTCCATTTAAGTTAAGGATGATAATAATTTAAGTTTATGTCAAGATAGCATAAGTGCTAAATTATGTGCTTGTAACGCCTCGAATTTGGGCCTAGTAGATTTGGGCCTATTGGGTTGTAACGCCCCAAAAATCCCAAAGCTCTAAATTTTCGTGCACTAAGGTTGGTATGTAGGAGTAGCACTTAGAATATTAATTGTAAGGTATTATCGGGATTATTTGAAGCCTTAGAAATAAGGAAGACCATAGGGAAAAATTTATTTTTCTTGCTTTAGTGGACCCTAGCCTCAGGCATTAGGCCTCTTAAGTAGATTAAGGGGAAAATAGGACACAAATGGGCTTGTGGTCCAGTGGCAAGGTGGCGCCACTAGGGGAGCTACAAGGTGGCTTGAAGAGGTCCAAGGTTCGAGTAGTGGTAAGGTGTTTTTGGAGTGTTTATTTTGCTTAATGGATGGCTAGAGTTGTGTAGAATTTGGACTTTTTTGTTGAAGTGTTTGAATTGGTCTTGTGAGCTGATAAATGAGGGAATTTCAGATGAGATAAGGGAGATATCATGGAGAAAAATTAGAAGATGAGAGGTGGGAAGAGTTGGTGCCGAATTAGACTGTGGGGGAAGATAGGATTCGGCAATTGGCTATAAAAAGAGGTGTTGAATTCCATGGAGGGGTTCCATTACATTTCTTTTTCACCCCGTAGCCGAATTCTTCCATTTGCCGAAAAAAACCCATCATTCCTTTGCCGAAATTTTGGTTTTATCTCTAGCCGAATTCCCCATACCTTCTCTTCTTAAATTCCTTCTCTTGTTCACCTTTAGTTCTAGCCGATCACTTTTCCTCTTCTCCCTATTGGTGTCGAATTGTCTCTGTCACCATACTAATCTCAAAAGCCGAATTTAGGTCACGGGATTGAAAGTGGATTTGATAAGTATTCGGTTAACCTCTTTTGTATGTTTTGCTAAAAAGGCTATCTAACTGTATTGTCGTTAACTCTGTGATAACAAGGATAAAGTTCAGAGATTGCAAGTGTGGTAAGGATCGTTAGCAAAGTGGTAAGTGTACTCGTCTCAGTTATAGATTAATGGATGGCCAAATGTAGGTATGGCTTATAGGGGTGACTTATGTGAAAAATGAGTCACTCGATTTTGATGATATATGTTTGGGTGCAAATCTAGGTATATTCACGAATAGTAGCTAAGGAAGGGCTACTAGAACGTGTGGCACACGGTAAGGTTACAGTGAGGTTTCGATTTTTGATAAAGTGTGTATTAAGCCAAGATTAATCGTTAAGTGGTGACTATTGTAGGTTCGTGATTAAGGGGTTTACAGCACGCGTTGTAACCAAGTGTGTACAAACACTACACACACGATATCGGCAATGCCGGAAAGCCAAAAGTGGCTAAATGGGCCCGATGGGCCCTAAGGCTAAGTTTGATGAAATTATTTGGTTGGTTATACAAATTGAGTTAGCCATGCACGTTACATGATCTGGAATTGATTTGGGCCTAATAGGCCATATGGATGAGATTTGGGCTTAATGGGTCGTAAGGAGGTGATTTGGGCTTGATGGGCTGTAAGGATGTGATTTGGGCTTGATGGGCTTGATGGGGACGTAGAAAAGTATGCTAGGGTTTAATGGACTTTAGGCCTAGTTCTGAACAACTCTTAAACCGCATAAGACTTAATCTAATAATTAAACATGTCCGTGAACAAGTCGCTGGGTTAGAGTGTGGCAACAAACATATGCATGTCTGGGATTGGATCTAGGGAGAGTTTGGTACTTAAGCGGTCCTAGTGGCCTACCTCCTCTTCTCTGGAATCCTACCTGGTGCATAATGTCTGTTCACTTTAGCCGCAAGGACTTGTTAATGGCCCAAAGTTCATAACTAAAACCCAAGAGGGACCAAATACCCCTAGATTTGTAAAATTACTAAAAATACCCCTGATTTGAAAATAACCGAAATACCCTTAGTTTAAAAATTACCAAAACATCCTTAGATTTGCAAAATCACTAAAATAGCCCCGAATTGTGAAATTACCAGAATACCCTTGGTTTGCAGAATTACCCAAAACATCCCTGATTTACAAAATTTCCAAAGTACATCTGTTTTGCAAAATTACCTAAATACCCCTGTAGAGTATATTTACGAAAATACCCTTGGGTTGTGAAATAACGAAAATACCTCTATGTGATGAGTATGAGTTTTGTGGATGTTACTCATGTGCATGTTGCATTCATATGATATTCTGATTAGGATGCATATGGGTGGGAATTATGGTATGGAGGAAGATTTGAGGATTGCATAGTCGCTCGTCGACCATGGATCCACCGGTGGCTTTAAGCCCATTATATGATTAGCAGCTTTGCTGCAACGTTGAGTAGTGCCGCTGTGAGTGCTACCTTTGGTGTGTAGAGGATGGGTGGGTCGATTTAGAAATCCCCACAGGTGTGTAGGGTTGGAAGGGAAATGGTACGTAGCAGATGGATTTTTGGGGAGGGTTTTGCATTGCCTTGTTTTGCATATGAAATGACATGACATGATATGATATGATATGATATGATATGATATGATATGATATGATATGATATGATATGATATGATATGATATGATATGATATGATATGATATGATATGATATGATATGATATGATATGATATGATATGATATGATATGATATGATATGACGTCATTGTGGGCCAAGGCCCAAGACAACCAATTTTGATAGGGCTCAGGCCAATGTGATAATTATATATTGAATTGAATGCCAAGGGTTATACACACTGAGTTTCAAAACTCGCACCCTTTATTAAATGTTTCAGGTGATACTCAGTAGACGGCTCGACGTGGGAGAGGGCTCGGGGATGGCCACACTACAAGATACTTAGACATTTTATTTAATTGTTCAAAAGACATGATTTTAAATTGCTTTATTTTCGATGAATGTAATAAGGCCTTATACTCCGATTTGACTTTAGATTTTGAGTTTTGTTATTATTGTTTCAACTGTTTACTTAGTTATTAAACCTGAGTAAATTTCTTATGTTTAAACTTGGTTTCTGAAATACTTAAAATAATAAAATGGGCTTTTATCATTACTTAACAAGATTCAAGGGTTTTGGGCTTTTAGGCCTTAAACTTTAACTTAGCAAAATCGTTTAAATTATGCCTTTGATGTGACATTCCCGGATTTGGACATGACGTCCGGGCCGGGTCGGGGAATGTTACAGTGCTGAAGTGATACATGTACCATGAGTAAATCATGAGTTATGAAAACCGTAATGGGATATGTGATGGGTAAGAATAAGTATGAGTAAGTATGTCAAAGTACTTGAGAACTTGTGTTGTTATTGTTCTATGAGATGAATGGATTTTACTATGAGTACTTATATTGCTATTTTAATTCATGCAAACTTACTAAGCTATATGCTTACCCCTCTCTTTTCCCTTTTCCTTGTAGTATCGCTAAGCTAGCTCGGGAATCGTAGAACGTCAAAGCTCGGATCACACTATCAATCATTATTTTGGTATAGTAAAGTTGATTTATTTTGAGTATGGCATGTATAGGAACTTGGTCATCTTGTGTTATGTCATATTTGAAAGCCAAAGTGTTGGCTTTTGTCAAGTTTCTTATTTTTAATGATGATGAGTTTTATGAAGTGAAAGTTCATGCAGTTGATGGAGTAAAACGTGAAGTGTATGGATGATGATTAGTGATTCTTCATAGTGTATTATTGCCATGTTATGTGTTGCTTGTGTTGGTAGATGGGTGTCTATGTTTCAGGGTGGCAATTGGCTTGGAAAATAGCCTTCTAATTGTCCACATTGGTAGACACACGGGCGTGTTTCTAGGCAATGTGTGACACACGATCAGCCCCGTGGGTGTGTTGATAAGTCGTGTATCCCCTGCATCAAATTTTTGAGAATTTGACTCGTCACACGGGCCAGCACACGGGCGTGTGCCTAGGCCGTGTGCCCCTTAAGAGGTTGCCGACGTCATAAACAGAATACCTAGGTTTTTCACACACGGGTGAGAACACGGGCGTTTCTAGGCCGTGTGAGGGACACGGGTCATTGACACGGGCGTGTGTCCAGCCGTGTGAAAACCCCTATAGGTTCAAATTGAAAAATAAATTCTGCACGGGCTGGGAACATGGGTGTGTATGACCACACGGACTGCCCACACGGGCGTGTTCCATTTAGGCAAAAATTTTCTAAGAGTACAAAAGTTTCCGGTTTAATTTTGAAACCTTTCGTATGTATGTTTTGGGCTTCGTAGGCCCATTATAAGGATGTTACGTATGTGAATGAGAAGTTTTAAGTTGAAATGAAATTTTATAGCCCAATGTTGTATGTTTAAGCAAGTCAAATTCGGTAATGTTTAAGCAAGTCAAGTTCGGTAATGCTTCACATCTGGTTCCGGCGTCGAACACGGGTGTAACACCCCAAAAATCCCAAAACTTTAAATTTCTATGCATTGAGGTTGGCATGTATGAGTAGCACTTAGAATATTAATTTTAAAGTATTATCAGGATTATTTGATGTCTTAGAGACAGGAATGTAACAGCCCGGTTTAGACCCTAGTCGAAACAGTGGCTTCAGGACCACAAATTTGAGTCAGAAAAATATTATAATATTATCCTTGGTGTTTACAGTATGTGAATTAAGAGGTGTGAAAGTTTCGTGTGAAAATTTTATCGTCTGTGTGCTTAATTTTTATAAAAGGACTTAATCGTGTAAAATGTAAAAGTGGTAATCTAATTGTTAAAGCACTAAATTGCTATGGTCTATTAATTTTGAAGTCCTTAAAATGATATTTGGCCACTATATAGACAAGTGGACGGTAATAGACCACCATTAAAAGGTTTTGTTATTAAATTACAAAGGCTAATTTGGTAGTTGGCTTATTAATATGAATTATAATAAAACAAAGCCACATTAGTGTTTATATTTTATTTTATTCTCTTCAACCGATATTAAGTAAGGAAAAGAAAGACTTTATTTTTTTTATTTGGTCTATCTTGCTTCCTTGTCTCTTTCGAATGAAGCTAAAGAGGAGAGGCCGGCTGCATGTAGTGAAAAACCATGGAATTTGTTTGCTTAGAAGTTAAAATCTTCAAGTAGAAGGGTAACTCTTCTAAACTCTCCTTTGCCCATAGCTTTTCGTTGACAAATTCTAGTTGCATTGTTGATTTGAGCTTAACCGAATGTGTGGGAGAAGAGAAGAGTTTCTTTTCTAGTTGTAAATGTTGCATGTCTAGTAGATGAAGAGTTTCTCACTTGTGTTAAGAGAATTTAGTGAATGCTTGTGTTGTTATACTCCATTTCTGTAACTCTGGGGTTGAATAACAGAAAAGGGAAAGAACAAATTGAATAGGTAGAATCGGTGTTGGGAACCTTAGTGAGTTTTCCTTGAACTTTTATTCTCTTGTGTTTGATAATTGCTGAAACGGTTAAATTGCTGTCTGAATTTTACCTTGTTGGTATTGTTAATTGCTGCCCTGTTTATGCTGTCCGATTTTTGGTATTGATGCTGTTCGAATAGTGCGTTGTTAATGATGTTCAGAGAGTGGTGTATTTATGATGCTTTAAGGACTGTTGTGTGGTGTTAATGCAGCAGAAAAATATGTTGTTTTAAGGACTGCTGTTTGGTGTGTTAATGCAACAGAAAAATTGTTGTTTAGGCGTCAATTAATGTTGTCTAAGTGATTATATTTATGCTGTTTTATGGATTTCCGTTTAGTGTTAAAGCAGCAGTAAATTATTGTTTAGATGTTAATAAATGTGGTCTGAATGACTTTAAATTATGGTAATAATGGTTGAAGTTGTAAATGAATAATTAATGATGTTTATTTAGTTGCAGTTTATGGTGTCTAAACCTGATTTTTAAAAGGGGTTAATGCAACTATTTATGAAGTTATTGAATGAGTATTAAAAGCAAAGTAAATGCTGCAAAATTTATGTCTAAGTGTTAGTTAATGTGCTGGTTAAATGGTGTTCAATAGCTATATGTTTATGTTGTTTGGGCTGTCGATGGGTAATTAATTACAACTGGAGAAATGATTGTAATAATGTTAATTAATGATATCTAAATTGATGCCAAATTAAGCTATCGAAGAATGTAATTGGTAATTAATATGTACTGCATTAATAAGTTAATTGTTAATTATTATTTAAGTAATTTGGTGGGTTATTTGGGTTACTAAAATGCAGAATTTCAATGATGTCTGAACTAATATAAATTCCTATTGTATTCATGTTGTTCAATTTTAAATGAATAGGATAATGGTTGCATTTGTGTTGACCAATTGTGAGGAATAAATATGTTTTTACAAATTGTAATTAAATGATAGGATGGTTTGAGTTTGAATTTGATTTGATATTTGAGTTAGTTAGTATATTGATTTATTATTATGCTTTGATCGTGAAATAAATAGATCGATTATAAATTGGGGAAAAGAGAAGGTCGGGGAATAATCATCTATGGATTGAGGTAAGTCTATAAGCAAATGGTTGTTCTTAAGTTTTAAATAAATGTAAATTATTCATGCTGAATTGAAATGTTTACAATTATATTTGCTATTACCGAATATGAGGGATGGTGTTTGACATGTTTAAGGAAATACTTGAGTAAGTTTTTTTTTTAGCTATTGGAAAGAATTGGATTTTAGCCTATATAAATGTGCATATGTTAAATGTTAATGAGTGATTATATGTACATACATGTATTGAAGATTTCCGAATGTGATGGTATTGAAATAGAGTCATGAGTTGCTTTTACATGCTCATTTAGTTGTGTATAGATGTGAATGAAAACGAAATTATCGGTGTTAACAAGATTGAGGAAGGATTGGTTATTCGGCACTATGTGTGCGGAAGAATAGTAATGGCACTATGTGTGCGATACATTACTAGTAAATGGCACTATGTGTGCGGAAGAATAGTAATGGCACTATGTGTGCGATACATTACTAGTAAATAGAACTATGTGTGCGGAAGAATAGTAATGGCATTAAGTGTGCGATACATTACTAGTACATAGCATTATGTGTGCTCTTTCTTAAGTAACGGCACTAAGTGTGCGATACGTTACATCAATTGCACTGTGTGTACGGTTTTACAGATCTTACGGAGATATAATTCAATGAATGGAGTTATCCGAAAAATGATAGATAGGTAAGTGATGTATGATAATTGAGTAATTTAAATATCAATGAGGTAAATTGTTCTTGTATACGAAATTAAAGTATCGAGAGGTGATTATTAATCTATGAGTTTGATTGAATGAATGAATGGTATGTTGGTAGTTGATTTTTTAGACCTATTGATCTTGGTAGTTGTTGAATGGTAGCATGCAATATGTAATTGCAATTACGAATTCGTTATCATCAAGTAAGTTGATTTAATTAACCTTATATGTTCGGCCACAAAGGTATGTGCATATGTGATGATGAATTGAAATTGTATATAAGTGGTTATATATATGATAATGCATTAAACTAGTATATTCGGCCATATGTGATGGTATAATGAATCATGTGTATTTGATCTAATAAGTAAGTTTTAGATGTTGAAATGAAAATTTTATATCATATGGATTTATATGTGAATTATATGAATTGAAAGGTAAGAAGGAAAATTTGGTAGTTAATATGTATATACGTGAACAAATGTATATGTATTTGTTTTGATATGGGAAAGTGATTTATAGATCGATGTGAAATCTATTATTGAATGTGTAAGTGTTTGGCCTTAAGACTATGAAAGGTGAAAGTTTACGAATGATGATATAAATTATGAGTAAGTGAAGTTACTTAACGAGGAACATGGATTATATGAGAAAAGTGATTGTATGTGTGTATGCGATTAACCAAATTTGGCCTATTTGAATTAAATTATATATGTTTCTATGGTGAATTATTTGCTTATGGCTTAGTAAGCTTTCAAAGCTTACTTTGTGTAATTTTCCTATGTTTATAGAGTTTTGAAGACTTGCTCGGGTTGGAAGTCGAAGGAGATCTCATCACACTATCCAATTCTCGCTTCGGTAAATAAATGCTTGGAGATTTGGTTATGTGGCATGTATAGACTAGTTTTGATATTGCTAGTTTTGAAGTTGTATATATTTGTATAAGCCATGCGGAAATGGCTTGTCCATCTTGTTAATCTTGGAATTTATATTTTGGCTTGATGATTTCGTTTGATTTGGTTTTGGTATATTTATAAGTATGGTTAATGTATAGAGTTTAAATGAAATTAAGTAAAGATGTTATAATCTAGTTAACCATATTTTGCAATGAAACAGTTTTTGGTTAGCAGCAGTGACGTGATTTTGAAAAATCACCAAAAATAGGAGAAAGGGAATTAGAAAGTGAATAAGATATAGAACTAAATCTTATTGTGTCTATTTTTATATGAAAGAAACAGAGTAGGAAGAGGAATTTTATATTCTGTGATATTTTAATTTTAGTGGGACTGGTTCTGAATGACTTCTTGGTTCCCTATTTTGCCTTGGAAAAATCATTAAAAATTTTACAAAGTGAATTATGAGTTATAATTTATATGTATAGATTCCTTAGTGGTTTTATCTTCAATAGAAATAAGTGGGAGAAATATATGATAACTGTACAATGAGTTATTTGAATTTAGGTTAAGAGAGGTCAGAACCGTTGGTTAGTGAATTAGGGGAAACTTTAATGAATAAACTGTACCAAATGGCTAAGCCAAAAATTCTGGAAAAATTTTAGTAAGAAGATATATGAGTCTAGTTTCAAGGAAAATTTACGGATCTAAATTTCGAGTTTCCTAACTCGATTTATAGTCAATTTAGTTAATATGACACAGATGGACAGTTTCAATTTTGATGCCCCAAATTAGTAGTTAAGTCCGGTAATACCTCGTAACCCCTTTTCGGCGACGGATAAGGGTTAGGGATGTTACAGGGAAGACCATAGGGAAAAGTTTAGTTTTCTTGCTTTAGTGGACCCTAGTCTCAGGCATTAGGCCTCTTAAGCAGATTTAGAGAAAATAGGACACAAATGGGCTTGTGGTCCAGTGGCAAGTGGCGTCACTTGGGGAGCTATAAGGTGGCGTGTTGACAACTGAGGAGGTCCAAGGTTCGAGCATTAGGAGTGGTATTTTTGTGGTGTTTTATTTTCCATAGGTGGACGGCCAGAGTTGTGTTGAATATGAACTCTTACGTTGGAGTGTTTGAGTGGTAAGGGGAACTGATATTGGAGGCAAATTCGGATAAGGCTAAGGTATTATCATGGAGGAAAGCTAGGAGATGAGGAGGGGGAAGAATTTGTGTCGAATGGGACTGTGGGGAAAGGAGTATTCGGCTTGTTGCTATAAAAGGAGAGGGTTGAATGCTTTGAAAGGTTTTTTGAGCTTTCATTAGTTTTTCTTTTCCCCCCTTAATCAGTTTTCCTATAGCCGAATTCTCCCTATTACCGAAACTCCTATAGCCGAATTCTTTTTGCTGAATTCTCTCATAGCCAAACTCTCCTATTTCTAAATTACCATCAGCCTTCCTTGCCGAAATTCCTATTTGTGCCAAACCCTTGTTGTTTTCCTCCATCACAAATCGATTATTATCTACTATCAGTCAAGGTTAAAAACCGAATTTAGGCCGTAGGATAGAAAGTGGATTTGGTAAGTATTCGGTTAACCTCTCTTGTACATTTTGCTAAAAGCCGAAAGGCTATCTAACTGTCCTGTCGTTAACTCTGTGATAACAAGGATAAGGTTCAAAGATCGCAAGCATGGTAGAATCATTAACAAGGGTAAGTGTACTCAACCCGATTGTGGTTTAAGTAAATGGCCGAATGTGTGTATGATCTATAAGGGTGACTTGTGTAGATTATGAGTCACTCAGATTTTGATGGTGTATGTGTGAGTGCAGATATAGGGGATACTCCTGATTAGTAGCTAAGGAAGGGCTATTAGAACCCGGTGGCACACGGTAAGGTTAAGGTAAGGTTTCGGCTTTTGGTAAATGTTTTGATTTAGTGATTGATTGAAGGTTGATTGGTTGTAGGTTATGGCTAAGGATAGGATAGCACATCGCAGTAACCAGGTGTGTACAAACACTACACACACACGATATTGGCAATGCCAGAAAGCCGAAAAGCCGGAAGTGGCTAAATGGGCCCAGTAGGCCCTGAGGCTAAGTTTGATGAAATTGTTTGGTTGGTTATACGAATTGAGTTAGCCATGCATGTTACATGATCTGGAATTGTTTTGGGCCTAATAGGCCATATGGATGAGATTTGGGCCTAATGGGTCGTAAGGATGTGATTTGGGCTTGATGGGCTTTATGGGGACGTAGAAAAGCATGCTAGTGTTTAATGGACTTTAGGCCTAGTTCTGAACAACTCTTAAACCGCATAAGACTTAACTTAATAATTAAACATGTCCGTGGACAAGTCGCTGGGTTAGAGAGTGGCAACGGACATATGTATGTTTAGGATTGGATCTAGGAAGAGCTTGGTACTTAAGCGGTCCTAGTGGCCAACCTCCTTTTCTCTGGAATCTTACCTGGTGCATAGTGTCTGTTCACTTTAGCCGCAAGGACTTGTTAATGGGCCAAAGTTCCTAACTAAAACCCGAGAGGGACCAAATACCCTTAGATTTGTAAAATTACTAAAATACCCCTAATTTGAAAATTACCAAAATATCATTAGATTTGCAAAATTACCAAATACCCTTAGTTTGAAAATTACCAAAATATCTTTAGATTTGCAAAATTACTAAAATACCCCCGAATTGTAAAATTACCAGAATACCCTTAATTTGCAGAATTACCAAAACATCCCTGATTTACAAAATTTCCAAAATACCTCTATTTTGCAAAATTACCTAAATACCCCTATAGTGTAGATTTACGGATAGTGAAATGACTAAAATACCCCTAAGTGTCGAATGGGTGGAAATATGTATGTTGCATTCAAGGAATATATGTTGCACTTTGGTGGGTTTTGATGGTACGGAGGAAGATTTGAGGATCGCATAGTTGCTTGACGACCATGGATCCACCGGTGGCTTTAAGCCCATTATAGCGGCTTTGCTGCAACGTTTGAGTAGTGCCGCTGCTGGTGCTACCTTTGGTGTATAAGGATGGGTGGGTTAATATTTATATCCCCACAGGGGTGTAGGGTTGGAAGGGAAATGGTGTGCAAGGTTGGATTCGGGATGGGTACATTACATTCATGTGACTCTGATGTGTTATGAAATCATTGTGGGCTAAGGCCCAAGACCACTGATTTTGATAGGGCTTAGGCCCAATGTAATATTTGTATGTTGATTTGATTGCCAAGGGTCGTACACACTAAGTTTCGAAACTCACACCCTTTTTATTAAACGTTTCAAGTGATCCTCAGTAAACGGCTCGACGTGGGAGAGGACTCATAGATGGCCACTCTACAAGATATTTAGAATTATTTTTTTTTTGTTTCAAAATACATGATTTTAATTGCTTTATTTTCATTGGATGTAATAAGGCCTTGTATTCCGTTTTGACTTTGGATTTTGAGTTTTATTGTTTCAACAGTTTACTTAATTATTAAACCTGAGTAATTTCTTATGTTTAAACATGGTTTTCGGAATATTTAAAATAATTAAATGGGCTTTTATCACTACTTAACAAGATTCAAGGATTTTGGGCTTTTAGGCCTTAAATTTCAACTTAGCAAAATTGTTTCAAATTGTGCCTTTGATGTGACATTCTCGGATTCGGCCATAACGTTTGGGCCGAGTTTGGGGTGTGACAACGGGTAAGGGGTGTTGCACATGAGATACTTCAAGCTCTTATGGTCGATAAATATGCAGCACCTCTCACCGAACAAATAATGTCGCTAAATTTTCAATGCGAAAACAATAGAGGCTAACTCTAAGTCGTGCGTAGGATAATTCTTTTCATACAGTTTTAACTATCTGGAAGCATAAGCTATCACTTTGCCTTCTTGCATTAAAACACATCCCAAACCATTCAATGGCGCATCACTGAAGATCACAAATTCTTTACCCGACTCAGGCTGAACTAAAATTGGTGCTTCAGTTAACAATGCTTTCAACTATTCAAAACTCTGTTGACATTTCTCAAACCACTCAAACTTCACATGTTTTTACAATAAACGAGTTATCGGTGTAGCTATCATCGAGAACCCTTTTATAAAACACCGATAATATCTAGCTAATCCTAGAAAACTTCTGACCTCAGATACGTTTCTTGGTGGTTTCCAGTCAACAACCGCTGAAATCTTACTCGAATCAACTAGGATGCCTTCTGCTGAAATAATGTGTCCTAAAAATCCAACTTCTTGGGGCCAAAACTTACATTTACTGAATTTAGCAAATACTTGTTTATCTCTCAAAGTTTGTAACACAATCCTCATATGCTCGGATGTGCAAACTCATCTCGAGAGTAAATCAGAATATCATCAATGAATACAACAACAAATCTGTCTAAATACAGTCTAAAAATTCTATTCATCAAATCCATAAAAACTGCAGGAGCGTTAGTTAATCCGAACAGCATAATAAGAAATCCATAATGTCTGTATCTGGTTCTGAATGCAGTTTTCGGCACATCTGAATCTTTAACCCTCAATTGATAATAACTAGATCTTAGATCAGTATTAGAAAATACTGTACCTCCTTTCAACTAATAAAACAAATCATCGATTCGCAGCAATGTATACTTGTACTTGATTGTAACTTTATTAAGCTATCGATAGTTGATACATAATCTCATTGATCCATCTTTCTTCTTTACGAATAGAACTGGTGCACCCAGGGCGAGAAACTAGATTGTGCAAAACCTCTACCTGTTAATTCTTGCAACTGAGCTTTCAATTCTTTCAATTCTGTCGGATCTATTCTGTACGGAGCTATTGATATTGGTGATGTTTTCGGTACTAACTCAATAGCAAATTCAACCTCTCTGATCGGTGGTAACCCAGCTAATTCCTCTAGAAACACATCTGGATATTCACAAAACACTGGCACCAATTCCATCTTCAATTCAGACACTTTTGTATCAAGTACATACGCAAGGTAAGCATTGCAACCCTTTCTCACATATTTCTATGCTAGCATCGTCGATATAACAACAAGCAACCCTCTCGAATCATCGGAATAATACGAAGAATTTCACTATTCTAACATTTTAACTCAATAGTCTTTCGTCTACAGTTTATAACAGCATCATGTAAAGTCAACCAATCCACACCCAAAATCATATCGAATTCATCGAACGGTAAAAGCATCAAATCAGCCGAAAAACAGTAACCCCGAGTCATCAAAGGACAGTTCTTGCAAACTTTATCAATTAAAACATACTGACCTAAGGGGTTCGATACTTTCAGTGGACTCAACAGATAAACTCTTACTAGAGCCTAAATTCGTACAGACATATGAATGAGTCGATCCGGGATCAATCAAAGCAGTTATATCAATGTCATAAAGAGAAAAAGTATCGATGATAACATCTGGTGCCGACGCATCTTCACAAGCGCGAATAGCATAAGCTCTGGTTGTTGCTCGAGCCTCAGATCTCATAGCAAAATCCTTTGTTGCACCTTTGCTATTATTCACATTTCCAATATTTTTTAGGTAGCCTCCCTCTGGCAACTTTATTACTCAGCCTTGTATTAAGAAATTTGTCTTTCTCGGGTAACTCAGGACAATCACGAATAAAATGATCTTACGAGCCACATCTAAAATAGGCTTTATTATTCATCCAACAATCTCCTAAATGTCGTTTTCCACATTGTTGACACTCAGGTTTCTTGGCTTTGACACTACCAACGCTTGATACTGAAGTGGCTTGAGCTTTTGGATTCGTGTGTTGCTTTCCATGATCTCTGTTGGAATACCCCAGTGAAGTAGTCGAACGGTTATAATAATCCATTGATTTCTTTGAAGAAGAATAATAGGGTTTACTTATTAACCTCTTTCTCGAATCTCAAGCCACAAAATCAGCTCTTCTATTTTCCTTGCTAAACTCATCGGTTTTGCATGCTCTATCAACCAAAACAACAAATTCTTTCAGTTCCAGAATTCCGACTAAAAGGTTGATATCCTCATTCAACCCGTCTTCGAACTGCTTACACATAATTTCTTCAGTAGAGAAGCATTCTTGAGCATACTTACTCAATCTCATGAATTCTCTTTCGTACTCGGTTACGGTCATACGATCTTGTTTCAATTCTAGAAATTCTTTGTGCTTTTGATCAAGAAACCGCTGACTTATATATTTCTTTTTGAGCTCAGTCTGAAAGAATTCCCACATGACCTGTTCTCTTGGCACCATAGATATTAAAGTGCTCTACCACTGGTATGCAGCATCTTTCAAAAGAGATACAGCACATTTTAACACATTTCGCTGGCGTACAAGACAGTTCATCAAATACCCGGATCGTATTCTCCAACCAAAACTTGGCTCTCCCAGGATCATCATCAACTGTAGCTCTAAACTCTTCAGCCCCATACTTTTGAATTTTATCCATAGGTGGCTTATCATACATAAAGGTTCCAAACCTTGAGGAGCAACGGGAACCGGATGGGAAATAGGTGGGGGTGGAGGTTGTTGAGCAGCCGGATTCATTCGGACAAACTCAGTGAACTATTCTTTCATCATTTGGAAAAAGGCTTCCTTGGCCTCTCCTCCTCGACAATCAGATACGGGTCTCGATTCAGACGGTGCAACTCCATGAACGGAGGCTAGCGGATTACTTTCTACATCATCAGAAACTGCTCGATTGGGATCTATTGCTATATGAAAACATAATTTAAAACTGTCAGGAGATATCACACTATCAGGGTTAAATATGGCATGTATAGCTAGACTCACACACGCTACATTAGTCTCTGATACCAATAAATGTAACACCCTTAACCCGTATCCATCGTTAAAATAGGGTTACGGAGCATTGCCAGACTTATCACTTAAACAATCATACATTTCTTATATATTTCTCATATCCAAACAAAAGCCATTCCAATTTTACCGGATAGTCCCTATCACAAGACCTCAAGGCCCAGAACAAGCATTAGAAGTGGTTCGAAACTAAACCAATTACATAAGAGATTTTTGGAAAACATGCAAAATTTTCAAAGTATAGGGGACACACCTGTGTCTCACACGGCCAAGAGACAGGCCCATGTCACAGGCCATGTGGACATTCGAAATGGGATCACATGGCCGTGTTCCAACCCGTGTCTGACCCCGTGTAACTCACTAACTTGGGTCACACGGCCAACCACACACCCGTGTGACTAGCTCGTGTACCCTTCGAAATGGGCTCACACACCCGTGTGCCAGGCCGTGTGAAAACTATAAGGTATACTGACTTATGCCACACTGCCAAGCCACACACCCGTGTGCTAGGCCATGTGATCCTACTGACTTAGTTTCTAAAGAATTATCAGAGGACACACGGCTGTATTACCAGGTCATGTGTCACACACAGTTGAGACACACACCCGTGTCTCTGCCCGTGTGGACAAAAATAGGCTATTTTCTAAGCCATTTTTCTCACCCAAATTTGCATCAATCTAAACATACCAAATAGCATATGACCATATCATCAATAGGCATTCAAACCAATCTCAACCAAGTCCAAATCATGTATTACCAATACCAACAACCATAATGCTCCTAAACATCACAATTTGCCATTTCAAAACATACCAATATCACTTTCAAGAATCACTTAAAGGGTCAAATGCATATATATACTTTTGTACCTAACACATAACCAATATACCATTTCTCAATCTCAACCACATGATACTCACAATTTTCAAATCACAATCAAGGCATTCCCATGGCAATCCAAATACATACAAAATGAGAATAACCACATATATACATACATATACCAACATATACCAAATCAAGTCATATTAAATGACTAATTACCTAACCAAAACATATAAGCTTCCTTTAGACAAAAGACCTATACATGCCATATAACCAAAATACACAAAGTTCAAAAGTACCAAAACAACGGCTGGATAGTGTGATAAAATTTCTGACAACTTCCAATTCGAGCAATCTTCAAAATCACTATAGAACACGGAAAAGTAAACAGACTAAGCTATTAATCTTAGTAAGCTTATATGTCTAATAAGTACAACTTACCATTCATTCCCAATGTAAAGAAGCATAAATAAACAAATGTAAGTTTCAATCAAATTCAAAGATTTGGACATAACCATAACCGTGTTAGTCATGTATGAATACATGAACTATATA
Source organism: Gossypium australe (assembly GCA_005393395.2). NCBI lineage: Eukaryota > Viridiplantae > Streptophyta > Magnoliopsida > Malvales > Malvaceae > Gossypium > Gossypium australe. The sequence goes on along the minus strand of CM016614.1, from coordinate 90,228,159 downwards.
TTACTTGTCATACTTCTCACAAATACCTGAATTAGTTCGTATTATCTCTTATATCCTTGTACCATCATCTTTATCCGTTGAACCATTTGGAATACTATCGGATACTCGAGAATCTTGCACACTAAGTGCTAAACATGATCGAAACCATCTCTGTCTCATATCTTGTATAAATGATCACTCTCGAGCTATCAATGGGTCTACTCACACAAGCTAACGGTCAAAATGTAGCTACACGGTGCTGCTCACACAAGCTAACGAGTAACTGCAACACATGCCGAAAAACTCAGCCTCCGATAGAACGTGCAGACCAGCACCCAAAACATGGCAACCCCTAATGAAATGTCATTTGTATCCTATCTATTCCTAAGGTTCAACCGGGATTCATACATTGTCGATAACTCGTCGAGAATTTTTGTAGTGTCGTATCATGACAATTATATCAATTATGCATTCAAATACATATATAATTAAATGCGTATTAAACATACGAACTTACCTCGATAAACCCTCTAACCATTTAATAACATCGCTATTAGATCCCTTTAGCTTATAGAACTCATGTTTTGTACCTTAAGTGATTTAGTCCTTTTCACTGAATTGAGCATGCAAACGATAAAATTTCTTGACGAAATTTTTATACTAGGCTACTAATATGTTGTAGACATTAAAATAATAATAAAATAAACATTTTAACCTCTAATTTGTGATCCCAAAACCACTATTCCGATTTCACTGAAAACAGACTATTACAATGTCTTACAAGAGGAATGTACCCACAGTTTTCTGATTCCTAGGTACTCTCGTCTACCCTAACTCTTTTCTAGGATTTCTACGCCACTAGCTTTTTGGGCGGAGTAGCAGTAGCTCTTACAAAACTATGAGTTACCTTAAGTAGAGAAGAGATGTCCATTCCCTGAGAACTGGAAGAAGAAGGATACCCTAGATCATCAATGTGAGAGTTAGCCCAATGAGATGAAGAGGAAGTAGAATCAGAAACAGCATTAGTGATAATGTTCCAGTTTCGGGGCGATAAGCCACAAAGAAGGTAGAAATAGAAGTTCATTTCTCTTCTGCGCCCTAGCAAACTCATAGCTAACTCTTTATTGGAATTGTAAGGCCAAGCTTCATATGCTAAGAACACTTTCTGATCATTTAACTCTATGTCAGGCTTAATCCTTTGAAAGTCGTTTGGGCTAAGTTCTTAGAGGCAATATTTGAACATGTTCCTCACTGAAACCGGCTCTATTAAATTAAGTACTCACCCATTTTCAGTCATTCAGTTTGAAACTCAGCAAGCAAAATCAACTAGCTAACACTGTTTACAAGTACTCCTCTTGGGAAGACACCACCTGGTGGGAAAACTAAAGTCGAACCCAAAATTACTGATAATAGGAATGTATTTGCCTTTCTGCTAATGAAGATTAGAGCTCTTATTCTGAATAATTGGTTCATGCCCCGATGCAAGCTAAAATGGGTGTTACCAGTAAAAACACACCGCCTCCTTACCTTTAGCAGGTAGAACTTTTGGAAAACCCCTAATATCGGCGTTCCTTATGAATGCAGCAGTCGATGAAATAAGCCACCAGAAGCCATTAGGACGTAACTACTAGTTGCCCTGGCACGATGCAGTATTCATTTAACATAGCGCCAAAGAAAGGGTGCAAAGGCAGGTGGAAACCAACCTCCAAAAAAATCAGAGGAAAAATGAACCCTCTAGAATTATTGCTCAGGTGACTACGGTCTGGTATTTGGAAAGAGTAAGTAAAGTTTGGGGTTTTGATGCCTTGGGCCTATAAGTAACGAGACCTTTCATCCCAAGAAGTGTTACATGTAAATGACGGGATTTCTACCCCAAGCAAGGTAGCTTCGAGAGTCTAACGCGGATTAGAACTACCACGAACAGGAGGTTGACTAGTTTAACTATGGCTTCCTCCTTGAATAATGGTGCAAACCATTGTGATGATAAACCAATAAGAAAGAGAAAGATAAGAATAAAAAATACCTTTAACTGAAGAAGGCGAAGAAGCAGCGAACGGGCTAGACATAAAGTGGAAAGTTTAGGGATTCGAATTTACTGTTAACGGTGAAAAGGAAGGGGGAGAAACGATGGGGATAAATAGGGGAAACGTGCACAAGAAGTTAAGGTGGGATGGACGGTTCAAATTCTCTAATGAGATGGTGACAGCTATTACAAAGAGTTTAAAATTTTAAGTACGCTTGATTTGACGCTTCGATTTGAGCGCTAGCATTTAGAGATAAAAACAATTTCAAGAATGAAATTTCCCAAGTTGGGGAGAGTTGTAACACCCAAACTTGGCGGGTTCTGATTTTGGGTGTGGATCACGAAAATTAGATTGGCGTGGTCTAACTCGCCAAATTGGCGATTCGGCATGATAGTAGGGCACAAAAAGGGCGATGGTGGGACTCGAGGGCAAAGGCGATTACATGTCTTATGTATGTAGGTGTGCATGGAAGGAATTGATGATCATGTTAAAGGACTCTCGGTCCTTAAGGATGCCACCTAGTTGGGTTACGCCTAGCTTGTCTGAATGAAGTATAAGTTAAATGCTAACCAGACAGTTAAGTTTAAGCAGTGAGTCAAGTCACTGATATGAAAGGATATTGGATTTTGAAATATGTTTCCTACAGCTGTAAGCTATTAACATAAGTGGCCTTAAAATAAATGACACGTGTCAAAGCATATGGTAGAAGCAAAGATTATGTAAGAAACTTCTGTAGGAAGGAAAGTCATCTTTTCTCTTTTATTTAAAAATGCCCTTTTCATCTCCACCTAGAGAGGCTAATGAGGGGATTCTCTTACCATGTTAAGGTTAAGAATTTAGTTCATAAGTAAGGTCGTCTCTCACCAAGGTAAGTATTCTGATCCTTCATGTGAATTCTGGTAAAGAGTAACTTTGTTTGCATACATGGAAACGAGGCCCTACATGGTGTTATCTGGGTTTAAATGAAGATAAAAAAGGTAACTGAACAGGTTGTTAATAGTAATCTCCTATTTTATAAGCAGTAGCCGCTGCAATATTTGAAGAACATCTTAAATCTGAAGCATGAATTGTTGTTTGAAGGTTTCAGGTAAGATTCTCTTGAAACTCTACATAGACTCTTACATGTATCACACGAATGTTTGCATTTTCGTATGTTGTTTCTTTTATAGTGATTGTTCTATACTACAAGAAAGATGAATGATTGATGATAGAACATGCGATGTTGCATGATGATACGCCTTTATTATAAAAGGAATGTATACGATGAAAGCATAAAGAAAGATATGCAAGTGCGAGATTCTTTTGATATGAAAAGTATGTGCATGAATGAGTATGCTTGAAGCACGACTATCTTTGCATAATGAGTCTGAGTTGCATGTCTAGAAATGCAAATGCATCTGCATCTTAAAGTTTGTTGCAATGAGTCAATCAAGCATGAGTCTGCATGTTGAGTCTGCTTGCATGTGAGTCCGTTTGGGATAATAAACACTAATTCTGATAAGTTAATACCATGGCAAGGAAAATGAATACTATATAATGTAAGGCCTAGCCATTTTCTATGGTATCATATGGGGAAATTATGACAACATAGTGTAAGACTTAGTCTGGGACTATGGCGTCAAGTGGGGAAAAAGATAAAGGACGATTGGGTGAGTATCAGGCGATGAGGGGCAAACCTGAAGACATTGAGTTTAGGAAAATCCCTATCATTAAAAATTCCATTTACCTATATGTAGAAGCCTTTGTGGCTGTTCTCTATTAAATAGGAGCCCTTCTGATTGTTTTTGATAAAGTAAAGCTTCAGTGGCTAACTCTTGTAACAACCCATTTTTAGTGAAATTAAAACAGTGATTTTAGGACCATAAATCTGACGAGTAAATCTTTATTTTATTATTATTTTAGTGTCTATGGGATGCTAGTAAGGTCGTATTAAAATTTCGTTAAGATATTTTGATGTCCGCATGGTTAATTAAGTAAAAAGGACTAAATCATAAAAGGTGCAAAAGTAGAGTTCTATTAGTTAAAAGGGTCAAATGGATTTGAAACTTTTAAAGTGGATGGATTTAAATGGTAATTATGCCATTCATATTGTTAGTGGACAAAGATGGGTATGAATTTGGTGATTTTTAAACTTATTAATGTAACACCCCTCACCCGTATTCAATGTTGTAATAGGGTTATAGAGCATTACCGGACTTATTACACAAACAAACATACATTTCTCATACAATTATCAAATTCAAATACAAGTCATTCATAATCATTCATCAAGTCCCTAATACGAGCCTATGATGCCCAAAACAAGCTTTAAAAGTGGTTTAGGACTAAACTGATAACTTAGGAAACTTAGAAATTTTACAAAATACAGGGGACACACGCCCGTGTGACCCAACCATATGTCTCACACGGCCAAAGACACGCCCGTGTCACAGGCTGTGTGGACATTCAAAATAGGATCACATGGCCGTGTCCCAGCCCGTGTCTGACCCCGTGTAACTCACTGACTTGGGTCACACGGCCAACCACACGCCCTTGTGACCAGCCCGTGTGCCCTTCGAAGTGGCCTCACACGCCCGTGTGCCAGGCCGTGTGCTAGGCTGTGCCAAACCTGTAGGGTATATGACTTATGCCACACGGCCAAGTCACACGCCCGTGTGTTGGGCCATGTGGATTATACTGACTTGATTTATAATTCAACACCAGGGGACACACGGCCGTGTAGCCTGTAACAGCCCGATTTTAGCTAAATCGAAACAGTAATTTTGGAACCAAAAATTTGATGTCAAAAAATTATTTTAATATTATTTTTGATATTTATAGTATGTTATTTGATATGTGTGAAAATTTCGTGAGCTAATTTTATCGATTGGTTGGTTAATTTGATAAAAAAGGACTAAACTGCATAAAGCGTAAAACTTGAGTTCTAATAGCTAAAGGGTCTAATAGCTATGGTTTATTAAAGTGAAAGTCCTTATGTTTCAATTAGACCATCCTTAATGTAAGTGGACAATCTTGGACATTAAATGGATGTTTTAAATTGTTTATCATTGAGGTTATTTTTGTAATCTAGTTATTAAAATTAAATTAAATGAAATAAAAATAAAAATATGGTTCATTCATCTTCTCCACCACTGAATTTAGAAGAAAAGTTCATGAAGGCTTGCTAGGGTTCGGCTAGTATATTCCTTGATTGTAAGTCTTTTTTTGCTCGATTTTTAATGATTTCTATGTTTTTGTGATCGTTGCAACTAGTACTAGCTAGCCCAGGGACTATTTTACAAAACTGCTAAAGATTTTCAGAGTTTCCATTGTTGAATCTATGTGTTCTTTGATGTTTAACATTGAAATATGAAAGCTTGATGATAGTTTTACATGTTTTATTAAGTGATTTTTTTGATGAAAATGCATAATAGGGATTAAATTGTGAAATGTGCAAATTATGTGGTTGAAATGTAAAATAAATGAAAGTTTTGGACTGATAGGGACCTATATATAATTCATCCAAGCATGGGTTTTGTTGATTTGTGTGAATTTTGTGTATTTGTGAAATAGGGACTAAATTGATTAAATGCGAAAGTTTAAGGCTAATGTGTAAAAATGCCCAAATGTTTTTGGATTAATTGAATGAGTAGATGAATAAATAAGTTAATTTTGAATTCATATAGATCAAGAAAGAAAGAATTCGGATTTAGATCAGGGGAAAAGCAAGGTTATCGAGTAGTCGACTCGATCTGTCAATTCCGAATACGAGGTAAGTTCGTATATGATGATTACATTATAAATGTATGTTAAAATGCTTTAATATTGCATAAATTGTTAAAACGGGGTTATGGATAATGTATGAATTGTGAAAACAAATTTACGGATGCATTCGATAATAGAAACAAAAAGTGTGAAAGCCCGGTTGAACCTTAAGAATAGTTTTGGATACTATTGACATGTTAGTAAGTGATACGTTGATTTGGCTTCGGGCCATGATATTAGCACTTTGGGTGCGTATTTTAATAATTTGGCTTCGAGCCATGCATATCGGATGATTTGGCTTCAGGCCATGATAATAGTTCCTCGGGTAAGTTACCTTGATTTGGCTACGGGCCATGGTATAGGTACTTATTGTACGAGACTCCTGAGTATCCAATTCTATTCTGAATGGTTCAATGAGTAAACGAATGATGTGTTTGAGAAAGAGATTAGTACGAGGCGATATAGGTACATACAGAACCTATTCGAGTATTAAATAGTGAAAGTTCGATGAGTTTGTATTTGATCATGTTTTGAGACATGAGAAAGGTTTGTAGTCAATGTGTATATGGTTTTGTCATGTGTAATTGGTTGATTTACATTTTATACGCCTGGTACACGGGTGTGAGTGGCTACTTCGAAGGGTACACGGGCTAGACACACGGGCGTGTGGTTGGCCGTGTGACCCAAGTTAGTATGTATGCCCTGTTTTCACACTGCCTGAGACACGGGCATGTCTAGAGCCGTGTGAGGCACACGGTCTGTTCACACGGGCGTGTGACCCCTTATGGTTGAAATTTTTTTATGTTTCCAAAAATTTTTGTATGTTATCGGTTTAGTCTCGAACCAATTCTAAAGCATGTTTAAGGCCTCGTAGGTCCTTAGAAGGGACAATGTGTTTGTGATTAAATGGTATTTGAGTATGAATGCATAAATGTATGAGTTATGTATGTTAAATGATGTGTATTGATCGGTAATACCTCGTAACCCTATTCTGACGATGGATATAGGTTAGGGGCGTTACATAGCCCGAGTAACACACTATACCCGTATTCGACGCTGGAACAGGATACGAGGCGTTACTGGACATAAACTCAAACAATCTTACAAAACTGAGACATGAATTTCCTTCCAAATTTAAAACTTTTCATTTACATTCATATTGTCTCTTAAACGAGCCTACGACGCCCAAAAGATACATTAGGAGTGGTTCAAGACTAAACCGAGAACTTTGGAAACTTTTGGAAAACTTAGAAAAATTCTCATGAAAAAGGTCTACACACCCGTGTGGGTGAAGGGACAGGCCCGTGTGACATATCACACGCCCGTGCTTCAGGTCGTGTCCAAAATAGGGGACATTCTGTTTATGACATCATCATCAAAATGAGGTCACACGGCCAAGGCACAAGCCCTGTAACACCCCATACCTGAGTCCAAAGCTGGGACTGGATACGAGACATTACCATACTTGAAACATGCTTAAATGTGTATTTACGAGCTATAAAATTTCGTTTTGATTTATAACTTTTCTTTCTTAGTCATAACATGCATTTCATGGGTCTACGAGGCCTTAAACTCACATTCGGAAACATTTACGAACTTAGAAAACATTTTCATCAAAACAGGGGTCACACGCCCGTGGGGTCAGATCGTGGGGTCACACACACCCATGTCCCTACCCCATGTATAATAACTTGGATATTCTATTTGTGTCACATGGTCTAGGAACACGCCCGTGTTCTTTACCCGTGGTGAACACTGACCATCTCACACAGCCTAGACACACGCCTGTGTGACTGGCCCGTGGTCTATTCTGACTTAAACACTAACATGTAGGGGACACAAGGTCTATTAACACCCCCATGTGGCCTGTCTGTTTATCACACACGGCCTAGTCACACGCCCATGTGACTATCCATGTGGACACTTAAAGGCTATTTTCCAAGCCATTTGCCACCCTGAAATCAAGATCATTCATATACCCAATTCAACAACTCAATAATTCATCAAAACATGAACAATAATGTATAATTCATCAACATCAACATTGATATATATAAACTTAATAAAATATTGACCAAACTCCTTTAGCCATATACAAAAAGAATAATAACTTAATAGCCAACACTATGGCTCTTCTTAAGACAAAACTCAAAATGAAATGATTCCTATACATGCCATACTTATTATAAACAACTTGGCTATACCCAAAATAGTGGTTGATAGTGTGTTCCGAGCTCCGACGTCAATGATCCATAAGTTAGCTTGGCGGGACTACAAGGAAAGAAAGAAATTAAAAAGTAAGCATTTAGCTTAGTAAGTTTGCATGTAATACATATAGCATTATAACTTGGCTATACCCAAAATAGTGGTTGATAGTGTGTTCCGAGCTCCGACGTCAATGATCCACAAGTTAGCTTGGCGGGACTACAAGGAAAGAAAGAAATAAAAAAGTAAGCATTTAGCTTAGTAACTTTGCATGTAATACATATAGCATTATAATTGCTAAATATAACTCATCCATCATAAACAATAGCATCCCAAATCTCAAGTGCTTAAGCTTACTTACTCTTACTTTTTCATAATCATTTCATGTTACTTACTCGTCTCATGATTGTAATGTAAATAAGATACCTGAATCACTTAATCATAATGATTAGTATATTTTGCTATTGTAAACATAAATTCTAACTTTATCTTTCTTAAATTGAATAGTACTCTTATCCACTTTGACTTGACAATAACTTTACATACTTAACTTTCTTGTTACTTCATTCCTTCTTTACTCTTTTGCCCGATGAATTAACCAGAATAACCGAGGATACTAAATCTATCATACATGTATCTCAATGCCAATGCCATATCCTAGATGTGGTCTTACATGGGATCTCTTAACTTGGTGTCGATGCCATGTCTTAACATGGGCTTATACGAAATCTTCCGTGTGTGTTTCCTTGGAAACATACCATTGCCATGTCTTGACATGGTCTTACGTGGTATCCTTATCTCATGAACTTGTCAATGCCATGTCTTAACATAGACTTACATGATATCTTCTCTTTAGAGACTCACCAATGCCATGCCTTGGCTTGGACTTATATGGGTCTTTGCCTCATAATAACTTTTCAATGCCAAGACTTAACTTGGACTTACATGATCTCTTTACTTGGGAACTCACCAATGCCATGCGTTGGCTTGGACTTACATGGAATATTTATCTCATGGTAACTTTTCAATGCCAAGGCTTATCTTGGGCTTACATGATCCCCTTGCTTTATTGTCGATGCCATATCTTGATGTGGTCTTATACGGGCTTTCTTGTCTCATGATGTAGATTAAGTATCCTTAGTAATCCAACTTCATTCGGGACTTTCATATACTTAATTTCCCTAATGTCCTTGTTTAAACATATTTAAACAACTTCATGGAAATATTGTACAATAACAACATATATAAGTAATTCAATGAAAATACTCATGAAACTTAAAAATCATACAAACTTACCTCGGTATACAAAATGTATGAAGATAGTCAATTTAGTCCACGACTTTGTTCTTGCCTCAGTTTTGATCCGGCCTTCGTTTTTCTTGATCTATAATAATAATTTAACTCATTTAATACTCACATTGATTAAATTGACTCATAACTCATACTTTGGCAAAATTACCATTTTGCCCCTAAACTTTCTCATATTTACACTTTTGCCCCTAGGATCGTAAAGTGATTTTCATTCAACTTTCTTGTATTTCATGCTTGGCTGATTCATTTTCTCAAATATAGCAATATCAAATTCTCAATATTTCACTCATGTATGACCAAATTTTATGTCTTTTATAATTTAGTCCTTACATGCATTTTTCATGAAATTCACTTAGAAAAAGATGTTTATTCCACATCAAGCTTTCATAATCTTCCTTAAAACATCAAAATACATGCATATAATACATGGGTATATTTTTGAACATGAATCCTAGCTCAACATATAGCTAAAAATAGCTAATTCAAGTTACGATGACTTAAAAAATACGAAAAATATTAAAAACGAGGCTAGGATGCACTTACTATGAGCTTGAAAATTTGGACAAACCCTAGCTATGGAGTTCTTCAAAATTTCGGCACTAAGGAGGAAGAAGATGAACATAATTTTTTACTTCCTTTCCCTTTTTAATCATTTATTTGACAAATGACCAAAATGCCCCTTTTTGCTAAACTTTTAAAATTTACTAACTCATGCCCATTTTTGTCCAAAAATTAGAAATTGGGCAAATTGCTATTTAAGGACTTTTAATTAATAATCCAAAGCTATTTCATACTAAAAGCTTCTAGAATATCATATTTTGCAACTTTTGCAATTTAGTCCTAATGAATAATTCAATCATAATTCAATAAAATTACTTCATGAAACTTTCACATAACCATGCAAACATCTCACAAACCTTAAAACTCATATTTCTACTTCGGATTTGTGGTCTCGCACCACTATTCTGACTGAGCCCTAAATCGGGCTGTTACACGCCCGTGTCCTTAGGCCGTATGGCGAATTAAATTCCGAAAATAAAGTGCAGACTTCACACGGCCTGGGCACATGCCCATGTCCTATAGCCGTGTCTCTTATACGGTCGAGACACACGGCTGTGTCTCGTGCCTGTGTGTTTACTACTGGGCATTCTGTATCTCAAAACTAAGGTGCAGGGGACATACGGCCAGAACACACGCTCTTGGGGCTAGCCGTGTGTCACACACGGTCTAGACACGCATTCGTGTGGACAAAATAAGGCTATTTACCAAGCCCTTTTACCACCCATACTTGCACCAATCTACACAACATCAAAACCACACCAATTCAAACATATGTATGACTTCAAGGCACTTAACATGGCATAATCACATGCAACACATTATCATTCGACCATCAATAACCATAGGCCATATCATAATGGCATTGGCACATGCATGCATATATGAATAGGTTTACAACCAAATAATCATTATGAGACACATCCCACGGCCTTATACAAAATGAATCAAATATCATCATAAGCTAACACATTTGGCTAAACCAATATGACATATAATAAAAAGACCAAGCCCCTATACATGCCATACTCAAAATGTTGAGACTAACTATACCCAAAAGTTCCAATTGATAGTGTGATAGAGTCTCCGACATCCTTCGATCCCCGAGCTAGCTTGGCGATACTATAAGAAAATGGACAAGAAAGGGAAGTAAGCATAAAGCTTAGTAAGTTTGCATGTAAATAATTAACAACAATAACCATGCGTTATTATACACATAACATAATGTAATTTATCACATTGTCATCAAGTATCATAAATACATTTTAAATCATGTCATTTACATAATGTACAATAAAACCCATGATCATGATTTATTCATTCACTTCTTACCGAGATCTCATTGATTTATAACCTCAATATGTATGAGCTTTGTGTACATACCTGTACCCTTTCAACATGTTCAAACCTTGTCATTTCGTTAACATAATCTTTGGACTACCCGTTGAACAACTTGGAATATTAAAGGATACTCGGGAATCACATACACATAGAATCATACCAATACCATATCCCAGATATGGTCTTACATGGGATCACATATCGATGCATATAGCCCAGCTATGGTCTTACACGATTCTCATATTGATGCCATGTCCCAGACATGGTCTTACACAAAATCTCATAACGATGCCATATCCCAGATATGGTCTTACACATAAACTCAATTCCTAATGTCATGACATTTGTATCCTAGCCATTCCTAAGGTTCAACCGAGATTTCGAGGTATCAAATCTTCGTCGAATCGTCATCGAGTCAACATTAATCAAGTCCACAAGGAAAATTACACAATTCATGCAATATTAAAGCATTAAATACTTAAAAATGTATGTTGCACTATTTACACACAAAATTACCTCGGTACCAAGATATGGCTAACTATTCGATTTAGTCCACAACCTTGTTCTTTCCTCGGTTTAGGTCTGGACTCTTTTTTATCTATAATAGCAAATTTCGCTTAGTTAATTATCACATTATTCAAATCAGTCCAAAAACCATACTTTGGTAAATTTACAATTTTCCCCCTAAACTTTCACATATTTACAAATTAGTCCCTAGGCTCGTAAAATGAAATGTGTCTACCTTCTTTGTTACCCAAGCCTAGCCGAACCTATATCATGCTTATACCAGCCCACATTTTTCATTAAATCACATTTCTACTACTCATTTTCACAACTTTTACAAAAAGGTCCTTTTTTGGTGTTTTCATCAAAAATCACTTAGTAAAAGATGTTTATTATACATCAAACTTTCAAAATCTACCATGAAACATTAAAACACATGCATGTTACACATGGGTAAATTTTTAAACATGGACCCTAGCTCAAATAAATGGTAGAAATAGCTAGATCGATTGATAATAACTTCAAAAACGTAAAGAACATTAAAAATAGGGCTAGGATGCACTTACAATCAAGCTTGGAAGTTGAAGAAACCCTAGCTATGGTGTTCTTGAGAGTTTCGGCTAAGGTTGATGAAGATGGGCAAGATTTTTTACTTACTTCTCCCTTTTAATTCTTTTATTAACCAAATTACCAAAATACCCTTTTTACTAAACTTTCAAATTTTACCTATTCATGCCCATTTTTGTCCATAAAAATAGAAATTGGGAAAATTGCTATTTAAGGACCTTTAATTAATAATCCAAAGCTATTTCATACTTAAAGCTTCTAGAATCTCATATTTTGCAACTTTTGCAATTTAGTCCTAAAAGTCAAATTGGACACTTATTCACAAAATTTCTTCATGAAACTTTCAACAATCATGCAAACATGTCTTGGACCTCAAAACAATCATAAAACAAATATTTCTACTTTGGATTTGTGGTCTCAAAACAACTATTTCGACTAGACCCAAAATCGGAATGTTACAACCTGACCGTGTGTCACACACGACTGAGACACATGTTCGTGTTTCTGCCCATGTGGACAAAAATAGGCTATTTACCAAGCCATTTTGCCACCCAAATTTGCATATACCTACACCAATCCAAATGGCACCAAAACATGTCATAAATAAGCATTCAACCAACTTCACCCAAGCAAAAATCATACCATGTCAATATCAACAAATACAAAACATACCAATACCATAATATGTCAATCAATTCCATACCAAAACTCACTTTCACAACTCATCAAAATAACCAATTTTAAATATGCATTATTTCCCTAGATTCACTATCATACCAATCTTCGAAACTCAACCATTTGATATCCATAATACCTATTATCAACAAGCATCATATATCCATCATCAAACACATCACACAAGCCATATGCACATATATATACACAATCATACCAACCAAATTAAGCCAACTCTTATGGCTATATACAAAACCAAACTCTTAATATTTACAAGCCATATCAAATGACTAAATTCATTAACAACACACCTATACAAACATGACCAAAGTCCCTATACATGCCATATACTCAAAATGCTTAAGTTCAAAAGTACCAAAGTGATAGCTAGATAGTGTGATGAAGTCTCTGACGATTCCCGAATCCAAGCTAGCTTTGATTTCACTATAAAACACGGAAAATAAACAAAGTAAGCTATAAAGCTTAGTAAGTTTGTATAGCAATAAACTTAACTTACCAAATATGCACAAATTAAACAATTAAAACATATCATAACATATCTCATTTAGAACTATCAACCTACCAAATTTTCCATTCCTAAAATTAGACATAAATTTCACAAGTTTCCTCAATTCAATGCTTGTACGGTTTATGTATATACTTGTACCACCTCGTATCAACATTAACACAACCACATTTCTGATATACCCGTTGAACCATTCAGAATACTATCAAATACTTGGGAATCTCGCACCTTAAGTGTTACATACATATTCGAAGCTATCTCAATCTCGTATCACATATAATGCTCACTCTCGAGCTAGCAATGGGTCTGCTCACACAAGTTGACGATCATGACGAAGATACATGGTGCTACTCACACAAGCTGATGAGAATCCGCAACACATGCTAGATAACTCAGCCACAGGTAGGACGTACGGACAAGCACCTAAATCACATAACCCCTAATGACATGTCATTTGTATCCTAATCTATTCCTAAGGTTCAACCGGAATTTCACACTTGCCGAAACATCGTCGAACATGTCCGTAGAGTCACACTCACAATTTATGCAATATTAAAGCATTTAAAATACAATTATAACAATCTTATTACATACAAACTTACCTCGAATGTAAAAATGACGAAACAAGTCGATTAATCCAAAATTTTGTTCTTTCCTCGATCTAAATCCGTATTTCACTTTTCTTGATCTAAATGTAATAAAAATTAAATTATTTAATAATTTCTCTATTTAATTTAATCCAAAATACACATTAAGGTAATTTTACACATTTGCCCCTAATATTTCAACATTTTTACAATTTAGTCCTTATTTTATAAAATTACAAATTCATGCAATTCAACCAAAACCCGTGCTAGCCAAATTTCAATTAGGTCCCTAACAGTTCATATTTATCATTTATTCACAATTTAACCACAAAATTTACTCATTTCATAATTTAATCCCTAATTGGACATTTTACTAAAAATCACTTAACAAATGTTGTTTATCTAACAACAAGCATGCATTTTCTACCATTAAACATCAAAAAACATATAGATTCATCAATGAAAAACCCCTAAACCTTTAAAAAATTTTCAAAATAGTCCTTGGGCTAGCTAGACTAACCTGCAACGATCTTAAAAACATAGAAATTATTAAAAACGGAACAAAAATCACTCACCAATTTAAGCTTTAAAGTAGTCGAACCCTAGTTCATTCCCATGGCTTCCTTTTTGTTTGAAGAATCGGTTGAAGAGAGAATAGATAGATGATGACTTAGTTTTACTTATTTTAATTAAGTTACTTTATTAATTTACCTATATAACCTTCAAATTAAACATTAAAAATCAAAATCATAAATAATGTCCAAGAATGTCCACTCACTTTATAATTGGGTTAGTTACCACTTAAGGACTTTTAATTTAACATCCCATAGCTATTAGATACCTTTAGCTAATAGAAAGCAAGTTTTACACTTTACGCGATTTAGCCCTTTTTTATCAAATTAAACACTCAAACGATAAAATTTCTTAACTAAACTTCCACACAATCATGCTATCATGTTGTAAATATTAAAATAAAAATAAAATAATTATTCTGACTTCAGATTTGTGGTCCCGAAACTACTGTTTCGATTTGACTAAAAATAGGCTGTTACAATTAAGATTAATTAGGTAATTTAATAATTAAGTTAAAGTAAATAACATAAAACAAATGTATCATCTTCATTAGTTCATGTTTCCACCAAAATTAGAAGAAAGAAAAGTCATAGTTAGGGTTTGGAGTTTTGGCAACTTCAAAGGTGTGCATGTAAGTGTTTCCAAGCCCCGTTTTTAATGATTTTTATGTTTTTGAAGTCGTTTTAGCTTAATCTAGCAAGCCCGGGGATTAATTTGTAAAACTATTAAAGATTGAGGGTATTGCCATGCATGATTTTGTGTGATTCTTGATGTTAAATGGAATATTAGGAATCCTTGTTAAATA
Source organism: Gossypium australe (assembly GCA_005393395.2). Classification (NCBI taxonomy): domain Eukaryota; kingdom Viridiplantae; phylum Streptophyta; class Magnoliopsida; order Malvales; family Malvaceae; genus Gossypium; species Gossypium australe. The sequence continues at coordinate 90,212,760 of CM016614.1, read as the reverse complement.
AACAAGTTTTGTAAAGTGATTTTTGATTAAAATTATATTTAGGGACTTATTTGTAAAAAGGGAAAAAGTTCATGGTAAATTTATGAAATTATATTTTTTATATATTGATTTAAGTCCCTAAAGAATTTGGCTAGCTTGAGAAGGGAATTAGAATGTTTAAATTTCAATTTATGAGCTTAAGGACTAAATTGTAAAAAGTTAAAATGTTAAGGGCAAAATAGTAATTTTTTAAAAAATGAAATGTGTAATAAATTGAATGTTAGGGATATTGAATGGATTAAATTTGTCTATTTAGATCAAGATAGACCGCGTATGGATTTAGATCGGGGAAAAGCTAAAACCTCAGATTAGTCGATTTTGTTTTTACACCCTAGTCGTTGAGGTAAGTTCGTAAGTACGAATTACTATATTCATGTTATTCAATTGTATGTTATTATGTAATTATAATGCTAATAATCAATGTATATCCAAAGAAATGCCATGAAAATTATCGATTCCCGATTGAACCTTAGGAATTCGTAGGATATAAATGACATGTCATTAGGGATTTCATGTTTCGGGTGTTGGTCTTGAATGTCCTATCGATGGCTGAGGTCCTGCATTTGTTGCGGATACTCCATCGCTCAGGTGAATAGCATCGTGTAGCTTACATTCCAACCCACAGCTCGTGTGAGCATGCCTATTTCACAGCTTATGTGAGCGATGATGTAAAGGAAAGGTTATGGTTATATGTTTAAGCACACTTCATGTGAGCTTTCCTAAGTATCCAATGATATTCTAGTTGGTTCAACGAGAAAGAAAATGTGTTGAAATGGTAAGTTTTCATATAGTAATGTGCATATCTTCATGGAAAGGTTAAATGATTCAAATGATATATGTTCATATAGAAATGAATCATCATATGTTTAATTCAAGTGAATTATGTATAAATGCACTAGCTTGTGCCAAACTTGTGGTTGGATTACATTATATTGTTAATTGTTGTTATGCAATGAAATGGTAACTTATATTTTATGTTCTACGAACTTACTAAGCATTTTGTGCTTACGTAGTTTCTTTCCTATGTTTTATAGATAATCGGAAGCTCGATCGGTTTGGAAGCTCGTCAGAGATCTATCACACTATCCAGCATAAATATCGGTAGTTTTTGAATATTTTGGCCAAGGTTATAATGGCATGTATAGGTGGACTTGTAATGGTATTTAGTTGAATGTTAGTTGATGGCTTTGGCATGTATAAGTGGTTTTGGTTGATGTATTTTGATGCTTGTCAAATGATGTTATTATAGCTATCTTTTGCTGCATGCTTTAGAGTGGCTTAATTGGTATGTTTTGAAGCATTTTGAATATGGTCAATGTGTGACATGTTTGATAAGGTTTTGAAGCTAGTACCGGATGAATGAAAAGTAGGAAAGTATGCATGTTTAGGTAAGTTTTAATGTTTGCATTTGAGGTGCCTTGAATGGCATATTGATTGATTGATTTAGGACTATTGAATTGGTCATTATATGCATGTTTTGGTAAGGTTTTGATGCCTTGATTATGTGCACAAAATGTATCACCCCAAACCCGGCCTAGAATTAGGCCCGAATCTTGCGTGTCGCATTGAAGTGTTTTTGCGAAAACCTTGTTTTCATTGAAAACCCTTCTAGAGAAAAGTTAAGTAAAATCCAGTTTGCTTTCAAAACGAGGTGTAGCCAAAAACCATCTCCTTGTTACTATGTAAAAATTTCCTTTGACAGCGGAAGCTCGTTCTTAAAACACAATTATTTTCAAAAACTTGAAATATGTTTAAAAGAAATAAATCCAAGTTCCGTTTCAAAATTATAATGCATAGTGGAAGTAATGGAATAATAACTAGAGGGAAAGCCTTATTACAATCCGAAATAAAATAACTTAAAATCTAGAATTTAGATATTAAGAAAACAAGACTAATCGTCTTGCTAGTTGGCCACTTCTGAGTCCCTCCATCCGTCGAACCGCCTACTGAGGATCACTTGAGAAAAATAAAAGAGAGGTGAATTTTCGAAAACTCAGTATGTACGACCCTCATCAAACAAATAGCATACATATCATAATAGTAACATAATAATATCATACATGCAATGCTGTGCAAACCCTCCCCAAATAATCCATCCGATACACTTTGTCTCCGTCCAACCGAAACACTTCTGTGGGGATTTCTAAATCGACCCACCCATCCGATACACTTCAAGGGTAAGCCCGGTTGCGGTACTACCAAACGTTGCAGCAAAGCTACTTATCATATAATAGGCTTAGAAAGCCATCGGTGGATCCACAGTTGTCAAGCAACCATGCGATCCTCATATACTTCCTCCGTTCCATAATTCCCACCCATATGCATCCTAAACAAAATATCATATGAATGCAGCAAATGTACATGTAACATCCATAAATCTTACATTCAACACATAGGGGCATTTTAGTCATTTCACAAATCAAGGGCATTTCGGTAATTTTGCAATTCAGGGGTATTTCTGTAATTCTTAACAGTATGGGTTTTAAATTACGAACTTTTGGCCTGTCAACATATCCTCGTTGGCTAAAGTGAACAGACAATATTCTCCAGGTAGGATTCCAGAGAAGAGGAGGTGGGTCACTAGGATTGCTTAAGTAACAAGCCCTCCCTAGATCCAATCCTAGACATGCATATGTCCATTGCCACACTCTACCCTAGCGACTTGTCCACAGACATGTTTGATTATTAAATTAAGTTTTATGTTGTTTAAGAAGTCATCAGAACTAAGCCTAGAGTCCATTAAAACCCTAGCATGCATTTCTAAAATCCCATAAGGCCCACTAAGCCCAATCATGTCCATATAGCCCATTAAGCCCAATCATGTATATGTAGCCCATTAGACCCGATCATAATCAAATCATACAACCATCCATATTAATCCATCATTCAATTTCACATATCAATTCTTTCCGATTTGGGCCCACGAGCTCGGCAGGCCCATTTAGCCCCTTCTGGCCTGGTTGGCCAACAATGGCCCGAGACCATGTGATCGCTCTCTTAGTCCCGATTATCGTATCAATGTTCCCACACGAATGTTCGTACGTTCATGCGATTGCTGGCGCCAACCTTTCGGCTTTTCAGCTTTTCGGCATTCCGGTTTTTCGGGATTTTGGCTTTTGCCAATTTGTCGTGTGTGAAGTGTATGTACACACCTGGTAAATGAGACGTGTTACACTATCCTCAGCCTTAAACCTACAACCAATACCAACCTCCAATCAATCACACACTTAACCACAATATTTACCAAAAACCGAAGCCTTACCATAACCTTACCGTGTGCCACCAGTCCTAATAGCCCTTCCTTAGCTACTACTAATGAATATCCCCTAAATCTGCATCAATCTTAATCGTTGAAGACAAAATAATAGGTGACTTTTATCCACTTAAGTCACCCTTTCCCTTACTATAGGCTATTCAGCCCACTTATCCCAAAATCAAGAACACTTACCCAAAAGCCGAAACGTATGGATAGCTTTTCGGCAGAGACTTGTAGATCCAAGCTTGATTCTGATTTTTCCAAGATCCGATCCACCAAAAATCAAAGGAATGATGACAGCACGACAGAGATTTGGTTACTAGAGTATTCGGCACGAGGTTCGGGGCGATGAAGAAATCGGCTCCAAGAGCAAAGGTTTTCGGCTTTTGAAGTCACGAATATTTGGTCCCCAACAATTGAGATGAAGGTGGGACTGATATGATCCGCCTCGAGATGAGTCAAAACATATACGAATTTCCCAATCGTTTACAATGAGTAAATCAAGCCTTCGGGTAATAATGGGAAAATATGGAAGAGTTGCGGAAGCTTTTAAGTGAATTGGTTTTAAGAAATGGATTAATGTTAGAAATGGAGATTTGAGAAATGAAGGGAACGGTTTAGATGATAGGTTCGGTTTTATGTTGATGGAAGATGGATAAAAGATAGGTGATATTTTTGTGGAAATGGATTAAAGAACTTAAACAAAGAATCGATTCAACACTATGACAGTGTCACCCTGGGTTCTATATTTGTTTAAGGTGGAAAATGGAATCGAAGATGGACCACGACCCGTTATCTAAAAAGATAAGAACTGACGGTATAATGTAATGGAAGAGGAATGATTGACGCCACAAGCAAGCTTGATAAGTCGGAATTGAAACTTGTACGAAAGATAAAGAGGAGAATAATCTCACTCAATGAACAAAAGTTCATAAAATATATTCCAAAGTTCAATAATCAAAAAGTGCCCCACAATATGTTGATTACATGTATATATAGTATCAAATGAGGCTAGTTGAATGATCACTTTTAATGAGGCTAATAATGATTTCAAATGAAGAGTCTCAACCTTTGGAATTCTAACCATATAACTCCCATCTTCAATGTGATTAACTCTTGAATTAAATTGTTTGTCAAAATCCTTTGAGTTCTCCATGATCAATCGAAAAGTCACCAACCAAATGAAGAGTCTCAACCTTTGGAATTCTAGCTATGTAACTTCCATCTTCAATGTGAGTAACTCTTGAATTAAATTGTTTGTCAAAATCCTTTGAGTTCTCCATGATCAATCGAAAAGTCACCAACCAAATGAAGAGTCTCAACCTTTGGAATTCTAGCCATGTAACTTCCATCTTCAATGTGAGTAACTCTTCAATGAATGCATAACAGCCTTTAGAAATAATGGTTGTAAGATGAAAAGTCACCTACAATTATCACATGTAACCGACACATTAATGCAATTATTAAACTCTAACTTAATTAAATGAACTAACACTTAAGCATCATTTATTCTAGCAACTAGACTTAAATAAATGAACTAACACTTAAGCATCATTTATTCTAGAAACTAGACTTAAATAAATGAACTAACACTTAAGCTTCATTTATTCCAACAATTAGACTTAAATAAATGAACTAACACTTAAGCATCATTTATTCCAACAACTAGTTTAATTAAGAAAAGCATTATTAAATGAACTCTAACTCATGCATCAATAAATTAACCTAATAACTAGATTAATTAAAGAAGCAATTATTAAATTAAATTCATTAAAAGAAACTCAATTAATTAAACTAAGTTGAGTTGAATTGATGACCAGTAACTCATTTATTAAACTAATATGCTTAAATGCAAATATTTAAAATGCAAACTAATTAAATAGATGAATTAATTAATGCAAGACTTAAACTATCATGGGAGTTTCATAATGCAAGTCATTATTTATGATGCATACTAAACTAGCATGAAAGTTACATAATGCATTACTTTATTAAATGCAGAACACACAAAGTGCAAGTTAAAATTAAAATATGCAAACTTATTAATTTAAATAAAACTTAATTAAATTAAAAGTCCTTAAAAACATTTGTCCAATAACCAATCAGGCCTGTGAGATGTTTCATCTTACATTTGGGCCCCTCAAGTTTAGGCCACTCTTGATGATGTCGGATGGATTCGAACCATGATGCGACTAGGATCGCATCAGGGACGACACAAGCAATGGAGAAAGAAGAGAATGATATTCGATTTAAGGCTTTAGGAGAGAAGAAAAGAAAACACATAAGGAAGAGGCGAGGTTTAGAACAAAAAAAGTGAAGGAGAATTCGACAGAGCACTATAGTTGCCGAAATAGCACAAAGGGAATTCCAATTGCTGAAATAGCACAAAACCGAAACTTTGCCTACCCCCCAAAGTCCCAATCGGCTCCAACTCTTCCCCATCTCATCTCCTCGTTTTTCTCCCTGATAACTAGCCAATCCTTTTCCTAAATTTTCTCTTCTGATCACTCTCTTTAGAGTCCATCATCACACCACTTCCAACCTTCTAGAATGCCAAAATTAAACTCCTAAAAAAATACTAGGCTAAGATTCGAACCTAGGATCTCCTTGCTAGCCCATAACGCCACCTTCCTATACCCTAAGTGGCGTCACTTAGCCACTCTACCACAAGGCTCTTTGATGCCATTTTTCCCTATTTTTATTTAAAAGCCCAACTACTTACCGCCCTGGTTCCTTTAATAAATAATTAAAAATTCCTTCTCCTCAAAGTTCGAACCCAGAACTTCTCCAACACCCCTAGACACTCCAAGTTTATTAAACCCTTAAAGCCAACATGTCATTTGTCATTTTCTTACTTAAAAAAAATTATGAGACCCGAAGTCCAAAGCCCAATTCATCTAGGCCTAAAATTTGGGGTGTTACACAAAAGGCCTAAAGGTTTATGCATGATTTGGTGTTGGAAATGGCTTGATTTTGGGCAAATTTATGTCCACACGGCCTGGAAACACGGCCGTGTGTCCCCTGTAGGTTCCCTTGTATGCAAGTCAGTTAGTTACTCAGCCTAGCACACGGGTATGTGAGGATATTTCGAGAGTTACACGGCTTGGCACACGGGCGTGTGACACAGCTGTGTGACCCTACTCAGAGAGTTACACGGGTGAGAACAAGGGTTGGGACACGGCCATGTGTCCCTAATTCGAATGTTACACGGCCTAAGACACGGGCGTGCGTTTCATCTGCGTAAGGCACAAAGCCTAGCCACACAGCCGTGTGACCCCTATAGTCAAATTTTTCTAACTTTTTCTTAGACTTTCCAAATGTTCCCAGTTTAGTCATGATTAGTTTTTAAGGTAATTTTAGGGCCTCGAAGACTTGATTTAAGGACAACATGTATGTGAATGGTTGTTTTATATTATATTTATAATGATGTATGAAGTGAATGTTTAAATGTTTCGTTTGTACGATAATGTTTTGTAACCCTAAACCGGCGACAGATACAAGATATGGGTGTTACAACTCTATTGTATAAGAGCCCTTGAGGTTGATTCTATTTTATGGGAGCCCCTTGTGGCTGAATCTATTAAATGTGCCTTTATGGTGAGAACCTGTTATATGGAGCCTTCGTAGCTATTTCTATTAAAAGACATTTTCGCAGCGAATGTTATGGAAGTTGCCCTTGTGATAAATCTGTAAAGGCGCCGCTATTTCTATCATTGTTTATGGAAGCCTTTATGGTCATCTAGTGTTTATATACGCCATTGTAGTTATCTATGTCAAGAGAAGGTTCTCCAGAGTTCTCATCAATGAAGTTTGCCTTTGTGGTGCAATTTGTAGAATGGACTTCGCGGTAAAGTTTCGAAGTCAACGTTGATTGGGCAGACTCCGAGGATGAAAGTTAAGACATGAATACATGTAAGAAGGGGATAGTCTCATTAAGTTTTGTCGAACTTACCCCTATGTGTTTTATGTTTTAAGTATGAAGGATGCCTTGAGGGATGATGCCAGGGCTGCGCCGAGGAAATGGCGAAGTAGAGCACTTATGTATAAAGAGCAAAAACACGCAGGCATGATCGAGTTTTAGGAGTCATGTAATTAAATTAAGGAAGCTATTGTGTGAATTCATGTTGTAAGTATAGAATGGGTTAATCACGTAACAGTAGTCAAGGTTATAGCCTCAAACAATTTGAAAAGAGTTATATCGAATAGCTATTTATATACGAATGTATTCCTTTTGTAAGACTCCGCCTACTGTAAGGGCGTGTTAAGTATTTTTAAGAGTTGGTTTACTTAGACTTAAGTCAATTTGTATTAAATAAAAGAAGAGGCATTATTCATCATAAAAAGTGTTAGTAAATGCCAAATGGTATGAGTCTAAAATCTTAGTAGTAACACCCAAGATTCGGATCTGATCTATAGGATCAGGTTGAGGGCATTAAGCGTTCCCTTTAAATGATAACCGCAAGGGCATTCCATACTCACCATTTCTTTCTTCAAGGTCCACCACAAAGGCGTTCCCTTCAGATGATAGCCGCAAGGGCTTTCCATTAGAATATGCCACGGAGGCCTCCCCTTCCATAGATCGCCACAAAGGCTTCCATTTCATATATTGCCACAAAGGCTTTCATTTCAGATACACCACAAAGGCTTCCATTTCAAATACTCCACAAAGACTTCTATTTTTTGACGTGTTTATGATAGGGATTTGCCTACGTGAGGTTTTCCCCTCATCATTCGGGGTCATGTAGAAACCTCATTCGGTAGTAACTTTCTTTTAGTTCTTTCCATATGATGCCATAACCCACCAATTATGGTCTTACACAATATGGTATTTCCATAAGACGTCATAGCCCACCAACTGCAGTCTTACATGATATGGTGCCATGGACATTTCCTTTCACAGAATCGTGTTTAAAGTTCCAACGGACTCCTTTAGACGACTTTATGGAGACAAATACTGACTCATCATACATATTGACTTATTCATAATAGACATATTCCATAGCATATTTTCAAGACACATACACATATGTTTCAATCATTTATAGACAATCATCCTTTAGCCTCAAAATTCATATCGCGTACTTAGACCAATAAATTCTCATACTTTCCATACATACAATGTCTATCAAACACTCATTTTACATCATGACCATCAAACTATACTCATCTAGTTTTCGTTTCATGTTTCAGTCATTTTTCACGGAAGTTTCTAGAACACTTAACATACATGCAAGAGTTGGCTTAAAGACTCACCTAACTGAGATGTTTAGTAGCTTGAGCTCCAAGTCTAAGATCCTCTTAGGAACTGCAGCAGCCACTGCCTTTTAGAACAAAAAAAACATCGTTAAGATCCATCTGGGTAACCTTAAATCTCATCTCAATCTAGAAAATCCCAACTAGCCTTATTTTACCAACCACTCTTATAGTTCTACGTTTTCTTAACTATCATAGACATAAATCTTACCTTGATGTAGAGAAATCGCTAATCAAAATTAGGATTTCTATCTTAGCACAAAGAAATCCCCTTACTGTTCTTTTAACCTCAAAGCAGTGAGATTTTGAAGAAAGAAAAAGGGCTTTCTTATCTTATCCAAAGTATCTATCAATGTAATCTATGGCCCTACTGAAACTTGACAAGTTTTACCTTTTCACTGTATTGTCTTATCAAAGTCCACAACTCCAGAGAAACTTAATTGAGTGTTTTCCCTTTCTTTATAACTATTCTGGTTCACGTCTGGTTAGTTCCTAACTAGCTTACCTTGTAACTTAACCTATATAGTACCACAAAAAAAGGTGCGTTACCCCTGACGTTGACTCATACCTTTAGCATTATTTGACTCGATCCCATCCTTCTTCCAGTAGGTCATAGTAATCTGTCATGAAGTTATCATCATTAAGAACACACGACCGAGTCTGCCCACACTATACGCCAAATAGAACACTTGGGCGATCACCATTCCACCAATCAATAAGGCTTAAAGACTACAATAGACCTCTATATGTCTTACTTCCATTAATAGTATTCGAACATTAGAACTTCACCGGGCGGGATGTTACAGCTAAGTTATGATATATTGAATGTCTTGTTTTAAGTAGTATATAATCATGTTGGTAGGTTAATTTGGTGCATATGTGATTGATTATGTTTTGGTAATAAGTTGATATAAGCTAAATGAATAAAAGATAAGTTGCATGCTTGAAAAAGGACATTTTAGGCCATTTTATGTTCGAGTCTCAAGACATCACGAACATGTCTTGAGACCACAAGAACAGAATTTATCATTTGATGCATTTCATTGCTTTATGTCTTGAGACTGACCAAGCAACTCTCGAGACAATCAAGCTTAGGTCTCAAGATAGAGTGGTCTATGTCTCGAGACAAAGGCAATTTGAAGCTAAAATAGATTTGTTCTGTTCCAGATCTCGAGACAAGAACCCCTTGTCTCAAGACATCCAAACTTCAAAGCTAAATTAAGAAATTAGGGGATATGTGTCTCAAGCCATGTCTTGAGATATGAAAGATCTAGTCTCGAGACATGTATCCAATGTCTTGAGACATAACCACATCGAAGCAAAAATGGTGAGATTGAAAAAAAAAACATGTCTTAAGACATGGTATCATTGTCTTGAGACACGCTGCTGGACTTTTGTATTTAGAATTTAGATTTTAATCGTAAATTTATTTGATAATCATTAAACATGTTTATATGTATAATTGAAAATGTATGAGATTTATTTATTTTTTTATTTCTTGTTACATGATGAATGAAATAACAATTAGTATGAGTTGTTTAGACAACTTAATGCGATATCACACATTCAGACTTGGTGACCAGACGATGTGAGGTGTGACATGTAACTTTACTCACTACTATCTAAAAAAAAATTATATTTTTGAATAAGATTTATTTTGGTTGGCTTTCACACCCATCAAAACTCACACACTAACTTAAGCATAAGTGTGCGTCTTGAAGCACAAACTCTTAACTCCCCGTAACTTAGTCCATCTTATTAGTACCCAAGAGTATCGAAATTCATTTTCAAAATCTGAACATCTCAAAGTCACTCAAACAACCTTAATTAATTTTTCTTTCAAAATCAATGTTTTAAATTAATTTGTTCAAATTATTAAAGAAAAATACTTTTTCTTCCTCCAGTTCTCTTTATTTTTCACGGTAAAATAAATTTTATATATTTTAAATTTTGTTTTATATATCTAAAAATTAATTTTAAAAGTTTTTGTATTATCAATACTTTATATTTAAGTATTTTATTGAGTTGATATCTCCTTTAATCGAATCACCAACTCAGTTATAAAATTATAAAAATAACTATTTTTTTAGATTATAATTAATTTTATTTATGATAATATTTTTGCCTTTTCATACTTTCATATCATATTTAAATAAAATAGTTAAAAATTACAAACCAAGGATTGAATTCATGTTCAATAGTATTAAAATTTAAATTTGTTACGATTTCATCTATATTTTTTTATTAAATAAATTAAAAAGAAAAACATATTTAACATAAAAAAAATCTTTTACTCATATTGTAGGTGTTACAAAATCTAATACGAGAGATAACTTTAAGGGTTAAATCACATTTTAGGACTTGGCAATTGTTCTCACAATGGGGTTTGGATTATTATTTTTATTCAAATTAGGTCTTGAACTTGACAATTGTTCTCGCATTGGGGCTTAAATTTTTTTTTCAAGTTAGGCCCTAAACTAGGTAAATGTTCCCACATTGGGACTTCAAATTTTTTTATCCAAATTGATCCTTCAAAACCCTAAAGTTTAAACTTTAGTGTGGGAGCAATTGTCAAATTCAAGGTTTAACTTGGATAAAAAAAATTAGACCCTAATATAAAAAAAAATTGTAGATTCAAGCTTTAGTGTAAGAACAATTATTAAATTTAATACCTAACTTTAAAAAAAAATTTAACCCAATAAAAATATTACCAAATTCAAACAACAAATAATGATTTAATCCTAATTTAAAACTTAGGCTTTACATTCCTTCGTGGTATTTAATGAAGTATTTTAATAATTTGGCGATCGTAGTGGCCTGGCATAGACGAGAGTACTTTAAGTCCCAAGCGTATGTATTAGTGGAGCGCATGCAACGCCACTCTGTCCCTTTTCTCTCTCACTTTCTGTCCTACGTAATATATACTACTTTGACTATCTTTTAGTATTATAATTTAAAATACAACAAAAGAAGGATTAGGTGATTTTTGGTTTGGTTTATGACTTGCGAGGAAGTGGGGGACATACTTGGCTTGGACATTAAGCCACCAATCCATCACTATTTTTTCCTTACCGTTAAAATATAAGTATGGGAGTTTGTGGTGAATATGTTTTGAATTATTGAAGTAAAGGAAAAAGATGTTTAATATCTTAGGCTTTTTATATTATTTTGAAATTTAACGTTTAGTTTTGCATTTTAATTTCTACATTATGATTGTTATATTTTTAATTTTAAAAATTTCTAATTTTGTCATTAATTTTATTGACTGGCAATTATAAGAAAAAAATAAAATAATTATTTTTAGTTTTTAATGTTTATAATTTTTTAATCAATTTAAATTTTACTTTTTAAAAATGTATAAACATTTCAAAATATATTTTTAAACTTTTTTAAATATTTCAATAAAGCTCTTAAAATTTTAAAAATTATTAGAAAATTTTAAAATTTTAAAAATCATTTTAAAAGTTCAAAAATTTACAAAAAATTATATAAAAAATCAATTTTCTGTTTTAAAAAGGTGTTATTCTTGAATATTAATAAAGTTGTCGAAAGTTTAATCGTATTAAGTCCAATTTGCATAAGTATGTTTTAATTTTATTTAAATTTAATATACGAACTTTATTATTTCAAAATAAATTTAAAAACATTATATAAAATTTTATTCAAAATATACAGTAAATAAAAAATTCAAGACCCAGTTAGTTTAGATTTTTGAAATGAGGCGGTGAGACAACTTCACCCGTCATGATTGTTCTAATGAATAAAGAAAAGAAGAATTTATGAGCTTTAAATAAGTTGCCCAAAAAATGAGTCAAGTTGATTCAATTACTCTTTTTCTTTTGATGATTTTAATTTCGTTTAGTTAACGCTTTTCTTTAGAAATTTTAAAATTAGTCAATTCAACAAGCTTTAATTTGAAACTGAAGTTGGCTTACTAATTTTTTATAGGTAGTATTAAGTTACCATTCTGAAAAACTAATGTATTCCAATCACTTCAAAGTTTATATTATTATTATTTTAACATCTATTTTATTATCTTATAATTAAATTTAGATAAAAATATATTTAATATATATTTTATTTGAATTAAATTTAAGAAAATACTTATTCACATTTAGTTTAATATGACATGAATGAATAACTCAATAGAGAGACCATGTTCCCATTGAATGACTAAATAAAATATTTTTATAATTTATAATTTTTTTAAATGGATTTTTGATAGTTTTTGAATTTTTAGAGAAATCATAATTTTAAGATTTTTTATTTAAAATATGAATATGTTTATTTATTTACTTTTAGATATTATTTATGCATTTTAAAGTGTAAAGAATATATTGACAAAAATTATCAACCATAAAGATTTAATTCTCAAGTTAAGAAGATTTACGTCAAAATTGGAAGTAGTTATTTGATTGGATCAATATTTAATAATTATTTATTTACTTTTAGAAACACTACATAAATTTTGAAACATAACAATAATATATAATATATATTATTTATTTCGATTAATTCGATTAATTACTCGATTTCGAATCAAATTAATAAATTTGAAACATAACAATAATATATAATATATATTATTTATTTTGATTAATTCGATTAATTACTCGATTTCGAATCAAATTAATCGATAATTAAAATTCTAAAAAATTATTAACTAACTTTTGATTAAATTAAGTTCGATCATTAATCGAATAACTGAATTAGATTGATTCGATCAATTAACTCATCTATGAATATTCTTATTTGTGAGCGGGTGATTTATCATTTTTTTTTTCTAAAATCAGATATAAATTTGTAGGACTAGGAGTGGTTAGCGTTGAACCAATATTCTATTTCTAAACTGAGAAAGGAAAAGGAAATGAAGAGGATCCGATCTCAAATTAGCATGTAAATTTTCAACACATTCATTGTAAAGTTGTGGAAAGAAGAGAGTTCACCAAATGGTAGGTACAAGGTCCCTTTAGCAACGCAACCATAACCGTACAAATAGCATCATTACTGTTACATTAATTAATTCTTCTTTGTTTATGTCACTCAAACCCTGTAGTGGCGTCATAAATGGAAACAATAATATTAAAAATAAAGGTATAATAACTTTTTAGTCCTCTAACTTTATAAATAAATATTATTTTAACATTCCATTTAATTTTTTTACTTCTTTTAGTCATTAAACTTGTTTTATTTATCAAATCATCCAACATAGATAAAAAAGTTATTGTTTGTTAACTTTGCTAACGTAACAACATACACGTGGATTGTCACATTAACAATTAATTGTTTTTTTAAATATTTTTATAATTGATGATATAGCATTAATGTGTATATCACATGTTAACAAAGTTAATAAATATTAACTTTTCTATTTATTTTTTGATAATTTAATAAAAATAATATAATTTTAAGAATTAAAAAAATTAAAAACTAAAATAATTTTTTGTATAAAATTAAATAATAAAACAAATCATTATGCCAACAATAAAAGGAAATCCAAATCTTATGATTTGGGAGATAAACTTTTTATCAGAAGTGGGCAACATGTTGTAGATGAATCATGAATTTTATCTATCATGACATTAGTAGCTGCACTCATGAATCTATAACTTAGTTGCGCAAAAAAAAAAAAAAACAAAGGAACCAGCATTAATGTTGTTGCAGTCATTAGTGTTAATGCTAGGGTAGGCAATGCATCAGTCTATAGGCGGTAAATCCGTGGGTTTAGGCTGATTTTTTTTAGTCTCGGATTATTTTTTATTCAAATTGGTTTGAGTTGGTATTTTTTCAATTCAAATTTTAAAATTATAAATTAATTTTAATTTAGTGTAATTATATACATAAAATTTTAATTTTAATTTAATTAAGTATATTTAAAGAAATAAATACATTAATTTATTTTTATATTAGATAAATATAATTATTTATATTTGAAATATATAAACACAAAATAATATTATATTAATAATTGTGTTAATAATTTACCAGAATTGGATCAAATCAAATTTTTATGTATAAAATTGTACAAAATTAAAATTCATGTGTACAATTGTACATTAAACCATAGTTCATATATAATTTTGAGACTTATCCATTTTAATTTTGAATGTTACTTTTTTATGATAATAATACAATTCAAATTCATTTTTATAAAACATAAATTATATATATATATATATATATATTGAATCAAGATATTTTGTATAAAATATAATATGTAAAATTTATTATTACATGGTATGCATATAAATTTTTGACATAATTAACATCATTATATGATATGCATAAATTTTTTATATTTTAATTTATTATTATAATATATATAAATATGTGTTTAAAAAAGTTCTAAATTGATGAAAATACATTTTATTGTTTATTATATTATTATATTGACAATTGGATATTTTTTTTATTTTTTTTAAATTTATAAACATAATACTTATATTAGAAGTGTTTATGGGTCGGATTAGACCTAGATCCGATTCTAAAAAAATTCCAAGCTTAGTTGGGCCCGACCAAGTAACTCATTTCACTGTTTAAAAATAAAAAATATTTTTATTTAAATTTAATTATAAAAATATAAATATTTTATATATTATTTTTAAATAGTACAATGAACTTAAACTGGACCAACTTGAGGTTAAAAACCTATGCCCAAACCTGACCCAAAACACACCAGTCTAATTGGGCTTGGTAGACTTGCCAACCCTTCAACACTTTATAACTTATATTCTAAACTATTTATTCTAAAACCCAAATATATTATCTAATCCTAAACCCAAAATAAATTAATTATATTACAAATCTCAACTCCAAAAAAATAATAATAATAATAAACTCAATATCCAAATATAATTTGTAAATATTCAATCTAAATTCTAATTTAATAAAAATAATATTTTATTAATATTATGTAACACCTTAAACCTATCTTGAAACAGTAAGATATGAAGGTTGTCAAAATGACCTGTTCCATCCAATCATTCATTCATTACACATAAAATCATAAAATTTAAACATTATAAAAAAATAAAAACATTTGATAGAAGTACATAAAATAACCAATAAATTCAAAAATGAATCCCAAAGTAATTAATTTGACCAAACATTAAATCTAAGTACATGCCAAATACTCTACGCATCAATACGGATTATGGGCAAAATGTGGTGACTTCGAATAATCCAATTACATGGGTAAAACTACTGCATGCACACGAAATTAAAAACTCAAACTGCTAATTTTTTTATTTTTTATTAATTGGATAATTCTAAATTTATCAAAGTTAATTTAATAAAATTTTGAAATTGCATTTTAAACACTTGAAAAGGTAAGCAAAACATTTCTAAAACAATGTAAAAACAACAATTGAATGTTTTCCACAAATCCATTAAATATTTTTCGTAACAATTTATAAAGTAAGCAAAATCCTTAAACCGTTCAATAACAATATAACAGTAATAATTTGAATGATTTTCCACAATGTGTCAATATAATTTACATTTTTCATAACAATTAACAATTTGTTAATTTTCATATTTCATAAATAAATAAAAATTCACATTTTTAAAATTAGCCCAAGTAATAGGGTGAATTACTAAAAAATGCTAATTTTTAACCATAATTACTAGATTAGGTGGTGCTTGTGAAATTTACTGGATTATACCGATTTTGGAGAGAGAAAGAGAAAACGTGTCCAGTTGGACGCGTTTTCACTGGATTTGACAAGAAAATGCTTCCGTTGGACACGCTTTCAACTTTAGCCAGATGGTTAAATGTTAGTGCTTTTATCTTTGAATCCTCGTTTCAATTCCTCTTCTACTCACATTTGTATTTTTTATTTCATGTTGCTTCAAGGTTTTTAAATTTTTAATTAGTTTTTTAATATATTAGTTCTTTCGTTAGATAGCTGCAATTGCATAATTGAGTTCCGAGTTCAATTCTTCCACTACTCACATTTATATTTTTATTTCATGTTGCTTTAAGCTTTTTTTAAATTAATATTTTTAATATATTAGCGCATTTTGTTAGATCGTTAGATAATTGTGATTACATGTCTGAGCAGGGTCGAAGCCAGGAGGGCTGGCATGGGCCTTGGCCCCCCTAAAATGTAAAATTGCTATTTAGGCTTTTAGAATTTTTAAAAATTTTTAAATTAGTAAAGGTAAAATTGTAGTTTGGCCCCCCTAAAATTATAAAAATTCAATTTAATCCTTTACAAATTATAAAGATATAAACTATAAAAAATTAAAATTTTATCCAGCCCCCCTAAAAAATTGTTCTGGCTTCGCTTCTGTGTTTGAGGTTCCATTATTTTTATAAGCATATTAATATATTTTTAATTTCATATTGTTTCAAGCTTGAAGCAACATAAAATAAAAATACAAATGTGAGTGGTAGAGGAATTGAACTCGAGACTAAGGATGTAATTGCAACTATATAACCATCCAACGAAAGAACTAATATGTTAAAAATAATTAATTAAAATTAAAAAAAAAACTTGCAGCAACATGAAATAAAAAATACAAATGTGAATAAGAAAGAAATTGAACCCGAGACTCAAGGATGTATTTGCAACTATCTAACCATCTAATTAAAGAACTAATATGTTAAAAAAATTAATTAAAATTTTAAAAAGCCTGAAGCAACATGAAATAAAAAATACAAATGTGAGTAGGAGAGAAATCGAACCCGAGACTCAAGGATAAGAACACTAACATTTAACCATCTAGCCAAAGTTGAAAATGCATCCAATTGAACGCATTTTCCTGGACACTTTTTTTCTTTTCTCTCTCCAAAATCAGCCTAATCCAGTAAATTTCACAAAAATCAGCCTAATCCGATAATTATGGTTAAAAATCAGCATTTTTGGGTAATTCACCCCAAGTATTACATGTAGGAAATACATTCAGACACATAAGTACTCAATCGAATACCAAACAATCAATGAAGAATGCACAAGAACACTTCTTATAAAACTGGCAATACTCTAATATGTGTTATACGCGACTTAATCAATAACCAACCATCACACTAAATAACACAAAGCACAACAATAACAATACTCATGGATGCACAAGATAATTTGCACCATACAATAAGCAACAGTGGGACCCCTATACTCTACGGCATGCCTACAATGTCGGAAAGGTTCCAATACATTTGACTGATCAGTTTTATAATAATAAAAACAATTTATAAGCACATTTAAAATCAACTTAAATCAATTTTACAAAATAAATTTTACGAAACCACACAATTAAATTAGCCTTAATATAAGACAGTTGAAATTAGAGATCACAAAGTATCGTTGCTTAGAAACGTTCGGTCCTCGAGGATATTCATTTCCAACACTTGGCCTACTTTTTAAGGAAAAAAAAAACACGGATTTATTAAAACAAAATCCAAGTTATCATTCTATGAAAATTAGTTTAATTTTAATCTTAAACAAATGTTAGTGTCAACAAAAATTAAACGCGAATGCATTTTATTTATTTATACTTTGAATTAATCAAGATTCAACTATTGATATATTTTCTAATTAATATACACAGCCTAAATTAACTTGGATCTAATGTAATTAATATTAACCAAAATATACAGACTAAAATTAATCTAATCTACAGGTTTTATCGATCTTAAACTAAACCAATTTTATAGTATTCCAAAATTAATCTCAAACTAATCCTAAACCAAGTGGGGAGCAATTGGTTGTAACACGAAACCAAATTAATCTTAAGGGCAACATGGAACGAGATTATAACAACAAATAAATAAGATAGAAAGGCCAATCCAAAATCTAACTACCAATAATTGGAAGCAAGCGGTGACAGCAAATAGTTGTAGATTTCTAAAGCAAACTGTGGAGCAAATAGCAACATATGGAATGACATTTCACAACAATTTGAATGGTAATGAAGCAGAAATAATCGGTTAACAATGGGACAGTAAAGCGCCACTAAATTAAGACCGATTGGTGGGGAGATTTAAGCCAAATAGCAGCAGATTTTTGAACATGTTCAATTGGCAATTGGAGGCTGATTTGGACAACAAAGTGCAGCAATTTTGGAACATCAAATGGTGACCAATAGCAGCTTGATTTAGAAGTGAGGCAGTACCTAGTTCAGCAGCAAAATAGCGGCCTAGATTGAATGGCAGTTGATCAGCATAATAAATCAAAGCAGGGGCCGAAATAAGAAGAAACAAAACTAGAACCTGGAAATTGAAGCTATTGGAGCATAAACAATCAGCAACAAACCTAGAGAAACTTGAAGCTTGAATCGGCCAATTGAAACTCTGTAATTTGGAGCAGTTGGTGCAAAAACGAAAGAGTAATTTGGCAGCAGGCATTCGGCAAAATTGGCAAGAAAATGGAAATTGAAACTTACTGCCAAGGGAAAATAAAGGAGAAAATTTGTGGTTAAGGACTCCTATTCTATTCTACTTCTAATTATTAAAATAAAATCAAATTATCTTAATAAAATAAAATTCCTAATATAAGTAAACTAATAATAATAATAATAATAATAATAATAATAATAATAATACAGAACACACTGCACTACATATTGAAAATGAAAAAAAAATGGATTTAATTCCAAGATTAATCCCCCACTAATTGTTGAAAGTTCAATTTAATCCTTAAAACAAAATTAAAATTTAGTTTAGTTTAGTCTCGTCCGTAAAAAAATACTAAAAATATAAATTTTATCATTTCATCTGAAAATTTTGAAATAATTTATTATATTCAATTTTTTTTATTTCAAAATTTTCGAAGTGTTACATATTAAATATTAATAAAATTTTATATATAATCCAATACACTAAATTGCACATAACTATTGATACTATAACGTGTATTAGTGTGTTGTGCAAGACTAAATTGTGCATACTATAATCTATCATATATATTATTTATAATTAATAAAATTTATATAATTATATCAACTTCATAAATTTTATATATTAACATTATGGTCATTATTAACAAATTTAACTGAATTTAGGTCAAAGTTGTAATACTATTATATAACAATATATTAATAGATGTGTATTGCATATATATATATATATATATATATATATATATTGTATATAATTGGGATTTCTTGCAGCCTGTCAATACCTCAAATGCTTCTTCACCTTCGTATTCCTGTGTACCATGTCCCAATTCCACATAATGTTCAACTTCCTCTTAGTTGGCTATGTCTTACTTAAAGTCCACTAAGGAACATCGCCTTGGTGGCCTCAAGGTCTTCCACAATATTGAATCAAATCACGACTATCTCTATCTCTTTATAATAGTCCTCCATGGATTAAAACCTTGTGTTAGCCTTTATAGAACATATTACGCTGCAAGCTCATAACACTAACTTATACATTTGTCTCTATACGCCGAGACATATTGGCGAACACTCTTATCTTATTGGAAAATACTTAACCTTGGTGTAAACCTTTCGGGCGTACTCACATTTCTAACGCATTCCATTATTCGCGATACAGGCACACACTTGTATACTTTCTTCCACATATCACTATAACCATAACAAATCTAATGCTTCATCTTCAACACAATCTATTCTTATAAGTACCCTTGTATCACAACCTCTCTTCGAGCGAACTCATATTTGCTTTCAAAACTTACTAGAGTAAATTCAGTATATCAATCATTCATTCTTAACAAATACATTATACTACCTCTCAATGCATCATCCAAAATCAGAATGTACTTCTTAGTCCTTGACCTTATTTTTCAGCTTAACCAATATATATATATCCATATATCACTCAAACATATACAGAATCACATTTGCATATTCCTTTCAATTCGTTGTTGAAAAAACGAGTTTGGAAAATACAGTGGAAAATAAATTTAGGGAAAAACTAGAGTTCTAAATTTTTTTCCAAAACAAGATATTGGGTGTGATATCTAAAGTAATAAACACTTAATCAAAATTGTACCTTTTCGACTCGTTTAGGATAAGCGCTTCGATCGAGTAGTCTTCTTCGCTATCCTTAAGCTCACCTCTGCCGAGTGTGGGCTCGCTTTGAATCAAAAAAATTTTCACAAAAATTACCATTGGGGTAATTTTGTAATTTCTCTAAATTTTTGGATCAAGTTGTAAATAAAAAAATATCTCTAGAAATTTTCTATAATAATCTCTTCAAAAAGTTTTCTCTTTATGATTAAACTTAATCACTTTAATATTAAATTTAATCTAATATTTATCTTGATAAATATTAGATTAAATTTAATATTAAATCTTATTAAAATAATAGAATGTTTATCTATAAGATAAACGTTAAACTAAATTTAATATTAATATAATAACTTTAATATTAAATTAATAAAATACTATTAAGATAAGGATTAAATTTAATTTAATATTAAACTATTAAAATAATATTATTTTTAGAATAATTAATCTGAAATCAAATTCTCTGGTAGAGTCCTAGTAGGAGTGTAACTCTTCCACTACTCAACCATCGATTACCATCCGTCGCTAGCCATCAAGAGGCCGCCGTCGTAGCCGCTGGCATCGCTGTGTCTGGCGATGCAGGTGTGACACCATTACGGTACCCCAAGCTGGATCGATCCGAGTCAATGATGACCCGACTAGTTCAGACACCAGTTGGACGTCGGTCCGGTTTCACTTACTGAGCCCGGTTCGACTAGTTTTTGGGTCTTAGTCTCTGTTTTGGGCTCTCAGGCCCAATTTACGATCTCAGGTGCAATTTTCAAGTTTAATTACTCATTCGGCCAATTGCCTGACTTGAAAATTAACTTCCAAAAATATCATATTAATTTTAATTGATTTGATTAATTTGATTTTACTTGATCAAAATTAATTTTTCCAAAAATCACTTACATTTTCCAAATTAATTTTTCAAGAAAATTCTTTAATTAAATTCTCTACTTGAAAAATTCTTACGACCATCTAATTTAATTCCACATCGAATAAATCGACTCAATTAAATTATTTCCAAAGTCGTAGAATTTACTTCTAATTCAAATGCAGTCCGATCGAGCTTTTGTTGAGCTAGTAGAGGGATCAATCAGACATATACAATTAGGCTCTTGTGATTGCAATTATGTCCAGAAGTATCATTCCGATAATTCACAATTACTTAATCATGGAGTCAGTCCACAATAAGTACTATGATTGAAAACTTTTTATTGTATTCTATTTACGAAAGCAATTCATCCAATTGCTTTGTCCAATTACCTCGTCATGTGTGTGTTACCCTCATATGATATCCTTGATTCCTTTAAGTTAAATCTGTTCACTCAATACAATCATATTTTATCTCATTGTCACCATTGTGTCTTCCTAATGATTAATATGACCACTGTCAACAAATGACTGTGATAAATTGCTCTTTCGGAAACAAGCAACCCGTGACCACGTTCCATATTTATCAATCCACACAATGCCAATAAGAGGATATCATTAACTCTTTAATTGAGCTATGAATTCCACTATTGCTAGTAAAGCCATGCCATACACAAGTCATGTACCCAACAAGCCGGCTATGGGCTCGATCATATTTAGAGCATAAGCCTCCACTTATATCAAAACGCATGAGTTGCATACACATGGTCAATGAGTAACTCAAGATTTAGGTAAATCACACCATGAACGTCAAAAGTGAATTAATTCACAAACGAATTCAGAAATAATTCATCTTGGGTCCAGTCCAATGAATACATATATGTCTCTACTCGTGGAGTCAACTACTCTGGTAGCCAAGATTAGCCATCTCCCCAATTGGAATTGTAGACGACATAATTGCAACACCCCTCACCCGTATTCAATGTTGGAATAGGATTACGAAGCATTACCGGACTTACAACACACTTAAACAAACTTTTCTCATACATTTAATCAGTACATACAATTATCAGTCAATCTCAATCAATTTGTTCCTAATACGAGCCTACGAGGCCTTTCACATGCATTGGGAGGGTTTTAGGACTAAACCGATAGCTCGAGAAGCTTTTCCACACTTAAGAATTTTTTTCTCAAAATAGGGGATACACGTTAGTGTGGCCAGGCCGTGTGAGACACCAGACACACCCTTGTCACAAGCCGTGTGGACATTCGAAATGGGAGCACATAGCCGTGTCCCAGCCCGTGTCCTTCCCCATGTCCAAACAAGTGAGGTTACTGACTTGGGTTACATGGCCAACCACACGCCTGTGTGACCTTCGAAGTGGTCACACACGCCCGTGTGCCAGGCCGTGTGCTAGGCCGTGCCAAACCTGTAGGGTATACTGACTTATGCAACACGGCCAAGTCACATGCCCATATGCTAGGCCGCGTGCCAATTAGGGGGTATACTTCAGTTCAATTTCAACACTAGTGGACACACAGCCGTGCAACATGACCGTGTGTCACACACGGCTGAGACACACGCTCGTATCTCTGCCCGTGTGGACAAAAATAGGCTATTTACCAAGCCAATTTGCACCCAAATTTGCATATACATATACAACCAAAATGGCACCAATTTAAAGCATAAATAAACATCCAATTTAGCCACAATTAAGGCTAATTCATGCCATATCCAATACCAATAACTAACATGCTTATAACTCATGTTTTTCTCATTCAAATCATATCAACTTCACATGTTTAAATTAACTAATTAAACATTTTCCAAACATGCATCATCACACATCAATTCACAAGCACATAGCTTCTCAATTATCAACCATTTGTCATCTACAATACCAACTATCAATAACATTGCAAAACCTACATTAATCTCATAATAAAAACCATATGCACACTTGTATATATACATAAATAGTTAGACAAAATAAGTCAAGTCTCATGGCTATATATATGCAAACCAAAACATGACTACTCACAAGCCATCTTTAATGGCAAAACTCACTACCAAAATACACATCAAAATGACCATAATCCTATACATAAACTCAAAGTACAAAAAAATGATGGTTGGATAGTGTGACGATATCTCCGACGATCCCTGAATCCGAGCTAGCTTTGAATTCACTATAAAACACGGGAAAAATAAACAAAGTAAGCTATAAAACTTAGTAAGATCGTATGAATTAAACTCAACAAATCATATTACATAAATCAACAACTTGAACTATTTAACATGTAATTCATGGTAACAACAAGATTTTCATATGCTTAATCATGTACTTATAGGCAAATTCATAACTTCTTCTAATTGAAGTTTATACTTTCCATGTACATACATGTACAAACTCGTAACCAACTCATACATGTTCGTAATACTGCTGAATACTCGATATCTCGCACACTAAGTGCCATTACATAGCCGAAGCTATTTTAATCTCACACACTAAGTGCCATACGTAGCTGGAGTTATCTCGAAGAGCACACCAAGTGCCATACATAGCCGAAGCTATCTCGATTTCGCACACTAAGTGCCGATACATAGCCGAAGCTTTGTCGAATATTTTCGTACAATTGTATTCATCAACCATTCAATATAAAGTATTAAACCTCAATTATAATAATGCTTATTAACATACGAACTTACTTCGGATGTGAAAATGGTGAATCTAGTTAATTATTTGATAACTTTATCTTTTCCCCGATCCAAGTCCGTATTTCACTTTTCTTGATCTAAATATTTTCAAAATTAACATATTTAATCATCTATTAATTCAATTTAGTCCAAAACACTCTTTAAGGCACATTTACACTTTTGCCCTGTAACACCCCTTACCCGTATTCGATGCCGGAACAGGGTACGAGGCATTATCGAAACACATACACTTGTAAATGCATTAAACCAAGTCATAAAATTTCATCCAAATTATGCATCATCACAAACATACAACTTGAATAACACTAGCCAACATCAATGGCCTTATACAAAATAAACTACTAAATATTAAAGGCCAACATTTTAGGTCAAACCAATTATGACATATACAAATGACTAAGTCCCCTATACATGCCATAAACTTAAGAGGTTTGTATTCACTTTTACCCCACGATGATAGCTTGATAGTGTGATTACATCTCCGGTGATCTCCAACTCGAGCTAGCATACAACCCTATAAGATATGGGAAAGGAAGGGAAGTAAGCTACAAAGCTTAGTAAGTAAGTATGTAAATAATTAATAATGGATTTATTAAGTTTACAAAACAACACAATCAAATCTAAAATCAATTTCATCATTTATTCAAGTTTGGAGCAAGCTATCTATTCGAGTCACAGTCACTAAATTATTTTTATCTGAAGCTACGAAACTCCAAATTAAGATCCATAAATTTTCCCTGAAACTAGACTCATTTATCTTCTCACCATAAAATTTTCAGAATTTTTGGTCTTACCAATTAGTACAGTTTATTCATTAAAGATTCCCCTATTTCGCTGTTTGACTACTCTGACCACTTTTCACTACGAACCAATTTTATCATTATACCGAATTCATATGATGATAAAATTTATTTCATTTGAAAATAGACTCATTAAGGATTTCAATCATAAACTTATACCCCATAATTATTTTTGTGAAAGTTTTAATGATTTTTCCAAGACAGAACAGGGGATCAAGTAACCATTCTGAACCAGTCTCACAAAAGTTTAAATATCTCAAACTATACAATTCCTTTACTTTCTCTGTTTCTTTTATATAAAAATAGACCTAATAACCATTAAATAAATATCTCATACAACTTATAATTCCACTTCTACCATTTTTGGTGATTTTTCAAATTCACGTCACTGCTGCTGTCCAAAACAGTTTTATTATAAATTTTTGCTTTCTCTCACTTTAGTTGTATTCATTACTTACCTATAACAATCATTCCAATTTCCAATCACATATGGAGCATATTGCTCATGCATTACACATACATATACATATACTTATCACTAAAACATCTCACATAATTTCATTTAGTCAGTTTTCCCGTTGAACGCTTCGGGATAATAACGAATATGTGGTGGTTTCGCACACAGCCCACCTTTGGAATCGAAGCTCTCTTGTACACATAGTGGCCTTCACTCAATACCACTCATGTGACCTAGCTCGATTGTACTCATAATTCTGGCTCTCTTGTACATATGGTGGCCTTCACTTAGCACCACTCATATGACCTAGCCTTCTCGTAGCTCTCTTGTACACATAGTGGCTCACACCATATACCACACATGTGACCTAGCTACATATATCTTTCTTGTACACATGGCGTACTCTTGGTACTACACATGTGACCTAGCTACATATACAAAATCTCTTGTAGCTTTCTTGTGCACATAGTGGCCTACACTTAGTACCACTCATGTGACCTAGCTACATGCCAATTACATCTTTCGATTCCGAAGGTTCAAACGGGAAATAACTCACTTTTTAACACTTTATTTCATTCTTTCAATAGTTAATTATGATTCAAAAATCAGATACAATACATTAAACATCTTGAAATATAAAACATCAATAAAAATAATGAATTATTTACATATTACTTACCTCGGTGCAAAATATGGCAAAATTTGCAATTTAGTCCTTAACCTTTTCTTTTCTCCGATCAAGGTCAATTCCTCGTCTTTCTTGATCTATAATAACATATTTAACTCATTTAATACTCATATTATTCAATTTAGTCCAAAAATCACACTATGAAAAAATTACATTTTTGCTCTCTAACTTTCACAAAATTATGATTTTGCCCCGAGGCTCAAAAATTAAACTTCATCCTATTTTCCTACATTTTAGGACATGCTGAACATTTTTCCCTTCTATGGCAACATCAAATTCTCACTCTAACATGTACTTAAGAACATTAGGTATTTTTACCGATTATGTCATTTTACTCGTTTTTACGTAAAATCGCTTAGAAAAAGTTGTTTAACATAATTTCAGCCTTCATATTCTATCATAAAACATCAAAATAAACACATTTCACCTATGGGTATTTTTCCAAATATGAACCCTAGGTTAAAATATTGCTAGAATAAGCTAAACCGAGTTACTGGGATTCCAAAAACGTAAAGAACATGACAAACGGGGCTTGGATTGACTTACTATGGAGCTTGGAAGCTTGGAAACCCTAGCTATGGAGTCCCCCTTTGAAATTTCGGCCTAAGGAAGAAGATGACAACCTTTTTCCATCTTTTTCCAATTTAATTTCCTTTTTATTACCAAATGACTAAATTACCCTTCATTAAAAACTTTGGTTCTTTCTACCTATATTTGTCCATTTTTGTCCATGAAAGCCTAATGGTATAATTACCATTTAAGGACCTCTACTTCAATTTAAAATTTCATAACAATTGGACATCTCTAACATGTAGAACTCAACTTTTGCACTTTTTACAATTTAGTCCTCTTGACTAAATTGAGTGCCTAAACGTCAAAATTTTCGAATGAGATTTTCACGAAATCATTCCGTGAAATTGTAGACCATAAAAATATAAATAAAATAAAATTTTCAACATCGAATCTGATGTCCCGAAACCACTATTCCATTTAGGCCTTATTTCGGGATGTTACATGCCCCCTAAACTTTCACATTTTCACAATTTAGTCCTTATTTCATAAAATCACAAATTCATGCAATTTAGTCACCACCATGCTAGCCGAATTTCTCTAGTACTCCTATTAGCTCATATTTCTCATTTATTACACATTTAACCACTAACTTTACACATTTCTCAATTCAACCCCTATTTTATATTTTCACTAAAAATCACTTAACAAAACTTGTATATCTATTAACAAACATTCATAATCTATCAAGAAACTTTAAAACACATGCTTATTCATCAATGGAATCATTCAAAATCTTTAACAGTTTTGCAAATTAGTCCCTGTGCTAGCTAGTACTAGCTGCAACGATCTCAAAAACGTAGAAATCATTAAAAACGGGACAAAAATCATACCTTAATTGTGCAAAAATGCCTTAGCAGAATTATAGCCATAAAATGGTGTTTCTTCTCTTCCAAAAATCGGTGGAGTAGATGATACCAACAATTAACTTGGATTTGTTTTATTTAATTTAAGTTAAATTACTAAATTACAATATTAACCTTACTAATTAAACATTAAAAACATATAATGGTTGTCCATAATTGTCTACTTATGCTATTAATGTTCTAATTACAACATAAGGACCTCCTCTTTTAAGTTCCATAGATATTAGGCACCTTTAGCTAATGGAACTCCACTTTTACACTTTACGCGATTTAGTCCTTTTTATCAAATTGACCAATCAAACGATAAAATTTCTTAACGAAAATTTCACACAAACATATTATCATGCAACAAACATTAAAATAATAATAAAATAATTATTTTGACTTTAGATTTGTGGTCCCGAAACCACTATTCTGATTTGACTGAAAATGGGCTATTACAACTCTCCCCCTTTAGGGATTTTCGTCCCCGAAAATCTTACCAGTGAATAGGTTAGGGTACTATTTTCTCATAGCTTCCTCGAATTCTCACGTAGCCTCTTTGACTCCGTGTCGTTGCCATAAAACTTACACTAAAGCTATACTTTTATTTTATAACTCTTTAATCTCTCGAGCTAGAATTCTGATCGGTTCTTCATTGTACGTCATATCAGGTTGAATCTCAATCTCTAACGGAGAAATTACATGTGATGGATCCGATCTATATCGACGCAATATCGATACATGAAACACATTATGAATTTTCTCTAACTTCATCGGTAACGCTAGCCGATATGCTACTGGCCCTATTCGTTCAATAATCTCATACGGCTCGATGAATCGCGGACTCAATTTGCATTTGCGACCGAAACGAAGTATTTTATTCCAAAGAGATACTTTCAAAAATACATTGTCACCGATTTGAAATTCAATGTCTTTTCATTTCAATTCTGCATACGATTTCTGTCAATTTGAAGCTACTTTCAAACAGTCGCGAATTACTTTCACTTTCTCTTCAGTTTCTTTAATCAAATCAACCCCGTAAATTTGTTTCTTGCTAAGTTCAGTCCAGTACAATGGAGTTCGGCATTTACGACCATACAATGCTTCGTACTGTGCCATCTTTGCCCTTGATTGAAAGCTTTTATTATACACAAATTCAACTAACGACAAATATTTCTCCCAATTGCCTTCAAACTCTAAAACATAAAATCTGAGCATATCTTTGAGAATTTGAATTACTTTCTCAGATTGACCATCGGTTTGTGGATGAAAAGCTGTACTAAAATTCAAATTTGTACTAGAGCTTCTTGCAATTTCTTTTAGAACTGCGACGTAAACCTCGGATCTCTATCCGAAATAATCAAAACTGGCACCCCATGTAATCTAATAATTTCAGAAATGTATAACTCAGCCAATTTATCAAGTGAAAAGTCAGTACGTATCAGAATGAAATGTGTTGATTTCGTTAATCGATCAACGACAACCCAAATAGCATCTTTATTTTTCGGAGACAAAGGCAATCCCGGTACAAAATCCATAATCACTCTATCCCATTTCCACTCCGGTATCATCACAGGCTGAAGTAAACCTGAAGGCACTTGATGTTTGACTTTCACTTGCTGACAAATCAGACACTTCAATACAAACTCAAAAATGTCTCGTTTCATACCCGGCCACCAATATAGTTGTTTGAAATCATTGTACATTTTAGTACTTCCAAGATGAATGGATAAACAACCACTATGTGCCTCGTATAAAATTTTCTGAATCAACTCTTAATTTTTTGGTACACAGATTCTATCTCGAAACGTCAAACAATCATCAGATCCAATTTGGTACTCTGAATCACTAGTCGACTCGTATTGCACCCTTTTAGCTTGCAGTTCACTATCACATTTCTGAGCTTCACAAATTTGTTGAAGAAATACTGGTTTAGCTTTTAACTCAGCTAAAATCGATCCGTCATCGGATAATGTCAATTGTGTATTCATTTCTCTCAGGACAAACAACGACTTCCTACTCAAAGCATCTGCAACTACATTCACTTTTCCCTGGTGATGATCAATTACTAACTCATAGTCTTTAAGTAACTCAAGGCATCTCCGTTGTCACAAATTCAAATATTTCTGAGTCATAATATATTTTAAGCTTTTATGATCAGTAAAGATGTTGTAAGAGTATGCCCAAAGATCAATCATGAGATGGTTGTAATAACATACTTTATTTACCATATTTATTAATATAAAGCGTTGTCATTATTATTTCAGTTTTTCTATCTGTGTATACAAATAAACTGTTTTATAATAATGTCCTAAGAATAATATGATTATTCTTAAAAGATCCTTACTCGAGTATTATTATTGACCAGGACAACAATAATGCATTAAGACTAACATGTAGTTGATTGATGATAAAGAGTTGTCATTAGTGTGGATTGTCAAAATCAATGCATGAATATGTGTGTTAGAGAACAACATATTGGATTGACCCGTTATGAGTATGTTTATTGGATTATTATGTAATTGTCACAACATTACTCATAGTGATTAATATGTATATGATCCTCAGACTTGAGATAATTATTATCTCAACATCGTGAGTTGTATATTTTGATACAGTCAAAGGTACACCGTAACTGGTTGTTCTATAAAGGCTGATGTTGGATATACCACAATCTATGTAAAGGGATATGGTTGATTAATATAGGATAAGTCCCTCCTACATAATGGGAGTAATATCTTAGGCCACTTGATTGAGTGAGACTAGAAATGCATGGCCATGCTCAAATAAGTTGACATGAGATGTCATACTAATTTGTATATCATAGTCTACTCAAGATATCAAGAAACATGGGATGGACTATACAAGTGTGACTATTCCATGACTTGTGTCCATTCCAGAGATAAAGGACTTAAGGATTAATACATGAAAGGTTAATCACAAAAAGTTATGTGGAATCATGACTTCTTGTAACTTAGGTAGCAATGATGCATTGCTAGATGCCACTCATTGTTTGTGACATTAGAATCGTTCTATTATTACTGCTAACGTTGCAAGAACCTACAGGGTCACACCCTATGGTTTAAATGAACGGAATAAAATATAATTGGTATTGTTTTTTGGTTGTCACATGAATTAAATTAATTAAAGAATTAATTTAATTGGGCAATCAAATATTGAACATATTATATGTACAAGGATGTTGTACACATAATGACAACATAATTCTATTAATATATGAATTTGATTCATATATAAATTTAAATAAATATAGTTTACCGAAATCCTTATTATAATTAATGTAATTATAATTTTCAGATATAATTAATGTAATTATAATTTGGGGTTAAAAACTTTATTGTATTTATTTAATCTTACGATACATTCAAGAGATACCAATTATAAAAGGGTATTAAACGGATACCAATTAAATGGGCCCAATGAAAAAGATACCCATTATAAAAGGCCCAATTAAAAGGATACCCAATATAAAAGGTATTTAAAAGAGACAAAGCTTATGGGAAAAACCCTAAGTGATTGCTTATTAGGTCTAGCAGCCGTCAAGCAAATAAACCTCCAAAACAGTTTTGGAGATTTCTTCCGTTCATAGTCAAACCGGGTGGATTACGTAGAGGCCGACATCGGAAATAGGTTGAGGCTTGATTCGACAGTAGATCAAAACTCTTGTTGCCAAAGCGTCGCTGTCTACTCAGATTGAAGTTTTGGTAATTTCGAAACCTTTATTTCACCCCGATTCGTTCCTCACACATGGATCCATGATTTGGATCGCCGGATCTAATTTTATTCTGCTGCGCCATGGGGTACCGGCGTTCCAACAGTGATATTAGAGCCACTTGTGTGATACGAACTCGGGTTTAAATACTTGGGTGATGCAATTGTATGATATGCATGTTTTGATCTTATTGTATTTTCAATTGTTTAAATCGTTTAAGCATAACTTGATAACTGTTCCTTTCGGTAATTGATTAAATGTTAATCATGGTGTTGTGGCCTATTCGATTTTATGTTATTACTGTTAACTATTAACAAATCTGTAATAATGCGACGGTGGTATTTATAGTTTCCAGTAAGTGTTAACTGGCTAGTGAAACAAGGGTTGTTCCGATATGAAACCTCAAGGATTAAAATTCTAAAAACACGATTCTGTTGATAAAAAGTTATCAAATCGTGAGGTTTCATTTGACTGGGGTATGCGATTCGTACCGCGGGGGCTCTGCCCCGTACCCATGGTCCATACCGCGGGGGCTTCGCCCCCACACCCCTGGTCTATGACGCGGGGGCTCTGCCCCCGCACCCTCGGGGATGGGGATCTGAGGACGGCTCCAGCCGTGGGCCTTCGACCCACTTCCTCCGACCTCCTCAGACCCCCCGCAAAAAGTTTTGTTAATAAAAGAAATTTATAAACTTGATGGGCCACAAAAGGTTGAAAGGATATTTTATAATTCACCTTAGCAAAAAAAAAAAAGAATTATGTATGCTATTTTTGACATGCAAGGTGTTTGAAATGCATAGTTATAGCCCAATGACCCATTCGATAAAAGGTTATATTTTTTTTAAAATACGGCCTGCGTGTCGTGCCTTACTACTATTCTCTTGTATTTCTCTTCTCATCTTATTCCCTCGTATGTAAAACGAGTTTCTGCATATTGTAATTTGCAAGAGTTGCTGTGGGACAATGATTGTGAATGATAGCTTGTGAAATGGCTTACACCTTTAGGTTTCTTTTTGGTTTTCCCATTGGCTTGGGTTGAACACCTTAGTTTATGGGCTATAACTATGGCATTTATTTATTGCTTTATTTATTCATGTGTGAGATACTATGGATGTCTAAAGCATGCCTATTATATATATTAAAACTTGGTGATAATAAATCCTATTAATTGATGATATCGATTAGAAGACTAAATGGGCTAAAGTAGACCATAATTGGTGAGATGCAACAACCTTAATAAAATCCCTCTATTAAAATATTAAGTCAACATGGCCTTCCAATTTTGCCCTCGTTAAGGCCTCGATCAATACTATGTAGGTTTTGCCAAAGCGAAGTACTAGTATTTATCTTGGTTAAACGCGAAGAATAAACAAGTGATATTCGCTGGTTAAAAAATTGGTTAATGACTTAACTAGGTTACTCTAATAGGATTAGAAACCTAGAGGCAAGTAAATTGGATAAATCATAAGATGATTAGAACAAGAGTTGTTCACCAAATATTAGGAGTTACATATGATGTAATTAGCAAATGTTGCTTACCTAAATAACCATAATCTTAAGAGTAAAGCCAAAGCTGACTTAAGAGGTGGTGAAATATGGATCCTTAACCTACTAGAAATACTTTTGAGAAAGTTTTTCCGAAATTAATATACGAGGGTTATTAATTTTGAAATAAAATAGTGGGAATATCATTTAATAAAGTCTTTTTAATGATTGATATAAAATTGGTAAATTTACTCACATGCATATTTAATTGTTGTAGATATATTATGGCTGCAAACACTAGTACACTCTCATTGCGATCGGTCCTTGAGAAGGACAAATTGAATGGTTTGAATTTTCTTGATTGGTTCCGTAACTTGAGGATTGTCCTTAAACAAGAACGGAAATTATATGTCATTGAACAACCACTTCCTAATGAACCACCCGCTAATGCCTCGAGGACTGATAGAGATGCTTACAAGAAGTATCTCGATGACATGATAGATGTTGGATGTCTTATGCTTGCCACTATGAATCCTGAACTTCAGAAGCAACATGAGGACATGGTTGCTTATGATATGATCGAGCACCTAAAAGAACTTTATCAGGGACAAGCACGGCAAGAGAGGTTTGATATCTCTAAGGCCCTATTCCAATGTAAGTTGGCTGAAGGAAGCCCAGTAGGACCTCATGTCCTTAAGATGATTGGCTATATTGAAAGCCTGTCTAAGCTTGGGTTTCCATTGAGCCAAGAGTTGGCCACTGATGTTATTTTACAATCGTTGCCGGATAGCTACAGCCAGTTTGTCCTCAATTTCAATATGAATGAAATTGACAAGACTCTACCACAATTGCTCAGTATGTTACGAACTGCTGAAGGCAACTTGAAAAAGGTTGGACCCAAGCCCATACTGATGGTCCGTAATAACAAGGGCAAGGGAAAGACCAAAGTTCAAACAAAGCCCAAGGGCAAAAGTAAGCCCAAATTTGGAAAAGGAAAGGTTGCACTGAAACCTAAATGTGGGGTGTCTAAGGAAGGAAACTATTTTCATTGTGGTGTGACTGGACATTGGAAACGAAACTGCCCTGTCTATCTTGAGGAAGTCAAGAAGGCTAAAGCAAGCGGAATGTCTGCTTCAGGTATTTATGTTATTGATATTAATTTATCAACTACTACTTCTTAGGTATTAGATACTGGTTGTGGTTCTCATATTTGTACTTTTGTACAGGGACTACAAAGGAGTAGGACTTTGGCTAGAGGAGATGTGGACCTACGAGTTGGAAATGGAGCAAAAGTTGCTGCATTAGCTGTGGGAACATATACTTTATCTTTGCCTAGTGGACTTGATTTATGTTTAGAGGATTGTTATCTTGTGCCCAGTTTGACTAAAAACATTATTTCAATTTATTGTTTAGACAAAATTGGTTTTGAGATAATTATTAAGAATAATTGTTGTTCCTTTTATCTCAATAATATTTTTTATGGTTCGGTACAATTGATAAATGGCCTCTATATTTTAGATCAAACGAATCCCATTTACAACATAAATACTAAAAGATCTAAAATAAATGACTCAAATCAAACTTATCTTTGGCATTGTCGTTTGGGCCACATAAGTGAGAAACGTATATCCAAACTCCATAAAGATGGTCTCCTGAATTCATTTGTTTTGAACAATTTGAAGTATGTTAATCTTGCTTATTGGGAAAAATGACTAAATCTCCTTTCTCTGGAAAAGGTGAACGAGCTAGTGATTTATTGGGCCTAATACATTATGATGTATGTGGACCAATAAATATACAGGCCAGAGGTGGATTTCACTACTTCATTACTTTCACTGATGATTTCAGTAGATATGGGTATGTTTATCTCATGCGCCATAAGTCTGAGTCCCTTGAAAAGTTCAAGGAATTCAAAAATGAAGTACAAAATCAACTAGGCAAAACTATCAAGTCACTTCGATCTGATCGAGGTGGAGAGTATTTGAGCCTAGAGTTTGATGATCTTTTGAAAGAATGTGGGATTGTCTCACAACTTACTCCTCCTGGTACTCCTCAATGGAATGGAGTATCTGAGAGAAGAAATCGAACTTTATTAGACATGGTTCAATCCATGATGAGTCATGCTGATCTACCGACTTCCTTTTGGGGACATGCACTTGAAACTGCTGCTTTCACACTAAATCGTGTTCCATCTAAATCGGTTCAGAAGACGCCATATGAGATGTGGACTGGGAAACGTCCTAGTATGTCTTTTATGAAAATTTGGGGTTGTGAAGCTTATGTTAAACGTCAGACGTCTATTAAGCTTGAACCCAAATCTGAAAGGTGTATTTTTGTGGGGTATCCAAAAGAAACCAAAGGACATTATTTTTTTAATCCCACTGAGAACAAAATTTTTGTTGCTCGGACTGGTGTCTTCCTAGAGAGAGAATTTACTTCTAGAAAAGGAAGTGGGAGAAAGATTGAACTTGAAGAAATTCAAGAATCACAAGATACCACTGAACCAAAGATTGAACAAAAGCAAATTCCACAAGAAATTGAGGAACAAACAACTGCTGTAGAAACACAACTACCGCGCAGATCTTTAAGAGAACGCCGTGCACCTGAGAGATATGGATTTCTCATTACAACGCATGGTGACGTTCTTCTTATAGATCAAGATGAGCCTAGGACTTATCAAGAAGCGGTGACAAGCCCAGACTCTGAGAAATGGCTTGAGGCCATGAGATCTGAGATGGATTCCATGTATGAAAACCAAGTATGGACTTTGATTGACCCACCCGAAGGGGTTAAACCTATAGGGTGCAAATGGGTTTTCAAAAAGAAAACAGACATGGATGGTAATGTACAAACATACAAAGAGCGATTAGTCGCT
The DNA here is from genome assembly GCA_005393395.2 of Gossypium australe. Lineage (NCBI taxonomy): Eukaryota > Viridiplantae > Streptophyta > Magnoliopsida > Malvales > Malvaceae > Gossypium > Gossypium australe. Next base: position 90,177,206 of record CM016614.1, on the reverse strand, counting down.
AAAGGTTTTCGCTAAATTCATGGTGTTGACTATGATGAAACCTTTTCTCCTGTAGCTATGTTTAAATCCATCAAGATCTTGCTCGCCATAGCTGCATTTCATGATTATGAAATCTGGCAGATGGACGTCAAAAAAGCTTTCCTTAACGGGAAACTTGAAGAGGATGTGTATATGACACAACCTGAAGGTTTTGTAAATCCAAAGGATGCTAGAAAGATATGTAAGCTACAAAGATGCATTTATGGATTAAAGCAAGCTTCTCGAAGTTGGAATATTCATTTTAACGATGCAATCAAAGAGTTTGGTTTTATCAAAAATGAAGATGAACCATGTGTTTACAAGAAAGTTAGTGGGAGCACTATCACATTCTTGGTTGTAACACCCTGGTTTTAGGGGCTAGATTTTTGGTGCTTAGCTCAAGTGTTGGCACACTTCAGTGTGTGGTTGGGTAAGTTTTAGGGGTCCTGAGAACCCTAGGTGGTGGTAGGTTGCCTTAGAAAATTTTTAGTTTTAGGGGCTAAAAGGGGGAGCTTGGATAGAGGGGGCCTTAAGAGAATTTTTGGTGGAAATATGGCACAAAGATAGGCTTGGCAAAGTGGTAGGAAGGCGCCACTTTAGAGCTTGGAAGGTGACGCCATTTGCAGGAGGAAGGGTCTCGTGTTCGATTCGCGGGAGCAGCAGATGGGCATTGTTTTTGCGTCAAGTTGGTAAGGAGGTTGGACGGTTTTGGAGGCTTAAAAATAGATGAAGACTTGGTCTTCTTTTTTTTTTAAATTTTGGCTAAGAAGGTTTGACCCATTCAAACTATTTTGAATGGATGGAAGGGAGGTATTTTAGGAGAGTTTTGAGGATTATTTTTGGGGGTTGGAGCTTGGCCTTCTAGTATAAATAGGGGGGGAAGGTGCTCTTTATTCATTCACCATTTGCCTTCTTCCTTGCCGAATGTAAGCCTAAGCAAACCCTCTCCATTTTAGTTCTTAGCAACCCCAGAACCGAAAGTTGTTCTTCCTTTGGTCCCTTTGCTGAATTTCCATCTTCTTAAGCCTTCATCCATTTACTTCCCTACTCTACCAACACTAAAAACGCCCCTCCTCCTCACCTATGCACCTTGGCCGAATCTTTAAGGTCACTTAGCTAAATTTTCTACTTGTTTCTCTCCATTTCTCCTTGAGTCGAATCCCTCCTCAAACTTTTGCCGAAACCCTCCTCCTTGTTCTAGTGGTGGTTGGCCGAGTGTTCTTATGGTCTTAGGGTGGTAATTCTTTCTGGTAAGAGCCAACAAGAAGGAGCGGTAAGAAGGGACCCTTAAGTCGGATTCATCAAGTGCTACAAGGGAGTTCAGAATTTGATCAAGTGGAGGTAAGGTTATTTATTAAGGTTAAATGCTTAAGTGGTGTTTTGGGGGTTAACCTGTTTACCTGATTAAGCTTTTTGATGGAGGCCACAACCAGTCAGAGTGGGCAAGGGAAGGTCCCTATTCCGAAGTTCAAGAAAAGAGCGGTTTCAGCAGTTCGGGATTGGCCACCGGGGTGTGGGCCAGCGGCAGGAGATAGCTATAGGCAGATAGCGGTAGTCTCGCTAGTCGATAGCGTCGGGATCGAGGGTTTAGAGCTCCAGGTTTTAAGGTGTGTAACTAACCCACTGTTTCCGGGTTTTATGTGTTACATGTTTTACTAACAAGTGCAGTAATAAGTGTGTCATATATACCCCTAAAGGGTATAGCGATGACCAGGTTAGTATCGGATCTGCTGCAGTGTGATTATTTGTTTATGAGTATGTTTATGGATATTAATAAGCATGTGCATGCATTATCACGATTATATTTTATGTGGCATGTGCATGGGTGGGTTACAAAAGAAGGTACGGGATGTACTTCGAGTACGTGGTTGATGTCAGCTTTGTGCTACATCGTGGATTGGCGCTGACTGAGGTCGCGTTGTGGATCTTTGCGATTTAGTTCGCGTGGTTACCTTAATTGATATCGGCTTTATGCCATATCGTGGCTTGATGGATTGCTGTGTGCTCCATCGTGGTTTGATGTTAGCTATATGCTACATCGTGGATGGCATTGGTTGCCTTTTTGGAGGGAAAAGGAGAGGGTGACTCGATAGTCCCCTGGTGTGTGGTAGGCTGGATCAGGGGGTGTGTAGCGGATGGACCCTAGGCTTGGGTTGGGTTTCATGATTGCATTATTTCATTTATGAAAAGATATGGTAATGGGCCAAGCCCAATATGACATGTGGATAGGCATGTTTTGGGAACATACGTGGAAATGGGCCAAGCCCAATTGATATGTGGTTTATTGAGGAATGGGCCTAGCCCAGTATTTGAGTATGATTTGAATGTGGGCCAAGCCCAGATTGTGGTAATTGTTTAAATGAATATATATTACTTGTTGCATTTGATAATTGGGATATTATGTGGCTAGCATGTGGGTGGATTTCAGTGGTTAACTTACACACTGAGTCATTGTGACTCACCCAATCTCTTATCCAACATCGCAGGTGAAAGGATGATCGGACCGGGTTGGAGTGGATACAAGGTGGCCCATGCAAAGGACGTTTTAATATTTTCTTTATGCACTTTATTACCAAGTACTTGGAATCATTATGTTGTAATAAGAGCCTCTTAAGTTATTTGGTTTTCTTTTGGTAATTTATATCTAAAGAGATTTGGGAATAATGTTACTTTTATGAACTAAGCTTAAATCACTTGAGTCTGATGTTTTAAACGTTTTCCAACCTAAGGAAATTGACAACTAAGAGTTTTAAAGACGAAACCCCGAGATTTCAAAGTAACCTAACGGTTTGCAAACAAACATGCCCAAGATTTCTGCAAGTAAAACTACACAAAAGGAGTTTAGACAAAAAGTTAAATGGCAACCTGTTTTCTTCAATAAGTTTTTCCCATAACATAACCAGATTCGGTCGTAGTGAATGGGCCGGGTTTGGGGATGTTACATTGGTACTATATGTGGATGACATACTTATCATGGGAAATGACATACCTACCTTGCAGTCTATTAAGACTTGGTTAAGAAGTTGTTTTTCTATGAAGGACTTGGGCGAAGCCACTTATATCTTAGGAGTCAAGATCTATAGAGATAGATCAAGACGACTACTAGGTCTAAGCCAAAGTACATACATAGATAAAGTACTGAAAAGGTTTAGTATGGAAGAATCTAAAAGAGGATTCCTACCTATGAGACATGGTATTTCACTCTCGAAGGAAATGTGTCCTTCAACTCCATAAGAGAGAGAACGTATGAGTAAAATTCCATATGCTTCCGCTATTGGATCTATCATGTATACTATGTTATGTACCCGTCCAGATGTCTCGTATGCCTTAAGTATGACGAGCAGGTATCAAGTAGATCCCGGTGAAGGTCACTGGACCACAGTCAAGAGTATCCTTAAGTACTTAAGAAGAACTAAGGATACGTTCCTATTATATGGAGGTGAGGAAGAGTTAAGTGTAAAAGGTTACACTGATGCCAGCTTCCAAACTGACAAGGACGATTCTCGATCGCAATCAGGTTTTGTGTTTTGCCTTAATGATGGTGCTGTGAGCTGGAAGAGTTCAAAGCAAAGTACAGTAGCCGATTCTACAACAGAGGCTGAGTATATTGCAGCCAGTGAGGCAGCAAAGGAAGCGGTTTGGATCAAGAAGTTCATTACTGGACTAGGGGTTGTGCCTAGCATATCAGATGCTATAGAACTCCGATGTGATAACAATGGAGCTATTGCACAAGCTAAAGAACCCAGATCTCACCAGCGATCCAAACATATACTTAGACACTACCATCTTATTCGAGAGATTATCGATCGAGGGGATGTAGAGATATGCAGAGTACCTTCAGATGATAACATTGCTGATCCCCTGACCAAGCCTCTGACACAGCAGAAGCATGATCGTCACACTAAGTCACTTGGTATTAGATATATGAGTGATTGGTCTTAGTGCTAGTGGGAGATTGTAAGAGTATGCCCAAAGATCAATCATGAGATGGTTGTAATAACATACTTTATTTACCATAGTTATTAATATAAAGCGTTGTCATTATTATTTCAGTTTTTCTATCTGTGTATACAAATAAACTGTTTTATAATAATGTCCTAAGAATAATATGATTATTCTTAAAAGATCCTTACTCGAGTATTATTATTGACTAGGACAACAATAATGCATTAAGACTAACATGTAGTTGATTGATGATAAAGAGTTGTCATTGATGTGGATTGTCAAAATCAATGCATGAATATGTGTGTTAGAGAACAACATATTGGATTGACACGTTATGAGTATGTTTATTGGATTATTATGTAATTGTCACAACATTACTCATAGTGATTAATATGTATATGATCCTCAGACTTGAGATAATTATTATCTCAACATCGTGAGTTGTATATTTTGATACAGTCAAAGGTACACCGTAATTGGTTGTTCTATAAAGGCTGATGTTGGATATACCACAATCTATGTAAAGGGATATGGTTGATCAATATAGGATAAGTCCCTCCTACATAAATGGGAGTAATATCTTAGGCCACTTGATTGAGTGAGACTAGAAATGCATAGCCATGCTCAAATAAGTTGACATGAGATGTCATACTAATTTGTATATCATAGTCTACTCAAGATATCAAGAAACATGGGATGGACTATACAAGTGTGACTATTCCATGACTTGTGTCCATTCCAGAGATAAAGGACTTAAGGATTAATACATGAAAGGTTAATCACAAAAAGTTATGTGGAATCATGACTTCTTGTAACTTAGGTAGCAATGATGCATTGCTAGATGCCACTCATTGTTTGTGACATTAGAATCGTTCTATTATTACTGCTAATGTTGCAAGAACCTACAGGGTCACACCCTATGGTTTAAATGAATGGAATAAAATATAATTGGTATTGTTTTTTGGTTGTCACATGAATTAAATTAATTAAAGAATTAATTTAATTGGGCAATCAAATAGTGAACATATTATATGTACAAGGATGTTGTACACATAATGACAACATAATTCTATTAATATATGAATTTGATTCATATATAAATTTAAATAAATATAGTTTACCGAAATCCTTATTATAATTAATGTAATTATAATTTGGGGTTAAAAACTTTATTGTATTTATTTAATCTTACGATACATTCAAGAGATACCAATTATAAAAGGGTATTAAAAGGATACCAATTAAATGGGCCCAATGAAAAAGATACCCATTATAAAAGGCCCAATTAAAAGGATACCCAATATAAAAGGTATTTAAAAGAGACAAAGCTTATGGGAAAAACCCTAAGTGATTGCTTGTTAGGTCTAGCAGCCGTCAAGCAAATAAACCTCCAAAACAGTTTTGGAGATTTCTTCCGTTCATAGTCAAACCGGGTGGATTACGTAGAGGCCGACATCGGAAAAAGGTTGAGGCTTGATTCGACAGTAGATCAAAACTCTTGTTGCCAAGGCGTCGCTGTCTACTCAGATTGAAGTTTTGGTAATTTCAAAACCTTTATTTCACCCCGATTCGTTCCTCACACATGGATCCATAATTTGGATCGCCGGATCTAACTTTATTCTGCTGCGCCATGGGGTACCGGTGTTCCAACAGATGTGACATTTTTCACCATACAAATGATGACGCCAAATTTTTAGTGCAAACACTATAGCAGCCAACTCTAAATCGTGCGTCAGATAGTTCTTTTCATGTGGCTTCAACTGTCTGGAAGCATAAGCTATCACTTTTCTCTTTTGCATCAAGACACAGCCCAAACTATTCAATGATGCATCGCTATAAATCACAAATTGTTTACCCAACTCTGGTTGAACTAACACTGGTGCCTCAGTTAACAATTTTTTCAATCGATCGAAACTTTGTTGACATTTCTCAAACCATTCAAACTTGACATCTTTCTGTAGCAGTCTAGTCATCAGTGTAGCAATCATCGAGAACCCTTTTATAAAACATTGATAGTAACTAGCCAAGCCCAGAAAGCTTCTAACCTCGGGTACATTTCTAGGGGGTTTCTAGTCAATAACTATAGAAATCTTGCTCGGATCAACTCGAATGCCATCTGTTGAGACTATATGTCTTAAAAATCTGACTTCCTAAAGCCAGAACTCACAATTGCTAAATTTAGCATACAATTGCTCATCTCTCAAGGTTTGCAACACAATCCTCAAATGCTCGACATGCTCAGACTCATCTCGCGAATAAATCAAAATGTTGTCAATGAACACAACAACAAATCTGTCTAAATACGGTCTAAATATCTGATTCATCAAATCCATAAAAATGGCAAGAGCATTAGTCAAACCAAAAGGCATAACAAGGAATTCATAATGTCTGTACCTCGTTCTGAATGCAGTTTTCAGCACATCTGAGTCTTTAACTCTCAATTGATAATAACCCGATCTCAAATGAATCTTCGAAAACACTGTTGCACCTTTCACCTGATCAAACAAATCGTCTATTTTTGGAAACGGATACTTATTCCTTATCGTAACTTTGTTGAGTTGACGATAGTCAATATGTAACACCCCTTATCTGTGTCCGACGCAGAGACTGGATACGAGGCATTACCATGTTTAACCTTGCTTGAACATGAAATCTCAGGCTATAAAATTTCGTTCCAACCTAAAACTTTTCTTTCTTAATCATAACTCACATATCATGAGCTTACGAGGTCTTAAACATACATCTGGAAGGTTTTGGGATTCAACCGGAGACTTTTACACTTTGGAAATTTTTGCCTAAACAGGGGTCACATGCCCGTGTGACTTGGGACACGCCTGTGTGGGCAGGCCGTGTGGTCTCACACGCCCATGTCCCTAGCCCAGGTAGAATTTATTTTTATTTCGAACCTACAGGGGTTTTCACACGGCTGGGCACATACCCGTGTCTATAACCCGTGTCCTTCACACGGCCTAGACACGCCCGTGTCCTCACATATGTGTGAAAACTAGGGGTATTCTGTTTATGAAGTCAGCAACCTTTAAGAAGCACACGGCCTAAGCACACGCCCGTGTGCTGGCCCGTGTGACGATTCGAATTCTCACAATTAAAATGCAGGGGACACATGGCCTAACAACACACCCATAAGGTTTGACCGTGTGTCACACACGGCCTAGACACACGCCCGTGTGTCTACTCGTGTGGATGCTTAGAGGCCACTTTCCAAGCCAATTGTCACCCTGAAACATCAACACACTTATACCAACTCAAGCAATACAAGCATGGCATTTATACACTATGAATAGCCCCCAAACAACAGTTGTAGAATTCATAAAAACTTATCATCATTAATATATAAAATTTAGCAAACATTGGCCAATCTCTTTGGCCGTATACAAAAAGGATAGTAACCTTAATAGCCAACACTTTGGCTCCCAATATGATATAGCTCAAAATGACATAATCCCTATACATGCCATACTTAAAATAAAACAACTTGGCTATACCAAAATAATAATTGATAGTGTGATCCGAGCTCCGACGTCTATGATCTCTGAGCTAGCTTGGTGAAACTACAAGAAAGAAAGAAAAGAGAGAAGTAAGCATATAGCTTAGTAAGTTTGCATGAGATTTTACATAACAATATAATGGCTTGTAGTTAAACTCATCTATCATGAAATTAAAGCATCATAAATCTCAATTGCTTGAACTTACTTACTCTTTCTCATCACATATCACATTATAATTCCATACTTGTAATTAAAATTTGGGTACCTGTACCACTTAATCACATAGATTAGCACTTTTGCTTATATAACATGAACATCAAATCCTTATCTTCCTTAACTTAGGTAGAATTCTTTATCATTCTTGAATAACTTAACTTGTTAATCATTTGCTTACTAAGCTTCCTTATTACTTCTTTCATGCTTGACTCTTTTGCCCGTTAAATTACTCGGAATATCAGAGGATACTCAATATCATCAAACATGTATCTCGATGCCAATGCCATATCCTAGATATGGTCTTATATGGGATCACCTTATGATGCCGATGCCATATCCCAGATATGGTCTTACACGGGATCACCTTAGCTTGATGTCGATGCCATGTCCCAGACATGGTCTTATACGAGATCTTCCTTTGGTGCCGAAGCCATGTCCGAGAGATGGCCTTAACGAGACTCTTCCTTAAATGTTTCCTTTTGAAACTTACCATTACCATGTCTTGACATGGTCTTACGTGGTATCCTTGCATTATGAACTCACCAATGCCATACCTTAGCATTGTCTTACATGAGATTTTTGCCTTATAGTAACTTATCAATGCCATGTCTTGATATGGTCTTACATGATTTCCTTGCCTTATAGTAACTTATCAATGCCATGTCTTGACATGGTCTTACATGGTTTCCTTGTCTTATGTTGTGACATAGGTATCCTCGTTATTCAGAATCTTCAAACGGGTCTTTTATTTACCTTGTTCTCATTGAATTTCTTATTAGGCATTATTTATCAACTTCATGAAAATATAAATCATTCAACATAGTAAGTAATTTAATCATAAAAGTATATGTAACTTTAAATTCATACAAACTTACCTCGGTACTCCAAAATATGTGTAGAAGTGCAATTTAGTCCACAACTTTGTTTTTGCCTCAGTTTCGATCCGGGCTTCGTGTTTCTTGATCTATAATAGCAAATTCACTTGTTTAATACTCACATTAACTAAATCAACTCATGAATCATACTTTGACAAATTTACGATTTTGCCCCTAAACTTTCTCTTAATTACACTTTTTCCCCTAGGTCCGTAAAATGATTTTCATTCAACTTTCTTGCATTTCAAGCCTAGACGAATTATATTCTCAACTATAACAACATTTAGTTTCCACTATTTGACTTATGTATGACCATTTCTATAACTTTTACAATTTGGTTCTTTTATGCATTTTTCATGAAAATCACTTAGAAAAAGATGTTTATCATACATCAAACTTTCATATTCTTTCTTAAAACATCAAAATACATGCATGTCATACATGGGGACCCTAACTCAAAATATAGCTAGAAATAGTTAAACCGAGCTACGGGTGTTTCAAAAATACGAAGAACATTAAAAACGAGGCTAGGATGCACTTACTATCAAGCTTTGAAGTTGAAGAAACCCTAGTTATGGAGGGCTTCTAAAATTCGGCTATGGCAAGAAGAAAATGGACACAATTTTGACTTCTTTTTCTCTTTTAATTCATTTAATAACCAAATGACAAAAATGCCCTTAATGGCCCTTTTTTTGAGATTTTTCCTTCCCATGTCTATTTTTGTCCATCTTAATATATAACGGTCTAATTGCTAAATAAGGACCCCTAATAATTTTTATGATTCTATTTCATACTTAAATCTTCTAGAAACTCATATTTCCTAATCTTTACAATTTAGTCTTAATGGACAATTTATTCACTAATTAATAAAATTTCTTCATGGAAATTTCACACAATCATGCCTTATAAAAATCATTTAATCATATATTTCTACTTCGGATCTATGGTCTCGCACCACTTTTCTGACTAGGCTATAAATCGGGATGTTACAATTCTCCTCCCTTAGGGATTTTTGTCCCTGAAAATCTTACCAGTAAAAAGGTTTGGGTACTAGTTCCTCATAGCCTGCTCGGGCTCCCATGTAGCCTCTTCTACCCCATGTCTTTGCCACAATACTTTCACAAGGGCTATACTTTTATTTCTTAATTGCTTGATTTCTCGGGCTAGAATTTTAACTGGTTCCTCACCATAAGTCATGTCTGGTTGAATTTCAGCCTCTGTCGGTGTAATCACATGCGAAGGGTCTGATAAGTAGCGTCGCAACATAGACACGTGAAACACATCATGAATCTTCTCTAAATCAGACGGCAAGGCCAACCGATAGGCTATCGGCCCACTTGTCTCAGTGATCTCATATGGTTCAATAAAATGCGGACTCAATTTGCCCTTTCGGCCAACCCAAGCACTTTCTTCCATGGTGATACTTTTAAGAATACTCTATCACTGAATTGATACTCAATTTTCTTTCTTTTTAAATCCGAGTAAGATTTTTGTCTGTCAGAAGCAGCCTTTAAAGAATCTCGAATCGCCTTTACCTTCTCTTCATTTCTCTAACCAAATCAACCCCGTGGATCTGGTTTTCCTTAAGCTCAGTCCAATATAAAGGCGTTCGACACTTACGCCCATATAAAGCCTCATAAGGCGCCATCTTTAAGCTTGACTGAAAACTATTGTTGTAGGCGAATTCCACCAGCGGTAGGTATTTTTCCTAGCTGCCTTGAAATTCGAGAACGCAACATCGAACCATATCTTCAAGCACTTGTATCAACCTCTCCGACTGACCGTCGGTTTGGGGGTGAAAAACCGTACTAAAATTTAACTTTGTGCCCAAGGCCTCTTGCAACTTTTTCCAAAATCTGAACGTAAATCTTGGATCTTTATCCGATATAATCGATAAAGGCACTCCATGAAGCCTTACTATCTCTGAAACATATAAGTTTGCCAACTTGTCAAGGTAGTAGTCAACTCGTACAGGTATGAAATGGGCTGATTTCGTAAGTCTATCAACTACAACCCATACAATATCTTTCTTACTCGGTGTCGAAGGCAAACCCGTTACAAAATCCATGGTTAATTTGTCCCATTTCCATTCGGGTACCATAATGGGTTGAAGTAAACTCGAAAGTACTTGATGTTCGGCCTTTACTTGCTGACAAATTAAACATCTTGAAACATACTCGAAAATATCTTTCTTCATACTCGACCACCAATACCATTTCTTCAAAGCATTATACATCTTGGCGCTACCCGGATGTATAGATAAGCATCCGCTATGTGCATCTTGCAAAACTTTATGAATGAGCTCATCATTTCTTGGTACACAAACTCTGTCTCTAAACATCAAACATCCATCTGAATCAATCCGGAAATCGGACTCAACACCCGACTCGCACTGACTTCTTTTGGCTTGTAAATCACTGTCATCTTTTTGAGCCTCATAGATCTCCTGAAGGAATATTGGTCTAGCCCTCAATTCGGCTAGAATAGAACCATCATCGAACAAGGTCATCTAAGTATTCATAGCCCTCAAGGCAAATAAGGATTTTCTACTTAAAGCATTGGCGACTACGTTCGCCTTCCCTAGATGGTGATCAATGACCAACTCATAATCTTTTATCAACTCTAACCATCTCCGTTGCCTTCAATTCCTTTTGAGTCATCAAATACTTTAAACTTTTGTGATCGGTGAATATCCGAAAATTTTCACCATACAAATGGTGTCTCCAAATCTTCAATGCAAAAATGATAGCAGACAACTCTAAATCATGCGTTGGGTAATTCTTTTCATGTGACTTTAGCTGTCTGGAGGCATACGCTATCACCTTGCCTTCTTGCATAAGTACACAACCCAATCCGTTTAAGGATGCATCGCTGTAGATCACAAATTCTTTTCCTGATTCAGGTTGTACTAGAACTGGAGCCTCTGTCAACATTGCCTTAAGTTTCTCGAAACTTTGTTAACACCTCTCTGTCCATTCAAACTTTACATTCTTCTGTAACAGTTTTGTAATTGGAGTCGCTATCATGGAAAAGCCTTTGACGAACCGTCTGTAATAGCCAACTAAGCCCAGAAAACTTCTAACCTCAGATACATTTTTTAGTGGTTTCCAATCAACAATAGCTGAAATCTTACCTGGGTCTACTCGGACTCCATCTCCTGAGACAATGTGTTCCAGAAATCCAACTTCCTTGAGCCAAAATTCACTTTTGCTAAACTTAGCATACAACTGGTTATCCCGCAAAATCTGTAGAAATGTCCTTAAGTGCTCAGCATGCTCACTCTCATCACGAGAATATATCAGTATATCATCAATAAAAACAATAACAAACTTGTCCAAAAATGGCTGAAAGATGCGGTTCATTAAATCCGTAAACACCACCAGGGCATTAGTTAAACCAAAAGGCATGATCAAAAATTCGTAGTGCCCATACCTCATTCGAAAAGCCGTCTTAGGCACATCTGAGTCTTTTACTCTCAACTGGTAGTATCTCGACCTCAAGTCTATCTTGGAAAACACAGTGGCTCCCTTCAATTGATCAAACAAATCATCGATCCTTGGCAATGGGTACTTGTTCTTTACTGTTACTTTGTTAAGCTATCGGTAATCTATACACAATCTCATAGAGCCATCTTTCTTTTTCACAAATAGTACTGGAGCACCCCATGGAGAGCAACTCAGTCTTGCAAAACCTTTTTCCGTCAACCCTTGCAACTGCGCCTTTAATTCTTTCAACTCAGTTGGAGCCATCCTGTAAGGAGCAACCGATATCAGTACAGTACCGAGAGCTAACTCAATACTAAACTCAACCTCTCTAATCGGAGGAAACCCTGGTAATTCTTCGTAAAAAAATCTAAATACTCACATACTATCGGTACTGACTCAATCTTTAACTTGGTTTCTTTGGCATTCATCACAAAGGCAAGATACGCCTCATACCGTTTTCTTACATACCTCTAAGCCGTCATGTGAGAGATCACTATCGGCGGTCTGTCTTGTTCATCTGATTCAACACGAAGAGTGTCCCCATTTTCACATCTCAAATCAATATATTTCTTTCCACAATTTACTGTCACATCATGAGTGGTTAACCAGTCCATTCCAAGAATAATGTCTAATTCATCAAATGGCAATAACATGAGATTTGCCTTAAAATAATGACCTCTAATCATCAATGGACAATCTTTGCATACTTTATCAACTAATACACTTTTGCCTAAAGGATTAGAAACTTTTATCACAAACTCTGTAGGCTCTACGGGCATATTCATTTTAGATACTAATTTCATGCAACTGTATGAATGGGTAGACCCTGGATCAATTAAAGCAACAACATTAGTATCATGAAGGGAAAATGTACTCGTAATTACATGTTTAAATTAACTAATTAAACATTTTCCAAATATGCATCATCACACATCAATTCACAAGCACATAACTTTTCAATTATGAACCATTTAACATATACAATACCAACTATCAATAACATTGCAAAACCTACCTTAATCTCATAATAAAAACCATATGCACACTTGTAGATATACATAAATAGCTAGCCAAAATAAGCCAAGTCTCATGGCTATAGATATACAAACCAAAACATGACCATTCACAAGCCATCTTTAATGGAAAAACTCACTACCAAAATACACATCAAAATGACCATAATCGTATACATGCCATATGACCAAAACATAAACTCAAAGTACCAAAGTGATGGTTAGATAGTGTGATGATGTCTTCGACGATCCCCGAATCCGAGCTAGCTTTGAATTCACTATAAAACACAGGAAAAATAAAAAAAGTAAGCTATAAAGCCTAGTAAGCTCGTATGAATTAAACTCAACAAATCATATTACATAAATCAACAACTTGAACTATTTAACATGGAATTCATGGTAACAACAAGCTTTCCATATGCTTAATCATGTACTTATAGGCAAATTCATAACTTCTTCTAATTGAAGTTTATACTTTCCATGTACACACCCGTACAAACTCGTAACCAACTCATACATGTTCGTAATACTGCTGAATACTCGATATCTCGCACACTAAGTGCCTTACATAGCCGAAGCTATCTTGATTTCGCACACTAAGTGTCGATACATAGCCGAAGCTTTGTTGAATATTTTCGTACAATTGTATTCATCAACCATTCAATATAAAACATTAAATCTCAATTATATTAATGCTTATTAAAATACGAACTTACCTCGAATGAGAAAACGACGAATCTAGTCGATTATTTGATAACTTTTATCTTTTCCCGATCCAAGTCCGTATTTCACTTTTCTTGATCTAAATATATTGAAAATTAACTTATTTAATCATCCATTCATTCAATTTAGTCCAAAACACTCTTTAAGGCACATTTACACTTTTGCCCCCTAAACTTTCACATTTTTACAATTTAGTTCTTATTTCATAAAATCACAAATTCATGCAACTTAGTCACCACCCATGCTAGCTGAATTTCTCCAGTACTCACAGTAGCCCATATTTCTCATTTATTACACATTTTAACCACAACTTTACACATTTCTCAATTCAACCCATATTTTGTATTTTCACTAAAAATCACTTAACAAAACTTATATATCAATTAACAAACATTCATAATCTATCAAGAAACTTCAAAAAACATGTTTATTCATCAATGGAATCATTCAAAATCTTTAACAATTTTGCAAATTAGTCCCTGGGCTAGCTAATACTAGCTGCAACGATCTCAAAAATGTAGAAATCATTAAAAACAGGACAAAAATCATACCTTAATTGTGGAAAAATGCCTTAGCCGAATGATAGCCCTAAAATGGTGTTCCTTCTCTTCCAAAAATCAGTGGAGAAGATGATACCAACAAGTAACTTGGTTTTGTTTTATTTAATTTAAGTTACCAAATTACAATATTAACCTTACTAATTAAACATTAAAAACATATAATGGTTGTCCATAATTTTCCACTCATGCTATTAATGGTCTAATTATAACATACGGATCTCCTCTTTTAATTTCCATAGCTACTAGACACCTTTAGCTAATGAAACTCCAGTTTTACACTTTACGCGATTTAGTCCTTTTTATTAAATTGACCAATCAAACGATAAAATTTCTTAACGAAAATTTCACACAAACATATTATCATGCCACTGATATTAAAATAATAATTAAATAATTATTTTGAATTTAGATTTGTGGTCCCGAAACCACTGTTATGATTTGACTAAAAACGGGTTGTTACAATAATAATCCTTCTCAGTATTTAAATCAAATGCTCACTTTGATTCTTTTACGGGATTATGGACTCATTTAGATTATCTACTGAAATAAGTTGTCTTTCTCGCAATGTAAACTTTCTTTACAATGCAACTTATCTTCAGTTTGGACTTTAGACAATCAATGAGCTAATATTTGCTTGTCACAATTTTACTATGCATGCAAAATATAAAAGATATAAATACAAAAGACATAATAGTGAAATGTGAAATTAACTTTATTTATTTATTC
This sequence comes from Gossypium australe, assembly GCA_005393395.2. Taxonomy (NCBI): domain Eukaryota; kingdom Viridiplantae; phylum Streptophyta; class Magnoliopsida; order Malvales; family Malvaceae; genus Gossypium; species Gossypium australe. The sequence goes on along the minus strand of CM016614.1, from coordinate 90,162,139 downwards.
ATCGTTCAAATAAATAGAAAACAGTTACCTGTTTACTACAATATGGACATATTTCCCAACAGTTGAAGTATAGGATTTAATGGATCCCCAGATATTCGTTTTAAAAAGATGACTTAGAATCTTTTGAAATCTTTAGGGCATGATATGAGGTTCCCATGGATTGTCAGTGGCGACTTTAATAAAATATTGTATTCCTTTGAAAAAAAGGGAGGAGCAGTAAGAGAAGGGGAGCGAATGGGACTTTCAAAGACACTTTGGATCATTGTTGAGCTAACCATAGCCGATAAAAATTCTCCTACATCGTTTCTGATAAGTATAAGATTAGTGACATACAAAACTAGGAAGACCACTTTTTTGTCCTTTATACCCTTATAAACACAAGGTTCGTTAGCGTTTTGCTCAAATCGAAAAGTCTTGATCGTTTGATCGAATCATTTATTCCATGAGTAGGACACCTACTTAAGTCCATAAATGGATATTAGCAGTTTGCAAACTTTTTGCTCCTTTCATTTGAGAACATAGCCAGTGGGTTGAGCCGTGTAAATGGTCTCATCAAGATAGGCATTCAAGAATGTTGTCTTGACATCCATTTGCCAGATATTAGTAATCGAGAGTAGCAGCAATGGATAAGAGTATGTGGATAGACTTGAGCATGGCTACTGGAGAAAATGTCTCATCGTAATCGATGCCTTCTTTTTGTGTGTAGCCTTTCTCTACAAGTCTAGCTTTGTGTGTTTCCACTTTTTCTTTCGCATTTCTCTTCTTCTTGTAGATCCACTTACACCTTATGGGTATAATCCCAATCGGTAAGTCTACAAGTTCTCACATTGTATTGGATTTCGTAGAATCCATCTCAGCATCCATGGCTTGTTTCCAGAGCTTGGAATCAATGTCCTACATAATCTCATCGTAAGTGAGTGGATCATCATCCTCATGATTGGCTTTCGTATTATAAATACTACCATCATAGATGAAGAAGTCCGGTTTCTTAGAAACTCTCCCACTACGGCAGATTCCCCTATGTTGTTGATCGTTTGCAGGATTTTCTCCAACTTTCTCAAGAATTGGACTTAGTGATTGCTCCACCACTCCCAAAAGTTCCTCGAGTACCACTTTACTTCGAGGCTTAAAGTTATCCATATAGCTTTCCTCGAGGAAAGTAACATGAGTAGAAACTTTAATCATTTTATATTTCGGATTGTAGAATAATCATTCCTTTGTTCATTTTGGATATCTTACAAACATGCACAATTCTGTCCGTGCATCCAACTTCTTTGGATCCTTATCTAAAACATGTGCTAGATAAACCTAATTGCCTTTCCACTTCCACACGAAACTTTCAAAATTTATCAAAGGTTTCACTTTTGTGGTGCATTAGATATACATATCCATATCGAGAATAGTCATCGATAAAATTCTTAAAATAAGCGTAACTTCCTTGGGCACTGATGCTCATGGGACTACATACATCAGTGTGCACAAGTTCTAAAGGTTGGTTGGCCCTTGTTCCTTTCACATTAAAAGACCTCTTAGTCATTTTACCTTCTAAGCAAGATTCACATTGTGGAAGACTAACTTCCTTAAGCATACTTAAGAGACCATATTTCAAGAGTCTAATGATTCTTTCTTGGTTAATATCACCAAGTGTTAAGTGCAATAGGTACCCCTTATTAGAGTAAGAAGTTTTAAGCTTTTTATTCACTATTTTAGTTTGAAGCATCAAGTAGTTTTTTGGTTTGATAAAGTAGAGATTGTTTTTCATCCATCCATTACAAATTAAAGAACAATTTTCTGTGAATAACAATCCTTTTATTGAATGTCACGTTATAACCATCATAAAATAAACAATGTTTTAATACCCTTGACCCATATCCGTCGCCAGAATAGGGTTACGCAGCATTACTGGAAGTTTACATCACAAAACATTCAAAATTCAAAAGATTCAAAACACATCATAAATCATAGAAAATATTATTCAAACTCATACATATTGTCCCTTACACGAGCCATCGAGGCCTTGAAAACACATTAGAAACGAATCGGGACTAAATCAGAAACATATAAAATTTTTGGCAAAAAGATGAAAAATTTAATTGTAAGGCCCCAGAACCCAGCCTAGAAGTTTAGACCGAATCCCGAAGGTCACATTGATCACCAAAGTGAATTGAAATTATTTTTAGTTTAACAAACTGGAAAACAAGACTGTACTTAAGTTACGTAAAAACTCCCAATTATAAGATCCCGATATTACAAAAATTCGTACCACAATATCCTAAATAGTACTCACAATTCAAAATTGTTTATTTATAAACTCAGAATTTATGAAAATATTTTTATAGCCTGTTCTAAAACATGGCTGTCCGAGACCTCCAGCGTGCCGAGTCCAGTTACAAAAGACGAAAATACCTGAAAAAGGAAAACAAAAGGGGTGAGCTACCGTAGCTCAGTGTGAGTTCAAAACGTAACAAATGACAGAGTTACAAAACAGAATTCCAAATAACAATTGATGCAATCATGGTCAAGAACTCAACCAAAACAGCTTGTGATCTAATTGAGCTGCTAATGGGGCCAATCACTCGTGCACGATCAAAGAGGTTCAAGGAAGCCATTTCGAGTCTCATTGATCAAGTTTAGGGAGAAGCTGTTGCGGGACTCATTGACCAAGCTTGGGCATACACTCCATGCATACCGTGCAATTTGCTCCAAGCTAAACTTTAATTTTTCAGCTTGTTGAATTCGGTTGCTGGAATGAAGATTTAAATTCGATTTTAGTTATTTTAGTTAATTTAGTTTGAGTCTTTAATTATGACATAATTTGAACATTATTAATATGAGTTTTTAATTATGTCATAGTTTGGACATCTTTAATACATGTTTGTAAGTGTATTTAAATTCTGTATCTTTAATGTTTGTTTAATTTCCTACAAATTAAAACTGGGTCAAACTTTGTTTAATGTGGCATTTAACTGTTTCTTTAATGTGTAACAGGTTGTTCACATTGGCTGCTGTTAGGAAGCTTCCTTCAAGTTGTTCGTATGGTAGAAGCACATTTAATAAGCTGAACACAACCTCCCAAGAGCCATTCGTGATCAGCAAAGCATCAAGTGTTTTCACACTTGACTAATCGGTTGGTTGCCATGTTCACACCTAAGGGACCATCCAAATTTTGATGTTCATATTTGAGGACTCTTCATGCGTCGCAAGCAGCCATAAAGAGCTACATGTCCATTGGGGTTTCTAAAGTAGCATCTATACATGTTCACAGCATTTTGACCGATCAGCTCCATGCACATTCAGCTTATTTCTAAGGTCAAATGAATTAGCTGATTAGGATTGCAAATAGACATGGCTATTGGCGTCTTCCACATCTAGAAGTCTTCAAAGGATGCATTGGAAAATTCAATAGGCATTTAGCTTATTAAATTTGATTGTAAACCATGCCTATTTGGTTGGTATTTTGTGAGCCTACAAATACTAGGCTTAAAACATGTTGCTGGGACTTTTAATAAATTTTATAACTTTTGTGAGTGTTCAACTCTTTTTGTTATTTCTTGACTCAAATTGACATATCAAGTGAACCATGTGGCATCAATCTGATTCCTTTCGAACTTATCACTTCTAGCAAGTGTGGCGTTCACCCCTATACCGATTGGTTCCTATCTCCTTATAGATAGTGGGTCATGGTCAAGTATCTTTGCCTATCTATCCTAATTGTTGTTATAAGAAACAGGTCAATATTGTCCTATAATATTAGTTCTTTCTTCAAACCTTAACTTGAAACATAACTTAACCATTTTTATCCATCTTAAATACCCTTTGATGTTTGTCCAACCCTTTCAACACCTATACCTAGCCTTGTGATTCGATACTTCTTAATTTACGATCGGGAACATTCGCAACTCGTAAACATCTACAAATACGAGCTCGCATCATTTGGTATTAGAGCTAGTCAAAATTAAGTAGGTATCAATGTTCTATCACTCCCGGGGTTATATTTGAACAAAAAATTTTGAACAAAAAAAATTTCAGCATCTTTTCAAAAATTCAAGTTTGAAAGTATAAGAAGGAGGCTCGAAATTATAATTAAAAAAAAGGCTAGCTTAAAAGTGTTTGTGTTTTTCGAGCTCAAAATTTTCCTTTACCAAACATTTTCAACTACACTGCAAGTACTGTTCGTTTTCTTTTAACCTACCTTATTACCCAACATTAACTCCCACCTCTACATCACTTTTGAAGCCGACTCCACAAGGATTTGTTGCTAAGTCCAAGGTAGTCACCAAAGAACTTAGAGAAACGAGAAAAAGTGGTAAAAGGCAAGAGTGTGTGAGAGTATTAGAGTGATAAAAGCCAAGCACGAGTGTAAACACTAGTGGAGTGAACATTTTTCTTTCTTTTTGAGGGGATTGGTGAGGTTTGTGGTGAGGAAAAACATCATGTCACGTAGCCCAAAAGGAACACTGCCAGTGGTGGTGGTGTGCCAAACGTTGCTGATGATGGTGGCTTGCGCCTCGTAAGAAATTTTGCTGGCGGTGGTGGTGTGCCCGACTTAGCATACCAAGCCCTTATTCGAGAAATGGACCGGTTGCTACAACATCGTCTGAAGCCAATGCAAGAGCAATTGGACCAACTCGAGGAAAGAGCCCAACGTGAACGAACTCCTCCAAATCCAAGGAGGGAGCGAGGCCATCCTAGGCTAAATCAAGATGATCTCTACAAGCCTAGTGATGTAGAGAGTGATCAAGCCTCCAATCGAAGTGAGAGGCGATGAGGCCAAAGTAACTAAGGGCCGAGGGAGCGAGATCGAGTGGATGATGAACTTAAAAACATTAAGATGGCAATTCCTCCATTTCACGGGAAAATCGATCCCGATGCATATTTGGAGTGGGAGAAGAAAATCAAACTTGTATTCGAATGTCTCAACTACTCGGAAGGTAAAAAGGTTAAGCTTGCTACCATAGAATTCTCCGACTTTGCCCTCATTTTGTGGGATCAGCTCACCATGAGCCGAAGAAGAAATGGTGAACGACTTATGTCTACTTGGGCTAAAATGAAGGCCATCATGAGAAAAAGGTTCATTCCAGCCTATTATCATCGTGAGTTGTACCAAAAGTTGCAAAATCTTACCCAAGGAAACCAGAGCATGGAAGATTACTATAAAGAGATGGAAGTAGCCATGATTCGAGCCGACGTCTAGAAGGACCAAGAGGCTACCATGGTAGAATTACAATATTATGTTGAAATTGTTGACATAGTTCATATGGCGATCAAAGTGGAAAAGCAATTGAAGCGAAAAGGTGCCACCCGAACCTTTCCAAATTCTACATCAAAGTGGGGACAATGAGTCAACAAGAAGGATGCCCCCTTTCGAACTAAGGAAACTGTTGGAGCCACAAAGCCTAACAAGCCGAGTGGAGAATCAAGCAAAGGGAAAAATGAGGCCGTGCCAAACCGAACCCGAGACATCAAATGCTTCAAATGCCTTGGGAGGGGCCATATTGCTAACCAATGTCCCAATCAGAGTGTGATAGTGGTAAGGGCCAATAGTGAGATTGAATCTGAAGAAGAAAAAGAAGATGAGCCTGGAGCCCTCACCAAAGAGGAGGAAAAACTTGAGTATGCCGTGGAGGGAGAAATTCTCGTTATTAAGCGGAGTTTGAGCCTTTAAAGCACGGAAAATGAATAGCTACAAGAAAACATTTTCCACACGCGATGCCATGTCCAAGGCAAAGTGTGTAGCATGATAGTCGATGAAGGTAGCTGCACGAATGTTGTTAGAAGCATGCTGGTGGAAAAACTTGGCCTAGAAACCACTAAACATTTACATCTTTACAAGTTGCAATGGCTCAACGATGGAGGAGAACTCAAAGTCACCAAGCAAGCCGTTGTTGCCTTTTTCATTAGCAAGTATAATGATGAAATTGTGTATGATGTGGTGCCAATGCATACTGGCCATTTGCTATTGGGGAGGCCGTGGCAATTCGACCGCAGAGTCATACAAGACGGATATACTAACCGTTACACCTTCAAACTTAGTGTAAAGAATGTGACTTTGGCGCCACTTACCCTTAAGCAAGTGTACGAAGATCAGCTTAAATTGAAAAACTCTATTGAAAAATTGAGAGCAAACAATCAAGAGGGAAAAGGTTAGAAAGAAAAAGAAAAGAGATCAGAAAAAATAAAGGAAAGAATGAGGTAAAATTGAGGGAGAAAAACAAAGAGTGTGAGATACAAATACGGGAGGAAAAGGAAAGAAAATGATAGAGTAATTCTAGAAAATTGAGTTTATATGCAAAAGAGAGAGAAATCGAAAATCTTTGTTGTTGAAACAGCCCATGCTTGTACTTATGTACAAGGAAAGTTTAATTGGAACTAACGATTTAGTTGACACTCTCCCTTCTCCTATTGTGACCTTGTTGTAGGAATTTGAAGATGTGTTTCCGGAGGGCATTCCATATGGCCTACCACCTATTCAAGGAATCGAACATAAATCGATTTCATACCAGGAGCCAAAATTCTAAATCGTCCAGTCTATCGAAGTAACCCCGAAGAAACCAAGGAACTAAAAAGGCAAGTGATCGAATTGTTGGAAAATTGGTATGTTCGAGAGAGCCTAAGTCCATGCGCCGTGTTCATACTCTTGGTGCCTAAAAGGATGGCCCTTAGCATATGTGTGTGGACTGTCGAGCAATCAATAACATCACCATCAAATTTTGACATTTGATTCCATTCCAAATGACATGTTGGATGAGCTAAGTGGAGCTCAACTATTCTCCAAGATAGACTTCAAGAGTGGCTATCACCAGATTTGAATGAGAGAAGGAGATGAATGGAAAACTGGCTTCAAAACTAAACATGGTTTTTACGAGTGGTTGGTTATGCCTTTTGGCCTAACTAACGCACCAAGTACCTTCATATATTTAATGAATCATATCCTTCGATCTTTCATTGGTAAATTCTGTGTGGTTTATTTTGATGATATCTTGGTTTATAGTAAGTATTTGGAAGATCATGTACATCATTTTAAATCTGTTTCGGAAGTGTTGCGAAAGGAAACTTTATTTTCTAATCTTAAAAAGTGTTCATTTTGTACTAACAAAGTTGTTTTCCTAGGTTTTGAAGTCGACCAAGAAAAGGTGAAGACAATTTGAGAGTGGCCACGACCTATAAGCATTAGCCAAGTAAGAAGTTTCTATGGCTTAGCTAGTTTCTATAGAAGGTTTGTTCCTAATTTTAGTACTTTGGCTGCTCCTTTGTCTGGAATTATTAAGAAAAATTTTAATTTTCAATGGAGTGAGGAACAAGAAAAGGCCTTCATGTTGATTAAAGATTGTTTGACGAATGCTCCTCTATTATCCTTGCCCGATTTTAACAAAACTTTTGAGATTGAATGTGATGCCTTAGGAATAGGAATTGGAGTTGTGTTAACTCAAAATGGGCGTCCCATAGCCTATTTCAGCGAGAAACTAAATAGTGCCACCCTCAACTACCCAACATATGACAAGGAAATGTATGCGCTGATCCGAGCACTGGAAACATGGCAACACTACCTATGGCCCAAGGAGTTTGTCATACACACCGATCACGAGGCTTTGAAACACCTCAAGGGGCAAAATAAACTAAACAAGAGGCATGCCAAGTGTGTAGAGTTCCTTGAATCATTCCCTTATGTGATCAAGTATAAGAAAGGTAAAGAGAATGTAGTAGCCGATGCTTTGTCAAGAAGGTACACATTGCTTAATAACTTAGATTCTAAACTACTTGGGTTTGCTTATTTAAAAGAGCTTTATGAAACTGATGTTTACTTTGGTGAGGTGTACAAGGCTTGTGAAAAAAGGGCCTTCGATAAGTTTTATAAGCATGATGGGTATTTATTCCGAGAAGTTAAGTTGTGCATACCTTATGGATCTGTTCAAGAAATACTTGTGAATGAGGCGTATAGTGGAGGCCTCATGGGGCATTTTGAAGTGACCAAGACCTTGGCCATACTCCACGAGCACTTCATTTGGCCAAAGATGAGACGCGATATGGAAAGGGTGTGCGATCAATGTGTTGCTTGCAAGAAGGCCAAATCACGCATCAAACCTCATGGATTGTACACGCCCTTGCCTATTCCCAAAGAGCCTTGGGTTGATATTTCCATAGATTTTGTCCCAGGACTTCCTAAAACTAAGAGTGGGAAGGACTCAATCTTTGTAGTTGTTGATCACTTTTCAAAAATGGCTCACTTTATTGCTTGCCATAAAACTGATGATGCTTTGAATATAGCAAATCTATTTTTCAGGGAAGTAGTGCGATTACATGGAGTCCCAAGGACTATTGTGTCAGATCAAGATGCTAAGGTCCTTAGCCATTTTTGGAGAACTTTGTGGGGCAAGCTTGGCACTAAGCTGCTATTTTCTACAACGTGCCACCCACAAACGGATGGTCAAACTACCTTGTTGAGAGGGATTATTAGGAAGAACCTAAAGACATGCGAAGAATGCTTGCCGCACACTAAATTTGCCTACAACCGATCTATCCATTTGGCCACTAAGCATTCTCCATTTGAAGTTGTTTACAGGTTTAATCCTTTAACCCCTTTGGATTTAATTCCCTTACCTGCTAATCAACTTTTGCATGTAGATGGCAAACGGAAGGCTGAGTACATGAGGCAACTACACCAAAAAGTGAGGGAAAATATAGAAAAGAGAATTGAACAGTACGTGCACAATGCAAACAAGGGACGTAAATGAGTAGTCTTTGAACCCGGAGATTGGGTCTGGATTCATATGTGAAAGGAGAGGTTCCCCGTACAAAGGAGGTCTAAGCTGCTACCTAGAGGCGATGGCCCTTTTCAAGTGTTGGAGAGGATAAATGACAACTCATACAAGTTGGACCTTCCAGGTAAGTATAAAGTGAGTGCTAGCTTTAATGTGTCTGATCTTTCTTCTTCTGATGTAGGTGATAATTTGGGGACAAATCGCTTCGAAGGGGAGGGGATGATGCGATCATGGTCAAGGACTCAACCAAAACAGCTTGTGATCCAATTGAGCTGCCAATGGGGCCAATCACTAGTGCACGAGCCAAGAGGTTCAAGGAAGCCATTTCAGGTCTCATTGGTCAAGTTTGGGGAGAAGTTGTTGCGGGTTTCATTGACCAAGCTTGGGCATGCACTCCATGCGTCCCATGCAATTTGCTCTAAGCTAAACTTAATTTTTCAGCTTGTTGAATTCGGTCGCTAGAATAAATATTTAAATTCAATTTTAGTTATTTTAGTTAATTTAGTTTGAGTCTTTAATTATGTCTGTAACACCCCTTACCCGTATTCGACGCCGGAATAAGGTACGAGGCGTTACCGGACATAAACTCAACACTCATACAAAACCGAGACTTATTTCTATCCAAATTAAAACTTTTCATTCATGTGCACATCGTCCCTTATATAGGCCCATGAGGTCCTAAACGTGCATTGAGGGTGGTTCGGGACTAAACTGAGACCTTAGGAATATTTTACAAAACTTAGGAAAAATTTGAGGTTTAAAGGGCATACACCCGTGTGGGTCAATGGACATGCCCGTGTGGCATGCCACACGCCCGTGGGCTTAGGCTGTGTTGATTTTAGGTTGCATTCTGTTTATGACATTACCAAAAAATGGTAGCCACACGACCAAGTCACATGCCCGTGTGCTAGGCCGTGTGGTCAATTTTATTTTCATGATTTTTCATAATTCAGGTGCAGACTTCACACGGCCAGGGCATACGCCCATGTTCCAAGGCCATGTCAATCACACGGCCGTGTCAGCCAGTGTGGCCAATTTTGGACATTCTGTTTTGCTATATTAAGGTGTAGGGGACACAGAGCCGAATCACACACCCATGGGGTCAGACCGTGTGTCACACACGGCCTAGACACACGCCCGTGTGGACAAATACAAGGCTATTTTCCAAACTATTTTGCCACCCTCACTTGCACAAATTCACACAACATCACATGTCATTCTTATATCATCATTTGTCATACTTAATCATCACATTTAGCTCATGATAATCATACTAGCTTCACATTCACAAGAGGGCACTAATACATGCATAAACATATAATCAACATAAGCCATCATTCATGGCTATATTCAAATTGAACCATAAACCATTTTAGGCTAACACATTTGGCTACATTAACAATGACTTAATTAATCAAAAGACAAAGTCCCTATACATGCCATAACTCAAGAAGGCTTGAATACTTATACCCAAAGTGACAACTTGATAGTGTGATAGCATCTCCGGTGATCTCCAACTCGAGCTAGTTATCTTAACCTATAAGAGCTAGGAAATGGAGGAGAGTAAGCAATAAAGCTTAGTAAGTTCATATGAAAATAATAAACAACTATTGACAGTCATTTATTTTACCCAACCATAAAGATATTATAATAAAATTTGCATTTAATCTCATGATTCCCACTTAATCATTCATAATCCTTACTCTTTATCTTATAAATACCATTTACGTGCCTTGGCATTAGCCTAACCACCATAGTCTCTCCATTATAACTTATCACATCATTTAACAAGTTATTTCCATCCTCTTAATCACATGCACATCATTTATGAGTAATCATAATTTCAACATATGGTTTAACCACCTTTCATTTGTCAAAGCTCGTATCCTACTATATTCACATAGTGACTATATTCGGCAATTATGCCTGTCTTTCCTTTCTCTGATATCTAAAGAAACACAAATTTAAATAAATAAATCGTACTATATCAAAATTCAATTTGGTTCATAAACCTATCACAATCTTATCATGCATCCATTCATCATGAATATAGATCACTAATCACAAGATTATCAATATTTCACAAGTATAACTTATTCGTGTACCTTCTTCCTAAGAGTTCATCATATACCGAATTCACTTCACATGAGTTCTATGTGCATACCTATACCACTCGTAACATAGTCACATACTTTTTCATTTTTAACGTACCCGTTGAACCACTCGGAATGCTAAAAGATACTTGAGAATCTCATACATACAGTATCGTATCAACGCCATATCCCAGATATGGTCTAACATGAAATATCATATCGAAGCCATGTCCCTGACATGGTCTTATACGAAATCACATACCGAGGCCATATCTTAGATATGGTCTTATACGGAACCTTAGTAACCTTAGTGTCATGACATTTGTATTCTATCCATTCCTAATGTTCAATCGGGGATTTTCATTCCTCGACATTTCGTCAAAATCATCATTAATAAATTTCATAAAGAAAATATACAATTCATGTAATATCAAATATTAAATACATAACATAAGGTTGTATTATTTACACACGAACTTACCTCGATACCAAAATGGCAAAAAGGGACCTAACCGTGAATTACTCATTTTCCCCCTTCTAGGTCCGAATCTCGTTTTCTTTGATCTATAACATCACATTTAGCTTGCTTATTAGCCACATTATTCATTATGACCTAAAAATCATACTATGGAAAAATTATGTTTTTGCCCCTAAACTTTATCATATTTACACTTTTTCCCTAGCCTCGTAAAATGAAATGTGTTCAATTTCTTTACTACCCATGCATAACCGAATCATTTTCATGCTTATAGCAGCCACAATTTTCCATAAAATCATATTTTTAACACATATTTCTTAACTTTTACAAATAGGTCCTTTTTAACATTTTTAACAAAAATCACTTTGTAAAAGTCATTTCTTTAACCATAAATGTAACAGCCCGATTTTGGGACTAGTCAGAACAGTGGTTTTGGGTCCACTAATACGAGGTTAGAGAAAATTATTTTAATATTATTTTATGTGTTATAGCATGATTATAAGGATGCATGAAAATTTTGGTGCTTTAATTCTAGCAATTGTATGCTTAATTGCGAAAAAGGTCTAAATCGCATAAAGTGCAAAAGTTATATTTTACAAGCTAGTTGTGTCTAATAGCTATGGAATATTAAATTGGAGGTCTTTAAAGTGCAATTAGACCACCCTAAAGGTGATGGCCAGCCAAGGGAGACAAAGGCATTAAATTGGTCAAAAATTTGGTGATAGTAGATGACTAAAATGAATAAAATAAGATAAATAAATAAGATGTCATCTTTTACTATTCCCATTTCTTCTTCCACCGAAATTTGAAGGGAAAATAGATGTTTTTGGAGTTCAAACTTTTAGCCAAGCTATTCCCTTACAAGTAAGTGATTTTAGAGTTCTTTCTTGATAATTTTTGTACTTTTGGAACCCCTAAAGCTTAAGCTAGCTAATGGGAGGACTATTTTGTAAAATGGTTGAAAGTTTGGGGATTTTTCATGAGAGTGTTTATGTTTTTTTCTGAGTTTTTATGGAAGAAAATAAATGTTGGCGGGTTAAGGAATAACTTTTGTGAACGGTTTTTCCATGAAAACACCTAAATGGGACTTATTTGTAAAGGTTGTAATTGAGTAATAAATGTATGAAATGATTGGTTTTGTGAGTTGTTATAAGAGAAATAAATGGTCATCTAGGCTTGTTTAATGAGTAAATGTGATGAAAAATGATTTACGAGCCTAGGGGCAAAATAGTAATTTTGCCAAAGTATAATGGCAGAATGGTCCTTTTTGCCTAAGTAGAAATTTTTATGTGTCATGAGTTAAGTAGTGATTAAATGAGTAAATTTTATTATTATAGATCAAGAAAAGCGCGGAAACAACATTGACTTGGGAAAAGGCAAGGTTACGGACTAAACCGTCGATTAACACATTTTGCACCGATGTAAGTTTATGTGTAATACATCTTTAATACATATGTTGTTACTTATTGATTGTATGGATGTCAATACTTATTGGTGAGATAGATTGAAAATGATGGAAATGAGTAGTTCTCGAATGAACCTCGGAATAGAAATGTGAGTACGGATAAATATCTATAAATATGTAATTGTTGGTAAGCTGTGTGTGATACCACCTTGCTACTCATTTACGATGGGCTGTGTGTGATACCATCGTTTACATTACCATTTGGTGGGCTTTGTGCGATACCACCGTAATTATTATTGTTGCTGGGCTATGTGCGATACCACTGTAATTATCATTGTTGGTGGGCTGTGTGCGAAACCATCGGGTACTTATTATCATTCCGAGGGGTTCATCGAGAAACTTGTTAAAGTAAATATTTTATGTGACTTTGAGATGATAAGTGCAGGGCATAAGTACAAATAAATGTGAGCAATGTATATGATATGGTTGGGATGTGGTAAGAGTTGAGATGAGTAAGCATGTTTATGATAATGTGAATTGTTCTTACATAGTATGTAATGTTTTTGATTGATTAACATACGGTATGATGCTTATTATTTACATGTAGACTTACTAAGCTTAAAGCTTACTCCCTTTCTTTTCCCCTTGTTTTATAGTGTCAAAGAGTCAGCTCGAGATACAAAGATAATCAGAAGATCACCCACACTATCAGCACATCTTGGTATATTTATACTTAGCATTTTGAGTATGGCATGTATAGGGGTTAGACTTAGTGAAATGTCATGTTGTTTTGTCCAAGTGTGTTGGCTCTTTTAAAGATGAACTTTTTTCCGTAAGGCCATAGTTGATGGCTCATTATTATTAATCTATGAAAAGATGAGGTTATTCATGAATGTGTAAGGTGCATGATTGGGTTGCGCTATTAAACTAAGCATGAATGGGTTGATGGTTGAATGTGATTTATGCTTGTATGAGTTAGGGCGATAAAAGAGCTTGGCAAATAGCCTTATTCTTGTCCACATGGGTAGACACACGGGCATGTGTCACCGTGTGTGTCACACAATCAGCCTCATGGGTGTGTGGTTAGGCTGTGTGTCCCCTGCATGTTAGTTTTACAAGTCAGTATGCTCAGTAGTAAACACACGGGCAGAGACACGGCTGTGTGTCTTAACCGTGTGGAAGGCACGACCATGGACATGGGCGTGTGCCCAGGCCGTGTAAAGTCTGCATCTGAAATTTGGAATTTAATTCGCCACATGGTCGAAGGAAACGGGCGTGTGCCTACGTCGTGTGACAATTTTGGGTTGATGACATCAAAAATAGAATGCCAAGGTTTTGGCACATGGGCTAAGACCCAGGCGTGTCGAGGCCGTGTGAGGGACATGGGCCAAGGACACGGGCGTGTGTGGTCGTGTGAAAACCCCTGTAGGTTCGAATTGAGAAATAGTTCCACACGGGTGTGGAACACGGGAGTGTCCCTTCCTCCACACAGGCGTGTGGATTGTTCATAGAAAATTTTCTAAGGTCTTTCTAAGAGCTTCAAAAGAGCTTAATTTGATCCCGAACCATTCCTAAACCATGAATTAGGCTTCGTAGGCTTGTTTAAGAGGCGTTATCAAAACTTTTAATTTGGAGTGGAAAGTCAGGTCTCGATGTGATGTGATTGTTTGCTTATAAGCCTAGCAATGGCTCGTACCCTACTCCAGCGTTGAATACGGGTAGGGGGTGTTACAATAAACATCCATTTTCTACCATTAAACATCAAAACACATGCATGTCACACATGGGTAAATTTTTAATCATTAACCCTACTTCAAAATAATGGTAGAAATAGGTAAATAGGGTTACGAGGACTTCAAAAATACAAAGAACATCAAAAACGGGGCAAGAATACGCTTACTATGGAGCTTGGAAAGCTTGGCCAAACCCTAGCCATGGCTTCTCTTCTAATTTTCGGCTAGAGGTAAAAGATAAGCATAATTTTGGCTTTCATTTTCCCTTTTTAATCTTTTATTTACCAAATGACTAAAATGCCCTTAACGCCCTTCCTTGAGATTTTTCCCTTCCATGTCCATTTTTGTCCATCATGAGATATAATGGCCTATTTACTACATAAGGACCTCTAATAAATTTTCTAATGCTATCTCATACTTAAAACTTCTAGAATATCATATTTTGCAATATTTGCAATTTAGTCCTAAATGATAAATTGATCACTACATTATAAAATTTCTTCATGAAATTTTCACACAACCATGCAAACATGTCATAGACCTCATAAAAACCATAAAACATATATTTTTACTTCAGATTTGTGGTCTCGCAACCACAATTCTGACTAGGCCCCAAATCGGGCTGTTACAATGCCATAATTTGAACATCATTAATATGAGTTTTTAATTATGTTATAATTTGAACATCATTAATAAGAGTTTTTAATTATTTCATAGTTTGGACATCTTTAATACATGTTTTTAAGTGTGTTTAAATTCTGACATCTTTAATGTTTGTTTAATTTCCTAGAAATTAAAAGTGTGTCAAACTTTGTTTAATGTGGCATTTAACCGTTTCTTTAATGTGTAACAGGTTGTTCACATTGGCTGCTGTTAGGAAGCTTCCTTCAAGCTGTTCATATGGCAAAAACACATTTAAGGAGCTAAAAACCACCTCCTAAGAGCCATTTCGTGATCAGCAAAGCATCAAATGTTTCCACACTTGACTAATCGGTTGGCTGCCATGTTCACACCTAAAGGACCATCCAAATTTTGCTATTCACATTTGAGGACTCTTCATGCGTCACAAGCAGCCATAAAGAGCTACATGTCCATTCGGGTTTCCAAAATAGCATCTATACATGTTCACACCATTTTGACCTGTAACACCCCAAACCCGGCCTAGACGTTATGACCGGATCTGGCATGTCACATAGAAGGGTTGCTTTAAATTCCATGTTTTCGTTAAAAGTTTGCATTCTTTTTGAAAACTTCGAGCTTTGTTGTTTGTGAAATTTGGATGTGCTCTTTTAGGTTTTTTTTTTAAAAAAACATTAGTATTATTATTTTGTAAACTACTTTGGTTATGAAAACCGATTTTGGAACATTTACGGAAACGTTATATTTTGGCAAACAGTTATTAATATTTTAGGAAAACCCCCATTTAAAACATATAATAATAAGCAATAACGAAAATGGAAGTTTAAAAGAAAATTTATTCCAATGGCCTTATTACAAAATAATAACCCAAATCAAATAGTCTTAGAATTAATATAAAAACCAAATTTACTAAGTTTTGTGAGGAACGACTCCGATGTATGGCCACCATCGAGTCCTCCGCAGCTCCCAAATCCGCTATCGCTAGGGATTAACTGCAATGTTATGGGAAAAAAAGGGGTGAGTTACAAGAACTCAATGTGTAATCCCGATTCCAGTCACAGTCATGGTCTCAATCTGGGCCTAGGCCCCATACAGTATCAACATGGTAATGCAAACAGAAAATGCAACCCAACCTAATAGTCTATTCGCTACACTCCACCCGTACCAGCCCTACACTCCATGTGGGGACCAAGTCAACCCACCCAACCCTACACTCCAAGAATGCAGTCGAGCTGCCAGTATAAACATAGCAAAGCTGCCAGTATAAATGCAGCAAAGCTGCCAGTATCAGTATATGTGGCTGAGCCACTGAAATTAGTGTGTTGTGGCATAGCCACCAGTACAGCACTTCCTCCATCATTATAACCCATCCCAATGCAACATGTCATGGCATAATAATTCAGTGTATGCAAAATGCATCATCATGGCAATTAATCAAGTTGTACACAATCTTACCAAATCTGCCCCTAAGGGTATAACGGTAATTTTACCCACCAAGGGTATCTCAGTAATTTACCCAATAAGGGTATTTTGGTAATTATCATATTATGGCTTTTCAATAGCTTACTGTCGCCTCGCACGACATGGGACCCTTATTGGGTCTCTACGGAACTAATGGGCCTAAACTCCATTTTAGGCCCAAACAGGGCCACACGCTCGTGTGGCCCATTTCGCATGGTTTCGGTCTCAGATTTCCAGATTTCACAACCGTACTTACCTTTTGATGGTTTTTCACCAACTTCGCCCATGTGGGCTGGATAGCCCATTGGGCCCGTTAAGCCCATTTCGGCTCGGTTAGGCTCGTTACAGCCTCAATGTTGCGAGAGCGCTTGTGACACTCTCAACGACTTACTATCCTTATTCATATCTCGATTACCACTGCGAGCGCTCGCACGCTCGAGTGGCACAGATGTCAGTTTTTTGACTTTTCGGCTTTTGGCCGATTCGCAGGTCATCACATGCAGTCATTCAGAAGGGTGTGAGATTACACACTTGTACGGATTACGGATCACGCTACTCTTCGAAGCATCTATGAACAATAATCGGCTAATGGTTAGTCTTAATCCACGACATTCCCAGATTTAAAATTCATTAAACAATCCACCATACTTACCAACAACGACGGCAATTCCTTGCTATGTAGAACGTTGGTTGCTCCCTTCGGCTACTAAATTGAGTCCCTAAATAAAATCACGAGTTAGCAACGCTGCCCCAAGTCCAAAAAGAAATAGCTATTCAGCCCCAAGACCTCATAAAATAATACAAGGATTGACCACCCCATATTTGGTCATAGCTTCACTTACCAACTACTTCCCGATCTTGAATGTTAAACGAATAAAGAAAAAGGTAAGATCGATCCCTATTACAATTGGCCTAGGCAAAAAGAAATGGATTCAAGGTTTTCGGTTTTAACAAAGCAACAAGAGAGGAGAAGAAGATGAGGGAAAAAGAAGAATATTACCTATGACTTGACAAAACCAAATGGAGAGGCAGGATTCGGTAGCAACGCGTAATAACTGCGAACTAATGGTGAGATGATTCGACACCTAGTAGCACACCAAAGAGCCAGTTTCAGCTATGGGGTTAAAGGATGAATGTTTCGGCACTTTATGAAAGAAGAGAGAAAAAGAACATATATGTCAAAAAAATATAAAAGAAACCGCTACCTAGTGATTATTGACGAATCGAATAAACAAGGTGGATTCGATGGTCAAAAGAACACCCAACTTTCGGCTATTAATGTTCGACTAACAACAAAGGCAAGGAGAAACCAATTCAAAAGGTGAAAAGAGAGAATTCAGTTGATGGAGAAGAGAGAGTAGAAAGACAATAAAGAAGAAAGGAGAGTTTCGGCTAATAGTCGAAGAAAAAGAACCAATTCAGATGAGAGGTAAGAGGAGGTTCGGCTAAAGTGTAGCTAAAAGAAGCGGACTCCCAAATGGGAGAAAGGGGGGAATTCGGCTTATAGAAAGAAATGGTGAAGAAGAAAAGAACAAAAAGGTTTTCGACCAATTGGAAAATACAAAGGTAACCCGAAATGCACCAAGCAGAAAAGCACACAATTTGCACAAAATCATAGAAAAACAAGAAGAGCCTAAGGAAATTTCGGCACTCAACCACCCACAAGACCGAATATGCACCTCACACTCACCTAGCCGAATTTTCACTTCCCCCACAAGCTCCCACATTCGGCCAACCACCCACTCTCACCTCAATCCCACGATTCCCTCCGTAACTTCCTCCCCATATTACTCTCTATCTTCCATTTGAAGTATTTGACTCATTCTTCAACCACCCTGGCAGAGTTTGGTCTCCACTCAGCTTCCTCCCTACCTGAGCACAAAAATTAAATTCCCCAAATGCTACTTGGAGGATTCGAACCCCACTTCCCTTGCTTCACAAGTGACGCCAACACCACTCCACCACAGGCTCCCTTGTGTTAGAAAAATACCAACCAATTAAACTTAAGTCCTGCCTCCACTAGCTCACCCCACTAAAGTGCCCAAAAACCAAACTTTTACCAGGGCTTAGGCTCGAACCCGAGCCTCCCCAAGACCCCAAACACACCCAAACAACAAGCTAACTAGCACAACACATGCAACAGTGCAAAATGCCAAACCCCTAATTTTAGGATGTTACATGACCGATCAGCTCCATCCACATTCAACTCATTTCTAAGGTCAAATGAATTAGCTGATTGGGATTGCAAATAGACATGGATGTTGGCATCTTCCACATCTAGAAGTCTTCAAAGGATGTGTTGGACAATTCAATAGGCATTTAGCTCATTAAATCTTATTGTAAACCATTCCTATTCAGCTAGTATTTTATGAGCCTATAAATACTAGGCTTAAAACATGTTGCTGGGACTTTTGATAAATTGTATAATGTTTGTGAGTGTTCAACTCTCTTTGTTGTTTCTTGACTCAAATTGACTTATCAAGTAAACCTTGTGGAGTCAATCTGATTCCTTTCGAACTTATCAATTCTAGCAAGCGTGGCATTCACCCTTATACCGATTGGTTCCTATCTCCTTATAGATAGTAGGTCACGATCAAGTATCTTTGCCTATCTATCCTAAGTGGTGTTATAAGAAACAGGTCAATATTGTCCTATAATATTGGTTATTTCTTCAAACCTTAACTTGAAACATAACTTAACCATTTTTATCCATATTAAATACCCTTTGATGTTTGTCCAGCCCTTTCGACACCTATACCTAGCCTTGTGTTTCGATACTTTTTAATTTACGATCGGGAACATTCGCAACTCGTAAACATGTACAAATACGAGCTCGCATTAATAATTCAATAACGAAAAAAAAATCAAGGGTAGCATTTTAAATCAGAGACTTAACTATACAAGAACTCAATCAGTATATGAAATAACCCATTTCAACAACCAATTAAAAGACAGGACGTATTACAAAGTTATCATTCATTACAACAGGTACAAAACACATCAAGCACACAACCTTTACGCAATTAATCACACAATCCTACGAACAAATCAAATGTGATATGTATGCACATACAGAAGAACAATCCCACCCATTAAGCCAAACACCTCTCCGTCCCCCATTCACACCGCGAATAAGCTATAAGAAGCTCAACCAACCATGCACACCACATAGGACATCGAACTAAGCCACGTAAATAACAGTCTGCAGCTGAGCTGCCATAAGTATCGTACTGTGCGGTAAACCGCTATACATACATGTTGCAGTTAAAACTGCCAAATCAGATCAGACGTCCTTTTCATCATATCCCAACACAAACATTTATGCAAATGCATGTATGCGAACAATCTCACAGAAATGATGAACACATCGCAGACAGTCAGACGAAATCAAAATGCACATAATCAATTGATAACATACAAAATCTTTTATTGCATAGCATCCATTAGCTCACAACAAATCGATCAATTTCAGCTATGGTTATGAATTACGCACAAATCTAGGCCGAAACAAAGTCTTGACCACCCTAACTAAGACTTAGCTAAGGGTCAGGACACACAGAAACTGTAACACCCTTAACCCGTATTCGTCGCTGAACAGGTTACAGAGCATTACCGAAGTTTACAGAGTAATTTCATATAATTTATGCCATTTACTTTTCATATTCGAAATTAATCATATTGTCCCATGAATGGACCCTCGAGGCCCAATTTAAATATTAGATTCAAGTCGAGACTAAATAGGGAACTTAGAAAATTTTTCGCAAAATTTTAAATTTTTTCTTATATACAGAGGTCACACGCCCGTGTGAGTAGGCCGTGTGGCTAACACGGCCATGTGACATGCCCATGTCTCAAGCCGTGTGGGCACTCGATGTGAGGCATACGGCCATGTCTTAGCCCGTGTCCTTACCCGTGTAACTCCCTGACTTGTGCCACACGGCCTATGACACGCATGTGTGCTAAGTCGTGTGATCAATTTAATTTTCACCAATTAGGTGCAGGTTTCACACAGCCAAGACACATGCTCGTGTTCTGGGTCGTGTAGCACACACGACTGAGACACACGCCCGTGTCTCCACCCGTGTACTCAATTTTGGGCATTATATTTCTCAATTTTAGGATGCAGGAGACACATGGCCAAACCACATGCCCATATGCCAGGCCGTGGGTCACACACGGTCAAGACACACGCCCGTGTGTCTACCCGTGTGGACAAAATAAGGCCATTTCTAGCCTTATTTCTCACCCAAATTTAACCTTCAACCTACAACAATATTTGCACATATTATCCAACCAATTCAAGTCATATGAATCAGGCAAACATCATTAATATGTATGAAATAGTTTCACATATTCATATGATCAAACTTACCTTCTTGTGATGATTTATATTTTGCTCTAATTCAATCTAACCAACCACATACATATATGTTAAACATAACATATATAACCTTAAAACAATAGACCAAAGCAAACCATTATTAGCCATTCCAATGGCTAAATTACAAAAAACCATGTACTTGCCAACATTGGCCAAGTTAACCTATACATGCCATTATATCAAAATAAGATTACTTTTTATACTCAAACAAGCTAGAGGATAGTGTGATGATTCTCTGACCGTTCTCCAACCTTAACGAGCTTCCGAGCACTATAAAACAAAGAAAAGAAAACCTAGTAAGCATTTAATGCTTAGTAAGCTCATATTACAGGAATTAAACTTACCGATTACATTCATTCAATTAAGCATACAATAACATGATTTCTAGAAAATTGATAAATTTGCCTAATCACATACATTCAAACAAGTATGTTAGTCAAGTAATTCACATAATACTAAAAACATGGATGAGCTCATCATTTAATGTCTTTCGTTTACATATGCTTTCCATAACATTATTCCATATTACATGTACACTTTGATAACAAATCATTTCAAATTCAGTTTAGCCATGTCAGAACTTTACTCGTTGAATTTATTTGAAATATTGATGGATACGCTCATATAGTACACTTTAGTGTACACTACTATAATTCATCAATTCATTTCCAAGGGTACCCAATTAGGGCATATAATTGAGAAGCACACTCTCGAGCCTTGTAACGGGAAGCTCACAGAGAGCCATTTTGGGAAGCTCATAAAGAGCATATTGGGAAGCTTATCCGGGCTATATAACGGGAAGCTCATAATGAGCCATAATCGGGAAGTTCACAAATAACTATATCGGGAAGCTCCAGGTAGCCAATATCAGGAAGTTCAAGCGAGCACTATCGGGAAGCTCGCAAAGAGCCAATTAACTGGAAGCTCACGAAGAGCCTTTAATCGGGATGCTCATAAGAGTTAAGGTGTATCTACAACAAATGTAGGATAACAACCTATCGGGATGCTCCGAAGAGCTATAACGGGAAGCTCGCTGAACCATATAACGGGAAGCTCGAGAGGGCTTATAACAGGATGCTCTTTTGAGCTATGGTGTGTCCGCAGCATATGCTGGACTACAACCAATACGGGATATCCTATATCCATCAACTTTCATTTATTCAAACGGGATTTGACATTTATCATGCATTATCAAATATTCAATTAATTTCACATATATGACAATTATACTGTTAACATATACAACCTTTAATTCAAATATCTAAATGTACACAATTTAGTTACACGAACTTACCTCGATACTTGTTCGTATATGAAATCTACTAATCCGAAACTTTTTGTTTTCGTCGGTCCAACTCAGTATTCGGTCTTTCAGGATCTATATAAATAAATTTAACACCAATTTAATCCATTTCATACTCAATTTAATTCAATTCACATCCTAGACAAAATTACTATTTTGCCCTATACTTTTCATAAATGACTATTTTGTCCTAGGCTCGGAAAATGAAATTCATGCAATTTAATCCTTATAAAGAGCCTAACTAAAATTTTCATATAACTTTTACAGCACATGTACTTCACAAAAATTTAGAAATTTTCCACAACTTTTACATCTTTGCAATTTAGTCCCTAAATCATAATTTCATCAAAGTTCTCTTTGTAAAAGTTGTTTATCTATCAACAACCTTTCCTTTTCTACCATAAATTTCAAAATTTCAGCATATTCATCCATGGCAAAACTTTGATACTTTGATAAATTTTCAAATTAATCCCCAAAAGAGATAGATTAAACTATCCCGATCTCAAAAATATAAAAATTACTAAAAACGGGACAAGAAAACATACTTAATTAAGCTTGATTAGTTTCCATTCTCTCTCCTAGGGTTTCCGTGAAATTTTTGGGGACAAATATGATATAGAATGTTAATATTTCTATTTAATTATTTATCATCCATTAATTTTTTCCACTTTCCAATTTAGTCCTTGCCTTTTTCTAATTTTCCATGGATGATTCATCAAAAATATCTACTAACTTTTCTTTAATGGTCTAATTACCATATAAGAACCTCTTATTTTGAATTCCATAGCTAGTTGACCCTTTTAGCTACTAACTCAACTTTTGCATTTTATGCAATTTAGTTCTTTCCATAATTGAACACATAATCAGTAAAATTTTCTTATCAGAATTTTCATATGACGTTCCTATCATAATGCAGACCATGCAATAATGTTAAAATATATTTTCTTTTCGGCTAGGATTTGTGGTCCCAAAACCACTGTTCCAATTTCACTGAAAATGGGTTGTTACATAAACATTATCGGATCAAAAACAAATATAGTACAAAAATTTGTGAGATAGGGCCACACGGCCATGTGGAAAGGCCTAGGCCGTGTGGGGGTCAACACGCCCATGTGGAGGGGCACACCCCAGTGCAAAAGGAGACATACGCTCGTGTGACCTAGGGACATGGTCGTGTGATCTGACCATGTAACTTTCTGTCCAAAATGGCTAAAATCAAGGTACAGGGAAAACACGACTGTGTGAAGGTCTCACACGCCCATGTGCCCACCAGACACAGTTGTGTGTCCAAAACACACGCCCGTGTGAGATAAGAACAAATCCCTAAATCCCCAAATGCACACGGCCATGTGGCCAAGCCGTATGGCACTAAAAGTTACCCAAAAACCTTAATTCCCAACTGCATACAGCCGTGTGAACCGCCTGTGTACAGCACACGCCAGTGTGGCCACCCGTGTGGTCACAAAACCATACCAGAACAGGCTGTAGAACGTGCATTTGCTGCCAAACAGTTCCCAAACCCTTGGTAACTCAGCAAAATACCAAATTATACCGAAAACATACGATTCAATGCTATTTTTTAACAATGTTAGATGACACAAAATTTGCCGAATTTCACAGAATCAAATCGGTAATTCAACATCGAAATTATAGAGTTTCTAAACACATACATTATGTTGATGTAACAGCCCAAATTTCGGTGAAATCGGAACAGTGGTTTCGGGACCATAAATTTGAGTCAAAAGTAACATTTATTTTTATTTTATTATATGGTCTGTATTATGATAGATATGATATGTGAAAATTTTTGGTACGAAAATTTTATCAATTGAGTGCTTAATTACGATAAGGACTAAATTGCATAAAATGCGAAAGTTGAATTCTAGTAGCTATAAGGATTAAATAGTTATGGAATTCAAAACTTAAGGTCCTTATATGGTAATTAGACCATTAACAAAAGTATGTAGATTTTTCTTGGTGACTCATCCATGGAAATATAGAAAAAGGGTAAGGACTAAATTGGAAAGTGAAAATTTTAATTAATTAAAAGATGATAAAATAGATAGCATCTTATTTTCTCATCTTCTTCCCCAAAATAAAACATGGAAACCCTAGGAGAGAGAGAAGAAACTTTCATGGCCAAATTGGGTAAGTTTTCTTATCCCGTTTTTAATAATTTTAGTATTTCTAAAACCGGGATAGCTTAATCTCTCTATTTGGGGGATTAACTTAAAAAGTTATCAAAGTATGAAAAATAGGTCATGGATGTATATTCTGGAAACTAGAAATTTATGGTAGAAAATGAAACATTATTAATAGATAAACAACTTTTACAAAGTGATTTTTGATGAAAACATGATTTAGGGACTAAAATGTAAAGTTGTGAAATTTGATGAAAAATTCTGAATTTTTATGAATACATGTGCTGTAAATTTTATGATGAAATTTTGGTTAGCCTTAGAATAGGGACTAAATTGCACAAAATTCATTTTCTGAGCCTAGGGATAAAAATGGAATTTATGGAAAAGTTAAGGGCAAAATGGTAATTTTGCCTAGGATGAAAATTGAGTCCCCTTGAATATGAAATATGATAAATTAATGTTAAATTTACTCGTATAGATCCAGATAGACCAAATTCGAAGTTAGAACGAGGAAAAGAGGAAAATGTCGGATTAGCCGATTTACGTACATGAACATTGTCGAGGTAAGTTCGTGTAATTAAATTGTGTTTATCTACATTCTTGCATTGATTGTGTTTGTGTAAATTGTCTAAATGTCATAAATATGTGAAAGGATTACATATCCGATCAAGCCCGATAAATAAAAATGTTTAAATTTAAATGACAATGCCCGATAGATGATAAAGGATAAATGAAGAGAATGTTACTTTTATGCTTGAATTGAATGAGGAATGTGTTTATTTGAATTATATGAATGTTATGGATGTATAAAATAATTACATGCCCGATAATGCTCGAAAAATGTTTAAATCTCGGTTGAATAAAATGGAATATCGATGGATAGTGGTGATTTCCCGTAAGAAATGAGGTCTTGCATGTGTTGCAAAAAGGATTTAGCTCGGACGAGTAATCCATTGATCTCATTATGGAAAGGATTTAGCCCGAACGGGTAATCCTAAGTGAGCCTCTCGAGCATATGTTTCAATTAGGATTTAGCCTGGACTGGTAATCTAATTGACTGGGTTTAACCTAGACTGGTAATCCGACAAAGCCCTTAGAGTATATGCGTTATAGACAGAATTTAACCTGGACTGGTAATTCTACTGTATAATATATAGCTCGAGAGTGTACCTAAAAGGTACTACTGGATATGAATTGATGGATTATGATTTTGTACACTTTAAGTGTACTACATGAGTATCCATCGATAATTCAAATAAATTCAACGGGCAAAGTTCTGACATGAGCAAATATGGATCTGAGGTAAATGGTTATAGATTGAGACATGATATGTAGAAGTATGAAATGTTTATACATGAACATGAAATGGTTTGATGAATGCGTTCATTTATGACAATAGATTTGTACACTGACTTTATTGACGACTATGTGCATTCTTGATTATGGACGTGTACACCTTGAGTGTACTAATCGTGACGTTGATATTCCGAGTAAAATGAGTAAAGTTCTAATGTGAAATGATCTAAACTCGAAGTGAACTATAATGAAATTATACTTGTAATAATGAGATGAATCATGCATGTTGAATGAATACAAGTTGTGGAAAGCATATGTACATGGAAACTTGATTGTTGTTAAACCATATATGTTTTGAGGTTATTATGGAATATATGACTAACAAGGGCAAGGAGGATGTGTGTAGGGCTTGAGGTCAAATTGAATGAATGTGCCTTACACAGTTACCTTAAGATAGAATGAATGGTAAGTTAAGTACCATGTTATATGAACTTACTAAACATGTAATGCTTTACTCTGTTTTATTTTTCCCCTGTTTTAAAGTACTCGTTGGATTGGAAGCTCGGTGAAGATCACTCACACTATCTATCGGCCCATGTTGGTACAATATGGTAAAGTAATTATGGTTCTAATGGAATGTATAGGTTATATTGGTCATATTGGCGTGTAAGTGTAAATGATGCTTATAATCTAGCCGTTGGAATGGCTAGTAATGATTGTTTTGATATACTTGTAATGTCATAATATGTTAGCCACATATATGTTAAGTAGTTGATTAAATTATGTCTAACATGAGGACATAACCAAGGTAAAATTGTAAACAAGTCTGCATGAAATGATATGCCATGATGATGGATGGAATACGCTTGATTAGAATGCTTGAAATGGTTTGTAATTGTATGTGATGATATATCAAGTTAAATGATAAAATTAACTTGAATAAAATGCATGGATTTGTTGGGTTATGAATGCAAGATGTGGTGTAGGATTATGGCAAAGATTAGGGGTGAGAAATGAAGCTAGGAATGGCTTTATTTCGTCCACAGGGGCGTATGTCTAGACCGTGTGCGACACACGGCCTAGTAACACGGGCATGTGGCAAGCCCGTGTGTCCCCTAAACCTTAAATTCGAGAAAACAGAATGCTCAGAATTGTACATGGGGCTCCTCTGATACCAATTACTGGGGGAAGGAGGGGATATACACAACAGAAGGCTATATTAATATCGTATAATTTTATTATACAAAAGGAAAGTAAGATAATTTACAAGGATATACAAGAAAGGATTTTGAGAGAGTATACAAAAGAAAGTTTTTCTAAAGCAAGATTGGATGTCTATTTTTTATTTCAATCGAGATCCCAAATCCGATGCCTTGTTTAGGCTACAACAATGCCTATTTATAATACAAGTTCTAAACTCTAATTTGTTTACAATTCAAGTCCGCACAGTATCCTGATAATGATGACTTCAATGTTGGCTTGATGGTTGCTTCCACGTAGCCTTCTTGATTTTATCAAAATTGTTTTAGTTGTTTCCACGTTTCTCATGCATTAATGGTTGCTTCCATCATGCTTTCATCATTTCTTTGTCTTCATTTGTTTATGGACATTTATGGATGGTGATTCCCTTCTTTTCATGTCACCTCCAAAATTGAATACTCCTTTCTTGGATGTCATTTTTTCCACGTGTTGTGTTTTGTCGATCCCTCTTGGATATTTCTAAGATTCATTTCCTCGATTTCATCAAGGTGTAATGACTCTGGTGAAGGAACTGGTGTATTCCAGCTTTCCCACGTGTCTTTGATTTCTGTTGTTATCGGATAATCATCGATCTCCAATTTCAGCTATCTTTTTTAATAACTGAACAGATTCTTCATTTCTTTCTTCTTGGATTTTTCCAGTGTCATATGCTAAAATTCTTTTGCCATCAGCCCAGAATATATAAGTGTTTTGTTGAAGTAAATACTGGGCCATGGTCATCAGATCAATTCCGGCTTGGATTTGATAATTAGAAAAATCATTATAACACTTGTCAATTGTTTTTGCCAAGTGTTGTTTGTCCTCATTTTGTAACACCCCAAACCCGGGCCAAACACTACAACCGGATCTGGTATGTCACTAAGAAAAATTTTGGAAAACATGTCGTATTTTCAGAAAAGCCCAAATATATTTTATATAGAATATGCCTTTGTAAAATAAAACCCAAACTTAATTACATGCCTTAGTTTAATTAAAATAGAAATTTAAATAACTAAAAGTAATAAAAGCCCATAATAAAACAAAATATAAACTAGTGGCCCATGGCCTTATTACAACGAGATTTTAAAATCTATTAATTAAAAATATAAAATAATAACTTGAGTCTTTTTGCTAAATCCACATATTCTGCTGCATGGCCACCTTGCGTTCCCCTCCAGCCCGGTCCGAAGCACTAGGTATCACCTGAAATGTTAATTAAAAGGGTTAGTCGCGAGACTCAGTGTGCAACCCTCATGCACCACTAGATTTTTGGGCCTTAAGCCCATTAAACAAAATAAACAATTTAATACTCATAACAAACATTAATAACAAATAATATGCAAGGCCCAACCCGTTTACCTAGGTTTCCATCCGCTACACGCCCCCGTACCAACCGTTCACACCATTGGGGATTTCTACAATCGCCCCACACCGCTACACACCATGATGGCAGTCTTGCTGCTCATCCACGTATGATGGCCGAAGCCCTTATAACATATAATGGCCGAAGCCCGTATAATAGTTCACGGCATTAGCCGCTACATCAGATCACGGTAAAAGCCGCTACACATATAACGTATAAGTTCCTCCTTTCATCAACCCAACCCATGCAATCACATACAAGCATTTTACTTATAACATTTAAACAAATTATTTACTAACCTGGGATCCGCTTTTACCATCCTTGGGCTTTCATCAATAAACCGAGATGTTGTGCATTTTATGATTAGATCTAGATGGTGGGGAAGTATTACACACCTGTTATCCGAAAATCTATTATCCTTAACGTAGAGCCTTATTTGTCGAATCCCGAAAATCCCTAAGAAACGTCACCTCCCTACCTTCGGCTTTTCCACCAAATCGGCTTTAATGGAACAGATCCGGCTTCTAGGGATAAAGAGTATAATCGACAGGGCCTTGGAAATAATGATTTGGATTAGGAGCTTGATAAAAATAAAGGAATCAAAAAAAAAGGAGAAATCCCGAAACTCACCGGATTAAAGAGGAGTATACGGCTTACGGTGCACCTTCGAGAAACAGAGATCTCACTTGTAGATTCGACTTTGAGAAGAGAAGAGGGGAAAGTAAACTGTGTTTGGAGAGTTGCGGCAAAGAAAAGGTTTTGAGAGAAAAGAAGAAGAGAAATTTGGCTAGGTGAGGAAGAAGAGAGAAAAATTGAAAGAAAAGATGATCACTAGGCTTATATAGATTTCGGCAATACACTCCCCCTCCCAGAGTTGGATTTTCGGCCAACTCTGCTGTCATCTGATAGCTTTTATCTTTCTTGTTATCTTAATCCCTTATCTCCTCAAAAATAGCCCTTATCTTTCTCTTCCTTTATCTTCCTATTTATCAAGAAAATAAAAGAATTAAAATCCCTATTTTGTAGCTAGTGTACCGTCCACTCCTAGGGCTCCTAAGTGCCGAATTTTTGACCCAAAACTTGGGCTCTCAGTAGCCCTCACTTGGCCCAAACTCCTCCCCCTTATGACGCCACCTTATGCCCATTAAAGCTCCTCAAATCTTTGGGCCACAAGCCCAGCTTGTCACTTAATTAACTATCTACTTAAATTATGAGCTAACACCATTTATTAGCCACCTAACCCAAATTTTTTAAGCCCAAAATATCACTTAAATTACCCAGAACATTAATTTAAACCCTAATCCAAATATTTAATCAGGGCCTCAATTCAACCTCAAATTCTTAAATTACAAATTAATCAAGTACCACATATAAATGCACAGGCCTATATTTAGGATATTACACATTTACTGCTAAGAGGGATCTTCCCCAAAGCATTGTACGAATATTCCAAATTTGATATAGCTGATAAAATTTTTCTTGTTCAGCTATACCGATAAAACTATTTATTTCTACATGAAAATAATAGACAAAATCATCTATATTAGTAAAATTTATTAATCTAGATTTTACTATAGCAGGAAAATCTTTTAGTAAGTGAAAAGAAAGATTTTGGACTGTTATTTCTTTAACAAATCCCCATTCAATATTGGTTATATCAAATGGTTCATGATCAAGTCTAAATTTGATAGTAGGAAATTGTTCTCCTATATCATTAGTAAAAACATAGGCTTGTAAAAAGTATTTTGAAAAAGTTTCTTTAAATTGAGCTTGCTGGTTGCAAATAGCTCTATTTATTTTTGAAAAAATATCTAGTGGTAGAATTTGTCTACATTTATTATATAGACATATTCTAAATATTTTATTAATAATAGGACTGTTTGTCCCTTTATTAATAAAATATTGGAATATATCAAGAAGATTATTTATCTCCTTAATATCCATATATTCTATTAATATTTCATCCCAATCTCTATATAAAATAGATTTAAGTAATAAATCATGGGATTCATTTTCTTTAGTTGTTTTTTCAACTAAGAAATTTGAAAATTGTGTAAGAGCTCTTCTAAAGTTTGTTCTTTGCTCAGTAATATAGGTTTTCCATATTTTGTTTATAAAATTATAATATTCCAGGGGTATTCCCGGATTATAAAAATCTTTTATTTCAGGAATTTTTTGTTGTTTCAACAAATTTTCTGTTTCTTTTATAATCTCAGCATAACTTTTTTGATATACTGAATAAGGATCTTGAGACCAATTAAAATTATTCACCGGGTTTGGTGATTGTGTTCCAAATGGTTGGCTTACCATTGGATATGGTATATAATATCCCTGGTTAGGATAAAATGGTACTTGAGCAGGTATAGTAATAAATCCTTGTTTAGGACTTATTGTTTTCCCTTTGTTGGGTTTTTTATGGATGGTTGTCCATTCTCCAACTTTTTCTAGAGGTTTTTTACCTCTATCCATAAGGCCTGTTAAGAAAATTAGCAATTATTAGTACAAATAAATTTAGGATTTTCTACTAGAGGTATTTCTATAAAAGTTTTTTCTATAGAAAACGTAACTGATTTTTTATTAATAGAAAATGGTAAATATTGATTTATAAAATTATTTCCTAATAAAATATCTCCATACATATCAGGAAAACATAATAATTTTGGAATTATAAATCTGACATTATTTATGTAGATCGGTATATTTTTTGCTTTATAATAAATAGTAGTTTTATTACTATCTATTCCATTAATTTTTATTGTCTTTTTTACAGGTTTCCAATTTTCTACAGGAATAACATTCTTTTTACAGCTACTGGCTGTAGCACCTGTATCTAATAAAGCATATAAAGAATATGATTTTTATTCTTTATTATGTAATGTAATTTCAATATATGTATTTTTTCGTGATTGAAAATTATTATCTATTGAGGATTGTATATCTTCCATTCTAGTGTTTCTAGAATTTTTACTAGGTGTAGTATGAAAAATAGGAATATGAACTGTTTTCATACCTATTGGTGTAAAAGTACTTATATTTTCCTCTTCTTCCTCTAGTTGACAATTAGAGGGTAAAACTAAATTATCATCTGTATTAGTTATCAAATTATTTTTAAAATATAGCTTATCTCCAGATGACATATATTCTATAGTACTTACTAGTTCAGAAGTACTTGCATTATTAGTCTTTTCTATCATCCAATCTGTTTCTGATATTAATTCATATAATATCTCAGTAGGATTTATTTCCTCGCTAAAACATATTTCTAAATCTTGTTCTTCAAGATTTTTAATCATTTTCTTAGCATTTTTTCCTTTATTAGGACAATTTGTTGCTATATGACCTTCTTCATCACATATAAAACATTTACATATTTGTTTTTTAGGTTTATTAGAAGTTTTTCTCCTAACAAATTTTTTCTTTTTATTATTATTACGAGTATAATTTTTATTTCCTGGTTTCCATCTAGCTAATTTATATTTTTTACGTTTTTTATAAGTAGTAGGGTGTATAGATTTACATCCAAACTCCCATTCATTTTCTAACATGTTTCTACAATATCTATGACTTAATTTATTTTTAACTTGTTTAGCAGCTTTACTTTGTAAGTAATGTAAAATTATTCTTTCTTTAGCAAAATTAATTCTATTGCCTATAGAATCTAGATTTGCTAAATCTATTCCAGAATCTTTACTATATTTTATTATATAAGAAACATATTTATTTATACAAATTTCATCCCAAGACGGTGGTAATTTATGAAAATATTGGTTTTTCCAAAATTCTATACTATCATTTTTTAACTTTTGATATTCATGAAGAAATTTTTTAGAAAATTCTTCTAAATATCTTATATCACATAATTTTAATTTTGACAAGATATAATTAGACTGGCTATCTTGATCTTTTTCATTAGTATAACCACAAAATTTTGTTTTTAGAATTGAAGTTAATCCCTTTAATAAATCTTTAGGGGTTCCTATTTGGTTCATTTTCTTTTTCTGATTCTTCCCATCGTCTAAGAAATTGTAGAACATCTCCTTGAAATGTTCCAACAAAGTAATTTAAAAATTTTTCTTTTGACCAAATAGTATTGTTGTTCTTTACAACAATAGTCATAGATTGTGCCCAATCATCTATAGCTTTTTCATAGTCTGATAAAGGAATATTAGTTAGGTCTAAATATATTCCTCCTTGAGCAACATTGCTTTTATTTAAATCATCTACCTTATATGGTATAGGTGTAGGTTGACTAAATTCACCTGGGTTTTCAAGTTTTATTTCGTTAGTAGCTATAGTTTCTATTTGGTTTTCTAATATTCTTGTTGTGTTTTCAACATTTTCATAATTTTTATTAATAGATCTCAGATAATCATCTTTCTGAAGATCTGAATCTATTTTTCTTTTACCATAAGGATCTTGTTTATCAATTCCCCTAGGTTTTGGTATTTCATAATCATATGGATCTGTTAGTATCCATGGGTTCAAGAATTTCTATATTTTCATCCTCTTCTGTTGAAGTATTTTCTTCATCAGAATTATGACTAGTAGCATTAATATCTACATTAGAATTATTAGAACTACTACTACTTTCTGTAGTATCATATTTTAACATATAGTGGTAATTATATTTTGTGAATAGATCTTTATGTTTTTCATAAAGTTCTTCTATTAATTTTAAATATTCTATTCTTTCATATTTATCTTCTGTTTTAGAAATTTTTTCTTTCCAATGTTTTATAAGGGTTTTATAGGATTGGAAGTCATATTTTTCTTGTTTTTTTAATTTTTTCTCTTTTTTGTTTTTCTTTTTTATTATAAGTAGAAGATGATTCGTCCGAAGAGTCTTCATCTGATAAAGTTAATATTACATTACTATTACCATAATATAAAGGACCTAAATCTATATCTGATTCTATATTTTTATTAGTAATAACTTGATCTAATTTATTATTAACATCTGATAAAAGTTCTTTAGATTTGTTGTTCAAATCTAAATCTGTTACTTCTCCTATATTATCTACTTTTTCTTCTATTTTACTAACTTTATTATATAATTTATTAAATATATAGAAGTCATATCTATTAAACTATCGATACCTTTACTAAGAGCCGAAACATTATTTTCATTATTAGAGTCAATATGCATAGTATGATTACAAGTTTTATCTTTATATAAACAATCTATTTCTTCCATGTTATTTATCTTTGGTACCTAAAACCGTCTGTAATCTTTAATGTCTTCACTCAAATGCCTACAACGTCCCACTCGGACTTCAAAGGCAACAAGAAGACAGAATCACAGATATATGGGTTTTAAGATAAACAACAGTGAAATAAACAGATTTGAAGATAAAAGATAGAAACTTACAATGATTACTACGATATTATAACTCCAAAAATCGTTACTCCGGGACTCCTCTGATACCAATTAATATCGTTACTCCGGGGCCTAGTAACATGGGCATGTGGTTAGGCCGTGTGTCCCCTACACCTTAAATTCGAGAAAATAGAATGCTCAGAATTGAGCACACGGGCGTGTGGGCGACATGGCCTTGAACACGAGCGTGTGTCTTTGCCGTGTGAAACCTGCACCTAATTTGAATTTAATTAGTTAACCACACGGCTTAGCACACAGGCTTGTGGCATGGCCGTGTGGCGCAAGTCAGAGAGCAACCGAAATCGGACATGGCCTGAGGCACACGCGTGTTTAAGGGTCACACGGGCGTGTGAGCCCTGCATCTTGGAAATTTTTTGAAATGTCACGAAAAATTCTTAGAGTTTCTGATTAAGTCCCGACTCGGTTCTAATGTTCGTATTGGGCCTCGAGGGTCCAAATAAGGGACGTTACAAATGATCTCGGTGAATGAGTAGTAACTTTCCTGAAATAATCAATAAATGTTCTAAATGTTCTGGTAATGCTCTGAAACCCTATTCTGATGACGGATGCGGGTTAGGGGTGTTACAGTCGAATTTCCTAGAATCAACACAAAATTTAAAAAATGAAAAAGAAAAGTTCTGAACCCACACCTGATTTGCGAGATAAGCACCCAAACTCCACTGATGAACCACAACGATTGAAGACGAATATGGTGCAGGACAAAATGACGAAGTAGGAAAACTCAAGAAAAAAAATCTAATGTTAGAAGATAGGGAGAGAAGAAAGAAAAAAGAACGTGCAGAGAGATTTTTGGTAAAAACAAACGTGAAAAGTTTTTAGCTTTCTAAAATTAAAATAAAATAACAATTAAAAATAAACAACTGACTTTTGAAAAACAAAATAAAACCTCACTAAAAGTAATTCCCCAAACACACCTATGAGGGTTGGAACACAAAACCTAAAGGTACACTAACACTCTACCAACCACTAGACCAGCAAGCCCATTCTAACATCAAAACGCGAAATGAAACTAAATGTATCTTCTAGCCACTAATCCTATCACAAAGCTCAAATCTTCTAACCCTAAAAACTAGGGTGTTACAACTCACCCCTCCTTAAAGAAATTTCATCCTCGAAATTTCCCACTAACAGAATAGTCACTTAACCATGGGTCTACCACTACGCTTCCTCTGCGCACTCTAACCCGAGCAGTACCATACCAAACTTAAGACCTCAAACACACAATCAGAACACTTAGCCACTAAAGCAAATACATATTTATTCATCACACACATACAAATGTTATCCAATGAACAGTCGAACGAATCATTCTCAGCAACAATACACAATGACAAAATAACCTACACACATACGTATCTCAATGTCGTCGAGGACACTCCCGGATCCGATGTTCCGTGGACCCGCATCGAATACATGCTCCCATTTTTTTTCCAACAATTACCCGGATGGCAATTCTTATAGTGCTAACAAAATAGAACACTCGCACCACTACCAGCATCCTCCGTAATACCTTTATTGTCACTCAAATGTGTTCTCTAACGCTTTGCAGACTAAGGTTCCAACCTTGAAAGGCTACGATCTCTCTTCTTTCCACAATCTACAGACCTACTTTGCACTAGCTCTCCATGCCTGGCTAACCTAGCCTTAAGCACTTGCTCTAGCACTTCTCTCACTACCCGAGTAAATGCCTCAATACCAAGCTCCGGGTTATTGCTACCCAAAGTTGGCAGAATTGCATTGACTTCCAACTCTTGAACAGACACATGTCTCGATGAAGCAGACGACTTCTCGAGAGTCTCACCGAATTGATCCTCGAGACCTGCTTACCTTTAGAATCCATATCGGTCTTGTATCTAAGCTTAAAGAATCTATAATTTCCAAAATCGAACACAAGCATAAATGTCTAAATATTGCAGTTCTAAGCTTACAGAACTAATCTTACAAATTTTCAAGTTTCTCACGAACCGGCATCGGAGTATCGGACATCTTACTTTTACAAAAACTTATTCCAAAACACAAACCATTTCAAAACATTATGGTACAATTTTAAGAAAATATATATGTTTTGCTTTTTTTAAACAATCTCGCGCAGGCACGGATACGTAAAAATACAGGCCGAGTTTTTGCAAACTTGGCTCCGATACCACTAAATTTAACGCCTCAGAACCCGGCCTAAAAGTTTAGACCGAATCTCGGAGGTCACATTGATCCCTGAAGTGAACTGAAATTATTTTTAGTTTAATAAACTGGAACACAAGATTGTATTTAAGTTACGCAAAAACCCCAGTTATAAAATCCCGATATTACAAAAATTCGTACCACAGTATTCTAAATAGTACTCACAATTCAAAATTGTTTATTTATAAACTCAGAATTTATGAAAATACTTTTATGGCTTGTTCTAAAACATGACTGTCCGAGACCTCCAACATGTCGAGTCTAGCTACAAAAGACGGAAATACCTGAAAAGGGAAAACTAAGGGGAGTGAGCTACCCTAGCTCAGTGTGAGTTCGAAATGTAACAAATGACAGAGTTACAAAACAGAATTTCAAATAACAGTTTAATAGCAGAAACAAAATCAAGGGCAGCATTTCAAAGCAAATACTTAACTATACACGAAATCAATCGGTGTACGAAACAGCCCATTTCAATAACTGGTTAAAAGGCAGGACGTATTTCAAAGTTATCATTCATTACACACAGGTACAGAACACATCGAGTACACAACCTTTACGCAATTAATCACGCAATCCTACGGACAAATCAAATGTGATATGCATGCACATACAGAAGAACAATCCCACCCATCCAGCCAAACACTTCTCCGTCCCCCATTCACACCACAAATGAGCTATAAGAAGCTCAACCAACCATGCACACCACATAGGACATTGAAATTGTAACAGCCCGAATGTGACCCTGATTGGAAAAGTGGTTTCGAGACCCCATTCTCCAAATTCGGAAATGTTTGAATAATTTATTTGATACCTGAATTATGCGTGTGAGCATGTGTTTTAACATTGTAAAATTTTATGCATGTTTGAGTGACTAATTTAAGAAAAAGGATTAATAGTGAACAAATATGAAAATAGCTATTGTAGGAATTAGGGGTCAAATTGATTAGTTCACTTTTGCATGGAATTTAAGTGGCAATTTAACCACAGTTGCTTCCTAGTGGACGGCAATGACTATGGATTTGGTGTGCATGTCATATTTTATATTATTATTATATTTAGATAGTGGAATGGCATTCATTAAAGAAATATGATAATGAATAATAGTAATAAAATAACAAAAACATTACCTTCCACTATCATCATCTTCTCTACGAAAACAAAGAGAAGAAGAGAAGAAGTTCCTTAGTTTCGGCCTTGTTGCATGTCTTCCTAAGGTGAGTAAACAAGGTTTAATTTTAAAAATTCTTGTATGGTTTTGCTAGTTATCTTGAGTTCTATAAGGTACATGTGGAAATTTTGAGGTTTGGAGCTTGTGTTAGGTTCGGCCATGGGAGAATTCTTTGATATGCATGAGATTTGATGAAAAAGAAATGCTAAGCATGGTAGACTCCAACGGGTAGGAATAGGAATTTAGATTAAATGAATGTGAGAAGGTATAATGTAGGTGAATAAATAGTTGAGGGTAGGATTGCTAAATAAATGGCTTATATGGACTCAACTAGGAATAAGGAAAATTCGACTCTTGAAGGACTTGTTTAAATTTCATGAAATTATTGCGTTTATTACTTAGGGATTAAATTACAAGAAAGTGAAATTTGAGGGGAAAATCACAAATGTGGTAAATTACATGTTATGAATTATTTTTAATATTATGATGAGATTGATTAACTTGGGGAGTATTCGGCTTTTGATAGAAGAGTGTATAAAATTTTATATTTATTTGTAGGGGTTCGAATGAATGAAAAGATCCAATACTAATTTGTAAAAGTAATAAATTGTGAATGATAGATTGAAAAAAAATAGTATACTTAAATATTTCGAATGGCGATGAATGAAAATTCAATTGAATAGGCTCTTTTAAATTCGGTTTTAGATCAAAGAAGGAAAGATTTGGAAACAGATCGGGGGAAAGCTAAACTGGACGAGTAGCCGGGAAGCTTGTTCAGTCGATCATCGAAGTAAGTTTTAAGCAATGAATTTGAGTTGAACTTATACTTTGTTTCAAGTTTAAGTTGAATGGTAAAATTATGATTGGAGGTATTACCAAAATATTATATATGTGTATACTTATATGAAATTGATAAAAGATGATCGAAGGTGATGGTACTTGGATATTATATTAGGTGCATGAAATAAGAACTATTGATAGTAGCATTATAATGAGATTCGGCATACTAAATAGGGTTATTGATGGCTTGATGTAGCTTAGGCCGAATGCAATATAGGACTTGGGATAATTACTACCTTGATGTATATGTGTATGTTCTTGTGTGGAGTGGATGATAATTATATGTATATATATATCGTATGCATGTCAAATGAATAACAAGTTATGAGAAACATGAGTGAGTGGAATGGTTCGATGAGCATTATACGAGCAAACTCTTAAGTAACGGCTCTATGTGAGCGATACATTATGGAACCCTGAAGTAACGGCTCCATGTGAGCGATACGTTATGATAAGTATGAAGTAACGGCTCTATGTGAGCGATACGTTATGAGAGGTATGAAGTAACGGCTCTATGTGAGCGATACGTTACAAGAAAAATCAAGTAATAACTCTAAGAGTGTGAGACGTTGCTTAATCCTATTAAAAATGTGCAGGTGTGAAGTTCGTCTAATGGTTAAGTTTGGAATTGGTAAGTAAGCTAGAAGTAAGCATTATCTCTATAAATTCAAGGGTGATAGGAGTAGATTTGTAAGTTGAACACTCGTTGAATATATACTATGTATGTAAATAATTTGGATCGTGGCTATGTTTTCAACCCTTGAAGTTTTGGTTATTTAGAAAAATAGTGATGTATAAATAGGATTAATTATTTATTTATTCATTTAATTATCTTATGTGAACAAGCATGTAGAAATGAAGATTAATTGCTTAATTCTTACTAAGCTATGAAAGCTTACTCTGTGTTTTGGTTATTCTCTAAACGCATAGGTTACTTTTGGAAGCTCATTTTGTGCTCGGGATTCACTTCCGAAGTTCTCCATACTATCGTCTCTTTTGGTACACTTTTGTAGTAGTAAGCTCTGGCTATTATGGCATGTATAGGCTAAGATATATTTTGATTTGGTTTCAAATGGTGTATATGTGTATTTATGCCATGCGAAAATGGCTAAATGATGTTAACTTGGTTTATGGGTGAATTTGGTTTTGATGTTTATTTAAGGTGAAAGTACAACATTTCTAGGTATTTGTATTCGATATATGCTAGGGTTGGCTCGAATGATATTATAGGCTATATGAATCTTAGGTTGCGTATTCTAGTAGTGATAGTACATCCACGTATAATGTGGTTGGTTTATAGGTATTAGGTGAAACATAGGATATGTTCAAGTTCGATAATTAATTTTTGATAATCGTATGGGATGTGGTTGTTTATTAGTAACATGTTGGTATATGCATATTTGATGTTGACGATAGATAAAACTTGTCTTTTAAAACGTATGCAATGTAGGCATATTTGGGCTGTTGAAATGTCATTGACCAAATGGATAGTTTTTTTTTTGGGGATCGATGGTTAATATAGAATGCAATTGCCATTGTTATTATTAATGAATGCAAATTATCGGTAGGTCTGTGTTTTAAAATCTATTCTGGGTCGGGTTAGGTCGGTAACATCTCATAACCCCATTTTGGCGACGGATACGGGTTAGGGGTGTTACAGAAATGCCCATCCAACCCTACACACCATGTATGTGGAACTAAGCCACATAAATAATAGTATGAAGCTGAGCTGCTAGAAGCATCATACTGTGCGGTAAACTGCTATACAGACATGTTGCAGTTAAAACTACCAAATCAGATTAGACGTCTTTCTCTTCATATCCCAACCCAAACATTTATGCAAATGCATGTATGCAAATAATCTCACAGAAATGATGAACACATCGCAGACAGTCAGACAGAATCAGAAGTGCACATACTCAATTGATAAGATACAGAATCTTTTATTGCATAGCATCCATTAGCTCACAACAAATCAATCAATTTCAGCTATGATTACGAATTATGCACAAATCTAGGCCGAAACAAAGTTCCGACCACCCTTACTAAGACTTAGCTAAGGGTCGGGACACACAGAAACATTATCGGATCAAAAACAAATACAGTACAAAATTTGTGAGATAGGGCCACACTACCGTTTGGGGGTCAACAAGCCCATGTGGAAGGGCACACGCTTGTTCGAAAGGAGGCACACGGCCGTATGACTAAGGCACACGCCTATATGACCTACAGACATAATAGTGTGATCCGACCGTGTAACTCTCTATCCAAAATGGCTAAAATTAAGGTACAGGGCAAACACAGTTGTGTAAGGGTCTCACACGCCCGTGTGCCCACCAGTCACGGTCGTGTGTCCAAAACACACTCCCATGTGAGATAAGAACAAATCCCTAAATCCCCAAATGCAAACGCCTGTGTACCCATGGGACACGGCTGTGTGGAAGTCTACTAAAATCCCTAAATTTAGCCACACGACCGTGTGGTACCAAAAGTTGCCCAAAAACCCTAATTTCCAACTGCACATGGCCATGTGAGCCGCCCGTGTATGGCACACACTCGTGTGGCCACCCGTGTGGTAACGAAACCACACCGGAATAGGCTGCAGAACGTGCATTTGCTGCCGAAACAGTTCCCAAACCCTTGGTAACTCAGCAAGATACCAAATTATACTAAAAACATAATATTCAATGCTAATTTTTAACAATTTTAGAATACACAGAATTTTTCGAATTTCACAGAATCAAATCGACAATTCAACATCAAAATTACAAAGCTTCTGAACACACACATTATGTCGAAGTTCCCAAAATCAACACAGAATTTCAAAAATGAAAAAGAAGAGTTCCGAACCCACACATGATTTACGATATAAGCACCCAAACTCCACCGATGAACCACAACGATTGAAGATGAATATGGTGCAAGAGCAAAATGATGGAGCATGAAAAATCAAGAGAAAAAACTAACGTGAGAAGAGAGGGAGAGAAGAAAGAAAAAAACGTGTAGAGAGATTTTTGGGAAAAACAAACGTTAAAAGTTTTTAGTTTTCTAAAATTAAAATGAAATAACAATTAAAAATAAATAATTGACTTTTGAAAACAAAATAAAACCTCACTAAAAGTAATTCCTGAAACACACCAATAAGGGTTCAAACACAAAACCTAAAGCTACACTAACACTCCACCAACCACCAGACCAGTAGGCCCATTCTGACATCAAAACGCTAAATGAACTTCAAATGTACCATTTAGCCATTGACCCTATCACAAAGCTCAAATCTTTTAACCCCAAAAACCAGGGTGTTAGATTCATACTGTAGGGGTCACACGGCCGTGTAAAAGCCTGACTTGCCACCTTTTGAAAGCTACGTGGGACACATGGCCGTGTCGTAGGGCCGTGTGTCACACACAGCTGACACACACACCCGTGTCTTAGGCTGTGTGGACAAGAAATAGGTCATTTTCTAGTTATTTCTTTCACCCAAATTGTGCACACTCATGCAACTCAAATGCACCCAAATCAATTCTCCAAAATGTACCTAAAATGTGCATAATCAAGTTAAAACAATATAATACCAACTCATACAACCAAAATGCCCTAAGGCACCTCAATATACATAACAATAAGCATATCCAATCACAAGCATAATCTAATCACTATCAATTTAACATTTGCAACCTAAATTCCATACCATTTCATACTACATTTGTCAAATTCAAACATGCCAAAATGGCCATCCAAAACATATATTCAATTGACCATTCCATCACATATCACTCAAGTACCAAAATGCCAAAAATGTTAACAATCATAAAACCAATTTAACATGCCAACATAACAACCAAACCTTTCACCAAAGATACTATATTTACAAGCCAAAACTATTGGCCATTTCATCTAAGAACTAGATACCTATACATGCCATTATAACCAAGACTTAAAAATGTCAAAATCTACCGAAATAGCCGATGGGTAGTGTGATAGATCTCCGACGACTTTCCGACCCAAACGAGCTTCTGATTAACTAC
Organism: Gossypium australe; assembly: GCA_005393395.2. Taxonomy (NCBI): domain Eukaryota; kingdom Viridiplantae; phylum Streptophyta; class Magnoliopsida; order Malvales; family Malvaceae; genus Gossypium; species Gossypium australe. Next base: position 90,120,236 of record CM016614.1, on the reverse strand, counting down.
AAAACATAAAAAATGAACACAAGGTAAGCATGTTATGCTTAGTAAGTTCATAATATATAATCCATACTTTTCAATACATTACATAATCTTAATGTACCTATGTACCAATCCAACATGAGAATAAATGGTTCATAAGCTTAAATCATATGAACTCATACTTCTTATAGTCATGAAAACACATATTTCCTAACTTTCATAGTAATAAGGTAAAATTTCATTGAAAACTCTTACCGAAGCACACATGAAGTAAAATCACGATGGTTGTTACCACCCATTTTCACAGTTCGAAAGTCGAAGCTATCCCCTTTCATAGTTCCATGGTCGTCACCATCCTTTTACATAGTTGATGGTCGTCACCATCCCTTTTCATAATTCGATAGTCAAAGTTATCCCTTTTCATAACTCAATAGCTGAAGCTTTCCCTTTTCATAGTCCAATAGCCGAAGCTATCCCTTTTCATAATTCGACAGCAGAAGCTATCCCTTTTCATTGGTCGATGGCCATCGATATGCCGTGGGATTTTTCCATCGAGATACAATTTGATATTATAAAATAATAGCATTTAAAATATAATTTAAAATGCTCTTTAAACGTACGAACTTACCTCGATCATATACGATGAGATATGTTCAACTAATCTAACACTTTTTCTTTTCCCCGATCTAAATCTATACGATGCTTATCTTGATCTAAATAATCAAATTCAGCCCACTCAATAATCATTCAATTCAATTAAATCTAAATATCATAATTTTTTGCAAAATTACACTTTTCCTCTATAATTTTGAATTCATTACAATTTAATCCCTAAGCTTATAAAATGAAATTCATGCGAATTTAATGCTAACCCTAGCTAGCTGAATTTCACTTAAGTCCTTAGTAGCTCACATTTTTCATAAATTTCAAAATTTACCATGAATATTACACATTTCTCAATTTAACCCCTAATTGACATTTTCATCAAAATTCACTTTACAATAGTTGTTTAACTAACAACAAACACTCATTTTCTTCCTTCAAACAACACAAACAACCCTAGACTTTCAATAGTTTTGCAAATTAGTCCTTGAGCTAGCTAGATTAAGCTACAACAACCCCAAAAATATAGAAATCATTAAAAATGGAACAAAAACACACTTACATGCATAGATGGACTATGGTCGAACCTTGAAGTTTCTTTAATGGCTTCCTTAGGTCAAATTCAGTTGAAGAATGAGTTTAGAAAGATGACACATTTGGCTTTTTCTTTATTTAATTACATTAATTACTAATTTACATATTTAACCTTAGATAATAACCTTTAAAACCAATAAATAAGTGTCCATATTTGTCCACTAACAATATTAATGGTCTAATTACCATTTAAGGCCACTCATACTCAAAATTCATAGCAATGTGCCACCTTTTTCTTATAGAACTCTAACTTTGCACCATATGCAATTTAGTCCTTTTTATCAAATTAAACACGCAAACGATAAAATTTCTTAACGAAATTTTTATACAACACTACCAACATACTGTAGACATTAAAATATTAATAAAATAAATATTTTTATGTTTTATTTGTGGTTCTAAAACCACTTTTTTGATTTCACTAAAAATGGGTTCTTACAAATGTACAGTAATTAAATTCCTCTTAAAATGAGGTGCATAAAACACGTTCCTTAAAACAATCTTCCTAAAATTATCAAAGTTTAAAATAACTTCTCCCACTGCTTCGACTAAAACATAGCTCCCATCTGCAATCCGCAACGAGAAGCTCTTGCCATGTAGACCTTTCGTTTCGCTAAACCCCTGTAAAGAAACACACACATGGTTAGTGGCTCTAGAATCAACAACCCAGTTGTCAATTGATTCTTCCACTAAGTAAGCTTCAACCACAAAGAGCTCCATACCTTTACTCTTTTCGGCTGGGTAATCCAAATACTCCTTACAGTTTGATTTGAAATGCCCTTTCTTGTTACAGAAGAAATATTTGATCTTTTAAAGATCTTTTAACTTCTTAGCCTTATTCCTATCCATACGAGGTGGGATCGAAGACTTAGTCGATTCTTCTTTCCCTTAGCTTTCTATTTCCTTAGAGGACGAGGGGCCCACAGCTAAGTTTGCCTCATGTTTCTCCTGAACCAACTTACCACCATTTAACATCAATTCATAGGATTGTAATTCCTTCATGAGTTGAGTCGAGGTAAGTGTCTTGTTCCCTAAGTTGTAAGCGGCCCTAAAACTAGCGAACTCCTAGGTTAAGGATTTGAACATTATTTCAATTTGCGTGTTCACGTCTAGTTCAGCCCCATTGTCCTTCGCTTCCACAAAGAATCCCATAAGCTTAAGCATGTGTTCTTTGAACAGAGTGCCCGCTTTTTGTTGAGAATTCATCAAATTTGTAATAGTGGATTGTTGAGCCAATGCGACTTGGCCTCCGACCAAATCCTCCAAATTTTTCATGATCTCTTTGGCAGTATGGAAATTCTCGTGTTGCTTTTGCAACACACTACTCATGCTCACTAACAATAACATCTAGCAATCGAGTCAGAATCTCTCCACTGATTTCTTGCTTTTGGCTGAGCTTCAAGAGGGCACGTTTCGTCAAGAACAAATTTGTGATTCTCACAATTGAAAACTATTAGCAATTTCTGTTTCCATTCTCGAAAGTTATCCCTATTTAATTTATTCTCAGTAAGAGTAGGGGACATATTTGAACTGAAAAAATAAAGATTTCACTAATTACTATATTTTTATTAAGCAAATATTTTTCATTTCAGCAACATATCAAGAATGTAGTATGATGCATGCGTATTGTATTAAAACCTTGAAAAAATATTTTTTCGTTGCTACGATCATTCTCACACCAATCAACCATGTCACATTAGGGTCCCATGATTAACTAGCAAGAACATGGATTAGATCCAATCAGTTCGTGAATTGTAATTCTTAAGACTCTACATAAGCTAACGACCATTTAATGTTTGGCCATCATCTCTAGCTTAAATATCATTTCTTGGGAAACTATTTAATAAGAGATGATCTTGAGTGTGTAACCATTAACTCAACACCCATCATGAACATGCTTTCATTTGTGAGTCATCTTGGGACACTCTCTCTGAAAGTCATGCATGATTAGTTGTCCTTAAAAGGAAATCCCATCTAGTGAACCCATTTGACAAAGTTTTTCTTGGGGTACAGCCGGGGTAGAAACCGGCTCGAAACTTTATCATGCTATCACTTAGGGACCATCAATGGAGGCCGTAGGTCTTGTTCAAGGACCTTCTCCCACTCAATATTTTAAAAACATGTAAGGTTTTTTTTATCCCAAAATTTCAAGAATGATCATACATAGTCCTAGTGGCATTCTTACCTAATCTAAATGACATGCTTCTAATATATGCATGGCATGCTATGACAATTTTATAATATATATTCATAAGAATCAACCAATTTTAAAAAAAATAATTTTGATTCTCCACAGTTTTTCTTTTAAGGGAAAACTGAAGAAGTGAATGAGAACTGTGCACTAGATAGGGTCCTAAGAAAGGGAGGTGAGTAAAATTTGACCGCTTAAAAACCAAGTCTTTCCTAGCTAGAGTCAGTCCTAGACATGCACCTTCTCATTACCACAATTCTCATAGTTACCGAATAACCTAAAAAAGTGAATAGAACAATACAACACATGTATTTTCTCATTACCTGTAACACCCCAAAACCCGGCCCATTCACTACGACCGAATTTGGAATGCCACTGTGGAAAGACGGTTGGAAATATTTTTAACTTAGGATAAAAACATGAAAATTTGTTAACTTTTGAAAATCATGTCCGTTTAGAATAATATGAAAAACCTTAATGTTATAAAATGTCTGAATTAAAACTTTATTAAACATATATATATAATTTGAATAAATAAGTTGCTAAAAATAAAATCATCTTCACATAGTAATTTAATTTAAACAAGCCATAAATGATAATAATAATAATAAAATAATACCAAAATAATAGAAAAAAAACCCTTATTACAACCAATACTTAAGCAAAGTACTTAATATTAAAATGCATAAAATAATTAAATATCTTCTTCTGCATGGCCACCTCGTATCCACTCCAACTCGGTCCAAACTTTATGCATCACCTGAAAGATTTAAGAAAAATTGGGTGAGTCCACAGACTCAGTGCATAATCATTACACATGTTTCCACACGTATGGGCTTAACCCATACCCACACAGTCCATACCAACAGATATGCAATTATGACCCAACCCAACCTAAGTCCATCCATTACGCCCACTTTAGCAGACTCTCTGCTCAAGGCCGTGGCTAATCCACCGATCACAAGAGTGATCCCACATATCTTACCTCGGCAACCCTGCTGCACAAGGCCGTGGCTGAGCCACCGATCAACCAAGTGATCCCAACAGTAATCCGTCTACGGTGATGCACTCAGCTATCAACCGCCGAGATGGGCACCTAGCCAACATCTCCCTTGATGAAGCACACAGCTAATCATCAAGCGCTAATGTAGCACGAGGCTAACATTAGACCACGTACATAAATATGTACACCCCGTCCTTCCTTGATCAATTCCAATCCCTATGCACATAAGTCAATGTATCATCTCAAATCAACATATAGAATGAATATACATCACATGCTCATTATCATATCACACATGCACCATAAATAATTTAATATCACAATTTACCAACCTGTTAACCGATTACCCCACACATGGGTATCCATCACTTCAGCCTTTATTGTCGGCTATCACACATCACACACACAAGCATATACATCAATACACACTAACAGGAAAACAGTGTGATAATTACGCACCTGATTACTTGAAGTTCTAAACTCTCGATCCCTACGCTATCGCTAAGCGAGACTACGGCTATCTGCCTATAGTTTTCTCCTGCTGCTGGCCCACACCCTGGTGGCCAATCCCGAACCGCCGAGACAGCTCTTTTCTTGAACTTCGGGATAGGGGCTTTCCCTTGACCTCTTTGACTGGTATTTGCCTCCATCAAAACGCTTAATCAGAACCACGGTTAATCACCCAAGCCATAAATCTAAGCAACGAATCTTACTAAAATATTCTTACCAAACAACTTGAATCCCGGTTGCTCCTACAACCCTGTCGAAATCCTAAAATAATACCACATTAGTTTCAGCCCCTATGCCAACAAGCATTAGAAAGTGCCTTTGGCCGAATACTACCCTTACCTTGAGTAATCGAATCTAAGAGTCCTCTTTAATGCTCCTCCTCGCTGGCTAAACACAAAAGAACCAAGATTATGGCCTTAAACACCTTCAGCCAACCAATAAAACCAATACCAAACACTTGTTTCGGCACCTAAATAGAAAGAAGCAAAAACCAATCAACTAAAGCAGAGATTACCTACTACCTTACGTTCGAAAAGACTAAGGGAGTGTAGTTGACGGCCCCAAAGAATCAGCTTCGAGAGATGACTAGAAGAGAATCAGTTCAAAAGGTATCAAAGAAGTAAACTTTCGGCTCAAGAGGAAAAATGATAAAAGATTCGGATATGGTTTAGTGCCAATGAACAATCGGTTATGGGAAATAATAGTAAAAGAGTATGGTAATCGGCTTTTGAAAGAACTATGAGAAAAAGAAGTAAATGTTGAGGTGCTTCAAGAGGTGTTGCGGCAACAGGGAATTGAGAGAGATTTTGGTTTAGGAACAAGTGAGATGAAGAAGAAAATGGAAGGAAAAGTCTCGGCCAAGGTGAATAAGTGAAGAAAAAGAGGTGTTTTTGGTGTGGGTAGTATATGAGAAGAAACGAGTGAAGGTGAAGGAGAAAGGGCTAAAATTCGGCACAAGAGAGCTCACCACCCTTTTATAACATTCGGCCACTTCCCCCCCAACCTTCATGACCGAGATAGCCTCATGAAAACCCCTTTAGCCGTCCAACTCCTCTCCCCTCACCCACTCCCTTTATTTCCTCCTAAATTCACTCTACACCCACCTTTCAAACAATTTCAAACTAAAGCCAACCCATCCCTACTCCTAGCCACACATTCAAAACAATTTGAAATAGTCAAATCCTCCTTTTTAAGTGCCAAAACCGAAACCAACTCCTCCCCCTCTCCTGACGCAAAAACAAAAGCCAAAATGCTGCCTTTGCAGCTCGAACTCTGTCCTCCCTTGCTCCTTGAGGCGTCACTTCTCCATGCTCTAAGTGGCGTCTCCCTTGCCACTCTGCCAAGCCTTCTCTTGTGTCTTAACCTCCCAAATAATTCTCTTAAGACCTCTAAAGCCAAGCTCCCCTTCTTAACACTAAAAATTCAAAATTTTCCTAAGGCATCTCTTACCTTCTAGGGTTCTTCAAACCCCTTAAAACTCATCCAACTTCACCATAAGCCTTCCAACACTTGAGTTATGCACTAAATGCATAACCCCTAGAACCCGAATGTTACATTACCACACTTCTTATTTTTAATCGATCAACTGTGGATCATCTCATAAATATATCACAATTATAACATTGCATAATATTATAAACAATTATAAAACAAATATATAATGAGATAATTAATTAAAATAAAATCGTCAACCAAGGTTAATAAATAGAAAAATAAAATTACATAATTTTTCACCACAAGGCATTCCTTGGGTCTTCAATCGCCATCACATCTTTTCCTCGTCATGGAATCTTTTTGAAAAAATTACATTTAAGTCCTACGTCTGTTTTCGGCTCAAAGAAATTCTATGAATTTTAAAAAATATATAGTTTTACGTGGAGATGATAGCCCACGATCTATTTAGTAAGAACCACAACCTAGGCAAAAAAACAATTATATAACATCGCATCCATTCCCATATATAACTCAAAACATCATAAGATCTAAAGAATATCACTTTTTATGTAATAAAATCATTTAAGAAGAAGAGAAATTTATTTTAATCATCTGTTTATACTTATATATAGAACACAACCTGGCTCTGATACCAATTGTTGGAAAATGGGTTTGGAAAACACAACAAAAAATAAATTTAGGGAAAAACCAGAATTTTAATTTTTTTTTTCAAAAATAAGATCTTGGTTGTGATATCTAAATTAATAAACATTTAATCAAAATTATACTTTCTCGATTCGTCTAGGATGAGCGCTTTGATCGAGTAGTCTTCTTCATTATCCTCAAGCTCATGTCAGCTGAGTGTGGGCTTTCTTCGAATTAGAAAAATTTTCACAAAAATTACTAGTGGAGTAATTTTGTACTTTTTCTAAACTTTTGGATCAAGTTAATATAAGAAAAATATCTCCAAAAATTTTCTGAAATAATCTCTTAAGAGAATTTTCTCTCTACACATTTCTCTTGAATTCAAGTATGTGTAAATAATGACCTAAGACTCTCTTTATATAAGGAGAGTTAAGAGAGTTCAACTATGATTAAACTTAATCACTTTAATTTAAGTTAATATAAAATTATAAACATTATATTAACTTAATATTAAATCTTATTAAAATAATAGAATGTTTATCTACAAGATAAATATTAAATTAAATTTAATATTAAATTATTAAAATGATATTATTTTTGGAATAATTAATCTGAAATCAAATTCTTTGGTAGAGTCCGAGTAGGAGTGTAACTCTTCTACTGTTCAACCACCGATAACCAACCGTCGCCGGCCATTGAGACTTTGTCGTCGTAGCCACCGGCACTACCATTTTTGGTGATACAGGTGCGACACCTTTATCGCACCCGAGCCAGTTTGGCTATTGGCAGTTCAATCCAGGTTTATGACGACCTGGCCGGTCCGGTCTAGCCACCAGTTGGACCGTCGGCCCGGTTTCACATACCGAGCCCGGCTCAACCATTTTTTGGGTTTTGGTCTCGATTTTGGGCTCCCAAACCCAATTTACGATCTCAGGTTCAATTTTCAATTACCCATTGGGCCAATTGTCTGACTTGAAAATTAACTTCCAAAAATATCATATTAATTTTAATTGATTTGATTAATTTAATTTTACTTGATCAAAATTAATTTTTCCAAAAATCACTTGGATTTTCCAAATTACTTTTTTAAGAAAATTATTTAATCAAATTCTATAGTTGAACAATTCTTATGACCACCTAATTTAATTCCACATCAAAAAAATCGACTCAATTAAATTATTCATAAAGTCGTAGAATTTACTTCTTATTCAAATGCAGTCCGATCGAGCTTTTGTTGAGCTAATGGAGAGGCCAATCGGAGATATACAATTAGGCTCTCCCATTATTCAAATGCTCACTTTGAATCTTTTATGGGAATACAAACTCATTTAGATTATCCACTGAAGTAAGTTGTCTTTCTCGCAATGTAAATGTTCTTTACAATGCCACTTATCTTCAATTTGAACTTTAGACAACCAATGCGCTAATATTTGCTTGTCACAATTTCGCTATGCATGCAAAATATAAAAGACATAAATACAAAAGGCATAATAGTGAAAATGTGAAATTAACTTTATTTATTTATTCACCGTTCAAATAAATAGAAAACAGTTACATGTTTACTACAAAATGGGCACATTTCCCAACATTCGTAACATAGTACATAACATATACATAGACATTAAAACTTACTCTTTCATAATCTTCCTTGGGTTGAACCTCAATTTTACATATCAGAATAGATCCTTTCATATGATATTGTTTGAACACTTTTGTGTTCCTGTGAGTCCAGGTCTCATTGTCATGGTTAACAACTAGCATGTCCTACTGTAGGCAACACCCATATCGTCAGGCTTCACCCAAAGGCAAAAATCATAACAGACTTATAATTAACATAGTCCACCACTCATGGCGCGTAACTTACACAATTCCCATAATAGCGAGTATAGCATGAACCAGTCTTACTTTAACTTAAATCTTCACTAACTTTCAACCATATGAATCATCAATAAGACTACTCTGGGTGGGGTATTCCAAACAAACGCTCAGCCAACAGATACTATCTGTTACACATTTCATACGCCAATCATACCATATGCAATCATACTACATCAGTATTTCACTATAGCGCATTCATCGTTTATATAGCTTAACACATTTTGCAAGCAACACAATATCTCAACTTTCAGTCATGGGTTGATTCGTCATTTTATAACACTGAATACAACACTTTTAGCACACAATACTATCACAAAAAAAATCCATTTAAGAGCTGAGTTCTGGAACTCACCTGGAAATTGACACTAAATCCATCTACTAAGCTTTTTTCCATTACTACGCGAACCTCCTTAGTCAATACAACATAACAATCATTCCAACTGAGACCATTCATTATCATAAAAACCATAATTTCTTTGCATGCAGAGGCCATTTAAATGATTTTCTACCATTTTACCCAGAACAAAACAAAATCAACAGTTAACTGAAATCCTTAAATACCTTCCTTTTTTTTCTAAATTCTATAAAACAGAGTGGCTGGAAAGCTTACCAGCTTACAAGATTCCCCATTTCTAAGACTTAAGCCTCTGTCTCTCCCATTCATGCACGAACACTCATTAATTCTTCTTTCTTCCATGGCAAATCAGAGAAAATAAGAAAAAGAATAGAAAAATAAAAGAGTCCTCCCGGAGGAGAATGCCTCTACAATATATAGTCCTCCCAATCTTCTTTCGCCAACATAAATTCACAACTACCTGAAAATACCTTAATCATCATGTCTCCCACTAAGAAATTATTTAGTTCTTAAACAAGCGAACTATGGTTGGAAACCTACTTTTCTCAACCAGCCCGCCACTTGTTCTTAAATACAAAAAGAACCCGTCAGAATAGAAAAATTTTCAATTTAATCCACAAATCCCCCTTGCAACTTAAGACTTAAAAAATTCAAGTGTAACAATATCATCTAAATTAGTCCATTTACATAGATTCAAGACTATCAATTACGTCATTTACCATTTGTACTTAAATCAGATTAGCTTGATGAACTATAGCAAGTAGTTTCGGATACTCGAGTATCTACACCACACTAGAGAGCACCGTAGTGCTATACAGAGGCACCAAAGTGAAAACCTGTACAAGCGCGCGACTAACCTTATTGGCATTTCAACTGTATCCTATTCGTTACAATGTTCACATGGGCTTCATTTATCATATATCAACAATTCATTATAATTCAATCCAAGTCTCACCTTTTGTACCATTTTGTAAATAATTCAAAATATAGTAAACATTCATACATTCATATTACAATTACTTGAAAATTTAAATAGACACATACCGTATGAACTTACTTGATAAAATCACTTAGCAAGTTGAATTGTAGGGATTATTCGGCAATTTTCCTCTTTCCCTGATTATCTTTAACTTGCTTCAAATCTTGATATATATGATAATTAATTTCAAATAATCAATTCCAGTTATCTTAAAATTTCTAAGTATATGCATATGAAATTTTTAATTTTATGTTAAAAAAATTTCCTGAACTTTTACATTTTATTCAATTTTGTCACTAAAACTAAAACTAAAACAAGCATATCTTTCACATTTAAGCTTCGTTTATTAATCCATTTTCAATTTCATCCTTTTATAACCCTCCAGAATCTATACTTATAGAAATTTCATGAAAAATTTGAAATAATTACATTTTAGTCCCTAAACTCAAAATTAACAATTTCACTTTACAATTTAATCCTATATCACATCTAAACTTGCAATCAAACAATTTAACATAAAAACATCAAAAACCATCGATGGAAACATTTCAAAACTTTAACAGTTTTACAATTTAATATCTGGATTAGCTAGATTAAACTACAACGATATAAAAAATATAAGGTTTACGAGAAATGGGTTTGGATTGGACATACATGCAAGGGCCGAATGGTTTGAATGTTTGGAAGCTTTTCTTTCTCTTAACAATAGTGTTGGAACATTGGAGGAAGATGAGAATGGAGAATTCTCATTCCTTCCACTTTGTTTTCTTTTAATTAAACCTATTATTACATTAATTTTTATTATAATTAAAATATTTTCTAATTAAACACATGCATTAACCATCCAAAATTTAGCACTAGGGTCTAATTGCCTTATAGATCCTTGCACATTTACTAATTAAGCCCTTTAACTAACAAAAATCAATAGCGATTAACTTTTACAATTTTTATGGTTTAGTCCTTGAACCCTAATTAACCATTCAATCAACAAAATTATCAGACCAAAATTTAATATAATTCTATAATATACTAGTAAATATTAATAAAGAATATTTACCTACTCAATCAGGAATATGAGGTTTCAAAACCATCATTTCCGGTACCATTGAAAACAAGTTGTTACAAAAAGACAAAATGAAATTGAACTAATTAATGCATATGATATCATAGGATGTTATAAAGACTTGATCGCTTCCTATTTTTCCAAGGAAGTTTCATGTTACAATTGGATTGAAATTATTTTGCTTATTATTTTATATAAATGTGAATTTGGTGATTTTGGCATCAATTAGATTAAATTGCAAAGTATAAAATATATGGTATTTTTGAATAAGTACAAGGTACCAAAATGGAAATGGAATGTTTATAAGATTGGTATGACATGTATATCCTGTTACAGGGATTAAATTATTACAGTAATAATACCCATGTGAACTCTGTAAAGGATTAGGATAAGTATGGCATACCATTAGGGTCAAATATGGAAACAATTAGGGATTTTCATGGTTATATGAGATATAAAATTTGTTCCAGATTCTCGTTTATATGTATCTTTTGTTTATTCTAGATTGGTAACCTCGATACGATGTCAGCTTGTCTGAGAAAATTCATAAATGCCAGCTTGTATGAGCAATGTCAGCTTGTGTGAGCAACTTTGATCATTGTCAACTTGTGTGAGCAATATAGTTTTGTGTATCCAAATTAATTTGTTAAGGTTCTCTCAGGAGAAACTTGAACTTAATGAAAATGAAAATGTTGAAATAGCTTGAATTGAGATTGAATGATTTATTAATTCAAATTGAATGGAAGTATACGATTTCTTACCTAGTGATTATGAAATGCAAATGGACTAACCTATATAGTTCTTTTTAATGTTATGAAATAGTTACATTAAAGTATGCCAAGGATGCCATATTGAATTCCAATGTGTTTAAATGTTTAGCTTATTGAATTAATAATGTATGTAAATTTCATATGAGCTTACTCAGCATTCAATATGCTTACCCGCTGTTTTCCCTTACCTTGTAAATTTCACTTTGTGGAACGTGTCAAGAGGAGCATCGAGAAACTCCCACTATCTCATTTTCAAATATGTAGCCTTTTGAATGATTAAGTTCAGATTTTTGGCATGTATATAGGTGTTATGTGTCTGTTGAATCTTGAATGTTGGTATAGTTTGAAACCTTTCTAATGGTTGATTTGGTAAGTTAATGCCTAATTGACTGTGTACGCTTTGGTAAACATGTTTGAGATATGTTGGTGACCATTGAAATGGTATATTTGGAAATAAATAGGTATGTTCAAGAAGTTTTGAGATAGGTAAATGTTTAGCAGTTGAAAAATGTTTTCGATTGTAGTTCATGGTATTGAAATGATATGTCTAATGATTGAATAGGTGATATACATAGATATGTGATTGAAATGGTTTGTTTTGACATGTATTGGTATGTTTGATTAAGGTAAAAATTGTAACAACCCGAATGTGACTCCCGTCAGAATGGTGGTTTCGGAACCACGATTTCGAGAGAAAAATATCTTTAAATATTTTAATTGATATCTTTAAATATATTTTGGTGTTAATTTTAAGTTGAGGGGCTAATTTACTAAAAAGGATTAAAAAAGAGTAAATGAGAAAGTAGCTATTGTGGAAATTAGGGCTAAACTAATTTGGTTTTAATTCACAAGGGAGTTAAGTTGCAAATTTACCATATTTTCTCTCCTTGTGGACGGCATTAGCCATGAGTAGTGCTTATATTATGTGTTATATTATTATTATTATTATTATTAGTTAGTAGAATGATGAATAGAAAAAAAAATTATTAGTTAGTGAAATAATAAGAAAACATTTTATTTCTTTCTCCTCCCACTCACTTCATCTTCCCCACGAAACCAAAGAGAGAAGAAGAGAAATTTTTAAACCCCATTGCCGGTTCTTGCATGCCTCCTTAAGGTAAGTAATTAAGCTCCATTTTTGAAATTTCTTGCATGGATGTGTTAGTTTTCATGGATACTTTAAAATACATGTGGAAATTTGACTATTTGAAACTTATTTTAGATTCGGCCATGGGTGAGCACATCAGTTAGACATGGTTGATAGAAGAATTGTTTTAGTTTGAGCTAGATATAGACATTGAAGTAGGAATGGGGATAAGATGCATGAGTGAATGTTTGAATCATAGAATTAAATCATTGAGGGTAAGAATGCAAAATAAATGATTTATATAGACTTGAATGGGAATAATGAAAATGCGGTTCTTAAAGAACTAGTCCAAAATTCTTGTAATTCTTATGTTTTCTATTAGGGGACTAAAGTGTGAGAAAACCGAAACTAGAGGGGAAATTTGTAAATTGATGAAATTTCATGTAATGAGTTACTTTAGAGTAAAGAGAGAATTAATTAATTCTTGTGTAGTATTGGGCATTAGTTTAAAAATGTATGAATCTTTATATATTTGAATGAAAGGAAAGAATTGGTATAAAATTTTAAAGGTTTCGAAACTATGAATGATTAATTGAGAGAATGGTAAAATGAGGTGTCTTGAATTGAGATGAATGAAATTGGTTTTGAATAAGCTCTTTTCGAACTTGTTTAGATCAAGGGAAGAAAGAGTTGGAAAAAGATCGAGGGAAAGCTAAACTAGACGAGTAGCCGGGACTTTCTTACCTTTCAACTATCATGTAAGTTTTAAGCAATGGGAGTAAATTTGAAATAGTACTTATTTACAAGTCAAATTAAATGTATTTCCGAATATGTGTATATATATGTAATTGATGGAAGATAGTCGATGGTATTGGTACTTGGTTGTCGAAATTAAATGCATAGTATTATAGTGAGATTTTGGCATATCAAATGGATTTGGTAATGGCTTGATGTGGTATAGGCCGAATGAAATGTAGTACTTGGAATATTGAATACTCGATATATATATAGAGAGAGAGAGAGAGATAAGTGTATGTGCTTGTGTGTGTTGTAATTAGTTGGATGGTCGAGGTAGGTTTATTGACATGTTGCCGTGAGTATGAGAATGAATGTATTAGATTTGGAATAAATATCGTGGGTTGACTTGTGGATAATTAGAAAATAGAAAATTAAAGATGAATAGTGATCGAATATGCATTATTATGTATGTTAAATGATATAATATGTAAATTCATACGTCATGTTTAAGCGGGATTGTTAATTAGCACTGTGTGTGTGGAAATGTAAAGTAACGGCTCTATGTGAGCGATACGTTACGGGTAGTTGGCACTGTGTGTGCGGAATTATAAAGTAACGGCTCTATGTGAGCGATACTGAAACACCCCAAACCTGGCCCACGAGCCTCGACCAGATTTGGTATGTTCCTTGAGAAAAACCGGTTCAAATTCGTTTGCGTTTTGAAAAACTTTGAGTAATTTTGGGAGAAAATTTGAATTGGGTTGGGCTCAAGTTGGAAACCAATTTATTTTTGAAATATAAGCTTTATAAAATCTCATTGTTAAGTTTCAAATCGTTAAGTTAGAAGATATGCCGAATTTCTTTTTAGATTTTATCTTTATTTAGAAATCATATGAATTTAAGCGTCAAAACATTTAGGGACTTATTTTATAAAAATTGGTTTAATCTTGATTTAACATTAAACATATCGTAATAAAAGAATTAAAGTGCATGCATAAAATAGTTCATACTATGGCCTTATTACATCAAAATATACCAAAATAAATTTAAAATACTTAAATTAAAATAAAAAGTCCAAATCATAAAATTCCTTGCTGAGCATGGCCACCTTTAGCTCCTGCCGACCCGATCCATTACTGATCATCACCTGAAAAATATTCCCACAACGGGGTGAGTCAACAGACTCAATGTGTACACAAACACTAAGTCCAAACAGATTCAGGCATACCAAATCATACAGATATACATATCATAATTCACAATAAATGATGCATTCCCGAACCCAAGCCTAGTTACCAACCGCTACACATCACCCGTACCAACCTGCACACCACGGGGACTACTAAGTCAACCCTCCATCCGCTACACACCATCGAAGGCAGTCGCTGCAGTCGACGTGCTCATCGCCCTTATAAAAGTTATGGCATAGCCACCAGATAATATTTCGTGTCATGAGACACCACATTCAGATAATGTGACCGAAGTCACCACATTCGGATAATGTGACCGAAGTCACCACATTCTTATATCGTGACAATAGTCACCACATTCACTTCCCCTTTTCATAATCACCCAAATGCCCCATGTCATACATATCATGCAATATCATGCCTTAAGCCTTATTTCACATTCATATCACATTTACTTATGTGCCATAAATCATACTCACAGTAGGAGTAGGAAACGTACCTGAGTACTTTGTACCATCGCATGGTACTTAGCCATAATTTCCACATTCATATTAACACATGTATATAATCAATACCATAAAACTATTAAGATTTAGTGTGGGGTACACACCTGATTTGCTTAATGCGTTCACTCCAAGTCCTGAAAAGCCCGATCTAAAGCCTTAGATCCTAGTCCCTACAATCGGCCCACATGTAATATTATAGCTAAAGGCCATTCGGCCACAAGACCAAATCCCAATAGGATTATTGAAATTAAATTCTCACCTTGGTGCCGATTTCACTACTAATCAAGTCCCGAAATCTTTGCTATGTTCCTCCTTGTATCGGCCAAGCACTAGATCTCTTCATAGGTTAGTTTTCGGCTTTTGAGATAATAAGAAATAGATCTAAATACTGAAATAGGCCTTGGCCGAATGTGTAAGTACACTTACCTTACGATTCTCAAATCCCGAAACACCACTTGACTAGGGAGATGTCGAAATCCCTATACACATATGTTAGTTCCAATTCTAATCACTTAAACATGATCAATGGCCTTTGGCCGAATACATGACTTACCTTAAGTCCTTGAAATCCCGAAAATCTTCCTCCTAGAAATCGACAATAGGCCACAATCCCGAATGACCCTTCATAGTTTCGGCCATAGCACAATATGAGGGATTAGTTCCTGAATTTCGACAGGCCTAAAAGAAGTAGAATGAAAATCGAACTTGAACTTACCCCTAAAGATGAAATCGACAGCTCCTTTGTCTAACACCACAGAAGATTCGGCTTTGGCTTAGATGGAGGTCACTTGGTTTCGGCTTTTCGACAAAATAAGAGAGAGGGAAAAGAGTCCCTAGAGAATTCGGCAATGGTGGAATAAGAAGAAGGAGAATTCGACTAAAACAATTAGAAGAAAAAGAAAAGAAAAGTGCTAACTTGGAGAGAAAAGAGTTAACAAAAGGGAGGCTAATTTGCTAAATGAAATTCGGCTACTCCTCCCCCTATTTTGGCCAAAAATACCAACCCAAGGAGCCCCCCATTCGGCCAACTCTCCTTCCTATCAACTTCCTCTTTTTTCTCCTCTTATCCCTTCATAAAATAATTTAAAATAAAATCCATACTTTATCCTTGCTTTAGCCGAAATTTTTAAGAGAATAAAACCTCATCTTAAACTCCTTCCCCAGTCTCCCTTTGCCGTCCATTACCTCCCTTTGTGCCACAAAAATAAAAGCTTCACTTAGCTTCCCATGCGACTCGAACCTAGGCCCCTTCCCCTTGATAATGGCGTCACACACTAAAGCCCTAAGTGGCGCCTTGTAGCCACTTAGACAAGCCCATCTTTGTGTCTAATTTCCCCTATTTATTTTCTTAAGGCCCATCAGGCTTAGCTCCCTCTTCAAACTTAAAACTTTAATATTTTCTAAGGCATTTTCCTATTATTCTAAAGTTCACAAACATTCATAAAAACACATTCAAGCACACAATGGCATGCTAGTTCACAATAATGCATAAGCCACAATCCAGGATATTACAGATACATTATGGAAAGTTGGCACTGTGTGTGCGGAAATGTAAAGTAACGGCTCTATGTGAGCGATACGTTACTGGAATCGTATTATGTGAGCGAGTTATCAGAATCTGTAAAGGATGAAAACTTTTGACGAAGGTAAATAAGGGTGTCAGGTACGTATGAATGTTATGCTAGATTATAAAAATGGAAATTTTAGGTAAGTCATCAAGATTTATATAAAGAGTAAAATTTTGGATATTGGTTTTGTTTTGGCGGCCTAATGAATATGATAAGAGTGATTTGTGATTTGAGTTGTGTATTGATGTTATAAGTTAATTATTGATTAAGTTGAGTTAAATAGAACTTCTAAAGTGCTTGATTTTATTTATTTCCTTTGCTTATGACTTACTAAACCACTATAGCTTACCAGATGTGTATTTGATTGTCTTTGATATAGATTTAGAAGATTGAAGCTCGAATTCGGGGGATCCCATCATAGTCAATCACATTATCATCCTCTTTTGGTATCTTGTTACTCAAAATCCTTTGAATCTATGGCATGTATAAGCTTGGTCTTCCTTTTGACATTATTTTGGAATAATGTACATAAAAGCCATGTGAAGATGGCTAAGATTAGGCTATTTTGAAATCATATGAATTTAGTCATGGTTAAAGTATTATGGAATTATAAGTCATGATGAATGGAATTAGATGTTTGTTTATGTGGTATGACTTACTTGGCTATATGAATTGATTTTTCCTTTAGTGGTGGAAAAATAGATTAGCACGTTGTTATTTGTTTAGTTAAGTGATTAGAGAAAATTGATAAGGGTTGAGTATAGTACAAGTGTGTACTAGTGATGATATATATATATTCGGTTGGTATGCATGATCGGTTAATGGCATAAAGCATAATTATAAAATGAAATAAACTGACATAAATGGAGACATGAAATGTTCGAATACATATGTGTATAAGGGCATGGCCGAGTATGGAAAGGAATTGTTACCAAGGGATTTCGTGGGTTAGATATTAAAGACATGGGTAAGTGAAAAAAAAATAAATAAATATGTCTTGGATAAAATGAAGCATATGTATACAAATGGTATGTGATTGAAGGTATTGATGATTTTAGAAGGTGAAGGGAATGAATAAGCATTATATGTATAATTGATGTTTGGATTCAAATGGCCTATCATATGGTAAATTGTTAGTTGGCTGTAATTAGTCCTTAGTTAAAGGTCTACGTTATAATTTCGGTTATGAGATTTTGAAGATATTAGAATCTGGTCTGCATCTATTACGATAGTTGTTTTTAATTAGTACTTTGAACTTGTATGAGGCTTTGTAATGCCTGTAACCTTAATCTGGGTAACAGATAGGGGTTAGGGGCGTTACATTTTATTGGTATCAGAGCTACAGTTTAGTCGGTTCTTGGACTAACGTAGTGCGTAAAGGTCTAGCTATACATGCCATGTTTTGTGATAAGATAATGTGACGACTTCTGACTGTGAAATGTAATTGTTTCTTTCGTATAGTAATGGATCCAGATCCTGAGCAAGTATTAACCGATGATGTCGAGAGTGTGGCACCAGCTCCCGTGCAAGGGACTGCATCGGAAGAATCTCGACCTGCTGCGAGTGGCCCTGATGAGAGGGTAAAGCAGGTGATACGGGCACGCCCGGGGCACCCATCGCATTTTCAAGTCGACGAAGCTCGACGCCAAATTTTTATTTTTATTGCTTTAAATAAATCGAGTCTTTGAATTTGTTGAAAATTAAATTGCTAACTTTTAATTAAATGAATTAAACATCTTAATTCGTTTAATTGATTTTCTATAGCAAATTAATTTGTCAAAATATTTTATTGTGCCTAAGTTAATTTTGGTTTCCTTAGATTAATTTAATTTGTGGCTGTTGCATTTAAAAGTATTTGTGGCTACCAAAATTATTGTAATCCAAGCTGATTAATTGTGGTTTTAATGTGCAGCAATTTTCGGCTATGAAAGAAGCAAGCATGCCACGTTTGGTGCAAGTAGATTGAAGAATGAAGAATGATTTGTCTTGGCCGAATTAAGGAAATAATGTGGAGCATTATAGAAAGTGGAAGCATGAATAGCCAAGCAATAAATTAAATCAAACAAAATGGAATGTTGTGGATGATTAAACATTCAGCCGAATATTTAAATGGTAAGAGGAAAGGCACAAAAACAAGGCACCCATGTCCACGTGAAGATGAAGCATAGCTGAATGAATTTCAATTTCTTCAAAGAATGGGGACGGCACAAAGGGAACTTAGTGGAAATAAAATAAAAACTTTGTTTTTTGTGTGAACAAGTTGGACGGCATGAAAGATAATGGACGGAAGGAAGGGAATTAAATTTGAAACACATGGGATATGGGGTTATCCACTCTTGAATTAAATAATTAAAAATCCACTAACCATTGTAGGAATATTGAGCGGCATTGGGAGATTAATGGGAGAATAAACAAATGCAAATGGCAGAACCATGAATTAAGGGGATGGACGGCAAACCATGGATTGCATAAAATAATACAAGCACTTACATAGGTGGACGGCATGGAGGCTTTGTACAAGCTAAGAATTAAAATTAATTGGAGCATGTGCTGAGATTTAAAGTGCTTTAAAAGGACATTTGCTAAATTGAAGGTGCATGGACGGTAGACACTTGGAGCATGAATTGGATTTTAAAAAAATTATTTATTTTGAGATAATGGATGTAACAGACCAATTTTGACCCAAATCGGAACGGTGGTTTCGGGACCACGAATCCGAGCCTGAGAGATATTTTAGTATTATATTTTGTGTTTGTTATATGTGATTTAGTGAGTGTGAAAATTTTGTAGAAAAATTTAGTCGTTTAAGTGCTCAATTTGATAAAAAGGATTTAATCGAGAAAAGCGCAAAAGTTGCATGCTAAAGTGAAGAGGACTAAATTGATTGTGGCTTTTTAAGTGGGTGTACCAAAAGGGCAATTAGCCCATTCACCATAGTAAGGGACGGCAATGGGCTTTTATAAGTCCAAATTACATGTTAATTTAGTTTATTACCAAGTTATATTAGAATATTAAGTAATAATGTTAAATTATATGTGAAATACAACATTATTATAATAAGAATGAGTGGGAAGAAAGAGAACATCACATTGTTCATCTTCTTGGCCGAATTTTTGAGGAGAAAAACTCCATTGTTGGAGCTTGAAGTTTCGGCAACTTAGAGCTTGATTTGGGGTAGGTATTTTGCTTAGTTTTTGATAAATTTTACGTTTTTGAGATCGTTGCTTCGTATATTACCCGACCCATGTCTAAATTTTTGAAAATACTATGTATGTAGGATTCGGCCATTAACAAGCTTGGATAGTTTTGATGTTTGATGATTTTAAATTAAATGTATGTTAAAGATTTACAAGTTTTGTATTGGGATTTTTGGTAATTTTGAGTATATAGGGCTAAATTGAAAAGAATAAATTTGTGAAGGATTAAAATGTCAAATAAACGAAATGCATGGACACATATGGCCATAGGGGATATTCGGCCAAGCTATAAAGTTGGAAAATTTTGCTTATTTGGTGTTTTGTGTAAATTGGACCAAATTGTAAAAATGGGAAATATTAGGGGCAAAATGGTAAATTGCCCATTAGGGTGTTTTGAGACTAAATTGAGATGAAATGAGATTAAATGAGCTAAATTCTAATGTGTTTTAGATCAAGAGCAAAGAAAGACAGAATTAGACCGGGGAAAGACGAAGGTTCTCGAATAGCCGATTCGCACGGACTATCGACAACCGAGGTAAGTCCTTTAGCTAAAATACGTCGATAAATTAATTATGAACTTAATGAATGATGAATTGTGAAAATTTAGAGTATAAATTCATGATGTAGCCAAATGCAAATGAATAGCATTAAAGTGAATTTATTTTGGCTAAGGCAAAGTGAATAAGTAAGTTTTTGAGCTACCTTGTGTTTAAAAGTTATTTACAAGTCTAATGAATGATAGAATTTGTATAAGTTTGGTGTTGAATCATGAGTTGGCCGAATGAAATGATGATGGATTGGATTGTTTTCAAATATATTTAATGTAATGTGAATAAATGCATATGGTTCGTTATGTGACAGTGCAATGTGAAAGGCCTAAAAAAAAAAAAGAAATTATTCTGACATTCGGGCTTCGAGCCTAGCAGGCCTTGTGCCGGTGTTATTTATCGGGCTTTTATGCCTAGCAGGCCTTGTGCCGGTGTTATTTATCGGGCTTTTATGCCTAGCAGGCCTTGTGCCGGTGTTATTTATCGGGCTTTTATGCCTAGCAGGCCTTGTGCCGGTGTTATTTATCGGGCTTTTACGCCTAGCAGGCCTTGTGCCGGTGTTACTTTTCAGGCTTTTACGCCTAGCAGGCTTGATGCCAGTGATGTATTTTACAAAATAGAAACCGAAAATTTTGTTCACGGCGAATTAAAGTAAACTCATCGAGTTAACGGCTCAGGTGAGTATGTGAAGTAGAAATGAATTTCTTACTTATAATAGACAAGGAAAATCAGTAATTTATTACAAATGGCATGTGTTATAAGTGTAGAATATATACATATAAATATGGTATTAATATGTGTTCTTAGCTTTACTGATGAATGATATGATTGTGGTATCTTGGTCTTCTAACATGAGGATACACGACTAGGCATGTTCGACCACATGAGTGGTTGTGTAATTGATGCCATGTTATAGTAATTGACATTTAAGTATATAAATGCATGTACCTATGATTATGCGATGACAATTTGGGTTTCGAAAGGTTGGTTTATAAACAAATATTTTGATCATAAGCATGTGGGCGAAGAGATATCGTTTCTACGAATCCATACTTGTCAATATGAGTATGTAAATTTAAGTTTGAAAATGAGTATGAGTACAAGTCCACAAGTTAGATTATAGTAATTTAATTGCTGAAATTCAAATGTTATTTTTATGAAATTAGGACTTACTAAGCTAGCAAGCTTATTGTGTGAAATGTTTCCTCTGTTTTATAGATTAGGTGCAAGCTACAAGCTCATCGGGATCGTTCGGAAAGTCACTCACACTATCAATCTGCATTTTGGGTACTCTTTCATTTTGGTTTTAAACGAAGGCATGTATAGAAAAGATTTAGTATTTGTTTGATGAACTCTTAAGGTATATGTATATAATAGCCATGCGAATATGGCTAAATTTTTAGTAAGTACGATGTTGTGTTTCAATATATATGTTGGTTCATAATGGCAATGTTTATGAAATTCTTAATCCAGGTTAAATCGTTTTTGTTAAGAAATATTTGCAGACAAAATGAATCCTTGAATTTGGGATGTAGGTAGGTTCGGTTAAAAGCTAATCTTTCATAAAATGCAACAGAACAGCTTGTAGTAGCAGCAGTGATGTGAGTTAGAAAAATCACCAAAAATAGGATATATTGAATTTGAAGGTGAATGAGATATAAAATTAAACCTTATTGTGTCTATTTTTACCTGAAAGAAACAGAGTAGGTAAAAGATTTATATATTATAGGATAATTAAGTTTTAGTGAGACCTGCTCTGAATGAATTCGTGAGTCACTGTTCTGTTTTGGAAAAATTGTAAAAAATTGTACAAAAATAATTAGGAATCATGGTTTATATGTGTAGAACCCTTAATGAGTCTATTTTTCATTGGTATAAACAAGAACAGTATATGAAATTTGTGCAATGAGATAACTGCATTTTTGTAGAGACAGGTCAGAACTGTCAAGCTGTGTAATAAGGGTAAATTTGATGAATAAAATGTACTAATTGGCCACATGAAAAATTCTGGAAAATTATGGTGAAAATTTATATGAGTCTAGTTTCAAGGAAAATTTACGGATCTAAATTTCGAGTTTTTTAACTCGAGTTATAGTCAAATTAGTCGGCGTGACACAGTTTGACAGCTTTAAAATTTTATGTCCTGAACTTGTAGTCAAGTCTAGTAACGCCTCTTACTCAACTCCGGCGATGGTCTCGGGTAAGGGGTGTTACATTTGATTGGTATCAGAGCTTACAGTTTAGTCTATTCTAGGATTACCGTAGCGCGTGTGAGTCTAGCTATACATGCCTTTATTATATGTTGATAGTGTGGTGACTTCTGACAGCCTGAACTTTGTTTTATATAGTAAATGGACACTGATCCTGAAAGAGCCGTAGCTGATGATGTGGAGAGCGTGGCGCCTGACCGTACCCACGGATCAGCGCCGATAGACTCTCGACCTGTTTCGGGTAGCCACGAAGGAGAGACTAAACAAGCCTTTTATCGGATGATGAATGAGTGGTTTGCCCAATTTATTCAAAATAACCCGGCTGTACCCCAACCTCCACCCCCGAATAATCCAACCCCGATTCCTTCAGCTCCCCCGATGATAGATCCAATGAGATCTAGTAGGCCCCCAGTTGATAAAATCCGAAAATATGGGGCCGAAGAATTTAAAGCTAATGACGATGATGACGCTGAGAGAGCCGAAATGTGGCTTGATAACACTATTCGGGTACTTGATGAGCTGTCTTGTACTCTGGATGAATGTTTGAAGTGTACTATATCCTTACTGCGGGACACTGCATATCACTGGTGGAATACACTAGTATCAGTGGTTCCGAAAGAAAAAGTGACATGGGATTTCTTCCAAACTGAATTTCGCAAAAAGTATATTAGCCAAAGATTCATTGATCAAAAACGAAAGGAGTTCCTTGAGCTGAAACAGGGGCGAATGACCGTAACAGAATATGAAAGAAAATTTATCAGGCTCAGCCGATATGCTAGAGAGTGTGTTTCTACCGAAGCTATCATGTGTAAAAGATTTGAAGACGGCCTAAATGAAGATATAAAGATGTTTGTTGGCATTCTTGAAATCCAAGAGTTTGTAACTTTAGTTGAGAGAGCTTGCAAAGCTGAAGAGCTCGGACAAGAGAAAAGAAAGGCTGAGACAGAAGCTAGAGACATCCGAAAAAGGTCTTCGGGTAAAGTCTTTCATTCCACGATCAAGAAGCCCAGAGATGACTACAGCCGACAGAAAGCTACTACAGATCCACCTAGACGGGATCGACCTCCTATGAGCTCCCGAGCTACCTCGATAGCCAGTGTTGGTAACGTTCCACAGAATAGAGTTGAATGCAAGCACTGTGGGAAATGGCACTCAGGGAGTTGTAGATTACATGATCGGTCTTGCTATAAATGTGGATCATCAGATCATTTTATTAGAGAGTGTCCGAAGTTAGCTGAGCAGAATACAGTTCAGAACACTAAACCGAGCAACGTGTCAATGCGAGGTAGACCACCCAGACATTCAGGCAATGTAGGTGGTAGTCAGAAAGGAACGAAGAACACTACAGACCGATCTGAGGCTAGAGCTCCGGCTAGAGCATATGCTGCGCGAGCTAGAGAGGATGCTTCCTCCCCCGACGTCATTATGGTACTTTCACTCTTTATGATACTACTGTGATTGCACTAATTGATCCTGGTTCGACTCATTCTTATGTGTGTGAAACTTTAAAATTTGGCAAGACTCTGCTAGTTGAGTCTACCGAGTTTGTGATTCGTGTGTCCAACCCTTTGGGTAGGTATGTGCTTGTTAATAAAGTGTGTAGAGGTTGCCCGTTGATGATTCGAGATTATTGTTTCCCAGCTGATTTAATATTGTTGCCCTTTGACGAATTTGATATAATCTTGGGTATGGATTGGTTAACTTCACACGAGGCAGTAGTGGATTGTAAAAGAAAGCTTATGATTTGAAATGTCGAAACGGTGAGACCATCAGAATTAAATCTTGTGACATAAATGGGTTGCCTACAGCAATATCCTCAATGTTAGCCCAAAAGTATGTAAGAAAAAGGTGTGAAGCTTATTTGGCTTATGTACTGGACAATAAAATGTCCGAGGAACAAATTGAGTCGGTATCGGTTGTATGTGAATACCCCGATGTGTTTCCTGAAGAACTACCGGGCTTACCCCCAGTGCGAGAGATTGAGTTCGGCATTGAGTTAGTGCCAGGGGCGACTCCGGTTTCAATAGCTCCGTACCGAATGGCGCCTACTGAGTTAAAAGAATTGAAAGCGCAGTTGCAAGAGTTGACAGATAGGGGCTTCGCACGACCGAGTTTCTCTCCTTGGGGTGCACCGGTTTTATTTGTGAAAAAGAAGGATGGGACTATGAGAATGTGTATCGATTACCGGCAACTAAACAAGGTGACTATAAAGAATAAGTACCCGTTACCTCGGATTGACGATTTATTTGATCAGTTGAAGGGGGCTTCGGTGTTTTCGAAGATAGATTTGAGATCGGGCTATTATCAGTTGCGAGTCAGAGATTCAGATGTGCCAAAGACTGCATTCCGAATGAGGTACGGACATTATGAGTTTTTAGTTATGCCATTTGGACTCACTAATGCACCTGCTGTTTTTATGGATCTAATGAACCGAGTCTTCCGACAGTTTTTGGATCGGTTTGTAGTAGTGTTTATTGATGATATACTGATCTACTCCAAAAATGAAGTAGGACACGTTGAGCATTTGAGAGTAGTACTACAAACCTTGAGAGATCAACGGTTATATGCAAAGTTCAGTAAGTGTGAGTTCTGGATGAACGAAGTCAGCTTCTTGGGTCATGTGGTTTCGGTGTCAGGTATTCGGGTGGATCCAAACAAAATAGCAGCCATACTTGATTGGAAACCACCAAAGAATGTTTCCAGATCCGAAGTTTTCTAGGCCTTGCGAGATATTATAGACGATTTGTAAAAGGTTTTTCCGTAATAGCTACACCCTTGACGAGACTACAGAAAGATGTCAAATTTGAGTGGTCAGAAAAGTGTCAGAAAAGTTTCGAGCAGTTGAAAACCCTTTTAACCGAGGGCTCCAGTGTTAACTCAGCCTGAATCGGGTAAAGAATTTACTATTTTTAGTGATGCTTCCTTGAATGGGTTGGGTTGCGTTTTAATGCAAGAAGGCAAGGTGATAGCCTACGCTTCAAGACAATTGAAGCCACATGAAAAAAATTATCCAACTCACGATCTGGAGTTAGCAGCCATTGTGTTCGCATTGAAAATTTGGCGTCACTATTTATTCGGTGAAAAATGTCATGTTTATTCAGATCATAAAAGTCTAAAATATTTAATGACTCAGAAAGATCTAAATTTGAGACAACGCCGATGGTTAGAATTGTGAAAGACTATGAATTAGTGATTGACTACCATCCGGGGAAAGCTAATGTTGTTGCGGATGCGTTAAGTCGAAAGTCATTATTTGCTCTTCGTGCATTAAACGCACGGGTGGTTGTCTGATGATGGTTCGATCATAGCCGAGTTACAAGCAAGGCCGATGTTTATTCAGCAAATTTGTGATGCACAGAAAGTTGACGAAAAGTTAGTTGCTATTCGGATTCAGTGTGAAAACGCTACAGAATCAGATTTCCAGATAGATGCAAATGACTGTTTGAATTATAAAAGTCGATTCTGTGTTCCGATGAACTCAGATTTGATACAGATGATTCTGAGTGAAGCCCATAATGGCCGAATGTCGATACACCCGGGTAGCACGAAAATGTATAATGATTTGAAACAGTTCTATTGGTGGCCTGGCATGAAACGAGATATATCCGAATTTGTCTCCAAGTGCTTAATCTGTCAACAAGTGAAAGCTGAGCATCAGGTACCATCCGGATTACTTCAGCCAATCATGATACCCGAATGGAAATGGGATAGAATTACCATGGATTTTGTATCCGGTCTCCCTATGACACCTAGTAAGAAAGATGCCGTATGGGTTATCGTTGATAGACTGACTAAATCAGGTCATTTTGTGCCGGTACGTACCGACTATTCACTTGACAAACTCGCCGAATTGTATGTGTCGCAGATTGTAAGATTGCACGGTGTACCGAGTTCCATTGTTTCAGATAGGGACCCAAGATTTACATCACGGTTCTGGAAGAAATTGCAAGATGCTTTAGGTACTAAACTTCATTTTAGTACAGCCTTCCATCCGCAAACAGACGGTCAGTCTGAGCGAACTATTTTGATACTGAGGACATGTTGAGGTGTTGCGTTCTCGAGTTTGAAGGTACGTGGGAACGATACCTACCTTTGATCGAATTTGCTTACAATAATGGCTTTCAATCTA
Organism: Gossypium australe; assembly: GCA_005393395.2. Taxonomy (NCBI): domain Eukaryota; kingdom Viridiplantae; phylum Streptophyta; class Magnoliopsida; order Malvales; family Malvaceae; genus Gossypium; species Gossypium australe. The sequence goes on along the minus strand of CM016614.1, from coordinate 90,093,062 downwards.
GCATAAAAATGGCACCTTATGAAGCCTTATATGGTCGAAAATGTCGCACACCGTTGTATTGGACAGAGCTCTGAGAATAAGATACACGGGGTTGATTGGATTAAAGAAACTGAACAGAAGGTGGTTGTAATTAGAAGTAATTTGAAAGCTGCTTCGGATCGTCAAAAGTC